>CM016626.1:128080881-129280881 GCA_005393395.2 Gossypium australe | reverse complement strand
TTTTTTATATTTGCAACTTATGAATTTATGTCAGGGGTTTATTTATATCTAATAATAATAATACAAGGTTTCTTTTCAAATGTCACTTATTTATTCAAATATTTTCTAATTAACTTACGATTTCCAAAACCAACTTAGCAAAATATTTTAATGTTCAACCCGTAGCATACCAGATCTGGTCGAAACGTATGGGCCGGGTTTGGGGTGTTACAAAATGACACGCCAAGCTAGCCAAACACATGGAATAGTGCAAAATGCCAAACCCCTAACTTTAGGATGTTACATTTATATACATGTATACCTGAAAACACTCGCAATACTTTATATATATATATATATATACACACACACACACTAGAATTATATCATCGCGAAACAAAATAAAATTACCTAACTAAAGTGGAATGTTCTTTTTTCTAAAATTTTATTTTTTATAACATTAATCTCATTATAGGTTTTTATTCTATCTGCCCTTTTTGATACAATTCCTAAAACTACTCATATCCCCTCCCCAACCCTTAAATAGGAGAATAATGTACTTTAGCACACTTAAATTCACGTTCTCTTGACAACAATTCTGATGCTAATCAAACTAAAACTCAATCAGCTAAAAAAAGCAAATTTTTTAAAATCATATTTTCATTTAAAAATACATTTACAATATTAATTTTTATATCAAATTTCTAACGACTCATAAAATGCCTAAAATTACTCAATCTTTTTTTAACCATTAAATAAGATGATAAACACACCTCAATATATTCAAATTCACGTCTTACTGCATCAACAATTAATTTTAATAACAAATATATCTATTAAATAAAGTATTTCTTAAAACAAGGAGAGGATACCATTCCTTTTCCTTAACTTAAAAATCCAACAAAACATCCCAATAAAAACTTTCACCCATTACTCCAATGAAGGTAATATCTTAAATTTAATTATTACAAACCCAAACTCCAAATAGTTTACGGACAGTTTAAATGTGTATTATATCATGAAAGCAGCAGAGTATATAATGAGAAAGATCATCTTTAACGGCCAAGATCACTAAAATTCTCAACATAAGTGATTGGAACATCTATCAGGGCAGCTTCATCAAAGATTGGAACATCTACTAGGGCAGCTTCATCATTGATTGGAACATCTATCGGGGTAGCTTCATCATTCTGTTCAACTCCAATGTTGGCTTCTGCTTCTCAACTCACCACTGTTTTCATCTTTCTCTTTCTTCTACGCCTACCTGTTGAATGAAGAAAAAACCATGGTTGAATAACTCTCAAAAAGTACTAGATATAGATATGTGTTTTAGTTGAAAATCATATTGGAAAGTTGGAGTTAGGGTTAGAATATGCTTAAAAAGTGAGTAGAAAAAGAAAGATACCCTTTGGTGCAGCTGAAGCAGTAAGATTGGACACGTGCATATTCTCAGGATTTATTCTCTCCATAGTTGAAGCCTCTAGTTCTTCATTCTGTTCTCCAGTTTCTCCATAAGTCAATAACTGCAAAGGTTGAAAACCAATATAACGATGATTGGGGAAGAAACTCTCAAATCACGAAAGAATTATTACAAAGGAAAAGTTAGAAAATCATGTAAAGAAATATGAGAAATGAACTTGTTTAGGGTTTAGGAAAATAGCATGCTTACTAGCAAAGGTGCTAGTGATTCACTTTTTTCGTTGCTATCCTTTTTCTTCTTTCCACGCACGGGGAGAATGCCATCCGTTTCATACCTTTTTACCTCAAGAAGTGATCGAAGAGTAATGTTGCGCTCTTTATGGCGATATTTCTACAATAATCAGATATTATCAAACATCAGTGATAAATGAGACATATATATATATATATATATATATATATTTGCCTACATATGGGAAAAAATAGATCATAAGAGTTGTAAAAGTCATTTAAAGATAATTACTTTATCAATCTTCCCATTTTTGCGTGGACTTTCAGTAACAATCCAATTGTTTAGGAACTCAGGCAGCGGCTTTAACTTATATGTAAAGCATTCAAGATAACCGTGTAAGAAAATGGTAGTTAATAGAGCTACTTGTTTATGTTTATAAGGTGTGTGGATGCTTACCTTGTTGTATCTTCTCTTTGAAAGTAGGAGCTTGAGCGTCAGGAGGCAGCGTACAGATAGGGGTTGCCTCTATTATATAACTAGTTGTTTCTGCGACTACCAGTTTCAAACCATTTAGTAAATTCTATTAGGACAATAACTTTGTTCTACTATATATGTAAAAAACTAAAATAGTTTATATAAAACACACATACACGTGATAAATAGTTAACCTTTTGAAATGAAAGAAGTATAAAATGAATATAACAATTTACCTAAAAAAATCTTAAGGGTATCTAAACCATACATTGCAGATGTGAAAAGAGTTTAATATTAAAAACCTTGTGTTGAACAATTTTCATAAAATATTTTTAAACCTTAAACTACCATCCAAAAATAAAATTGTAAGTGTTCATTTACTTCAAAAAATATTTTTCTTTTGGAAAACTAAAATCGTTTCCACTATTTGTATGAAATAAATTTTTCCATTTTTTATTTTTAAAAAATTATGAACTGATATAGTAAAGTTTAGTGTTAAATTTAAGGGATCTCTTTTTCTCTCACTCTTATTTATATTATTGGGACATTGCTAATTTACTTTACTCAAAATGCTTTCAGGTGGTGCAACCTAGCTAAAAAAATAAATCTAAAATAGGCTTTTTTCTTGGTAATGTTGGTAGGAGGAAGACTGGTGGTGTTGAATAGAAATCTATATACTCTTATTTGGATTCTTGGTGCATGACTCAAGTTCTCATTCTTCCTCTCGTTGTTTTAGTTTTGATCTCATGGACTTAATTCATGGGAGTTTATATGAAACATATTGATGTGACTTAACCATAATCACAATATCTTGTATTAAATAGGTACATATATTTCAGTTGGAGAAAGTTTTATTTTTATTCTTAAATGCAACTTCAATTAAGCTAGGTTTTGTTCAACCATGTTAAGGTTATGTGGACTAAACCAAAGAAAGAAATTCAATCCTATCTCTCTTTTTTTAATTGAAATATTAATTATTATAAAATGAAGAAAAAAAAAACACTCACTAAATCTTAGCATAATAAGATAGAAATAGCTTATTTCTAAAGAAGAAGAAGTAGCTCCAAATAAAACAAAATATAAAAAAAAAGGGGAAAAAAAAGCCTGCCCTAAGAGCAGGAAGTCTTGATTGAAAAACAAAAACAGTTTAAATTTGGGCATAGTCAAATTTACAATCTAAAAGAAAACTTGTATTTCCTAAAATAAACTTTTGGCTTTATGGGTGCAAGTTATTTGTTGGATTTACAAGGTTTAACAATAAACAAAGTTTTAGAGAATGAGTAAAGCATATTATGAAGATGAATGGAAAATGGACTCAAGTGGTGACTATTTTTTACTGTAAAGAGATTTAAAACCCATGTGTTGTTCATAAATTTGATATGGAGGATGTGCAAGCCATCAAGGTTGATAATGGTTGTTGGCCAATTCGACAGGTGCTTGGTGAGGATTACGAAAGGGTTTTATGAAGTTGAAATTGTTAAGGAGAATGGAGTCTTTGACATTAATGTCAAGAAAATGCTAGGGAGGTAGTTCCTGATGGAATTTGAAGAAATGGTTCATTGAGATAGATTACTGGTCTTGTTTAACCTTTCTCAAGCATAGAACTACATGGGTAGCGATTTCTGGTATTCCCTTAGAAGTTTGGAACTACAAAACATTCCAGAACATTGCTCGAGCATGGGGTGATCTTTTGTCAATGGAAAGAAACTCTTTTAAATGCTCATCAGTGGAAACGAACTTAAGAAGATTGGTAATATGATTCATCTCAATTGCAGCGAGATGCAATACCTAGTTAGAGTTGCAAAGTTAGCTAAAGGGAATAATTTCTACTTTGGGTGTAAAGGCTGTTGCATCAATCTATATATATAATAGCTAGGTAGAGGGCTTTTCCCCGACGTCAGAGATAGCTCTAAAGATTCCTTAATGGACTTGGATTTCTTAAATAGAAGTGAGTCTTATATCGTGAGGTAGAAGAACATGGTAGACAGGAAAAGCTCTTAGGCTAAAGTCTGGTCGATTCGATAAGGTTGTCATTTTCGAGATTATGAGGTTTGAGCAAGGCATAGGTAGGTAAATGTGTCTTCTAGATAATCTTACTTATAATTTCTATTATTAATAGGTGAATTTCTTAGGTTGAAGATATGATATTGGCCTTAAGAATTTAAAGTGTAAATGGGAAGGAGTTTTCAAGGGTACAATGTTTTATGGGTGGTTTACACTGTGATTAAGAAAATTAATATTTTCTAAGGAATATATATATAGAGAGAGGGGGTAGGTAGTAGATATAGGTATTCGATGTATACTTTATGAAAATTGAAAAGTTGGAGTTTGTTGTAGAATATGCTTAAAAATAAGTAGAAAGAGATACCTTTTGGTGCTGAAGCAGTAGCAGGATTAGGCATGTACATATTGTTGCAAGGTTCTGTCATGTGACATTGTTCTTCAGGAATATGCATTCCCGTCTTTGGAGAATTACAAGTATCCACATGTTCAATATTCTCATAAATTATTATCTCCTTAGTTGAAGTATCTAGTTCTTCTACATTCAATTGTTCAGTTCCTTCATAAGTTAATGCCTGCAAAAGTTGAAATGCCAATATAACAGTGACATGGGAAGAAACATTCAACTCTCAAAAGGATTATCACTAAGGAAAAGTTCAAATTTTTATGTAAATAAATATGATAACTAAACTTGTTAGGTTTTAGAGTTTATGAAAATAGTACACTTACTAGCAAAGGTTCATGTAATCCAATTTGGTCTTCATTCTCTTTTTTCTTCTTTGCACACCCAGGGTAAATGGCTTTTGATTCATACATTTCCACCTCAGCTAGTGATCGAAAATTAAGATGCAACTCCTTGTGCCGATAGTACTGCAATAAGAGATATTATTAGACAACATTAATAAACGAGATATATTTTGGCGAAAAATAGATTGGAAGAGTTGTAAAATTCATTTAAAGATGGCTACCTTGTCAATTCTCCCATCTGGGCGTGGCCTTTCAGAAACAATATATTTATTAATGTATTCAGGCAGCGGCTTTAACTGACATGCAAAACATTCGAGACAACCATAATTATAAAACAAAATAACTACAAAAAATGGCAGTTAACAAAGTTATATGTTCAATTTCTAAGGTGTGGCTGCTCTTGAAATTAGGTTCTTACCCTCTTGTTTCTTCTCTTTGGTACCTGGACTTGAGCTTCATGAGGTGCGACAGGAACAGGGGCTGTTGTTCCTGGGTCTATCAATTTTAAACCTTTTAGTAAATTATATCAGAGATAAGGATAATAACTTTGTACTACTATATATATGTAAGCAAAATTGTACGGATCATTGCTATATATTTAAAATATGAAAGAATTAGAAAATTTACTTAAAAACCCTTAAGGTAATGATAGAAAGGAAGAAACTATGTGTTTTTTTACTTTTTCAAAATGAGACATGTTTTGGACAAATAATGGTATCCAAACAAGACATAACTTATGTGGAAAGTGTCGAATAACTTTCATAAAATCTTCTTTGAAGTTAAACTAGCTTCTAAAAGTAAATTTGCTATTACTTTAAGTGTTGATTTACAAGTAAACAATAGCTTACAAAAAATAATTTTTGAAATCCTAAATTGTTTTTACTATTTGTATGAAATGAATTTTACAAATTGTTATTTTTAAAAAAAAATTATGAATTGATATAGAAAATTTTAGTATTAAACTTAAGGGATCAAAATGTTTTCTCCTCATCATCTCTAGCCCTACACTTATTGATATTAAAGCTGCAACCAAATTTCCTCCAGTTTAATTTAGAGATTATAGGGTTGCTTTTGCATGGGTGCAACTCGGAGACATTATAAACATTGCACGTCATTGGGGGTGATTTTATCTCTATGATAGAGAACACTCTCAATCTTTCTAATTTCTCTAAAGGTGCGGTGTTAATCACAACTAACCAATTGAAAAAGTTGATGAATTGTGATATTAGAATGCGAATAGGAGCAGTATCTAATAAGAGTACTAGAAGTTGGTGATATCTCAGATTTCAAAAAAATGGTAATGTTAGGGCAAAACTATGGCCATGTAAAACTGTTGCCATAGAGTTTATAGATTCTTCCATGGAAGATGAGATGGAGGGAGACAAATATGTGCATGAGGACTAGATTGGGTTGGTTATTGTGGTAGGGGGTTTTATGCTAATGCCTTGGGGAGTGAAGGTGGATGTTCGACTACTTTTAAGGTTTGAATTTGTTCAATTTTAGTTTTAATTGTAAAGGTGTCGTCATGGATTATGCATGAGGTTCGCAACCTATTGAAGAGCAGTATGCTTATGTTTGATAAATTGTCCGTTATGTTCTGCTTTAGTCTAGGGGTTTTATTTGAGTAGTGCAAATGTAATATTGAATTTTTTTTATGATGGAATTTACGGAAAAGGCTCTTGGGAGGTTTTTCTAATGTCTAGCGAAAACCTACAGGATTTTTAGTTGCCTTAGCTAATGTATGAATTGATCAATTGAGCATGTTTTCATCTTGGATGTTGATGTATCTTGGTTTTGGATATGTATTTGTTTTTGTTTGACAAAGCCTTTTTTTGTGTGTGAATATTGGAAATTGAGATTACTTTCTAAAACCATCTTTGTTGTCTAGCTCTTGACTTTCTGATTAATAAATATAATTTCCTTGTTGAGGAAAAAATACTATATGAAATGTAAAAGTTATTCACAAGGAAGGTTTTTAAAAAATATTTAGTGAGATAGATAGATTGATTTTGGTACAGGTGGCAAAAACGCTCCTTGTAGGAAGCGTTTTCTGCTAGCGTGGTAGAAGAGAGAAGGAAAGTGTGCCTTGTAGGACGTACTTTCAATGAAATCCTATGGGACTTCTTATTGACTAACTTTAGAAGGCATTGCACACCACAGCTCGATATATGCCTCATTTCTGTTACAACACCTGAAATACTTGTTATGATTGATTGGCGTGGAAGCCTATGGAATCATGTAGACCATAGATATTATATATGTCACATCGGGAAAAGTTATGGGCCAATTCCATAAAGATGAGGAACAAAAATGCTTTTTTTTTTTTAAAAATAATTTATGTGCAATGTGCCTACTGCCACGTAGGCACACCTTGCTGGACATGCTTTTTGTGAAAGCGCGTGTAATAGGGCACACTTTTTCCTACGTGGCAACTGCACCCCACAAAAACGACTTATTTCCGTAAATTAAAAAAAAGGGGTCTAATCCCCTAATTTTTCTTTCAAACTGGCATATGTGCCTAATTTTCCTTAAATAAGAGAATGGAAAATTAATGGAATTTTCTCAGAATATATCCCCTTTTTGAGTTCTTTTGTTGATGTATATTGGCCAAGGTTTAGGTTATATCTTTGCTTAAATAATGTGTTTTGTTGATTTAGTCTAAGTTTTTTTTTTCTTTCTTATTGATTAAGCTATCAGTTTGAATTGTGTATGAGAACATAGGGCTTTGGGACAAAGGTGGGTTTGCAATGCTTCTTCATCTCCTTGAGGAAGGCTACCTCATTGTTCCACTGATTAGATCTTTGGGTCCACCATTCCCATGTCCCTCTTTAGCTATAGTTGGTTGTTGTAGAGTCTTAATGTTTTTTTGTTGTTCTGGTCTAAGGTATGGTTGTTTCTTAGGTTTATAATATGCATACCTTTTTCCAAGGTTTGTGTTGGATTTTAGTTTTTGTAGTTTTTCAAAGGAAAACAATAGGATAATAGATCAATTAGAAAAATGAAGTATATGTATTTAATGAAATGTCTTATCCAAAATATTAACATTTTTTGTCTCCATAATCTTTCTTATCCCATTTTTTTATTAAATTCAACATGAATAAATCTTCATCCAATAGAATCTAATCTAACAAGTTTTTAGTTTTTTTTTTTTTTTTTGGTAATTAGAAGTACAAGTAAGGGTACTAAAGATTGAACCTAAGTTTTCATGTCACACAACACAAACATCTTGAATAGTTTGTTTTCTATTCTAGATAGTTCTATGTGATAACAGTGCAATCATTCTTCACTTTCTTTTTCAAAGAGCATTTCTATTAAAAATTTTGATCTCTCTCAATCACTAGTTGACTAAGTATTTTTTATATATATTTTATTGTAGGACAACGCCATTGGAAACTTTATTGCGAAAGGAATCCAATAGTAAATAATTCTTCTTGGGCATTAAAATTTTCCAAACAAGGAAATTTTCTTGCAATTATCGTAATATTTCTAATAATTTTAGCCTACTCCTCAATAGGTATGTCTTTGTCACTAACCTATTTAGGCATCTCTCCAATAATCGGTAAAAAAGAAGAAGGTATAAGCAATGTGATGGGTTTGGTGACATTTTTTTGTTTTTTGTTTTTAAATAATTTTGTACTCTTCTATCTACCAACAATTGTGCTAACTTATATGTTTGCATTTTCATTACAAAATAATTTTTTTTATCTTAGTTTCATATTTTTATATAAGAAAAAGAAATCTAGATAGTAAACAACTTCAATTTTTTTTATCAAGATATTTAGGACAACACTGAGCTATTATTCCAAATTAACTCAATCTTAGTGTAACTTACAAATAAAAAATGAAAAGAAAAAAGAAAGAAGAAAAATTGTCTATGTTATCAACTATTCTAAAAGAAGATTTATGTAATGATCTTATAATATTTGTAACAACAACATCAACAACAAGAAAAATTATAATGATGATAAAGTAAATTAAACAAAAATAAGCACAATAAAATTATAAAGAAGGAAAAATAAAAGAAATAACAAAGAGATTAATCCAACATTTTTTATCTTAGTAAAATTAAATTCAAGAACAAAAATAAACACAATAAAACCATATCCAAATAAATTCAAACAAGCCAAGGTTTGGTTAATCTAAATAGAAGATTATACATGTTAAACAAAAATTAAAGAAGACAATGAAGATTGAGATGAAGAATCACCTGGAGGATTGTTATTTTCCAAGGATGCAGAGACCTTTGACTCCATGTCTAATTCTTTGAATTCACAAATCGTAATTACTTTTTAGACTATTCAAAATGAATACTAAATTTTTTTATCATAAAATCTAAAAGTAATTTATATATATATTTAAATTTAGTTGATTTTCATCCATTTTAGGTAAGTGAGGAATTTAGCTAATTATTAGTTTAAATTTTGGAAATATGAGTTGTCTTTAAAGAGTAAAAAAATCCAAAAGTGGTAGGTAGCATTTATTATTACATAGGAAAAACTTTAATGCTGTTGATTTTATTTTGAAGTATTACCTATGGTAATAATTGGATGGTAAATTTAGGTATCTACAGGGGCAAAAGTAGAAAAATATTTTAGCGGGCGGAATTAAATATTAATTTTTACTATACTAAAAATACAATTTCACCATTTAAATAGTCTATATCTTTATAAAATTTAAAGGATTAAATCAAATTTTTATCATTTTTAGGGGGCCAAAGTGCAATTTTACATTTACTAATTTAAAACTTTAAAAAATTTGAAGGGCCTAAATGAAAATTTTACCATTTTAGAGGGATTGGGGCCCTGCCAGCCTCCTTGGCTATGCCCTTGGGTATCTATACGTAGATTTAGATTATTTATTGTACATGGTATTCAGGCCAAATTGGGTCGTATGGGCCACACAAGCATGCCGGCCCACACGGGCAGGCCAAATGGGCGTGTGAGCCCATTTAACTGAAATGTCTTATAGGGTTGCAAGGTCGCCCAAGTCAACTGTGAACCTACTGTTGGGTTGGTAAGCACTACTTAGACCGTTAAATGCGTGAACTGTTTGTATGATGTACGTACTGAGCATGATGATTATATGAATGAATACTGAACTGTATGTATAACTGATATTCATGTATTAGCGTATCATATACTGTATGTTGCATTGCATTGTGTTGAGATGTTGATATTTGGTGAAAGTCAACTGAAAGGCTCTTAAGCCTATTATCTGGCAACTCAACTACAATTTACTAATTATGTGCCACATTCGGTACTACATGGGGTGTAGGGATGGGTAGGTGTTTTAAACCCTACATGGAGTGTAGAGATGGACGGAGATGGTGTGCAGAGGCTGGTTGGGTAGGAATCTATTTATTGATTGGTATGTATCTGATTCTGTTACTTTGATGGGCTTAGGCCCTAATGCATCTCTGATACTGAAACTAAAATGGGCTAAGGCCCGAACTGCTACTGAACTGAAATGGTGTAACACCCCAAACCCGGCCCAAACACCACGACTGGATCTGGCATGTCACTAAGAAGATTTAGTAAAACATGTCACATCTTTGGAAAACATTTGTCGAGTTTAAACATTTATACTGGAAAACTTAATAATTTGATAATGGATATAAGATATAAATTGTATAAGATGCCTTAATGAATTAAAAACCGAAAATTAGAACATGCCTTAGTTTAAATTTTTATCGAATAATTCAAGTGTCTGAAAGTAAAGCCCAAAAATCGAAAATATAAAGCTAATGGCCCATGGCCTTATTACAATGAAGTAAAACCCCAACTAATCCAAAATTTTAAATATTAATAAACAAAATAATGTCTTTTGCAGTATCCAAAATAATCGCATGCATGGCCACATTGCGTTCCTCTCCAGCCCGGTCCAAATCTTTACGTGTCTCTTGAAAAATGTTAAACAACGGGGTGAGTCACGAGACTCAGTGTGCAACCCTCGTGCACCATCAGATTGGGCCATAGCCCCACAGATCAGAATAACAGAATATCATGTAACAGAAATTCTGCAAGGCTCAACCCAATCCTAGGTTTCCATCCGCTACACACCACCCTTACCTGCCAGTCACACCATTGGGGATTTCTACAATCAACCCACACTGTAACATCCTGAATTTTTGGGCCTATGCGTTTAATGGGTGAATATGTGTAATGAGTTAATTTGAGTATTAGGGGTCCAAATTGGGCTCAGGATTAGGCTGAAGCCTTAGTTAAATTTTCTGTTTGGGCACTCTAGTGGAGAGACTGTTAGAATGAGGTTTAAAAGATATTAATTGTAAATAAAGACGCAGATGGGCTTGTGGCCCAGTGGTCAGTAGCGCCACTTAAAGAGCAAGAAGGTGGCGTCAACTGAGGAGGCCCAAATTTAAGTTTCATGGAGCCCAATTCTTTTAATTTAAGTTAGCTAATTTCGGCATTAGGGTTAGGTGGAGTGGACGGCAACAAGGCTCAAAAATAGGAGGATTTATGTGAATGGGATAATGTAGATATTATAGTTGATAATATGGAAGATAAAGGAGAAAAGATAGGAATTATCTGCAAGGCTAAGTGGTGGCCGAATTTCAAAATCTGAGGGGGAGGAGAAATCGGTTTCTGATATGGCTAATGAGTGCTGAAACTTTAAATAGCCAGGTGAGGGTTCTCTTCTTTATTTTTCGGCATTTAGGGTTTCCATCTTTTCTTTCTCTTCTTCTCTGAATAAAAGCCAAAATTCTTAACTCTATTCCCTCATCTTCACTTTGATTCTAAAAGCCGAAAACGCCTAAGCCTCTTCTTGTTCATCTCTTTTTCAGACCTTTCTTAAAAGCTGAAACCTCTCACTTCACTCTCTTTTCCATTCTTTTCCTCTTATGCCGATTTCTCCATAAAACCGGAATCTTTTGGAAGTTGCCGAAACTCTCTGTGTGGGAAGATCTCTTAGATCCAAAAGCCAAAAACCGCTAGTCTCTAAGGTTTATCACTTTTCAGGATTTCAAGGCAAATAGCGGTGGTGTTGGCTAGCGTCGACATAGAAAGTCTCGTTCTAACGGTAATCAGGTGTGTAGATCTCTAACACACTAATTAAACTGTATTATGTATGTTATGGGCTAAAAGCCGAAAAAAGGCTGAATAGTAATCTGAACTAAATATATGTTATGGGCTAAAAGCCGGAAAAAGGCTGTATAAACAGTCGGATTGCCCAAAAAGGGTAGGCAAGGGATGCCAGGTACGTAATCATAGAAACTTCTCTATGTGTATCGATGTATGCGATAAACTGAAATCTCTTAGGTAATACATTGCTTGATTTTGCATGTATGTATGCATGGGATGGGATGGATATGATAAAGGGGAAGAAGGTCGCATAGCGATCGGTGGCTTTGCCACATAGGTCACATAGTGATTGGTCTTTATGACAGGCAGCTCAGCTGTCGAAATGCTACAATGTATTATTAAGGTTACATGGCGATCGGTGGCTTTGTCACATAGGTCACACAGTGATCGGTCTTTAAGACAGGCAGCACAGCTGTCAATATGGTGTAGAGCGGTTGGCGGGTTGATTGTAGAAATCCCCAAGGTGTGATGGTTGGTACGGGTTGGTGTGTAGAGGATGGATTTCTAGGTTGGGATGGGCCATGATGCATATATAGTTACCCATGTATGCGGGCCAAGGCCATAATGTGTTTGTGGGCCAAGCCTTTGATGTGTTTTCAAGATTTACACACTGAGTCTTGGTGACTCACCCTATTATTTTTCCCTAACTTTGCAGATGAGCAGTAGATCATGGACATGGGAGCAAAGACGGACTCGAGGGGCCATCAAGTTTTTATTTTTATAGATTATTTTGGCTTTTCTTTAAGTTTTAATTTTTGGAATATTTATGTAGTAAGGCCCCATAGTTTATATTCACCTAAGTAGTTTTTTCTAATATTTGCAACTTATGAAATTATGTCAAAGGTTTAATTATACGAAATAATAATAATACAAGGTTTTTTTTTCAAATGTCTCTTATTTATTCAAATATTGTCTAATTAACTTACAATTTCCAAAACCAACAAAGCAAAAGTTTTCAATGTACAACCCGTAGCATACCAGATCTGGTCGTAATGCATGGGCCCAGTTTGGGGGGTTACATTTTGGTATTAGAGCCAGGTTCAAAACTCAGACTGTGAAATGGGTCTAGCAGTGTTTTAAAAATTTGATGTGAATTTGGAAAAAAAATTTTGGAAGAAGGTATGGCCTTCGAGTCTACCGGCACCCGATCCACGCAGGTAAGTATTCTAACTCTTGATGTGATATATTTGTGAGGTTGATGGGCTGTATGGACGTAGACTAGTATGATAGTATTAATGGACCTTAGGCTAGTTTAACAACTCTTCAATTCCATAAGACTTAATCCAACTAAACAAACCAGTGAACGAGTTGATAGGTTAGGTTGTGGCAACAGGCATACGCATGTCTAGGATTGGATTCAGGGAGAGCTTGGTATTTAAGCAATCCTAGTGACTCACCTCCTCTTCTCTGGAATCCTACCTGGTGCGTAGTGACTGTTCACCTTAGCCACAAGGATTTATTGACGGGCCAAAATCTATAATTAAAACCCGAAAGGGACCAGCCACCCTATTTCGCAACCAAAATACCCTCAAGTTTTGTAAAATTTCTGAAATACACTTGATTTGTGAAAATTTCCTAGAATACCCTAGAATTGTAAAACTACCAAAATTTGTGAAATTACCGAAACACTCTGGTTGGCAAAATTTCCAAAATACCCGTGGTTTGTGAAAACTTCCAAAACAACCGTGATTTTATAAAATACCCATGTCTTGCAAATTTACCCGAAAACCCCTATATTTACAAGAGTAACCCGGTTTGCAAAATTAAACTTTCCAAAGTACCCCTGCTTCAAACAAAAAAAAAAGTACCAAAATACCTCTAATTCAAAGGAAATCACCAAGATACTTTATTTTGGAAAATTACGAAAATACCCTGTAGGACAAAACTACGGAAATACCCTTGGGTAGAGAAATGATGAAAATACCCTTATGTGATGAATGTGAGTGCATGGATGATATATGTTGATGTGTGATGGTTGAATCTATATGGTTTCTAGAATTAGGAGATAATGTAACACCCTAAACCCAGTCAATGCGCCATGACCGGGTTTGGGGTGTTACAAATTGGTATCAGAGCTATGTTCAAAAGCTCGACTGTGGGCCCAAGGCCGAAAATGATTTAAAGTATGGTTTTAAAATGTTTTTGTTGAAAATTATATGATTTGAAAAGCATGGCACCGAGTCTCCGGCACCGATCCGCCCGGGTAAGTATTTTAAAATTGTTGATTTTGATATATGATGATGATGGTATGACTGTATAGTAGTAGGAACTACTCTAGAGACCCAAAACTATAGGTTGGATGTACTCGCGAAACAACTTCTTATTAAAATTATTCATAAAACTGTGTTTTAAAGATAGTGGAATGATGTCTAAGCATAAAACTTTTAAATCAGATAAGTCGAGACTTTAGACATGAGCACTCGAGGTCGGGGTCGTGTTATGCGTGGATGTGGTCGAGGTAGGATGGCTGTGTCTGAGCCAGTGAGGTCGGGTCAAGGATCCGAAAATGAGGTACCACCACTCCCACCACCAGCGGTTGGAGTTGAGCATCAGGATCACACGGGGGATGACGCAGTGTCTCATGCGATGCTGCGAGTTCTTGAGAGGGTAGCTGGAGTAGGTGGAGGCGCGGGAGCTCGGAAATCTGTACCTGAGCGACTCCGAGCCAATGGAGCTGAGGTATTTCGAGGTGTTTCTGGTGTGGCTCCCAGTACGGCCGAATATTGGTTAAAGGCGACGGAGCGAATCATGGATGATCTGGATCTGAATGCTGAGGAAAAGCTGAAAGGGATAGTGTCGCTTCTTCGGGATGAGTCATATCAGTGGTGGCTCACGGTGCGGAATAGTGCTGCGGCGGAGGATCTCACTTGGGATTATTTTAAGGCAGCGTATCAGAAGAAATATATTGGGTCTAGTTACATTGATGCGCAACGTAAGGCATTTCTAAGTTTGGTCCAGGAGAGTAAGTCCGTATCAGAATATGAGGCAGAGTTCTTAAGATTGAGCCGGTATGCTGGAGGTATCGTGGCTTCAGAGCACGAGCGATGTGTTCGGTTCGAGGACGGTTTGAGAGATGAGCTGAGGTTGCTGATTGCTCCACATCAGGAGCGAGAGTTTGCTACGCTAGTTGAAAAGACTAAGATTGCTGAAGGGATAAAGGAATCTATAAGGCAGAGTCACGACAGGAATAAGCATAAGAGAGGTTTTGGATCATCTGGGTCAGGCGGTAATTCTCAGAAGAGGGTTAGGCAGAGTGGGCCAAATCAATCTGGGAGGTCTGTTACTGCTAATCAGGGACCAGCACAGTGTAACCAATGTGGAAATTTCATTGGGGCGAATGTTGGACCGGAGGGAAAGGATGTTTTGAGTGTGGCTCGCTGGATCATCGTGTGAGGGACTGTCCACGTAAGCTAGCCAGGAATCAGTCTGGGGGTCAAGGTAGTGCTCAGTTCAGAAAGGAGGGACCATCACCGCAGAGAGGTCGTGGTAATGGTAGAGGAAGTAATGGTTCTGGTCGAGGCCGCGGAGCATCGGGCAGAGGTGCAGGTAACACTGAGGCAAGACAGCCTGGTTTGGTGTATGCAGCGAGACGTCGAGAGGAGGGCGACGCACCGGACGTCATAACCGGTACGTTCTTAATCTTTGGTGTACCATATACTGCTTTGATAGATGTGGGTTCGATGCATTCGTATGTTGCTAGTAGTATAGTAGAGACCATGCATCTAGACTCTGAGACTACTTCTAGGAGGATGACAGTAATTAGCCCTCTAGGTCACTCTGTATAAGTAAATAAGTTGTATAGGGATGTACCCCTATAACTCCAAGGGGTAGTGTTTGTAGCTGATCCGATGGAACTGCCGTTTGGGGAGTTCGATCTGATTCTTGGGATGGACTGGTTGGTCAATTACCAGGCAAGTTTGGATTGCGCTGCTAAGCGCATGGTTTTGAAGACAGCTGAGGGTAAAGAGGTGGTCATGATAGGTAATAGAAGAGATTATCTATCCAACGTGGTATCTGTGTTGAAAGCTGTGAAGATGGTCAGGAAGGGCTGTGAGGCATATGTAGTCCATGTGTGTACGTTGGAGGCTAAGGAGTCTACTGTGGGGAATGTCCGAACGGTAAAGGAATATGCTGATGTATTTCCAGAAGAACTTCCGGGACTGCCTCCGGATCGTGAAGTTGAATTTGGTATAGATCTGTTACCCGGATCTGCGCCAGTGTCTATCGCTCCATATAGGATGGCACCGAAGGAATTGGTGGAATTAAAGGCTCGAATTCAAGAGTTGTTGGATCGAGGCTTTATTCAACCAAGTGTTTCGCCTTGGGGAGTGCCGGTACTTTTTGTCAAGAAGAAGGATGGTACGATGTGGATGTGTATTGACTACCGCCAGTTGAATAAGCTGACGATCAAAAACAAGTATCCTTTGCCGAGGATAGATGACTTGTTTGATCAGCTTAAAGGGGCAGCGGTTTTCTTCAAGATTGATTTAAGGTCTGGATATCATCAGCTAAAGATGAAAGAGGCTGATATCCATAAGATGGCATTTCGCACTCGGTATGGGCACTACGAGTTTCTGGTAATGCCGTTTGGGTTGACTAACGCGCCGGCAGCATTCATGGATATGATGAATCGGGTATTTCAACAGTTTTTGGATCAGTTTTTTGTGGTATTTATAGATGATATTTTGGTATACTCCAAGTCAGAGGAGGAGCATGATGCGCATTTGTGAGTAGTATTGCAGATTCTGAGGGAAAAGCAGCTTTATGCTAAATTTAGTAAGTGCGAGTTCTGGCTTAGGGAGGTGACTTTCTTGGGTTACGTAGTATCAGCTGAGGGGATTAGAGTGGATCCTTGGAAGATCGAAGCGGTGTTGGATTGGAAGCCGCCTAAGTCAGTGGCTGAGATTCGGAGTTTTCTAGGTTTGGCGGGGTATTACCGAAGATTTGTAGAGGGATTTTCTTTGATCGCAGCACCGATGACTAAGTTATTGAGGAAAGGAGTTCCATTTGTGTGGACCGAGAAGCAACAAGAAAGTTTCGACAAGTTGAAGAAGATTCTGACTGAAGCTCCGATTTTGATTCAACCTGAGGCAGGCAAGGAATTCACGGTTTACTGTGACGCATCACATACTGGCTTGGGATGTGTGTTGATGCAGGAAGGGAAGGTAGTGGCTTATGCATCTCGACAGTTGAGACCACATGAAGTTAACTATCCGACGCATGACCTGGAGTTAGCTGCAGTGGTTTTCGCTTTGAAGATATGGAGACACTATTTGTACGGAGAAAAGTCGATGTCTACACGGATCACAAGAGTCTTAAGTATCTTTTGACTCAGAAGGATTGGAACTTAAGGCAGCGCAGATGGATTGAGTTGTTGAAGGACTACGACTGTTCGATTGAGTATCATCCAGGTAAGGCTAACGTGGTGGCAGACGCGTTGAGCCGTAAGGTTGTATCAGACTTAAGATTGATGTTTTCTTGTCTTAGTTTATACGACGATGGGAGTCTTTTGGTAGAACTGCAAGTTAAGCCGACTTGGTTAGAGCAGATCAAGGAGAAACAGTTAGAGGATGAGGGTTTGAATGATCGAAGGTTGCAGGTTCAGAATGGAGGTTTAGAGGATTATAGTTTGTCCAGTGATGGTGTATTATGTTTTCAAGGGAGAGCTTGTATGCCGAAGGATGTTGAGTTGAGGCAAAGGATTCTTCGGGACGCACATAGCAGCCCATACGCTATGCATCTTGGAGGTAGCAAGATGTATCACGATTTAAGAGAGCAGTTTTGGTGGCCAGGTCTGAAGCGGGAGGTAACTGAGTTTGTGGGTAAATGTCTGACGTGTCAGCAGGTCAAGGCTGAACATCAGTTGCCGTCAGGGTTACTTCAGCCGGTGAAGATTCCACAGTGGAAGTGGGAAAGGATTACTATGGATTTTGTCAGTGGATTACCTCTTACACCTAGTAAGAAGGACTCAGTTTGGGTGATTGTGGATCGTTCGACTAAGTCAGCTCATTTCATTCCGGTAAGGGTGGATTACTCGCTTCAGAAATTAGCTAAGTTGTATGTGGCAGAGATAGTGAGGTTGCATGGTGTGCCAGTGTCGATCATCTCAGACAGAGATCCTAGATTTACGTCGAGGTTTTGGAGAGTGTTACATCAAGCTTTAGGTACGCGATTGGATTTCAGTACGGCATTTCATCCACAGTCTGACGGGCAGTCGGAAAGAGTTATACAGATTTTAGAGGATATGTTAAGAGGTTGTGTTTTGGATTTCAGAGGCAGTTGGGAAGAGTTTTTACCATTAGCTGAGTTCGCATACAACAATAGTTATCAGGCAAGCATTAAGATGGCACCATATGAGGCGTTGTATGGTAGGAGGTGTCGCACACCTACATGCTGGACAGAGTTGGGTGAGCGTCAGATGTTAGGACCAGAGTTGGTTGCAGAAACTGAGGATAAGGTGAAGTTGATTCAAGCTCGGTTGAAGGAAGCTTCGGATAGGCAGAAGTCATATGCCGATCTCAAGCGGAGGGATATAGAGTTTGCCGTGGGTGACAAGGTCTTTCTGAAGGTCTTGCCATGGAAGAAAGTGTTAAGATTTGGGAGAAAAGGCAAGTTAAGTCCAAGGTTTATTGGGCCGTTTAAGGTGTTGAGACGAGTGGGCCCAGTAGCTTATCAGCTCGAGTTGCCAGTAGAACTGAGTCAGATTCACGATGTGTTCCATGTCTCCATGCTTAGACGCTATCGTTCTGATCCATCGCATGTCGTGGCAGTAGAGGAAATAGAGGTGAGTCCAGATTTGACGATAGAAGAAGAACCTGTGCAGATTATAGATCGAGACGTGAAAGTTTTGCGTAAGAAGTCAGTTCCATTAGTGAAGGTTTTATGGCGGAATCATGGCGTAGAAGAAGCTACGTAGGAACCGGAGGATGCGATGAGGCAGCAGTATCCTCAACTCTTTTGATCAGGTAATTTCGAGGACGAAATTTTCTTAAGGGGGTAGAATTGTAACATCTTAAAAGTTAGAGTATTATCTTATTATTTGTGTTGGCTCGGGTATGAATTTTGTGTTTAGCATAGTCTTGTGAAGACTTGATTTTATTTATGAAGCTAGAATAATTCTTAGTATTGTATATTTAGTGAAGTGGATTAGGTGAACCTGACACTTAAGTTAATTTAAGTGTTAAATTCTGGCACATGAGGAGTTATGGCAAGGTGGTTAAGATGCATGAGTGATTGCTTGAGGGAAGAGGTTCGAGTAGCATGGGTTGCATTTGGAAGACTTAATTTTTATGCACCTTAGCATTAAGTGTCTGCCAAGCTCTAATTATGGTAGGCTGGACTTTCAATTTTTATGGCAAGTTGAATATTAGTTTAGGAAAGCTTGTATTTGGGATAAGAATCTTAAGATTTATGGAAGGATGGGGGGACAAAGGGCTTGGATGATGGAGAGTGTTCTGGAAACTATTCTAAGGCCATTAGTCCATGAATGTGGACGGCATGTGTGGCTAGGGGGGTGGCCGAATGTTGATAGGAAGTTGGGGGGATTGGTTGGCCAATTTTAACATTTTGTGCACCATTTGGCATTTCTTCTTTTCCTCTCCAAAAATTTCTTCCTTAGCCGAATGTACTTTAGGCATTAGGTGCAATTTTGCTTTTTGGTTTAGCTCTCATTTTGTTTGAAACAAATTCTATTTTCTTTCTTCATTTTTCCTTTTGAAACCGAAACCACACTTGCACTTTGTGCACTTTTTCTTTTTCGGCAAACAAGGTGTTTGGCCGAACCCCTTTCTTCCATCTCTCTCTTTTCTTTCTTTTGCTATTTGCTCAAAACCACATTTTCATTTTACTTTCTCTTGGTCGAATCTTCCTCCTTCCCAAATCCCATTTCTTTCACTTTTGCTCAAAGTTAAAAACATCCATCCTCATTCTATTTTCTCCTTCCATTTTCTTCTTTCTTTTATTTTCAAATTTTCCTTCTCCTATTTCATTTTCACTTTTAATTTCCTTTCTTTTTCTCCACCATAGCCGAATCTTCTGTCTCTCTTTTGGTGTTATCTTGGCCGAATATCTTCAAGGGTAGGTCTTCATTTCGTTTTCTTCAATCGGTTTTTGAAGATAGGTAAGTGTTCATGGTCGTATTTCCTTTATTTCTTTTCTCTTTTCTATGTCGTTTTCTTGAGGGCAAAGGCCAAATTTTTGGGCATTTGTTTGCAAGGTTCTAACTATTATTAGGAACCGATTATTCTTTTAGGCTCTTTGGGACTTTGGAAGCAATCGATCTAAGCCTTTTCTCTAGCAATCAAAGTTGGTAAGTCAAGTGGTAAGGATTCATGTCGATTCATTATTCTTTTTGTGGTTGAAAAGCCAAAGGCTATTGGGATTAAGGTAATGTTGGCCGAATGGTTTTGCTTATAGATTTGTGGTTTGGTCGAATGTAGGACAAGGTGATCTAGTGCAGTAGATTGGGTCTTTGGATTTTAGTACTTGCGGTAGTGACAGGTGTGTACCTTACACACTTTATAACTCGGTTTATGTATATATTATAAATAACTAATCATGTTATTAAAGTGGAAAACTATGAGATTTTGATATGATACCTTGATGGGTATGAACAAGGATTCGAGTAAGTCCGTTTTGATATGATGTTTTTATATGATATCATGATCTACGATATATATATATGTTATATGTTCATATCAAGTATGATAGCATGATTTATATTCGTAATACATTGGTTTGGGTGATATGAGTGGAGGGGGAAGGATTTGATATCCGTGTCTTTGGGACACCAGAGGTTTGGCACCTCCAGTGGTTTGGTACCACAATTATTTCGTGTCTTTGGGACACCAGAGGTTTGGCACCTCATAGCGACTCGTCCTAGTGGCTTAGTACCACCGTGGGTTGGCCCCACTTTTGATGTATTGGGATCGTCGCCAGTGATTTGGTATCACACGTGGGTTGGCCCCACAACTTGATTATTCGTGACTTTGGGTCACCAGTGATTTGGCATCACATTATTGGATATCGTGACTTTGGGCCACCAGTGGTTTGGCACCACCAGTGGTTTGGTACCACACGGGGTAGAAAAGGAGTTATGGATGGCTAGGTTGGGTGCATTATATATATTGCTTGGTTATAAATTGTGTAAGTATGTTGCATCAACCGGGGGAAGGATTTATGCACTGAGTCTTGGTGACTCACCTTCTCCCTTATCTTTTCAGGTGATTCGTAAAATCGCGGATAAGGAGACGGATGAACTCGAGGAGGCCATGCAAATAAAATTCGGTTTTACATGAACTTCGATTTGGGTATTTTATTTAATTTGGTTTTCGTTTTTATTTGGATTTGTAATAAGGCCTCTTTAATTATGTTTTGGATTCTTTATATGCTTGGGATTTGTTTTAAACATGGCTAAATAAATATCAAGGATGATTTAATAATTGAGCCTAAAGTTTTCTAAACTATAAAAACGCAACGATTTTCAAAATCTTACCATCGGGTAGTATAAATTGTTTGATAGTAAAAATTTCAACTTAAGTGTTTTCGACTTCTTAAATGATTTCCAAATTAAAGTTTCTACACTAAAATGCAAACAGTTTTCAAAGTAATAGTTCGAATTTTTCTTAAAATGGCATAAATGTTTTCTAACCTATGGATTGACAACTAAGCTTTAAAGTTTATTTATGAAATTTCAAAGTAAATTATCAATTTTTAACTTATTACATCTGATTTCTTCAAACCTAGAGAAATAAGTAGTTTTTCATTAAAATTTATTCGTTAGCTCGTTTTTCTTCAAAACGTTTTCCTCTGTGGCATGCCGGATTCGGTCATGGCGCATTGACCGGGTTTGGGGTGTTACAGATAAACTTGAGACTGAAACTGTAGATAGGTCCGAATTCGAAAGAACTACTATTAAACTACTGTCCATAAGATTGTTCGTGGTTAATAAGTGAAAGAAATTAATAATTCATAAAATTTCTAATTCAGATAATACGAGAATCAACGATGAGTGCTAGAAGAGGAAGAAGAGGCCGCGGCCGAGGCCGTGGAAGTGTTAGGACTGATGTGCTGACTCAGCTAGTTAGGGAGGTACTGAAGGAGGTTAAAGAAATCAGTGAAACACTTCGGGTTGGGTGCATGGACTGTAAGAAAAAAAAAGAGATCGTAGTTTTCTAGGGTTGCTGTCGCGTTCTGTGAAGCATGTTAAGGTATGTCCAAACTTTCGGCTTTGCGAATATTGCAGAAGGCGTCATTCGGGTGAATGTTGGAGGAAGTCAGGAACGTGTTTAAGATGCGGGTCTGAGGGGCATAAGGCTCGGGATTGTTCAATCACCATTAAGTCGGGTATGTTTTGTGTGGATGCTATATTTTTTGGTATAGAAACTATTTGCGTGCAATATATATTATTAAATTGGAGTGCGCAGTGAAAGCATAGTGGTGAGACTTGGGTAGTATGATTAATAGTTAGTTGGAAATTTCGAGGACGAAATTTCTTTAAGGGGGTAGAACTGCAACATCCTGAAATTTTGGGCCTATGCATTTATTGGGTGAATATGTGTAATGAGTTAATTTGAGTATTAGGGGTCCAAATTGGGCTCAGCAGTAGGCTGAAGCCTTAGTTAAATTTTTTGTTTGGGCACTCTAGTGGAGAGCCTGTTAGAATGAGGTTTAAAAGATATTAATTGTAAATAAAGACACAGATGGGCTTGTGGCCCAGTGGTCAGTAGCGCCACTTAAAGAGTAAGAAGGTGGCGTCAACTGAGGAGGCCCAAATTTAAGTTTCATGGAGCCCAATTCTTTTAATTTAAGTTAGCTAATTTCGGCATTAAGGTTAGGTGGAGTGGACCGCAACAAGGCTCAAAAATAGGAGGATTTATGTGAATGGGATAATGTAGATATTATAGTTGATAATATGGAAGATAAAGGAGAAAAGATAGGAATTATCTGCAAGGCTAAGTGGTGGCCGAATTTCAAACTCTGAAGGGGAAGAGAAATCGGTTTCTGATATGGCTAAGGAGTGCTGAAACATTAAATAGCAAGGTAAAGGTTCTCTTCTTTATTTTTCGGCATTTAGGGTTTCTATCTTTTCTTTCTCTTCTTCTCTGAGTAAAAGCCGAAATTCTTAACTCTATTCCCTCATCTTCACTTTGATTCTAAAAGTCGAAAACGCGTAAGCCTCTTGTTGTTCATCTCTTTTTTGGACCTTTCTTAAAAGCCGAAACCTCTCACTTCACTCTCTTTTCCATTCTTTTCCTCTTATGCCGATTTCTCCATAAAAACCAGAATCTTTTGGAAGTTGCCGAAACTCTCTGTGTGGGAAGATCTCTTAGATCCAAAAGCTGAAAACCGCTAGTCTCTAAGGTTTATCACTTTTCGAGATTTCAAGGCAAATAGCGGTGGTGTTGGCTACGGATAGCGTCGACTTAGAAAGTCTCGTTCTAACGATAATCAGGTGTGTAGATCTCTAACACACTAATTAAACTGTATTATGTATGTTATGGGCTAAAAGCTAGAAAAAGGCTGAATAGTAATCTGAACTAAATATATGTTATAGGCTAAAAGCTGGAAAAAGGCTGTATAGACAGTCGGATTGCCCAAAAAGGGTAGGCAAGGGATGCCAGGTACGTAATCATAGAAACTTCTCTATGTGTATCGATGTATGCGATAAACTGAAATCTCTTAGGTAATATATTGCTTGATTTTGCATGTATGTATGCATGGGATGGGATGGATATGATGAAGGGGAAGAAGGTCGCATAGCGATCGGTGGCTTTGCCACATAAGTCACATAGTGATCGGTCTTTATGACAGGCAGCTCAGCTGTCGAAATGCTACGATGTATTATTAAGGTTGCATGGCGATTGGTGGCTTTGCCACATAGGTCACACAGTGATCGGTCTTTAAGACAGGCAGCACAGCTGTCAATATGGTGTGGAGCGGTTGGTGAGTTGATTGTAGAAATCCCCAAGGTGTGATGGTTGGTACGGGTTGGTGTGTAGACGATGGATTTCTAGGCTGGGATGGGCCATGATGCATATATAGTTACCCTTGTATACAGGCCAATGCCATAATGTGTTTGTGGGCCAAGCCTTTGATGTGTTTTCGAGACTTACACAGTGAGTCTTGGTGACTCACCCTATTATTTTTCTCTAACTTTGCAGATGAGCAGTAGATCGTGGACATGGGAGCAAAGGCGGACTCAAGGGGCCATCAAGTTTTTATTTTTATAGATTATGTCGGCTTTTCTTTAAGTTTTAATTTTTGGAATATTTATGTAGTAAGGCCCCATTGTTTATATTCACCTAAGTAGTTATTTTTAATATTTGCAACTTATGAAATTATGTCAAAGGTTTAATTATACGAAATAATAATAATACAAGGTTTTTTTTTCAAATGTCCCTTATTTATTCAAATATTGTCTAATTAACTTACAATTTCCAAAACCAACAAAGCAAAAGTTTTTAATGTACAACCCGTAGCATACCAGATCTGGTCGTAACGCATGGGCCGGGTTTGGGGTGTTACACACACCGCTACACACCATCGATGGCAGTCATGCTGCAGTTAGCTGCTCATCGTCAGAGCTGTGACATAGTCACCAGAACAGATCGTGGCAGAGCCACCACAACAGATCGTGGCAGAGCCACTACAACAGAACACTTCCCATTTTATTAATCTCTCAACCCCGTGCGTACATAGAAATTGGCATACACAAGAAGACATATCATCTCAACAGAAACATTCACTTATGAATGACAAAAATCACTAACATGGTGATTTGCTTTTACCCTCCTCGGGTTTTCAACCGTTATGCCGGGATTACGGCATTTAACAGAATGTAAACAGATTTATCTACACATACTAACAGACAATATAAATGGTGTGAGGAGTTACACACCTGATTAATGCGTAGGACTACCCTCTATGTCGATACCCTCACTAATCAGATCTACTGCCTTCTGTCTACAGCCTTGCTCAAAAGTAGAAAGAACGCGAAGATAAGGCCTCTCCTATATTCGTCCAAGGGTTAGTGTTTTACCCGAATTATACGTTAAATTAACAGATCTCCCTACCTTGAAATCCTGAAAGTACTACGATCCGCGTGCTACTGAACTCTGGCTTAGAAATCTAAGCGATTGGACTCCCTTCAAACCCTGGAATGCCGTAAATGAAAGAAAACACCCGATTAGTTAACCATACGGCTATTCGGCCGAGATCTCTAAAAGCCGGAAAAAGATTGAAATCTCGCGAATCGACACTTACCTTTAGTTTTCTTCAATATTCGGCACAAGCAGACACCACAGAAGGAATTCGACTATCACAGGAGATGAGATCTAGTGATTTCGACTTTTAAGAAAATCCCGGAAAGGATGAGCAAGAGAAATACTGATATGTTTTCGGCTTTTAGAAGAACAAAGAATTGAAAAGATGGGCAAGGAAGTAGATAGAGAGATTCGGCCAAAGAGTTTGAAAGAGAAGAGAAAGTAAATGCCAGGGGTTTCGGTTTCTGACAGAAAAAGAAAAAGAAGAAGAAAAGATGATTCTAGTTTGCCGAAAAAGAAAGAAAACTTGAGGCTATTTTCAGAGAACACAATGAAAAATTTGGCACACCCCCTTGCCTATACTTAGCCGGTTTTTCCCCCTCTCTTGCGTTTGATTTTCGGCCAACTCTGCAACCTAGAGATCACTCTTATCATTCTATCCCTTATCCTTATCAAAACACTCATCCAAAAGAGGCTTGATTAGCTCCAACTCTTCCCTCCTTTATCAGCTTTAATTATCCATATTTTAAAACAATAAAACTCCTATAATTTAGCCTTGTTGCCATCCCCCTAGCTCTCCTTGGGCTGCCAAAATTGGCCCAATTCCTTGGGCTCCAAGCGGCCACACTGAGGCCCCCTTCCTTTGCCTATTGGCGCCACTTATAGCTCCCTCCTACTGCGCCTCTTGTTCCTGGGCCACAAGCTCATTATGCCTATTACACTCTCAATACTTTATTTAAACCCAATAGTCTCTAACCAAAATATTTAGCCAAGACCTCGGCCCATTCCTGAGCCCAATTTGCCCCTCTAAACCTCAAATTAACATTTTAAGCACACATCACATAAAATGCACAGGCCCAATAATTCGGGATGTTACAGTTCTACCCCCTTTAAAATAAATTTCAGCCCCGAAATTTACCTGATCAGAAGAGATGGGGATACTGCTGTCGCATAACATCCTCTGGCTCCCATGTCGCTTCCTCCGCGCCGTGGTTCTGCCAAAAAACCTTGACCAAAGGGACGGACTTTCTTCTCAACACCTTTACGTCTCGATCCAAGATTTGCACTGGCTCCTCCTCAAAAGGCAAATCTGGCCTTACTTCAATCTCTTCCACCGGCATAATGTGCGATGGATCAGAACGATAACGTCTTAGCATCGAGACATGAAACACGTCATGTATCTGCTCTAACTCTGAAGGCAACTCCAATCGATACGCTACTGGTCCCACACGTTCTAGTACTCGATAAAGTCCAATAAACCGAGGACTTAGTTTACCCTTCCAACCAAATCTCATTACCTTCTTCCACGGCGACACTTTTAAAAAGACTTGATCTCCCACTGCGAATTCCAACTTCTTCCGCTTAAGATTCGCAGAGGATTTCTGCCGATCAGACGCTTCCTTCAACCGAGCCCGAATCAACTTAACTTTCTCTTCCGTCTCCAACACTAGTTCTGGACCCAACACCTGACGCTTACCCAATTCTGTCCAACAAGTAGGAGTACGACATCTCCGTCCGTATAACGCTTCATAAGGCGCCATTTGAATACTAGATTGATAGCTGTTATTGTACGCGAATTCTGCCAAGGGTAAATACTCCTCCCAACTACCCTAAAATTGATGATGCAACCCCTTAGCATATCCTCCAAAATCTGTATTACCCTCTCAGACTGACCATCAGTTTGCAAATGAAAAGCGGTACTAAAGTCTAACCTTGTTCCCATTGCCTATTGCAGAGCCTTCCAGAATCGTGACATGAACCTAGGATCTCTATCTGATATGATCGACACAGGTACACCATGCAATCTCACTACCTCAGCCATGTACAGCTTAGCCAACCTTTGTAGAGAATAATCAACACGAACCGGTATGAAGTGAGTAGACTTCGTCAGCCGGCCCACATTCACCCAAATTGAATCATTCTTAGTGGGTGTAAAAGGTAACCCACTAACAAAATCCATCGTGATTCTTTCCCATTTCCACTGGAGAATCTTCACCGGCTGCAACAATCCCGAAGGCAGCTGGTGTTCCACCTTCACCTCAGACATGTCAAACATTTACCCACGAATTCTGTTACTTCTCGCTTCAGACCTGGCCACCAAAATTGCTCTCATAAATCCCGATACATCTTAACTCCTCCAGGATGCATAGCGTAAGGACTACTATGCGCCTCCTGAAGAATCATCTGCCTTAACTCCACATCCTTTGGTATACAAACTCTCTTACGAAAACACAGGACTCCATCACCATTCAAACTATAGTCCTCTCCTTCACCACTTCACACTTGCCAGAGTCAAGCACTCAAAACATCGTCTAGAAGTTGCTTCTCTTTGATCTGACTTGTCCACATAGGTCTTACTTGGAGCTCAGCTACCAAACTTCCATCCTCATAAGACTAAGATGAGTGAACATCGCCCTCAAATCCGTTATCGCCTTCCTACTCAGCGCATCTGCCACCACGTTAGCCTTACCCGGATGATATTCGATCGAGCAGTCATAGTCCTTCAAGAGCTCAATCCACCTACGTTGCCTCATATTCAACTCCTTCTGGGTAAGGAGATACTTCAGGCTCTTATGGTCCGTGTAAATAACCGACTTCTCCCCATACAGGTAGTGCCTCTAAATCTTCAGAGCGAACACTACCGCCGCCAATTCTAAATCATGCATGGGGTAATTAAACTCATGCGGTCTTAACTGTCGAGACGCATAGGCAACCACCTTTCCAACTTGCATCAACACACATCCTAAACCCGTGTGCGATGCATCACAATAGACGGTAAACTCTTTTCCCGCCTCTGGCTGGATTAACCCCGGTGCTTCTGTCAAAATTCTCTTCAGCTTCTCAAAGCTCTCCTGCTATTTGTCGGTCCATACAAACGATACTCCCTTCCTCAACAACTTAGTTAAAGGTGCCGCTATCAATGAGAACCCTTCGACAAACCTTCTATAGTACCCTGCCAATCCCAAGAAACTTCAAATCTCCGCCACCGACTTCGGCGATTTCCAATCCAATACGGCTTCTATCTTCCGATGGTCCACCCTAATTCCCTCTGCGAAAACTACATGCCCTAAGAAAGTCACTTCCTTCAGCCAGAACTCACACTTACTGAACTTTGCGTACAACTGCTTCTCTCTCAGAATTTGCAACACCACACGAAGATGTGTATCATGCTCCTCCTCAGACTTGGAATAAACCAGGATATCGTCAATGAACACCACAACAAACTGATCAAGGTATGGTTGAAACACCCGATTCATCATATTCATAAATGCCGCTGGCACGTTCGTTAGCCCGAACGGCATCACCAAAAATTCATAATGACCGTAGCGAGTTCGAAACGCCGTCTTACGAATGTCTCCTTCCTTTACCTTTAACTGATGATAGTCCGACCTTAATTCTATCTTAGATAAGACCGAAGCTCCTTTGAGCTGATCGAACAGGTCGTCGATTCTTGGCAGCGGGTACTTGTTCTTAATCGTTAACTTGTTCAGCTGACGGTAGTCCACACACATACGCATAGATTCGTCCTTCTTCTTCACGAATAGGACCGGCGCGCTCCCCACGGAGACACACTCGGTCGGATAAACCCTTGATCCAGCAGTTCCTGGATCTGAGCTTTGAGCTCCACCAGCTCCTTCGGCGCCATTCGGTAAGGAGCAATGGACACCGGAGCCGTACCTGGATGTAGCTCTATTCCAAACTCCACTTCGCGATCTGGAGGTAACCCTGGCAACTCCTCAGGAAAGACATCTGCAAAATCTTTTACTGTTCTTACCCCCTCGACAGTCACCTCCTTAGCGTCCAAAGCACTGATAAAAGCTAGAAATGCATTGCATCCTTTCCGAATCATCTTAACAGCCTTCAATGTAGATACCACATTGGACAAATAATTCCTTCCTTCTCCTAACACAACCACCTCCCCGCCTTTCGGAGTACTCAACACCATACGCTTTGTCTCACAATCCAACTTAGCATGATGCTTAGTCAACCAATCCGTTCCTAAGATGAGATCAAACTCTCCAAACGGTAATTCCATTAAGTCTGCCGGGAACACTACCCCTTGAGTCTCTAAAGGTACATCCTTAAATAGTTTGTCCACTACCCTAGATTGTCCTAGAGGACTAACCACAATCATCTTCCTAGTGGTTGTTTCAAAGTCTATACTTAGGGTCTTAGATACCGAACATGCAACATAGGAGTGGGTTGACCCAATATCAATCAAGGCAAGAAAAGGGTTATCAGCAATAAGAAACGTACCGGTTATGATGTCCAGTGCGTCACCATCCTCACGTCGACGAGCTGCATAAACTAGACCCGGCTGTCTTGCGTCTACATTACCTGCACCCCTACCAGGTGCTCCACGACCCCGGCCGACTCTATTTCCTCCTCTACCTGGGCCACGACCCCTCGGTACTGGCTGACCACCTCTCCCAGCCTGATCAGAACCTCATCCCGTGGGCTGTGCCTGATTCACCTGTGGACAGTCCTTAATCATATGCTCCATGGATCCACACCTGAAGCATCCACCTGTTTTCCTTCGGCACTCCCCATAATTTACCTTCCCGCACATGTTACATGAGCGATTCTGACTCCCAGTAGCAGATGTCAGAGCACGAGCTGGCCCATCAGACCTAGGCCTTTTCTAAAAATTTCCAGATGATCCCGACGGCCCAAAATTCCTCTTATTCCTATTCCTATCCTTATCCTGATTTTGTTTCTCAGTCCGCTTAACCTCCTCAGATATCTTAGCTTTCTCAACCAAAACCGTAAAGTCCCTTTCCCGCTGCGGTGCTACTAATACCCTCAGTTCATCCCTTAGTCCATCCTCGAACCGTACGCAACACTCATAACCAGTCGCCACAACCCCTCGAGCGTAACGGCTCAACTGCAGAAACTCTGCCTCGTATTCAGATACAGACTTACTCCCCTGCACCAAATTCAGAAATGCCTTCATCTGGCTGTCCACATAGCTGGCCCCAACGTACTTTCCCTGAAATGACTCCTTAAAGAAATCCCAGTCAATTCGGTCTGCGACAGTACCCTCTTTTACCGTGAGCCACCACTGATAAGCCTCGTCTCGAAGAAGAGACACAACCCCCTTCAACTTCTCCTCTATAGTGAAGTCAAGGTCATCCATTATACGCTCACTTTCCTCTAACCAATACTCACCTGTATTAGGGGCTACGCCAGAAACACCTCTAAACATCTCCGCTCCGTTGGCTCGGAATCGTTCTGACACAGATTTCTGAGCTCCTGAACCCGTGCCTGCCCCAGCAACTCTTTCGAGGACCCGCAACATTGCCTGAGATACCACATCATCTCCGGTCGCCTGATCCCGCAATTCTCCCTCCACATCTGGTGGATCCGGCATCTCATTTCCTGACCCGTGGCCAGACCCTACTGGCTCAGACAAGGTCATCTTACCCCTACCGCGTCCACGCAGCGGACGTCCTTGACCCCTTGTACTCATTCTTCCGATTGGCGTTTATCTGATTAGAAAATTTTATGAGTTATTAGTTTTCTTCCACTAATTACCCACAAACAGTTTTATGAAAAGTCATTTCGATAGTGATTCTTTCAAATTTTAAATTATATCTACGTGTTTCAGTCTCAAAACTACTCCTCCTAGTTCTGGGAACTACATCATACATTCAACATTCATCATACAAGTAGCATCCATGCACGCACATTCATCACTTAAGGGTGTTTTCGTCATTCTACTACCCAGGGGTTTTTCCGCAATTTCATCCTACAGGATATGTTTGTAATTTGACAAAATAAAGTTTCTTGGTAATTTTCGAGATATAGGTATGTATATATATATTAATTTAAAATAGGGGTATTTTGGAGAATTTGGTTTTCAAAAGAATAACAGTGGCGTTCCGGTGTTTGGGGTTTTTGACTGTTGTTGTATGTTGTGTTTGTTTTTTTTTTAACAACGGGGTACTTTGGAAAATTTCATTTCACAAACCGGGTTACTCTTGTAAATCTAGGGGTTTTCGGGTAAGTTTGCAAAACATGAGTATTTTATAACATTTCGGTTGTTTTGGGAATTTTCACAAACCAAGTGCATTTTGGAAATTTTACAAAACTTGGAGGTGTATCGATAATTTTGCAAAATAAGGTTCCTTGGTAATTTTGTGAAATAAGGGTATCTTGGTAATTTTGCAATCCAGGGTTATTTCGGTCATTTTATAAATTAGGGGTAATTTAGTAATTGTGCAAATCAGGGATATTTTGGTCATTCCACAAATCAGGGGTGATTTAGTAATTTAAAAACGAATAAGATGGCTGCTCCCTTTCGAGTTTTAATTATAGATTTTGTCCCGTTAACAGATCCTCGTGGCTAAGGTGAACAGTCACTACGCACCAGGTAGGATTCCAGCGAAGAGGAGGTGAGTCACTAGGACTGCTTAAGTACCAAGCTCTTCCGGATCCAATCCTAGACATGCGTATGCCTGTTACCACACCTTAACCCAGCGACTTGTTCACGGTTTGTTTAATTAGGTTAAGTTTTATGGAAGTTGGAAAGTATGATGTAAACTAGGCCTAAAGTCCATCAAATTCTATTTAAACTAATCTACGTCCCATAAAGCCCATCATGCCCACACATATATGTCACACAATAGTTTAGAATACTTACCTGGTGGACTTGGGCTGGAGACGCAGGTGCCATGCCGAGAAAAACCATCCTGTGTTATTTAAAAACACGCATGTTTCAAAAACCCAACTTTAGAAAATGTTTTGAGCCCAAAACCCCAAAGCCGAGTTTTGAACCGGGCTCTGATACCAATTTGTAGCACCCCAAACCTGGCCCAAACACCACGACCGGATCTGGCATGTCACTAAGAAGATTTAGTAAAACATGTCACATCTTTGGAAAACATTTGTCGAGTTTAAACATTTATATCGGAAAACTTAATAATTTGATAATGGATATAAGATATAAATTGTATAAGATGCCTATATGAATTAAAAACCGAAAATTAGAACATGCCTTAATTTAAATTTTTATTGAATAATCCAAGTGTCTGAAAGTAAAGCCCAAAAACCGAAAATATAAAGCTAATGGCCCATGGCCTTATTACAATGAAGTAAAAACCCAACTAATCCAAAATTTTAAATATCAATAAACAAAATAATGTCTTTTGCAGTATCCAAAATAATCGCATGCATGGCTACCTTGCGTTCCTCTCCAGCCCGGTCCAAAGCTTTACATGTCTCCTGAAAAATTTTAAACAACGGGGTGAGTCACGAGACTCAGTGTGCAACCGTCGTGCACCATCAGATTGGGCCTTAGCCCCACAGATCAGAATAACAGAATATCATGTAACAGAAATTATACAAGGCCCAACCCAATCCTAGGTTTCCATCCGCTACACACCACCCTTACTTGCCAGTCACACCATTGGGGATTTCTACAATCAACCCACACCGCTACACACCATCGATGGCAGCCATGCTGCAGTTAGCTGCTCATCATCAGAGTTGTGACATAGTCACCAGAACAGATCGTGGCAGAGCCACTACAACAGAACACTTCCCCTTTTATTAATCTCCCAATCCCATGCATACATAGAAATTGGCATACACAAGAAGACATATCATCTCAACAGAAACATTCACTTATGAATGACAGAAATCACTAACCTGGTGATTCGCTTTTACCCTCATCGGGTTTTCAACCGTTATGCCGGGATTACGGCATTTAACCAAATGTAAACAGATTTATCTACACATACTAACAGACAATCTAAATGGTGTGAGGAGTTACACACCTGATTAATGCGTAGGACTACCCTCTATGTCGATACCCTAACTAATCGGATCTACTGCCTTCCGTCTACAACCATGCTCAAAAGCCGGAAGAACGCGAAGATAAGGCCTCTCCTATATTCGGCCAAGGGTTAGTGTTTTACCTGAATTATACGTTAAATTAACAGATCTCCCTACCTTGAAATCCCGAAAGTACTACGATCCGCGTGCTACTGAACTCTAGCTTAGAAATCTAAGCGATTGAATTCCCTTCAAATCTCGAAATGCCGCAAATGAAAGAAAACACCCGATTAGTTAACCATACGGCTATTCGGCCAAGATCTCTAAAAGCCGAAAAAAGATTTAAATCTCGCGAATCGACACTTACCTTTAGATTTCTTCAATATTCGGCACAAGCAGACACCACAGAAGGAATTCGACAATCACATGAGATGAGATCTAGGGATTTCGGCTTTTAAGAAAATCCCGGAAAGGATGAACAAGAGAAATACTGATACATTTTTTTCTTTTAGAAGAACAAAGAATTGAAAAGATGGGCAAGGAAGTAGATAGAGAGATTCAGCCAAAGAGTTTGAAAGAGAAGAGAAAGTAAATGGCAGAGGTTTCAGTTTCTGATAGAAAAAGAAAAAGAAGAAGAAAAGATGATTCTAGTTTGCCGAAAAAGAAAGAAAACTTGAGGCTATTTTCAGATAACACAATGAAAAATTCAGCACACCCCCTTGCCTATACTGAACCGATTTTTCCCCCTCTCCTGTGTTTCATTTTCGGCCAACTCTGCAACCTAGAGATCAATCTTATCATTCTATCCCTTATCCTTATCAAAACACCCATCCAAAAGAGGCTTAATTAACTCCAACTCTTCCCTCCTTTATCAGCTTTAATTATCCATATTTTAAAACAATAAAACTCCTATAATTTAGCCTTGTTGCCGTCCCCTAGCTCTCTTTGGGCTGCCAAAATTGGCCCAAATCTTTGGGCTCCAAGTGGCCACACTGAAGCCCCCTTCATTTGCCTATTGGCGCCACTTATAGCTCCCTCCTACTTTGCCTCTTGTTCCTGGGCCACAAGCCCATTATGCCTATTACACTCTCAACACTTTATTTAAACCCAAAAGTCTCTAACCAAAATATTTAGCCAAGACCTCGGCCTATTCCTGAGCCCAGTTTGCCCCGCTAAACCTCAAATTAACATTTTAAGCACACATCACATAAAATGCACATGCCCAATAATTTGGGATGTTACAAATGGGCTTAGGCCCAGGCTGCATTTGACTGATAATCTGTTGTTTGACTGTATGCATGTCTTCTGTGGGGATTACACACTGATTTTAGGTAAACTCACCCCTTTCTGTTTTATCTGTACAGGTAATCCCTAGACTTAGATGGATCAGTGCGACGGAGGACTCAACGGTGACCACGTGACTATTGAACCGATTTAATACCATATAAGGTTTTTAATTCCTATTATTTTTGGAGAAATTTTTTATGTAATTTGGACTTTTGGACTGTTTGCTTTTATTTTAGGATTTTTATCTGTTTCATGAATTTCTAAACTGTGACGAAAACACAATTTTACTAAACACAATGGTTTTCCTAAACGCGAGCGGGTTTCTTAAATATCACGGCTTTAAAAGCTTTCCACTATAGAATATGTTTTTAAACGAATCAAATTAACGAGAAAATAGTTTTGGGATTGACAAAAGATAAATAAAAGCTAATAAATGGAAACAGTTTTAACTTGATAAATTCGATTTCAAATTCCATTCCGTGTGACATCGCCAGATTTGGTCATAACGTCTAGGCCGGGTTTGGGGTGTTACACGATTCGAGAAAATTTCAAATCGAGTTAGGATGATAAAATAAAATTCGTCAACTCGATTAACTCAAAAAATTTTCATTCGATTCAATTCGATCGAATGCTCACCAAAGACAATGTAACACCCCAAACCCGACCTAGAAGTTAGGCCCGAATCTGGCGTGTCACATTAAGGTGTTTTTCGAAAACTGCATTTTCCTTGAAAACCCTTCTTGATATTTAAAAACTAAAGTCCCAGTTTGCAATTGTTATTAATAATCGACATTTATTAAGAAGTCATTACCTTCAAAACCTTGTTCGATGCGGAAGCTTAATTTAAAACAATTGACTTATGAAAACGTGATAATTACAACTCAGTTGCGAAAGCATAGTGTTTTGAAAACAGATATTGTTTTGGAAAACCGCGATTAAATGTTGAGCAGATTTAAAACATAATAAACTAAATATCCCAACTAAAAACCAGAATTTAAGAGAGGCCTTATTACAAAATATGAACCCAAAATAAAATAAAAATAAGTAGAATACAAAAGTCCGGAATTGCTCGTAGTGTGGTCACCTCCGAGTCCTCCAGTATGTCGAACCGCCTACTGAGGATTACCTAAGAAAAATTAAAAAGAGGGGGTGAGTTTACGAAAACTCAGTGTGCACAACCCTCATCAGTAAGAACATGAATCACAGCAATCCGGGCCGAAGCTCACTACAGTAACAGTGGCAATTGGGCCTTAGCCCGAATTAACCTTGGTTGGGCCTTAACCCATATCAAATGCCACATATCATATATATCTAGGCCTAAGCCCATGTCAACATCATAATCCATATATGCAATGCATTAATGCTCATCCCAACCCTGCACTCTATCTCCTGTCTAACCATACACTCTTGTGGGGATTTAATCGACCCAACCATCCCTACACTCTGTATGTAGCACTAGTTGCGACAATAACTTATCGGTGCAGCATGGCTAGTCAGTGGCTAAAAAGCCTTCAGTATCGGTATTACAATTGGCACAAAGCCATCAGTGGCTGTATTATGTTTGGCACATAGCCATCAGTGACGGTAATATAATCTGCACACAGCCTTTGGTAAATATGATCGACACAGAGTCATCGATATATAAGTTAGGCACATAGCCACGGTAAATACGATTGGCACAAAGCCATAATATCGGCACAAAGCCTTCGGTATTGGCACAAAGCCCATAATTACGGCACGAAGCCATATTAATGGCACATAGCCCTCAGTAACATTATTGGTGCAGCATGGCTTCTCAGTAGCTAAAAAGCCTGCAGTGGCTATAAAGCCTTCGGCGGATCCACAATCGTCAAGCGACCATGCGATCCTATTAGCACTTTGTCTGTATTAATAATCCCAACCCCATGCAATATGTCGTGTATGTCATGCTCAATCATTACACGTGTATGCAAAATGGCCATGCTCAGTAACAATTATTTAAACATGTAATAAAAGCATATCAATCATACAACCATAGTCAAATTAGTCCACTCAATGCACAAGTCGTGTAACGACCCAAATTTGGGCTTAGTATAACTGGGCCCATTGGGCCTTGGGCGTAGGAGTGTTTAAAATTTTTTAGAACAAGAGAACGACATTATTTCAAGTTGGATTTATTAGGAAGGTGATTTTGGAAAGTTACGAGGTTTCTAGGAAGTTCCGGATTCAAGTTAGGCTATAGATAAATTTTTGTGTTTAAGCACTTTAAGGAGAGATAGGTAAGTGACATCAAGACTTAAGAAAATAAGTGTGTATTTTGCTAGCACAAGTGGAGCATTGGCAAGGTGGTTGTGGCGTGAAATGGCAGAGGGGAGAGCTTGGGTTCGAATCCCACCTATTGCATTTTTGATTAATTTTTGTGCTTCATTTTCAATGTGTTGGCCATGGCTTTAATATGGTAAAGAAGACTTTTTAATTAGGGAAAAAACATTAAGGATATGATAAGGATGAAAGCAAGGGAAAAAAAAGGAAAGAAATGAAGGAAAAAGGTAAGGGAGGGGAACATGTTGGCCAATTTTGTGGATGATGTTTTGGAAAGAATATTTTTGGTCAAGACTCATCTTTTTGGTAAGGTAGTACATGGTTTTGGTAGGGAAAATAGGGGGAGCCGAATTTCTATAGTCCTTTTTGCAAATTTTGGTGCAAGAGAGGCCTGTTTCTTTTTAGCATTTTTTGAGTTTGCTCTTTTGCAATTTCTTCTCTCCCTTGCCGAAACTCTAAAGCCAAGGAATTGCTCACTTTTCTCATTTGTTGCCGAAACACCCAATTCTTTGTGTCTAATTCATTTTGCTCATTTTCCCTTGGATAGCCGAAACCATCTAATACTCTCCTCCATCTCTTCTTTTCTTTTTACCATTTCTTCAACTTTCTCTCTTTCTCCCAAAATAACATTACTTTGTGGCCGAATCTTCTTGCTCATTTCTCTTCTTAGCCGAACTTCTTAACCCTTCATTTCTTCTTCATTATTTCTTTCTCGTTCTTGTTGACACTCAATTCTTTGATCGAATAGATAAGTGGTCTTATTATTCTCTTTTTCATTTTCTTTTCTCCCTAGAAGAATGTGTGTCTATTAACATTCGGGTGTTTCACTTTTGTTCAAAACCGAAATATCATTCTCTCATTATCTTTCATATCGTGATCATCTTCTAATGTAGTGTTATAGTGGAAACTCGAATCTCTTATCCTTGTCTCATCCGTAGCCATAAGTCAATCGGTGGAAATCGGATTCATCATCGTTAAGGTAAGGAGTTTCTTCTTAGATTTTTCGTTATATCTCTATTCGGTTATATTGCAAATCGGATCGAAGTTTTGACTAAACGGTTATTATAGGGATTAAATCGCTCGTTTCATCCACTCGTTGCTTCTTCGAAAATAGTGGTAAGCCGAACCGTTTCCTTAGACAATTGTTTCATACCATCGTAATATCGTTTTGATTAAGACTTTTTCAATGGAGGCAAGTGGTACTGATTCGAAAGGAAAAGCAATAGGAGGAGACAAAAGGAGTGGGTTTGCGATTCCTACTCCTAAGTTCAAGCGTAGAGCGGTATCGGTGATTCGAGATTTCCCACCGGGTTGTGGACCATCATCCGATGAGAATAGACAAATCGTGGTCGTACACGATTCTAAGGGTAAGAATTTTATTAGATCATTAGATTTAAATATTTGGATTAAGAAAAACCTCATTTGTTGGTTAATCGAGTGTAATGGTGTTTTAGGTACCGAAGATCAAGAAGGTTTAGTCCTTACAGTAATCAGGTGTGTAATCTCACACCGAAATCCCGTAAATGTGTGATTTAGCATCATATTAGAAATATCGATAAATGTTGCCTAAAAACTTAATATCGGTAAAATGGTATGAATTGAGTGTTTTGTCTAAACATCGTAAATACTAAGATTTGTCAAAATCAGTGTTAACTTGTAAAATTACGAAAATACCCTCATTGGACCGTTTTTGTCAAAATACCTTTAAAAGTGTTGACTTACGAAAATGCCCTTATGGGCCGAATTACCAAAATGCCCCTATGGGCCGAATTGCTAGAATGCTTTAGTGGGCCGAATTACAAAGTTCTATAATTGGCCGATTTATCGTAACAAATTATTGGATTAATGATTGTTGTACACATATGTGGATATTATGCTTTATTATGTATGTTGCATGTTACATATTGCATGGGTTGGGAAAAATGTTAAAGAGCAGTGTAGCCTGGTGGCATTGCCACAAAATGTTCATTATTATGTTTACTTTTGATTTCAGTGGCTTGGCCACAATAAAAATATATAATATAGCAGCTTGGCTGCAATTTGGTGTGAGCGACGGGGTGGGTTGACTTGATCCCCACAGGTGTGATTGGCTGGTCGGGGTGTGATGGATGGATGGGTTGGGTTGCATACATATACTTCATTTTATTATTGATCATGTAAATGGGCTTAAGCCCAAGTTATTGCTAAATGGATTCAGGCCCAATGGATGACAGTAAGGGGATTATACACTGAGTTCTAGTAACTCACCCCTCTTTCTTATTCCTTTCAGGTAATGCTCAGTGATGTGGACTTGGGCCATGGATGACTCGGTGGAGGCCATACTTCAGAAACGGTGTTTTTGAACTTTAGATTTTGATTTATGTTTACTTTATTACTTTTACTATTTTGGGTTTTTAAGTTGTAATAAGGATTCTGGAATATTTTATTTTTGTTTTATGTTTGACGTACTTATTATCTTGCTTGATTTATTTTAAATGGGAATTTTCTAAAAACCATAAATAACGGTTTCCAAAACTGATTAGCAAAAGGTTTTTATAAATATGTACAAATGTTTTAACTCAAATCTCTTTCAAATTTCCAACGACATTTTCAAAAATCATGGTTTTAAAGTTCACCACCTCGATTTTACTCATCAATCAACCTCTCGAAAATAGTTGTATTTTATCAAATATTTACATCCAAACTTGTTTTCTTATACATAACCAAATAACACCTATTTTAGTACGAATTATAAGGATTTAACATGTTTTCCTCATGTGACATGTCAAATTCGGTCATAACACATGGGCCGGGTTTGGGGTGTTACAAGTCGATCATTTACCTACAAGGGCAAATAAGTCATTTTACCCTATAAGGGTATTTCGATAATTCTACCTTACAAGGGTAGTTCGGTAATTTTACTCATAACAAATCCATGTATGCAACCCATCTCAAACATAATCAATCATACAATTAACACATACAATGCTAGTACTACCACGAAGGTACAACGGTCATTTTGTCGTTTAGGGGTAAAACGGTAATTTCATCCCTTGGGGGTATTTCGATAATTTACCCATCGAGGGTGTTTCGGTAATTTTGCAAACCGGGGTATTTTCATAATTTCACAAATCGGGGGTATTTCAATAATTTTGCAAACTGAGGGTATTTCGATAATTTTGCAAATTGAGGGTATTTCGGTAATTTTACAAATCGGGGGTATTTTAGTAATTTCACAAACCGGGGGTATTTCGATAATTTTTCTAATCGGGGGTATTTTATAATTTCACAAATCAGGGATATTTTAGTAATTTCACAAACCGGGGGTATTTTGGTAATTTCACAAATTAGGGGTATTTCGGTAATTTTACAAATCAAGGGTATTTCAGTAATTTTGCAAACTGAGGGTATTTCAGTAATTTTGTAAACCAAGGGTATTCTAAACAGAGATAACGATGCGAATGGGCCTAGGGCCCATTCTCGGCCCAAATGGGTCCACACGCTCGTGTGGCCTGTTTAGCCCAAATCTAGCCACATATATGAGATTCCCATAGTCTAGTCCAACATCTACTACACAATCATACAACTTATTTATATGGGCCCACAGCCCATTGGGCCCACTTGGCCCATCGAGGCCCAAACAACCTAACCTACAAGAATACTCATGATGGCCTCAACTATCGCGTCGAAGCCCCCACATGTAACATCCTGAAATTGGGCCTAGGAGGATTGAGCCCAATGGGCCTTAAGCATAGTAGCGTTTAAAATTTTAGAGAATGGTATTAATGCAAGTTAGACTTATTAGATAAGTGATTTTGAAAGGTTAGAGGGCTTCTATGAAGTCCCAAGATCAAATATTGGCTTTGGGGAAATTTTGGTTTTAGGTGAAAAAAACCCTGGAAGTTGGCAGGTAGGCCTTAAGAATAAAATATGGAGAAAATGACACAAGTGGAGTGTGTGGTGTAGTGGCAAAGTGACGCCACATAAGAGACAAGGGGTGATGCCACAAGGAAGGAAGGAGGTCCAAGGTTCAAGTCTTGGCTTTTGCATTTTGGTTTCTTTTTACTTGGATCTTAGAATTTGGGCCATAGTTTATATTTAGTTACGCATGGTTTAAGACACAAGAGGAGCTTGTGGCCAAGTGGTAAGCGGCGTGGATTATGCTACAAGGGAGCCTGGGTTCGAATCTCATGAGAAGCAAGGGAGTATTTATTTTGCGGATTGGACGGCAAGAGTTTCAGTTGAATTTAAACTCTACTGGCGAAGGGATCCCACATCGGAAAGACACAAAGAATGAAGGTGAAGAGTTAGCTATATAAGGAGCATCCTAGGAGGAGAGTAAACACATCTTGGAGGGCGTTTGGGCACAGGAGTGGTCGGAGCGCGGATCAGCAAATGCCGAAGTGCTGATCACGGCAATAGTAGCCACACGAGCGTGCGAGCGCACGTGTGGGGCTTCGACGGGATAGTTGAGGCCAACAGTAGTATTCTTGTGGGTTGAGGCTGCTTGGGCCGCGATGGGTCGAAGTGGGCCCAATAGGCCCATGGGCCCTTATGGGTAAAATATGCGATTGTGTAGTATATAGTGAACTAGACTAGGTGGAACTTATATACATGACTAGATTTGTGCTAGGTGGGCCACACGAGCGTGTGGGCCCGAATGGGCCGAAATCGGGTGTTAGGCCCTATAGTCCGGTAAGGACCGGAAATGGTAGTTGAGTCGCTCGGGGCGACATTAGGCCTTCGGAAAGGCCATTGCAGGTGCAAATTTATGAAAATACCCTTGGTGGGTAAATTACGAAAATACCCTTGGTAGGTAAAATTACGATTATACCCTTAGAGGTTGATTAGCTTGATTTTATTGTTTTATGTCTATCTGATTATGATGGTAACTCATGTTATTCTTATATTTGATATATGTTTTGTATACATGACACATTGCATAATATCTGAATAATATGTATGTTGCATGGGCATATGGGTGATATTGATAAAGGGGAAGTGTTCTGGTGGTTTTTACCACATTATCTGGTGACTCATGTCACATAATATGAATCTGGTGACTAATGTCACATATTGTTATCTGGTGACTCTGTCACATTATCTGGTAGCTATGCCACGATTATAAGGGCGATGAGCAGTTGACTGCAGCGACTGCCTTCGTGTAGCGATGGAGGGTCGATTTAGTAATCCCCACGGTGTGATTGGCAGGTACGAGTGATGTGTAGCGGATGGAAATTCAGGCTGGGATTGGGTTCTGCATTATCATCTGTATATGCATCATATCGCATTGATTATCTGATTATCTGCTATACTGTGATGTTAGGGCTACGGCCTGATTTGATTTATGTGGGCTTCGGCCAAGTATGTTATTGTGAGGGCTAAGGCCCAATCTGCTTTTGTGGGCTTAGGCCCAGTTATCACTCGTAAGGGGAAATACACACTGAGTTTTCGTAAACTCACCCCCTCTTTTTAAATGTTTCAGGTAATCAGTAGATCGTGGATTTGGGAGCAGAGACAGACTTGTGGTGGCCCTGCTATGTTTTCTCGTAAACTCGGTTCTTTTATTTAAACCTACTTTTAATTTTGGGATTTTGTTATGTAATAAGGCCTTTGGTATTTTATTTGGTTTTAGCTTTCAATTTGGTTACTGTTTATTATTAAATGTTCAATATGGGATTTTCCTAAAATGATAACAAACCATTTTTTTATTCAAAATTACTTAAGCTCGATTTTCACAACAAATACAATTTTATTCAAATTAATAACAACTTTGTAAAATGGGCATTGAAATGAATCGGCTTTTATAAACAAACCACAAAACGCGGAGTTTCAATAAGAATACGAACTTTTTAACGTACGCACAGTTTTTTAGACATTCCTTTCATGTGACATGCCAGATCCGGTCGTAACGTCTAGGCCGGGTTTGGGGTGTTACACCACACGTGCACTCGCACACTCGTGTGGCTACCATCGCCGTGTGACCGGCATTTTGGCATTTGCCGCTCTACAGCTAGAGTAGGGCGAAATACACACCTGATAGGAATCTGAAGCTAATCCGCGCTCCGAATGCTCCTATGCCCAACGCCAACCAGGTATGCTTCCCCTCCTTATAGACAGCTCCATTTATAGCCAGCTTCTCATCTTCCCCCTTACTAGCTTTTCGATGTAGGATCCCTCCTTCAGTAGAGTTTAAATCCAACACAAACTCTTGCCGCCCCAACTTAGCAAAATAAATATCCCCTTTTTGCTACTCATGAGATTCGAACCTAGGCTCAGCTATAACTTAGTCCACACCGCTAGCCACTAGGCCACAAGCTCCTCTTGTGTCTTAAAGTATGCGCAACTAAATATAAACCTATGGCCAAAGTCTAAGTTTACTTAAAAAAATAAATCAAAATGAAATGCAAGCGCCAAGACTTGAACTCAAGCCCTCACTTATCCCCTTAATGACCCCTTGCCACTAGACCGCTCCCTTGTGTCATTTTTCTCCACATTTTATTCTTAAAGCCTACTACTAACTCCCAGGGTTTTATTCACCTAAAACCAAAATTTCCCTAAAGCCAAAGTTTGAACTCGAGACTTCATAGAAGCCCTCTAACCTTCCAAAATCACTCACCTAACAGGTCCAACTTGAATAAATGCCATACTCATATTCTCAAAAAATTTTAAAGTTCCCGTGCCCAAGGCCCAATAGGCCCAATTCTACTAGGCCCAAATTTGGGGCGTTACAGACAACCAGTAAAAATTCAATCTCCCAAGCCTAAAGAAAGAGATAGGATGACAAAGTTTATTGTAACACCCCAAACCCGGCCTAGACGTTACGACCGGATCCAGCATGTCACATAGAAGGGTTAAAAACTAAGCATTTGTTGAAAATGTTTGCAACTTTTTTTTAAAACTCCAAGTTACGTTGGTTGAGTACAAAAACCCGATTTACTTAGTGTCCATTTTAGAAAAGTTGTAATTAACTTGAAAACTGTCTTTGTTAGAAAACCGATTTTGAACATTTGTAGTAACGTGATACTTTAGAAAGCGATTGTTAATGTTTTAAGAAAACCCCATTTTTTTATAAGTTTAACAGTTATAATTGAAAGGTTAAAAGAAAAACAAACCAATGGCCTTATTACAAAATACCAACCCAAAATAGATAATCTTAAAGATAAAGTAAAAACTGAAATTTCCTAAGTTTGAGAGAAATCTCCTTTTTATGGCCACCACTGAGTCCTCCACGGCTCCAAATCCTCTATTGCTGGGGGTTACCTGCGAGGTTAAAGATAAGGGGTGAGTTACGAGACCTCAGTGTGTAATCCCCTAAATGACATTAACTGGGCCCGAGCCTACAAAACATCAAACTGGGCCTAAGCCCTATAATCATGGCAGTGCAAATGAATTAATGCAATCCAACCCAATCCAACCAACACAACCCCGTACCAACCAATCACACCTGTGGGGATCAAGTCAACCCACCCCGCCAATCACACCAATATTGCAGACAAGCTGCGAATCACAATATTTGTGGCTGAGCCACCAGAGTCGTAATTATGTATATATATAAATATATTGTGGCTATGCCACCAGGCTACACTACTCTTCAATCATTAACCCGCCCCATGCAACATGATAAAATGCAATATACATATCAACATATAAAAGTGTAATGTAAACATACAATCGTTACTTAAAAACATTGAGGGTAAAACGATCATTTAACCCATCAAGGGTATTTTGGTAATTTCACAACCTGTGGGTATTTTAGTAATTTACCCTTCAAGGGTATTTCAGTAATTTCGCAACCCAAGGGTATTTTAGTAATTTTCCCTCTAAGGGTATTTTGGTAATTTCGCCTTTAATGACCTTTCCAAAGGCCTACTGTCGCCTCGAGCGACTCGGGACCCCTTTTTGGGTCTTTACGGACCTATTAGGCCTAAAATCCATTTTAAGCCTAAACGGGCCCACACCCTCGTGTGGCCCAAAACACATGATTTCGGAAACAAATTTGCAGAATTCACATCCAGGCATATCATTTGTTACAAATCCAACAGTTTTGCCCAAGTGGGGCGGGTATCCCGTTAGGTCCATTTAGCCCAATTCGGCCCGATTAGGCCCGTTACAACCACGGTATTGCGAGAGTGTTCGTGACACTCTCAACGACTTAGCGTCATTACTCATATGCCTCTTTACCACTACGAATGCTCGCACGCTCGTGTGTCGCAGATGCCGGTTTTCTGGCTTTTGGCCGATTCGCACAACATTACAATCAATCGTTCAGCGGGGTGAGCGATTACACACCTGTTGCGAATGCAGGTTGAACCCTCGAGATTACGCACCTATTAGATCCATACACTTAAACCATTAGTCTTAATCTTAGTAAGACGTATCCATTAGGTTGAAAACGATAACTCAATTCACGATACTTACCAAGAACGTCGGCAACTCCTTGCTATGTTTGAGAGTTCGGTTCACTTCCTCCGATCACAAAATCGAGTCCCTTAAAAAGAGTACGAGTTAGCGATGTTATTTTAAAATGACGACGAAACGGCCTTTCGGCCTAAATGATCTTAGAATAAGAACGTCCATCCATCACCTATATTTGGCTATGACTTACTTACCACCCACTTTACGAGAACCCAAAGCTAAAAAGAGGGCGAGAAAGTGTGCTAGCACTCCAACAGGTTCGGCCTTAGAAATAAAAAGGAACGGATGAGAATTTCGGCTTTTAGAGAGAAGAAAAGCAAGAACCGATGGCAAAGAAATAAGTAGAAGATATTACCTTGTGCTCACCGCGGTGCCGAAAAGCCAAGGTAGATTCGGCAGACAAAAGAGACTACAAGATGTTCGGCTAAAAGAAGAGAAGAGCCAATTCAAACTGAGGAAAAGTAGAGGTTCGGTTAATGGAGAAAAAGTAGAGAAACAAAGAAGAAGAAATGAGGTTTCGGCTATAGTAAGAAAAATATTAGAAAAGAATTCGGCTATTAGTGTTTTGGCAATAACAAATGAAAGAGAAAAGAGAAGGAGTCAAAGGCAAGTTGGAGTTTCGGCAAAGAGAAATGCAACAAGATACCCGAAATACTTGAGTTGCAAAAGTCGAAAATGTAAAAGAAAAACTAAGATGCACTAGAGAATTTCGGCACAAAGCATCCAAAGGTTTTGATTTACCCTCCCTTCACCAAAATGCTGAAATTTCTCTCCAACAACAACCTCTACCCGAATCTCTCCTCCCCACACACCCCACATTTGGTCAAACACTCCCAACACCATCCACTTCCCCGATTTCCTCCTACATTTGCTCCTCAACTTCCTCTCCATCACACAACAAACAATTTGACCAAGTCCTCCAATTCTCCTACAGAGTTTGGTCTCCACTCAGCTACCTCCCTTGCCTGGGCACAAAAATAAAACTCCCAACATGTTGCTTGGGGGATTCGAACCTCCAACCCCCTTGCACTCCCTTTTTGACGCCACACCACCTTGCCACACACTCCACTTGTGTCTCCCAACCACATACCAATTTACTTAAGTCCTACTACCAGAAGCCCTCTCCACTAAAGAGCCAGAAAGCAAAATTTTCCCAGGGCTTGGGCTCGAACCCGAGCCTCCCTAGGACCCCCAAACACACCCAAATGACACGCCAAGCTAGCCAAACACATGGAATAGTGCAAAATGTCGAACCCCTAATTTTAGGATGTTACAGTTCTACCCCCTTAAATTAATTTCAGCCTCAAAATTTACCTGATTAAAAGAGGTAAGGGCATTGCTGTCGCATGGCCTCTTCCGACTCCCACGTGGCTTCCTCTAAACCATGATTATGCCATAACACTTTGACTAGTGGAACGGCCTTCCTCCACAACACTTTAACATCCCGATCCAAAATCTGCACTGGTTCTTCCTCAAATGACAGATCAGGTCTAACCTCAATTTCTTCCATCGGCACTATGTGAGAAGGATCTGAGCGGTAGCGTGTCAGCATAGAAACGTGAAATGCATCATGTATCTGATCAAACTCTGGAGGCAATTCAAGCTGATAAGTGATCGATCCCACACGCTTCACTATCCGATAAGGCCCGATGAATCTGGGGTTTAACTTACCCTTCCGTCCGAAGCTTAAGATCTTCTTCCAATGTGAGACCTTCAAGAAGACATAATCTCCCACTGTGAACTCTATCTCCTTACATTTTAGATCCGCATATGACTTCTGTCTATCAGAAGCTTCTTTCAACTGACTCCGAATCAATTTTACCTTTTCCTCAGTATCTGAAATCAATCCCGGACCCAACAACCGTCGCTCTCCCAATTCTGTCCAACAGATAGGGGTACGGCACCTACGACCATATAACACATCGTAGGGTGCCATCTGAATGTTGGATTGATAGCTGTTGTTATATGCAAATTCCGCTAATGGTAAATAATCTTCCCAACTACCCCTGAAGTCAATCACACACCCCCTTAACATATCTTCCAGAATCTGAATTACCCTTTCCGATTGACCATCAATCTGTGGATGAAACGCTGTACTAAAGTCCAATCCTGTACCCAACGCTTCATGTAATGCCTTCCAGAATCGAGATGTGAACCTAGGGTCCCTGTCCGATATGATAGACACTGGTACCCCATGCAACCTCACAATCTCTACCACATGCAACTTGGCCAACTTCTGAAGTGAGTAGTTAATGCGAACCGGTATGAAGTGAGCAGACTTAGTCAACCGGTCAATGATTACCCACACTGAATCTTTCTTAGTAGGCGTCAGGGGTAGCCCACTAACAAAATCCATTGTTATCCTCTCCTACTTCCAAAGTGGGATCTTCACTACTTGCAGCAAACCTGAAGGCAGCTGATGTTCCGCCTTCACTTGCTGACACGTCAAAAATTTACCTACAAAGTCGACAACCTCACGTTTCAATCTTGGCCACCAGTATTGTTCTTGTAGAAATCAATACATTTTACTTCCACCGGGATGCATAGCGTATGGACTACTATACGCCTCCCGCAGAATCGTCTGTCATAACTCAGAGTACTTGGGCATACAAACCCTTCCACGAAAACATAATACCCCTTCATTGCTCAGACCAAAATCCACTGTCTCTCAACTTTTCACTTGCTGAAACCAAGAACCCAACAATTCATCCAAGAATTGCTTCTATTTAATCTGACTAACGCGTGTCGGTTTCACCTGAAGTTCCGCTAACAAGCTACCATCTTCGTAAAGGTTGATATGAGCAAACATTGCCCTCAAATCCGCTATCACTTTACAACTTAATGCATCTGCTACAATGTTGGCCCTACCCTGGTGATACTCGATCGAGCAGTCATAGTCCTTCAAAAACTCTATCCACCTCAGTTGCCTTAAATTTAGCTCCTTTTGGGTAAGGAGGTATTTAAGACTCTTATGGCCCGTATAGATAATCGACTTTTCTCCATACAGGTAATGTCTCCATATCTTCAGGGCGAACACCACCGCAGCTAGTTCTAAATCATGAGTGGGGTAGTTCACCTCATGAGCCCTTAACTGACGGGATGCATATGCCACTACTTTCCCTTCTTACATCAGCACACAACCTAAACCCGTGTGTGACGCATCACAATAAACAACAAACTCTTTCCCTGCCTCAGGCTAAATCAACACTGGTGCTTCTGTCAAAATCTTTTTCAGTTTCTCAAAACTCTCTTGCTACTTATCCGTCCACACAAACGGTACCCCTTTACGCAGTAATTTGGTTAGGGGTGCGGCAATTAATGAAAACCCCTCGACGAACCACCTGTAGTACCCAGCCAAACCCAGAAAACTTCGAATTTTTGACACTGACTTCGGTGGCTTCCAATCCGATATAGCTTCAACCTTTCAAGGATCAACCCTAATCCCCTCGGCAGAGACAACATGCCCCAAAAACGTCACCTCTTTCAGCCAATATTCGTACTTACTAAATTTAGCGTACAGTTGTTCCTCTCCCAATATCTACAGCACCACTCGAAGATGTGAATCATGCTCCTCCTCTGTTCTCGAGTACACCAAAATGTCGTCTATGAATACCACCACGAACTGGTCTAGATAGGGTTGGAAGACCCGATTCATCATGAGTACACCAAAATGTCGTCTATGAATACCACCACGAACTGGTCTAGATAGGGTTGGAAGACCCGATTCATCATATCCATAAAAGTGGCTGGTGCATTCGTTAATCCGAACGGCATCATTAAAAACTCATAATGCCCATAACAGTTCGGAAAGCTGTCTTGTATATGTCTGCCTCTTTGACACTTAGCTGATGATATCCTGATCTTAAATCGATCTTCGAGAAAATTGAAGCCCTTCGCAACTGATCGAGCAGATCGTCGATCCTAGGTAACGGGTATTTGTTCTTAACAGTTGGCTTGTTCAATTGACGATAGTCAATGCACATACGCATCGACCCATCCTTCTTCTTCACGAACAATACCGGCGCTCCCCACGGCGATACACTCGGTCTGATAAAACCTCGGTCCAACAATTCTTAAACCTGAGCTTTTAGTTCTACTAGCTCCTTCGGTGCCATCCTATAAGGGGCGATGGACACCGGAGCCGTTCCCGATAACAGCTCAATGCCAAATTCGACCTCGCGATTCGAAGGCAATCCCGGAAGCTCTTTGAAAAAAATGTCTGGAAATTCCTTCACAGTTCTAACATCCCCAATAGACAATTCCTTAACACCAGATGTACTGATAAAAGCTAGGAACGCCTCACACCCTTTTTACACCATCTCCTCGGCCTTTAATGCCGAAATCACATGAGATAGATAATCTCTTCTTTCTCCAATCACCATCACCTCCTCGTTTTCTGAAGTCTTCAAAACCATATGCTTAGCAGGGCAATCCAAATTCACACGGCGCTTAACTAGCTAGTCCATGCCCAGAATAAGATCAAACTCCTCGAACGGCAGTTCCATCAAATCTACCGGGAACATTACTCCTTGAACTTCTAAAGGCACCTCCCTAAACAACTTATTCACTACCACCGATTGTCTTAAAGGACTAATCACAGACATTTCTCTAGCAGCAATCTCAAATTTTATACCCCAAGTCCTAGGCACAGTACAGGCAACATATGAATGGGTAGATCCAATAGCTATCAAAGTTGTAAATGGCACATCAAATATGAGAAACGTACCGGTTATGACGTCCGGTGTGTCGCCATCCTCTCGACGTCGTGCCGCATAAACCAGTCATGGCTGTCTCGCATCTGCATTACCTATGTTACCAGCACCTCTGCCCGGTTCTCCACGACCTTGTCCAAACCCATTTCCCCTTCTGGTCGGACCACGACCTCTCGGTGGCTGCTGACCACCTCTCTCTGGCTGCCCAAATCTCTGACCTACCATCTGTGTCCGAATAGGCTCTCGAGGACAGTCCCTGAACCGATGATCCATATACCCGCATCTGAAACACCTGCCGGTTCTTTTCCAGCACTCTCCCGAGTGAAATTTCCCACAGTCCAGACAAGGCTGTAACTGACCGGTAATAACTGGAACACCTACTCGAGCTGGCCCGTCGAACCTAGGCCTCTTATGGAATCCTCTTGAAGGACCTGAGAACCCAGAATCTCTTTTGTTCTTGCCCCTTTCCTTATCTCAGTTCTGTCGCTCAGAGCGTTTTACCTCCTCAGCAATTTTAGCCTTTTCCACCAACATAGCAAAGTCCCTCTCCCTTTGCGGGGCTATCAGTACCCGTAACTCATCTCGTAGCCCATCTTCAAAATGCACACAGCGTTCATAATCAATGGAGACTATTCCGGGCGTACCAGCTCAGACGCAAAAACTCCGCCTCGTACTCTGCCACAAATTTACTCCCCTGAACCAGATTCAAAATTTCTTTTCTCTGAGCATCCACATAACTAGCCCCGACATATTTTCCCTGGAAAGCCGCTTTAAAGATATCCCAGGTGATACGATTCGCTTGTGTACCTTCCCTCACAGTGAGCCACCATTGGTATGCCTCGTCTCTCAGTAATGACACGACCCCTTTCAGTTCTATTTAGTCGTGCAGTCCAAATCATCCATAATTAGTTCCACAGCCTCAAGCCAGTATTCAGCTACACTCGCGGCTACACCAGAATTTCCCTTAAAAATTTCGGCCCCATTCGACCTGAGTCGCTCAGATATAGACCCACGAGTTGCCGACCCAGAACTTGCTCCAGCAACCCGTTCCAATACTCACAGCATAGCTTGGGACAAAGTGCCGTCCCCTCTAGTTCGGTCTTGAGACCCTGCTCCTGCTACTGGCGATGCTAGCACTTCGCCTTCCAGCACATGCCCTGATTTTGAGGATCCAGCCTTAGCACCCCGGCCTCTACCATGGCCTCGTATACCCGTCCATGTCCTCTGGTACTCATACTACTAAGTCGAGTTAATCTGATTAAGAATTTTATGAATCATTATATGGTTCCAATATTGATTAAAAAATATTTTATGGAAAACAGATATAAGAGTTGTTTTTATAAATCGTATTCCTAATGTCTCAGTCTCTATAGTCTTAGCCCCTAAAGCTAGGAATTTCTAGCAGTTTTCTTACTACAGTCATATCATCATCATATCAACAATCGTAAAATAAGGGAACTTACGAATTCGTAGTGCCATACTTCCAATAAAGACATACATTTCTAAATTATTTAAACAACTTTGAAGAAACATTTTCAATCCCATTCCACAGTCGAGTTTTGCAATCGGGCTCTGATACTACAAAATGTAAGACCCCAAACCCAGCCTAGACATTACGACCGGATCCAGATTGTCACATAGAAGGGTTAAAAACTAAGCATTTGTTGAAAATGTTAGCAACTTTTTTTTAAAACTCCCAGTTACGTTGGTTGTGTATAAAAACCCGATTTACTCAGTGTCCATTTTAGAAAAGTTGTAATTAACTTGAAAACTATCTTTGTTAGAAAATCGATTTTGAACATTTGCAGTAACGTGATACTTTAGAAAGCGATTGTTAATGTTTTAAGAAAACCCCATTTTTTATAAGTTTAACAGTTAGAATTGAAAGGTTAAAAGAAAAACAAACCAATGGCCTTATTACAAAATACCAACCCAAAATAGATAATCTTAAAGATAAAGTAAAAACTGAAATTTCCTAAGTTTGAGAGAAATCTCCTTTTTATGGCCACCACTGAGTCCTCCACGGCTCCAAATCCTCTATTGCTGGGGGTTACCTGCGAGGTTAAAGATAAGGGGTGAGTTACGAGACCTCAGTGTGTAATCCCCTAAATGACATTAACTGGGCCCGAGCCTACAAAACATCAAACTGGGCCTAAGCCCTATAATCATGGTAGTGCAAATGAAGTAATGTAGCCCAACCCAATCCAACGAACACACCCCCGTACCCGCCAATCACACCTATGGGGATCAAGTCAACCCACCCGCCAATCACACCAATATTGCAGACAAGCTGCTAATCACAATATTTGTGGCTGAGCCACCAGAGTCATAATTATGTATATATATATATATATATATATATATACATTGTGGCTATGCCACCAGGCTACACTACTCTTCAATCATTAACCCGCCCCATGCAACATGATAAAATCCAATATACATATCAACATATAAAAGTGTAACGTAAACGTACAATCGTTACTTAACAACACTGAGGGTGAAACGGTCATTCAACCTATCGAGGGTATTTTGGTAATTTTACAAATCAGGGGTATTTCAGTAATTTCGCAACCCAAGGGTATTTAAGTAATTTTGCAACCCAAGGGTATTTTAGTAATTTACCTTCTAAGGGTATTTTGGTAATTTCGCCTTTAATGGCCTTTCCAAAGGCCTACTGTCGCCTCGAGCGACTCGGGACCCCTTTTTGGGTTTTTACAGAGCTATTGGGCCTAAAATCCATTTTAGGCCCAAACGGGCCCACACGCTCGTGTGGCCCAAAACGCATGATTTCGAAAACAAATTTGCAGAATTCACATTTGGGCCTATCATTTGTTTCGAATCCAACAGTTTTGCCCAAGTGGGCCGGGTAGCCCGTAAGCCCGTTACAGCCATGGTATCGCGAGAATGTTCGTGACACTCTCAACGACTTAGCATCATTACTCACATGCTGCTTTACCATTACGAGCGCTCGCACGCTTGTGTGGCGCAGATGCTGATTTTCCAGCTTTTCAACTTTTGGCCGATACGCACAACATTACAATCAATCGTTCAGCGGGGTGAGCGATTACACACCTGTTGCGAGTGCAGGTTAAACCCTCAAGATTACGCACCTATTAGATCCATACACTTAAACCGTTAGTCTTAATCTCAGAAAGACGTATCCAGTAGGTTGAAAACGATAACTCAATTCACGCTGCTTACCAAGAACGTCGGCAACTCCTTGCTACGTTTGAGAGCTCGGTTCACTTCCTTCGATCACAAAATTAAGTCCCTTAAAAAGAGTACGAGTTAGCATGTTATTTTAAAATGACGACGAAACGGCCTTTCGGCCTAAATGATCTTAGAATAAGAACGTCCATCCATCACCTATATTCGGCCATGACTTACTTACCACCCACTTTACGAGAACCCAAAGCCAAAAAGAGGGCGAGAGAGTGTGCTAGCACTCCAACAGGTTCAGCCTTAGAAATAAAAAGGAACGGAGTGAGAATTTTGGCTTTTAGAGAGAAGAGAAAAGCAAGAATCGATGGAAAAGAAATAAGAAGAAGATATTACCTTGTGCTCACCGCGGTGCCGAAAAGCCAAGGTAGATTCGGCAGACAAAAGAGACTACAAGATGTTCGGCTAAAAGAAGAGAAGAACCGATTCAAACTGAGGAAAAGTAGAGGTTCGGTTAATGGAGAAAAAGTAGAGAAACAAAGAAGAAGAAATGAGGTTTCGACTATAGGAAGAAAAATATTAGAAAAGAATTCGGCTATTGGTGTTTTGGCAATCACAAATGAAAGAGAAAAGTGCTTGAAGAGAAAAGAGAAGGAGTCAAAGGCAAGTTGGAGTTTCGGCAAAGAGAAATACAACAAGATACCCGAAATACTTGAGTTGCAAAAGTCAAAAATGCAAAAGAAAAACTAAGATGCACTAGAGAATTTCGGCACAAAGCATCCAAAGGTTTCTGATAAACTGTAAAAGTAACATATTTTAATCCCATATTTAGCATACTTTTGGATGATTTATCCCTTGATTTGTGTAAAAAGGTGCTCTTAATCCTTTCTTTTAATGTCTTATACTTAGGAAAGCACCGGAGGATGGAAAGAATAAGAAACGGGCCTAAAACTGGCCAAATTTGGCCAAAGTGGAAATCGACACGGCTTGGACTTAAGCCCACACGGCCGTGCCTCCATGATAAACTAGAACACAGCCTGACCCCGATGCACACGGCCGTGCCTCATTAATGAAATCCGAACACGGCCTAAAGACGATTCACACGGGCGTGTGCCATGGCCGTGTCCCTGTCGCTGGAAAGAAGAGTTTCATTCGGAAAAAGATGCTTAGGGGCAAAGAAACCTATTTCAAAAGCCTATATAAACCCCCTAAGTATTACCTAAAGGAGGGCGGTTAGCTAGGCCAAGGAGCCGAGTCAGAAAGGTCAGATTTGTGGGAAATCACTCGAAGATAGCCAGTTGATCCATCTCAAGAAGCCGGAATTATATGCAAGACGGCGGATCTCTCCTTCAATTCCTTTAGGGGTTTTAGGGATTTCTTATGTTTTGTTTAATCTTTTCTTCTGAGATGTTTTCTTTTATTATTATGAACTAAACCTTCAGATACCTGAAAGGGATGAAACCTAAGACGGATCTTGTTATTGTTTTCTGAACTATATGATAAAAACTTGATTTGTTCTTAATTCTTGTGTTGATATTTCCAGGATATTGATTCAAGTTGGATGTGCTTAGGTGGTGGAGCAAAAGTCCCTACTTAAGAGTAGATCTAGCATAATTAAGCGGAGTTGATCGCATGCCTAGAGATAGGGTGACGAGATTTTGCCGGATTAGGGTGAAACCTAATATGGGAGTCCATAGATCGAGTTAATGTGATTCTAGGGGTTTTAATTAGAAAGAGATTTCAACTAATCAACCTAGGGTTAGATGTTATTCGCTTCGAGAGAGGGTTTAATATAACTTAGGGAGTCTTATGGATCAAGTCAAGTGAATACATCGTCTGGGTCAGTGTAACACCCTTACCCCTATCTGTCGCTAGATCAGGGTACGAGGCATTACAACAATTTTATGCACTTCTCTGATACATACATTTCAATTATACATTAAAACCATTTATAGTCACACTCTATGTCCCTATTATGGGCTTACGAGGCCCAAAACAATCATTAAAGTTGGTTCGGAACCAAACCAGAACTTTTCGACATTTAGAAAATTTTTATCAAAACAGGGTCACACGCCCGTGTGACATATGACACGGTCGTGTGAGTAGACCGTGAGTTTCTCACACGCCCATGTCTGGATCCCGTGTATAATTCATAATAATACATACAACCAATAACCAAATCTCTATACATGTCATTCACTTGAAAATAATTAGGAATTGTCATGATTCCAACTTGACAAATTGATAGTATGATGATACCTCCAATGATCTCCAACCCCGAGCCAACCTGACAACACTAAGAGAAATGGAAAATTGGTGTAAGCTTAATAGCTTAGCAAGTTGGCATATTAATAATAATAAGCAATTTAATTAACAATATTAACCCATTTCTCAATAAATATACTCAAGGGAATAGAATCGATATTCACATAGTTTTACCCTTTTTCTTAAGTTTAGCTTAGGCTGTTTTTCTAAGTCACAGTCACTAATTTAATTATTTCATAAGCTACAGAACTCGAAATTAAGATCTGTAAATTTTTCATGAAACTAGACTCACATATATTCATACCATAAAATTTCCAGAATTTTTTGGTTTAGCCAATCAATACAGTTTATTCATTAAAGACTCCCATGTTTCGCTGTTCAATAGCTCTAACATCTCCTCACTAAAATTAAAAATATTCATTATATAGAGTTTGGATATCCTTCCCATTTGTCTCTCTTGAAAGTATACTCACCAAGGATTCTGAGGATATAAATACACACCATAACCATTTTTATAAAATTTTTAATGATTTTTCCAAGGCAGAACAGGGGATCACGTAATCATTCTGAACCAGTCTAACAAATATTTAAATATCTCAGAATATAAATATTATTTGCTTTCTATGTTTCTTTTATATGAAAATAGACTCAATAATCTTTAAATAAATGTCTAATCCAACATATAATTCAATTTCTACAATTTATGGTGATTTTTCAAAGTCACGTAATTGCTGCTGTTTCAATCTATTTTACTGAAAATTTTACTTTCCCATGTTTTCTTTATATTACTTCCATATATGCACACATAACACCAAACATATTCAAAACTAGCCATACAAATGAATAATCATCACCAATATTTACGAGTAAAATCATAATGGCGTTTACATCATATCAGCCTTACCACAATTTCAATCACGTATCACATATCAAACACATTATGCACATACACACATAGTCACATGCACCCTTGCTCACACGTACATTTGCCACATTTCTCAATTGGTCACTTTCACTCTTGCACTTATTCATAACATGATCGTACCAATCACCAGTAGTAAGTTATCTCGTTGAACCCCTTTGAAAAAGCCCGATACTCGATGATCTCAACACATAGCTCTACCTACACATAATTTGGCTTTCTTGTACACATGGTGAAGGTCCCTTATCACCCATGTGACCTAGCCATTCCATCTCGTAGCTTTCTTATCTACATGGCGTCCAACACTAGGAACCGCTCATGCGACCTAGCTACTCATAACCCGTAACTTTCATGTACACATGGTATACACACAGTATTACACATGTGACCTAGTTACATATGAAATTATTATCCCGTAGCTTTCTTGCACACATGGTGAAAGTCCCTTATCATCCATGTGGCCTAGCTACACATCAAATTTTGCCATCTCATAGCTTTCTTGTGCACACAGTGAAGTTCCCTTATAACTCGTGTGACCTAGCTACATATTGTCCGTATCTCTCAGTTTTCCGAAGGTTCAACTGAGAATTTCTCATTCCATACATTTTCATATTGTAGTTATCACCCAATGATTTCCATAATATCTAGCAAAATAATTATTGAACAAGTAAAATAAATGCATTATTTACATATCAAATTTCCATTTCACATAATAACCATAGTCATAGAAAACACCTTTTATCATAAACATATTATTAAATCAATTCACCAACTTACCTCGGATCCAGAAACGGCAATTTACCAACTTTCCCGATTTTCGATTTTCCTCCCGTTCTAGGTCCAAATCTCATTTTTCAGGGTCTAAAACATCACATTTCACTTTTTTAATTAATGTATTACTCAAAAAAGTCCCTAACTGAAACTTTGGAAAAATTACAATTTTGCCCCTACACTTTTCAAAAATTACATTTTTACCCCTAGGCTCGCAAATTAAACTTTATTCCTTTTTCTTATGTTTTATGACATGCTAAACATTTTTCCCTTCTATGGGAACATCAAATTCTGACTCTAACATGTACTTATGAACATTAGGTATTTTTACCGATTATGTCGTTTTACTCGTTTTCACGTAAAATCGCTTAGTAAAAGTTGTTTAACATTATTTCAGCCTTCATATTCTATCATAAAACATCAAAATAAACACATTTCAGCTATGGGTATTTTTCCAAACATGAACCCTAGGTTAAATTATTGCTAGAATAAGCTAAATTAAGTTACCGGGACTCCAAAAACGTAAAGAACATTAAAAACGGGGCTTGGAATCACTTATATGGAGCTTGGAAGCTTGATACAAACCCTAGCTATGGAGAACCCTTGTAATTTCATCCTAATGAAGAAGATGGACATATTTGGCATTTAAATTTTGTTTTTTAATTCATTTAATTCACTAATTTACCAAAATGCCCCTTAAAAAATCTTTTGAAGCATACCCATCCATGTCCATTTTTGTCCACCAAATTAACCAATGGTCTAATTATCATTTAAGGACCTCCAATTTAAAATTTCATAACAATTGGAGACCTCTAACATGTAGAACTCAACTTTTGCACTTTTTACAATTTAGTCCTTTTGACTAAATTGAGTGCCCAAACGTCAAAATTTTCGAATGAGATTTTCACAAAATCATTCCGTGAAATTGTAGACCATAAAAATATAAATAAAATAAATTTCTCAACATCAGATTTGTGGTCCCAAAACCACTATTCCGTTTAGGCCTTATTTCGGGATGTTACATTCAGTGTTAGATAACAAGTGAAGTCTAGTTGGATTCTTCCTAAGGGTATCATCTTAATCAACTGAGTTTTTCCAACAGTATTTCCCTAATTCATTCTTTTTGCCTTTGCGTCTTTAGCTTAGTAGTTAGTTAAATTTAGATTAAATAACAACTTCACTTATTTTAGGCTAGATAATAAAAAAAAAGTTAGTATTAGTACTTTTAGTTCCTTTGGGTTCGACATTCCGGTCTTGCCTTAACTATACTACTGTTCGATAGGTGCACTTGCCTTAAATCATTGTCAGATTTAGTTTCCAGGTTCGATCGTTTTTATTATAAATTTAAAACTCTGAAATCGATGATCAAGTTTTTGGCGTCGTTGCCGGGGAACTAAAATATTAAGAAAGCTCTATTTTTATTACTTTAGCCATTATTTTTATTTTTCGCAATCTACTTTTAAAAATTTTTTTTAGGTTAAAATTTTATTTTTGCTAAATTTTCTTTCTTTATTTTCCCTAGCAAGTACCTCTAGTTTATGACTAGAAGGAACCCGAGAGGACCTTTAATATACGACAGCAATATTGGAGCTACCACTCCCAGGAATCGTAGAGAACTTAGGTGAGCCCCAAATTACACAGAAGAAGAGTGAGAAGGTAGAACCAATCCTACTGAAGGGATGGACGAGAATAATCCACCACCACAAGATGTGGTAGAAAATAATGCTCTGCGTACGATGTATGATTATGCTAAACCTCATTTAACAGGAGCAGAATCGAGTATTGTTAGGCCTGCTATAGATGCTAACAATTTTGAATTAAAGCCTAACACTATACAAATGAGTCAACAATTTGTTCAATTTGATGGTTTACAGGATGAAGACCCAAACACTCATACAGTTAATTTTTTAGAGTTCTGTGATACCTTCAAAATAAATGGCGTTTCTGATGATGCCATACGTCTTCGGTTATTTCCCTTTTCATTAAGGAATAAAGCCAAACAGTGGTTAAACTCGTTACCACGAGGGTCAATCACTACATGGGATCAAATGACCGAAAAATTTTTATTAAAATATTTCCCACCAGCCAAAACGGCCAAATTACGGAATGATATCTCTTCTTTTGTGCAGATGGATCTAGAGACATTATACGACGCATGGGAGAGATACAAGGATCTTTTGAGAAGGTGTCCACACCATGGTTTACCCTTGTGGCTCCAAGTCCAAGTTTTCTATAACGGACTGAACCTCTCAACGAGGCAACTAATTGATTCAACCGCCGGTGGAACCCTGAACAACAGAACTCCTGAAGCAGCGTACAAGTTTATTGAAGAGATGTCACTGAATAACTATCAGTGGCAGGTTACAAGGACAAAACTAATAAAATCAGCCGGAGTTTTCAACCTCGACGCAGTAACCATGCTATCAAAACAGGTAGAGATGATGAATAAAAAGCTTGATAGTTTGTGTTCTTCGCAGGCACATCCAGTAATGCAGTGTAACGCAAGTGGAACCGTGGCGAATCTTGAGTACCCACCCTACCAACTGGGCACAGAAAGTGAACAGATGAACTATATAGGTAATAATTTCAGATCTAATAATAACCCGTATAGTAATACTTATAATCCAGGTTGGAGGAACCACCAAAACTTTTCATGGGGAGGTCAAGGAAATCAAGGAAATCAAAGATAACAACCTTCTTAAAATTTCCAAAATCAACCCTATCCACAGGAGAAGAGGTCGAACCTTGAAGAGATGCTGACAAAATTCATGGCAGCCACAGAAACCCGTCTCCAAAAAACCGAGACAACGCTCGATAATCAACAAGCATCAATCAAAGGGATTGAGAGCCAAGTCGGAGAACTTACTAAGTCAGTTGGACAACTTACTAAGATAGTTTCTGAAATTCGATCAGAGATTTCTGAACGACCGCAAAGGCGTTTACCTAACAACACTGAGATTAACCCAAAGGAGCAAATCCAAGCCGTCACAGCTCATGATAGTATAAGGGTAGATGAACCCAATCCAATACAAGAAAACGAGGTAGAAAAAGGTAAAGTTGAGGTAACACAATAAAAGCCAAAATCGGTAATCAAAGAGTACCAACCTCGCATTCCTTATCTCGAAGCGATGAAGAGAGACGATACAGAGGAACAGTTCGGTAAGTTTCTTAAACTTTTAAAAAAAATACATATCAACTTACCTCTTCTTGAAGCTCTTTCACAGATGCCAGATTCGAGGAAATTTTTAAAACAACTCTTGACGAACAAGCATAAGTTAGACCCACATGTGGAATTAAACGCAGTATGCTCAACAATGTTACAAAATAGACTATCGCGAAAGCTAAAAGATCTAGGGAGTTTTACAATTCCATGTTTAACTGGTAGTTTAACTGTTGATAATGCCTTAGCTGGTTTAGGGGCAAGCATAAATATCATGCCTTATAAATTGTTTAAACAGCTAGGTCTAGGGAAACCCAAACAAACTAGGATGAGCATTAATTAGCTGATAAAACTGTTAGAATTCCTAGGGGTATTATCGAAGATGTTCTTGTAAAAATTGATAAATCTGTATTCCCAGTAGATTTCGTCGTTTTAGACATGGATGAGGACAACACGATCCCCCTAATTTTAGGAAGACCATTCTTAGCAACTGCCAGAACTAAAATCGATGTTGATGCAGGCGAACTTATACTTTGTGTAGGCGAGGAGACAGTCACTCTTCAAGCCCTCGACTCAGCTAGAACATTAAGTAACCAAGGTGAGAATGTAAATTTTATTAATAACCATTCAGTTAACCCTTGTTTTCAGGAAACACCACAAGGTTACAAACCTGAGCCAAATCATGGACCTCGTGCCAACAAGGAAGAATTATATAAGGAACGAAGCCTTAAGGTCGATAAATTAGAAAAATGGGAGACACACTTTAAAAAGGAACTGGAACAACACGAAGTAAAACCGAAGGAGCCCCTAGAAGAGCTCATAGGAACAACTAACCACTTCAAAATAGGAGACCAGGTACTGTTAGATAAAGCAGATCCTCGTATCATCACATCAAACCTGAACACGAGTGAAGAAATTCCTCTTGAGGTACGCAATATCTTCCCATAGGAACAGTTGAGGTAAGTAATTCAACATTCGATACTTTTAAGGTAACACTTCTCGACTTAAACTTTATAGTGAGAATAGAACTAATAGCATGAGGGAAGATTTTCAAACTTTTAAACCACCCTGATTTTTGCAAATATGAGGAAAGTCTAGCTTAAGACTCTAAACAAGCGCTTCTCGAGAGGCAACCCGAGCACTAACCCTATTTACTTTCGCTATTGTTTTCATTTTCTTTTCTTTTCTTCTCTTAGTCTTAAACATCTAGCTTTAAACTAACCAAAAGTACAGATTTCCAGACCACACTGCCTTGCACACGGCCGTGGCCGTGGCCGTGTGGAAGTACAAAATCTCCATACTGACATGGCAGAGACGGTACGAATCAGACCCAACTAATTTTTGAAGTCACGGACCCAACCACTCCACCACGGGCACCGACAAAGCGCCACAGCCGTGCGATGCGACCGTGGACGACACTGACTTATTCCCAACGGGCGTGGCAATCTATAAAATGGGCGTGGGTGAACCAACACGCCTCGACACACGGTCGTGCGAGGTGGCCGTGTGAATCGACACGCCCACGGTCCATGGGCGTGGGGGAGCATTAGACCCCAAAACTCTATTTAAACCACCCCCTCCCATTCTTCCCACATATTCCCTATCTTCTTTCTTCCTTCCTTTTTTAAAATTTCCATCCTCTCCATGTAACATCCTGAATTATTGGGCCTATGTGTTTAGTGTGGGGATATGTTTAATATGTTAATTTAAGTGTTAGGGGTCCAAATTAGGCTCAGGTTTGGGCCGAGGCTGTAGTTAAAATTCTTGTTTGAACACTTTAGTGGAAAGCTTGTTAAGTTAGGGCATAATAGAAATTAGCTGTGTTTTAAAAACACAAATGGGCTTGTGGCCTAGTGGCAAAATGGCGCCACTAAGAGGGAAGGGAGTTGGCGTCAATTGAAGGTCCAAGGTTTGAGTCGTCTGGTACCTTTTATTTTAAATATTTTCGGCATTTATAAGAGTAGTAGTAGAGTTCGGCAATGATGCTTAAATTTAGGAATTTATTTAATGTGATAATGAGGTGGATAATGTGCTGATAAAGGAAGGAAGAGGTAGTGTTATCCATGACACTGTGGGTGAGTAGTCAGATGAGGATAAGGAAAGAATCAAGGATTATCTGCAAGGCTAGGTGTTGGCCAAAATTCCATCACCTAGAGGAAGGAAAAAATTGGTTTCTTTATGGCAAAGGGGTGCTGAAATTTCCCCAACTATTTGATTAACTGTTAGTTATCAGGAAGGGAACTTTCGGGTTTTGATAGGTAAGTGCCGAAAGTCTCTATAAATATGGGTGGTATCTCTTCAATTCCGGCATTTGAACCCTATTCTTTTCTTCATTCTCTATGCCGAAACTCTCAACCATTCTCTGCAATTTCTTTTCTTTTGATTTCTTCAAAAGCCGAAATCTCCCAATTTTTTTCTCAATATCTTTTCTTTCAAAAGCTGAAACCCTGAATTCTCTTCTCATCTCCATAGCCGAATACTTCCTATTCCTTTTTTGTCAATTTCTTCACTAAAGCTGAATCTGCATAGACTTCTTCCTATTATCTTTTCTTCTGATCTTCTCAAAAAGCCAGAATCTCTAAGGGGTAGTCGAATTCTTTGTGTTAAGGTGAGTGCCGATTTTCCTATCTCTTCACTTTCTCTTTCGGGTTGTGGAAGACAAAGCCAAAAAGCTAATGGTTTAATGGTTTTATGTATTCTCTTGTTGGGCGACATTCGGGAATTGAAGTAGATCTCTTAGATCTAAAAGCCGAAAACGCTAGTCCCTGAATCTCACATCACTTTTCGGGAATTTCAAGGTAAGGGATTCTCTCTAGGTTCTCGTTAGATTCGATATTGAAATCACAATTTTAACCATATGTTATGATTAATAAGGCCTTTTTGATGGAATCAAATGTTGATCAAGCAAAGTAGGGGACTAGATCTGAAAACCCGATTCCTAAGTTTAAGGAGCGAGCAGTGTCAGCAGTAAGGGATTGGTCACCGGGTTGTGGACCGGCTTCTGAACAACACCTTAGGCAGATAGCGGTTGTGTTGGTTACGGATAGCGTTGACTTAGAAAGTCTCGTTCTAACGGTAATCAGGTGTATAGATCTCTAACACACTTTTTAACTGTAATTTATATGTTATGGGCTAAAAAGCCGGAAAGAGGCTGTGTAGACAGTCGAATAAACCCTAAAAGGGTTATGGCAAAGGATGCCAGGTACGTAATCATAGAAATCTCTATGTGTATCGATATATATGTATGAAACCTGTATGGAGTTCTTTTTTTATGTGTGTATGCATAGGGTGAGATTATGATAATGAAGGGGAAGTGCATGATAGGTCACTTGGTGATCGGTGGTCAAACCACAAAATCTAATGTTAGGTCACATAGTGATCGGTGGCAATGCCACGTTTAAGGATTCCTGATTGATAGGAATAGGCAGTACGACTGTCGTTATGGTGTGTACCGGATGGAGGGTTGATTGTAGAAATCCTCGAGGTGCGATGGATGGTACGGGTTGATGTGTAGAGGATGGAATTCTAGGATGGGTTGGGCTATTCATCATTTATAATTTATCATGTAATTATGATTGTTGCCTTTATGTATGGGCCAAGGCTCATAATGTGTTTGTGGGCCTCAGGTCGTTGTGTGTTTCGGGATTTATACACTGAGTCTTGGTGACTCACCCCTTTCTTTTTTTTCCTCTACTCTTTCAGATGAGCAGTAGATCGTGGACATGGGAGCCGAGACGGACTCAAGGGGCCATCAAGTTATTTGTTTTTTATATACTATCCGTTTTATTTTAAGTTTTAAGTTTTGGAATTATTTGATGTAATAAGGCCACCATAGCTTAGGTTATAACTTGATATTTGTTACTGTTTAAATTTGTGTTTTTATATATTTATGATCAAAGAATTATGTTAAAAGAAATCCAAATGGGATTTCTATTTTGGGAAAAATAAATTACGAAGATTTTCTACAAGTGCCACCTATTTAATGAATAACAACGAAAATGACTAAGTTTTTCAAAACCATTTCAAGTAAAGCTTTTAACATTAAACCCGTAGCATACCAGATCTGGTCATGACGTATGGGCCGGGTTTGGGGTGTTACAATTTTGGTATCAGAGCCCAGTTCAAAACTCGGGCTGTGAAATGGGTCTAGTAGTAATTTGAAACCTTGTTGGGAATTTGATAAAGATGTTTTGGATGAAGATATGGCCTTCGAGTCTACCGGCACCTGATCCACGCAGGTAAGTATTCTAACTCTTGATGTGATATACATGTTGGGCTTGATGGGCTTGATGGACGTAGGCTAGTATATTAGACATTGATGGACTTTAGGCTTAGTTTAAACAACTCTCTAAATTCATAAGATTTAATTCAACCAAACAAACCTGTAAACAAGTCGCGAGATTAGGGTGTGGCAACAGGCATACGCATGTCTAGGATTGGATTCAGGGGGAGCTTGGTATTTAAGCAGTCCTAGTGACTCACCTCCTCTTCGCTGGAATCCTACCTGGTGCGTAGTGACTGTTCACCTTAGTCATGAAAACTTGTTGACGGGCCAAAATTTATAATTAAAACCCGAAAGGGACCAGCCATATAAAGAGCTAGCTATATAAAGAGCATTTCAGGAGGAGAGTTAACATACCTTGGAGAGCGTCTGGGCACAGGAGTGGTCGGAGCGCGGATTAGCACCAGATTCCTATCAGGTGTGTAACTCTCTCTACTCTAGTTGTAGAGCGGCAAATGCCGAAGTGCCGGTCACGGCAATAGTAGCCACACGAGCGTGCAAGCACACATGTGGGGCTTGGACGCGATAGTTGAGGCCATTAATAGTATTCTTGTGGGTTGGGGCTGCTTGGGTCGCGATGGGCCGAAGTGGGCCCGTGGGCCCAATTGAGTAAAATGTATGATGGTATAGTATATAGTGAACTAGACTAGGTGGAACTTATATACGTGGCTAGATTTATGTTAGGTGGGCCACACGAGCGTGTGGGCCCGAATGGGCCGGAATCGGGTTTTAGGCCCAATAGTCCGGTAAAGACAGAATTGGTAGTCGAGTCACTCGGGGCGACATTGGGCCTTCAGAAAGACCATTCCATGTACGAAATTACTGAAATACCCTTAGTGGGTAAATTACCAAAATACCCCTAGAAGGTAAATTACTATTATACCCTTAGAGGTTGATTGGCTTGATTATGTCGTATTTGTTATTCTGATTATGATGGTAATTTGTTTCATACGTTATCTGTGATATATGATTTGCATACATGTCATCTTGCATACGAATTATTATGTCATATTGCATGGGTATGATGAGAGGAGGGGGAAGATATAATTCTAGACTGTCACCAGTGGTTTTGACCACACAGTGGGTTGGCCCCGCTTTCTATATTATTTTTGTGACTAAGTCTCAGTGGTTTTGACCACCAGTGGTTTTGACCACACCGATATTATTTGTGACTACGGCCACCAGTGGTTTTGACCACATATTGCTATCTTTGTGACTCGTCCCAGTGGTTTGGTACCACAGTGGGTTGGCCCCACATATCGATATACAGGATTGTCATCAGTGGTTTTGACCACATTATGGGTTGGCCCCACACATATTATTATGACTACGGTCACCAGTGGTTTTGACCACACCGATATTATTTATAACTACGATCACTAGTGGTTTTGACCCCCAATGGTTTTGACCACACGAGGTAGATTTGGGAGTTTCGGATGGATAGGATGGATGGGTTGCATGACATGCATATTTGCACATGGATCTGTGTATGAGCTTAACATACTTTGGATGGGGATTTACACACTGAGTCTCGATGACTCACCCCTTAGTTAATTTTGCAGGTAATCGTTAGATCGCGGATTTGGGAGCTGAGGCGGACTCGTGAAGGCCATACATTATTTTCTCGTAAACTTGTTCTCTTATTTCAACTTATTTTTAATTCAGGATTTTAAGTTGTAATAAGGCCGCTTTAACTGTATTTTTGGTATTTTATCTGGTTTAGCTTTTAATATGATTGCTGCCTATTATTATCAAATGTTCAATACAGGAATGTCCTAAACCCTTAATAATCGTTTTCCAAAATGTTAACAAAAGGATATTAAGTGAATAAATATTTAAACTCGAAATTTTTAACAAACGCGTAGTTTTTAAACAACCCTTTTATGTGACATGCCAGATCCGGTCGTAAGGTTTAGGCCGAGTTTGGGGTGTTACACGTACCGGATGTCATAACCGGTACGTTTTTAATTTTTGCCTTGCCTTACACTGCATTGATTGACATTGGGTCGACGCATTCATATGTTGCTAGTAGGGTGTCTGAAACTTTAAGCGTAGATTCTGAGATTTTCTCTAGGGAGATGACTGTAGTTAGCCCATTAGGACATTCTGTGGTGGTAAACAAGCTTTATCGGGAAGTACCTTTAGAAGTACAGGGGATAGTTTTCCGGATGGATCTAATGGAATTACCATTCGGGGAATTTGATGTAATTCTAGGCATGGATTGGCTGGGGAAGTATCAAGCTAAGGTAGATTGTGCAGCCAAGAGTATGGTGTTAAAAACCCCTAACGGTGGCGAAGTGTTGGTGATAGGTGAAAGGGGGAACTGCTTGTCAACTGTGGTGTCCGCCTCAAGAGCAGAAAGGATGGTGAGTAAAGGATGCGAGGCAATTCTAATGTTTTTTCGGGCTCTGGAAGCCAAGGAACTAACTGTTGGGGACATCAAGACGGTGAAGGAATTTCTTGATGTTTTCCTAGAAGAGCTTCCGGGATTACCCCCAGATCGTGAAGTGGAGTTTGGTATCGATCTTCTTCCGGGAACAGCGCCAATATCTATTGCTCCATATAGAATGGCTCCGAAGGAGTTGGTGGAATTGAAAGTGCAGATTCAGGAGTTGCTGGATAGAGGGTTTATTCGACCAAGTGTGTCTCCTTGGGGAGCGTCGGTGTTATTCGTTAAGAAGAAGGATGGATCAATGCGTATGTGCATTGATTATCGCCAGCTGAATAAGTTGACCATCAAGAATAAATACCCATTATCGAGGATCGACGATTTGTTCGATCAGTTGAAGGGGGCCTCAGTCTTTTCGAAGATAGATCTGAGGTCAGGGTACCATCAGCTTAATGTCAAGGAGGCGGATATTCATAAGACGACTTTTAGGACTCACTATGGTCACTACGAATTCATTGTGATGCCATTTGGATTGACCAACGCGCCAGCAGCGTTTATGGACATGATGAACCGAGTGTTCCAACCCTACTTGGATCGGTTCGTCGTAGTGTTTGTAGATGATATCCTGATTTATTCAGGATCGGAAGAGGAGCATGACTCACATCTGCGAGCAGTTCTGCAGATTCTAAGGGAGAAGCGGCTATATGCCAAATTCAGTAAGTGCAAATTTTGGCTAAAGGAAGTTACTTTTCTAGGGGACGTTGTGTCGGCAGAGGGGATTAGGGTTGACCCTCGGAAAATTGAAGCGGTGCTGGATTGGAAGCCGCCTAAATTGGTAGCAAAAATTCGGGGTTTTCTTGGGTTAGCCGGGTATTACAGAAGGTTTGTTGAAGGATTTTCATTGATCGCGGCTCCGTTGACTAAGCTGTTATGGAAAGGAGTTCCGTTTGCTTGGTCTGACAAGCAACAAGAGAGTTTCGCGAAGTTGAAAAGGATTTTGACGGAGGCTCTGGTATTGATTCAACCGGAGGCTGGGAAGGAGTTCGTGATTTACTGTGACGCTTCACACACGGGATTAGGATGTGTGTTGATGCAAGAAGGAAAGGTTGTGGCATACGCATCTCGACAGTTAAGACCGCACGAAGTAAATTATCCTACCCATGATTTGGAATTGGCGGCGGTGGTTTTTGCTTTGAAAATTTGGAGGCATTATTTGTACGGGGAGAAATCTGTCATTTACACGGATCATAAGAGTTTAAAGTACCTTTTGACCCAGAAGGAGTTGAATCTAAGGCAGAGGAGGTGGATCGAGTTGTTAAAGGATTATGACTGCTCGATCGAGTATCACCCGGGTAAGGCTAATGTAGTGGCGGATGCTCTAAGCCGTAAGGTGATCACTGACTTGAGAGCAATGTTTGCTCACCTTAGCTTATATGATGATGGAAGTCTATTAGCTGAACTCCAAGTGAAACCCTCTTGGATCAGTCAAGTTAAGGAGAAGCAGGAGACCGATGGGTTGTTTAGAGAGAAGTTGCAGTTGATTTTTAGTAATGAGCAAACGGAATTCAATGTGAATGAGGAAGGACTGGTATGTTTTTAAGGGAGAGTCTGCATGCCAAAGGACCCTGAGTTGAGGCATAGGATTTTGCAAGAGGCGCATGGTAGTCCATACGCTATGCACTCGGGAGGGAGCAAGATGTATCGGGATTTACGGTAGCAGTTTTGGTGGCCGGGCTTAAAACGAGAGGTGACCAAGTTTGTAGGGAAGTGTTTGACCTGTCAGCAGGTAAAAGCAGAACATCAGTTACCGTTAGGATTGTTGCAGCCGGTGAAGATTCCACAGTGGAAGTGGGAAAGGATCGCCATGGACTTTGTTAGCAGGCTACCCCTCACGCCTACTAAGAAAGATTCGGTTTGGGTGATTGTTGATCGTTTGATGAAGTCTGCTCACTTCATACCAGTACGGGTCGATTACTCTTTGCAAAAGTTGGCTAAGCTATATATAGCAGAGGTAGTAATGTTGCATAAAGTACCGGTACCGATCATATCAGATAGGGACCCTAGGTTCACCTCACGATTTTGGAAGGCATTGCATCAAGCGTTGGGTACGAAGTTGGATTTCAGTACAGCATTTCACCCTCAGACCGATGGACAGTCTGAACGGATAATTCAGATCTTGGAGGACATGTTGAGAGGATGTGTCATTAATTTTAGAGGTAGTTGGGAAGAGTTCTTACTGTTAGCAGAGTTTGATTACAACAACAGCTACCAGTCTAGTATTCAGATGGCGCCCTATGAAGCTTTGTACGGGCGGAAGTGTCATACTCCTACCTGTTGGACGGAATTAGGGGAACGTCGGATTATGAGTCTGGAGTTGGTGATCGAGACAGAAGAGAAGGTTGAGTTAATTCGGGCTCGATTAAAGGAAGCGTCGGACAGACAGAAGTCCTATGCTGATTTAAAGCGTAGGGACATCGAATTTGTAGTGGGTGACAAGGTTTTCTTGAAGGTATCACCTTGGAAGAAAGTACTAAGGTTTGGACGGAAGGGTAAGTTAAGTCCCAGATTTATCGGACCATACCGGGTGTTGAAGCGAGTAGGACCAGTAGCCTACCAGCTGGAGTTACCTCCGGAGTTAAGTCAACTTCACGATGTATTTCATGTCTCTATGATAAGACGTTACCGTTCAGACCCATCTCATGTTGTGCCTGTGGAGGAAATCGAGGTAAGACCTGATCTATCCTTCGAAGAGGAATCGGTGGAAATTCTGGATCATGATGTCAAGGTGTTGCGAAGGAAAACAGTTTCGCTGGTTAAGGTGCTGTGGCGGAATCATGGTTCTGAGGAGGCTACGAAGGAACCAGTGGAAGCGATGCGGTAACAATACCCCCATCTTTTGTGACCAGGTAATTTCGAGGACGAAATTTCTTTAAGGGGGTAGAATTGTAACATCCTGAATTATTGGGCCTATGCGTTTAGTGTGGATATATGTTTAATGTGTTAATTTAAGTGTTAGGGGTCCAAATTGGGCTCAGGTTTGGGCCGAGGCTGTAGTTAAATTCTTGTTTGAACACTTTAGTGGAAAGCTTGTTAAGTTAGGGCATAACAGATATTAGTTGTGTTTTAAAAACACAAATGGGCTTGTGGCCCAGTGGCAAAATGGCGCCACTAAGAGGGAAGGGAGTTGGCGTCAATTGAAGGTCCAAGGTTCGAGTTGCCTGATACCTTTTCTTTTAAATATTTTCGGCATTTATAAGAGCAGTAGTGGAGTTCGGCAATGATGCTTAAATTTAGGAATTTATTTAATGTGATAATGAGGTGGATAATGTGCTGATAAAGGAAGGAAGAGGTAGTGTTATCCATGACACTGTGGGTGAGTAGTCAGATGAGGATAAGGAAAGAATCAAGGAGTTATCTGCAAGGCTAGGTGTTGGCTGAAATTCCATCACCTAGAGGAAGGGAGAAATCGGTTTCTTTATGGCAAAGGGGTGCCGAAATTTCCCCAACTATCTAATTAACTGTTAGTTATCAGGAAGGGCACTTTCGGGTTTTGATAGGTAAGTGCCGAAAGTCTCTATAAATAGGGGTGGTATCTCTTCAATCTCGGCATTTGAAGCCTATTCTTTTCTTCATTCTATGTGCCGAAACTCTCAACCATTCTCTACAATTTCTTTTCTTTTGATTTCTTCAAAAGCTGAAATCTCCCAATTCTTTTCTCAATATCTTTTCTTTCAAAAGCCGAAACCCTGAACTCTCTTCTCATCTCCATAGCCGAATACTTCCTATTCCTTTTTGCCGATTTCTTTACTAAAGCCGAATCTACATAGACTTCTTCCTATTATGTTTTCTTCTGATCTTCTCAAAAAGCTGGAATCTCTAAGGGGTAGTCAAATTCTTTGTGTTAAGGTGAGTGCCGATTTTCCTATCTCTTCACTTTCTCTTTCAGGTTTTGGAAGACAAAGCCGAAAAGCTAATGGTTTAATGGTTTTATGTATTCTCTTGTTGGGCGACATTCGGGAATTGAAGTAGATCTCTTAGATCTAAAAGCCGGAAACGCTAGTCCCTGAATCTCACATCACTTTTCGGGAATTTCAAGGTAAGGGATTCTCTCTAGGTTCTCATTAGATTCGATATCGAAATCAAAATTTTAACCATATGTTATGATTAATAAGGCCTTTTTGATGGAATCAAATGTCGATCAGGCAAAGGAGGGGACTAGATTTGAAAACCCGATTCCTAAGTTTAAGAAGCGAGCAGTGTCAGCAGTAAGGGATTGGCCACCGGGTTGTGGACCGGCTTCTGAACAACACCTTAGGTAGATAGCGGTTGTGTTGGCTACGGATAGTGTTGACTTAGAAAGTCTCGTTCTAACGGTAATCAGGTGTGTAGATCTCTACACACTTTTTAACTGTAATTTATATGTTATGGGCTAAAAAGCCGGAAAGAGGCTGTGTAGACAGTCGAATAAAACCCTAAAAGGGTTATGGCAAAGGATGCCAGGTACGTAATCATAGAAATCTCTATGTGTATCGATATATATGTATGAAAGCCTGTATGGAGTTCTGTTTTTATGTGTGTATGCATGGGGTGGGATTATGATAATGAAGGGGAAGTGCATGATAGGTCACTTGGTGATCGGTAGTCAAACCACAAAATCTAATGCTAGGTCACATAGTGATCGGTGGCAATGCCACGTTTAATGATTCCTGATTAATAGGAATAGGCAGTACGGCTGTCGTTATGGTGTGTAGCGGATGGAGGGTTGATTGTAGAAATCCCTGAGGTGTGATGGATGGTACGGGTTGGTGTGTAGAGGATGGAATTCTAGGATGGGTTGGGCTATTCATCATATATAATTTATCATGTAATTATGATTGTTGCCTTTATGTATGGGCCAAGGCTCAAAATGTGTTTGTGGGCCTCAGGTCATTGTGTGTTTCGGGATTTATACACTGAGTAATGGTGACTCACCCCTTTCTTTTTTTTCCTCTGCTCTTTCAGATGAGCAGTAGATCGTGGACATGGGAGCCGAGACGGACTCGAGGGGCCATCAAGCTATTTGTTTTTTTTATATACTATCCGTTTTATTTTAATTTTTTAAGTTTTTGAATTATATGATGTAATAAGGCCACCATAGCTTAGGTTATAAGTTGATATTTGTTACTGTTTAAATTTTTGTTTTTATACTTATGTTAAAAGAAATCCAAATGGGATTTTCAAACATAATTTAAATAACACCTATTTTGGGAAAAATAAATTACGAAGATTTTCTATAAGTGCCACCTATTTAATGAATAACCACGAAAACGACTAAGTTTTTCAAAACCATTTCAAGTAAAGCTTTTAACATTAAACCCGTAGCATACCAGATCTGGTCATGACGTATGGGCCGGGTTTGGAGTGTTACACTCCATATCATTACTCTATACTCTTCAGCTAAACCAAAGCCATGCTGAAGAAAAGGAAGAAGCCAGGCATAGTCCCACCGAGGGTGCCCCTATACATAAGTTCACGCCGGCCGCTTCATCCAAACAACAAGCAAGGGTCTTTGAGACCATTTATCTTTTGTTTTACTTTTATCTTCTCCCTTATTTTCCTTCTCTTTGACAATCTTATGCTTAATTTAGTTTATTTTACTTTAATTTCTTAGTCTCAGGTTCAAAAGGCTGCTTGGGAATCATGCCACTTCCGCCACCGCCAACACTTCCGCAGCCTTAGAAGTCACACCCACCTCGCAAACCATCTACCAATAAGGATTCTCAAGCCCCTTTATCTTTGAGCCTTAGTTTATTTACATTTTTATTTTCTTTCTCTTTATCTTTCTTGTCTTTAATTATATATTTCGTTTATTTTAAATGTGTATTAATATTCCCTGGCTAATTCTCTACGAGCTCTCCAATTTCTTCATCTAGCGCAGAGCTTGATAGCAGCAACCACCCCTATCGACTTCCAACTCTGGGAAACCATCCAACTTTAGGAAGTCTTACCTCCCTCTCTCTCTTAAATTACATATCTATGTTTGTACATTGAAAGCAATGTACATCTTAAGTGTGGGGGTGAATAGTAATATGAAGAAAGTGCCTAACTTTCTTCATTATTCTCAAATCCCTGAATTATATCTTGTTCTTAAGTAATTTCCTCATATTACTAATTAGGATGAAATTTCTGATGATTTATCATTTTTATTGATATGTTTTTAAAGTAAGTCATAGTTAATTGTGCATTGATGATTTAAATTTTAAGATACTAGAGAATCAAGCATGATAAGTCTATTTTTCAGAATCAAAAATTTAGTATGCTTTATCAAATCCTACATTTAGTATGCTTTTGGATGATTTAAGTCTCGATTTATATAAAAAGGTGCTCTTAATCCTTTCTTTTCATGTCTTATACTCAGGAAAGCACCCGAGGATAAAAAGAACGAGAAACGGGCCCAAAACGAAGCAAATTGGGAAAGGTGGAAATCGACACGGCCTGGACTTAAGCCCACACGGCCGTACCTTGTTGATCATCTAGAACACGGCCTGACCCCCGATTTACATGGCCGTGCCTCATTAAAGAAATCCGAACACAACCCAAAGACTAGTCACACGGGCGTGTGACATGGCCGTGTCCCTGTCGTGGCAATGAACAATTTCATTCGGGTTTGGATACTTTGGGGCAAAGAAACACATTCCAAGAGCCTATATATACCCCCTAAGTTCATCCTTGAAGGGGGCGGTTAGCTAGGCCAAGGAGCCAAGCCGGCAAGGTCAAATTTGTGGGAATCACTCGAAGATAGCCAGTTGATCCATCCCATGAAGCCAGAATTCTACTCAAGGCGGTAGATTTCTCCTTCAATTCCTTCAAGGAGTTTTAGGGACTTCTTATATTTTGTTTTATCTTTTCTCTTGAGATGTTTTCTTTATTTGTTATGAACTAAATACTTCAGATACCTGAAGGGGATGAAACCTAGATGAATCTTGTTATTATTTTCTGAATTATATGATAAATACTTAGTTTGTTCTTAATTATACAAGCTTAATCCAAATTTGATGTGCTTAGGTGGAGGAGGAATAGACCCTGCCTAAGAGAAGATCTAGCATAATTAAGCGGAGTTGATCGCACACCTAGAGATAGGGTGACAAAATTTTGTTGGATTAGGGTGAAACCTAATATGGGAGTCCATAGGTCGATTTACTGCTATTCTAGGGGTTATTAAGTAAGAAAGAGATTTCCGTTAATTAACCTAGGGTTAGACATTATTCGCCTCGAGAGAGGGTTTAATATACGTTAGGGAGTCCTACGGATCAAACTAAGTGAATAAATCATATAGTTCAGTGTTAGATAACAAGTGAAGTCTAGGTGGATTCTTCCTGAGGGTATCGTCGTGATCAACTGAGTTTTTCTTCAAGTTATTTCTCAATTCGTTCTTTTTGTCTTTGCATCTTTAGCTTAGTAGTCGTTAATTTAGATTAAAGGAACTTCACTTTATTTTAGGATAAATAATAAAAAGAAAGTTAGTATTAGTACTTTTAGTTCCTTTGGGTTCGACAATCCGGTCTTGCCTAAGCTATACTACTGTTCGATAGGTACACTTGCCTTTAATCGTTGTTAGAGTTAGTTTCCAGGTTCGATCTCATTCATTATAAATTTAAAACTCGACACGGCGATCAAGATTTGACTTGATTAGTTACCTAATTATATTATTTCAGTAGTTGAATTTATCCTTTATTACTTGATTTGTTCTTAAAAAAAAATCAAAAATCAAAAATCAAAGTATATTCAGTATTAGTGAGCTTATACAGTTAAAGTCTATTTATCAAAAGAAAAGCTCGTATTATTAGGGTTATTACTTTTCAATTGATATTATCATCTCAAGTATTTCTAGATAGGTAACTTGTCAATTCAATCTCGATTCTAACCTTCTAATTCAGCCTTTAGCCACACCTTTAACCCTAGCCATGTTACAACCCTGTTAAAGACCTTTTAATCTGTTTATCATCTCATTTTACAGTGGTGGAGATTTGATTTTCAGGCAAGCCTATGGGATTAACTTTTCAGGTTAGACTTATGAGTGCACTTTTCCCTGAACCTTAAACACTTTTTGAGTGATTTGAGTGAATCTTTTGTGAGGATATCAATCCTTGTCGGTTTTAAATTAAAGGTAATTATTTAGTTAAGGGGAGACACCTACATTTTCGTGACACAAATGTATGACTTATATTGTTTGAATCTTTAGGACTCTTTGAGTTGAATTATCCATGTATAAATTATCTATGAATTATGATAAGACATTGTTGATAGGAATTATGAATTATGGAAAGTTCGTTTTAATTGTAAGTTGAGAATTTTGCTTGAGGACAAGCAAAAGCTTAAGTGTGGGGGTATGTGATAAACCGTAAAAGTAACATATTTTAATCCCACATTTAGCATACTTTTGGATGATTTATCCCTTGATTTGTGTAAAACGGTGCTCTTAATCCTTTCTTTTCATGTCTTATACTCAGGAAAGCACCGGAGGATGGAAAGAACAAGAAACGGGCCTAAAACGGACCAAATTGGGCCAAAGTGGAAATCGACACGCCTGGACTTAAGCCCACACGGCCGTGCCTCTCTGATAAACTAGAACATGGCCTGATCCCAATGCACATGACCGTGCCTCATTAATGAAATCCGAACACGGCCTAAAGATGATTCACACGGGCGTGTGCCATGGCCGTGTCCCTGTCGCTGGAAAAAAGAGTTTCATTCGGAAAAGGATGCTCATGGGCAAAGAAACCTATTTTAAAAGCCTATATAAACCCCCTAACTATTACCTAAAGGAGGGCGGTTAGCTAGGCCAAGGAGCCGAGCCAGAAAGGTCAGATTTGTGGGAAATCACTCGAAGATAGCCAGTTGATCCATCTCAAAAAGCCAGAATTATACGCAAGACGGAGGATCTCTCCTTCAATTCCTTCAGGGGGTTTTAGGGATTTCTTATGTTTTGTTTTATTTTTTCTTCTGTGGTGTTTTCTTTTATTATTATGAACTAAACCTTCAGATACCTGAAGGGGATGAAACCTAAGACGGATCTTGTTATTGTTTTCTGAACTATATGAAAAATACTTGATTTGTTCTTAATTATGTGTTCTGAATTCTTGTGTTGATATTTCCGGGATATTGATTCAAGTTGGATGTGCTTAGGTGGTGGAGCAAAAGTCCCTGCTTAAGAGTAGATCTAGCATAATTAAGCAGAGTTGATCGCACGCCTAGAGATAGGGTGACGAGATTTTGCCGGATTAGGGTGAAACCTAATATGGGAGTCCATAGATCTAGTTAATGCGATTCTAGGGGTTTTAATTTGAAAGAGATTTCAATTAATCAACCTAGGGTTAGACGTTACTCGCTTCGAGAGAGGGTTTAATTTAACTTAGGAAATCTTACGGATCAAGTCAAGTGAATACATCGTCTGGTTCAGTGTTAGATAACAAGTGAAGTCTAGGTGGATTCTTCCTAAGGGTATCATCTTAATCAACTGAGTTTTTCCAACAGTATTTCCCCATTTCATTCTCTTTGTCTTTGCGTCTTTAGCTTAGTAGTTAGTTAAATTTAGATTAAATAACAACTTCAGATATTTTAGGCTAGATAATAAAAAGAAAGTTAGTATTAGTACTTTTAGTTCCTTTGGGTTCGACATTCCGGTCTTGCCTTAACTATACTACTGTTCGATAGGTGCACTTGCCTTAAATCATTGTCAGAGTTAGTTTCCAGGTTCGATCATTCTCATTATAAATTTAAAACTCTGAAATCGATGATCAGTTTTGGTTTACCCTCCCTTCACCAAAATGCCGAATTTTCTCCCTAACAACAACCTCTAGCCGACTCTCTCCTCCCCACACACCCCACATTCGGCCAAACACTCCCAACACCATCCACTTCCCCGATTTCCTCCTACATCTACTCCCCAACTTCCTCTCCATCACACATTTAAACAATTTGACCAAGTCCTCCCTCTCTCCTACAGAGTTTGGTCTCCACTCCACTACCTCCCTTGCCTGAGCATAAAAATAAAACTCCCAACATGTTGCTTGGGGGATTCGAACCTCCAACCCCCTTGCACTCCCTTTGAAGCCACACCACCTTGCCACACACTCCACTTGTGTCTCCCAACCACACACCAATTTACTTAAGTCCTACTACCAGAAGCCCTCTCCACTAAAGAGCCAGAAAGCAAAATTTTCCTAGGGCTTGGGCTCGAACCCAAGCCTCCCTAGGACCACTAAACACACCCAAATGACACGCAAAGCTAGCCAAACACATGAAATAGTGCAAAATGTCAAACCCCTAATTTTAGGATGTTACATTTATATACATGTATACTTGAAAACACTCGTAATACTTTATATATATTTATATACACACACTAGAATTATATCGTCGCAAAACAAAATAAAATTACCTAACTAAAGTGAAATGTTTTTTTTTTCTAAAATTTTATTTTTAATAACATTAATCTCATTATAGGTTTTTATTCTATCTGCCCTTTTTGATACAATTCCTAAAACTACTCATATCCCCTCCCCAACCCTTAAATAGGAGAATAATGTACTTTAGCACACTTAAATTCACGTTCTCTTGACAACAATGCTGTTGCCAATCAAACTAAAACTCAATCAGCTAAAAAAAGCAAATTTTTTAAAATCATATTTTCATTTAAAAATACATTTACAATATTAATTTTTATATCAAATTTCTAACTACTCATAAAATGCCTAAAATTACTCAATCTTTTTTCAACCCTTAAATAAGATGATAAACACACCTCAATATATTCAAATTCACGTCTTACTGCATTAACAATTAATTTTAAAAACAAAATATATCTATTAAATAAAGTATTTCTTAACACAATGAGAGGATACCATTCCTTATCCTTGAGTTAAAAATCCAACAAAACATCCCAATAAAAACTTTCACCCATTACTCCAATGAAGGTAATATCTTAAAGTTAATTATTACCAACCCAAACTCCTAATAGTTTACAGATAGTTTAAATGTGTATTATATCATGAAAGCAGCAGAGTATATAATGAGAAAGATCATCTTTAGCGGCCAAGATCACTAAAATTCTCAACATAAGTGATTGGAACATCTATCAGGACAGCTTCATCAATGTTTGGAACATCTATCGGGGTAGCTTCATCAATGATTGGAACATCTATTAGGCCAGCTTCATCATTGATTGGAACATTTATCGGGGTAGCTTCATCATTCTGTTCAACTCCAATGTTGGCTTCTGCTTTTGAACTCACCACTGTTTTCATCTTTCTCTTTCTTCCACGCCTACCTGTTGAATGAAGAAAAAACCATGGTTGAATAACTCTCAAAAAGTACTAGATATAGATATGTGTTTTAGTTGAAAATCATATTACCGAGTGCTTGAATACACAATAGATATGAGTATTTCATGAAAATTGGAAAGTTGGAGTTAGGGTTAGAATATGCTTAAAAAGTGAGTAGAAAGAGAAAGATACCTTTTGGTGTAGTTGAAGCTGAAGCAGTAAGACTGGACACGTGCATATTCTTAGAATTTATTCTCTCCATAGTTGAAGCCTCTAGTTCTTCATTCTGTTCTCCAGTTTCTCCATAAGTTAATAACTGCAAAAGTTGAAAACCAATATAACGATGATTGGGGAAGAAACTCTCAAATCACAAAAGAATTGTTACAAAGGAAATGTTAGAAAATCATGTAAAGAAATATGAGAAATGAACTTGTTTAGGGTTTAGGAAAATAGCATGCTTACTAGGAAAGGTGCTAGTGATTCACTTTTTTCGTTGCTATCCTTTTTCTTCTTTCCACGCACGGGGAGAATGCCATCTGTTTCATACCTTTTTACCTCAAGAAGTGATCAAAAAGTAATGTTGCGCTCTTTATGGCGGTATTTCTACAATAATCAGATATTATCAAACATCAGTGATAAATGAGACATATATATATTTGCCTACATATGGGAAAAAATAGATCATAAGAGTTGTAAAAGTCATTTAAAGATAATTACTTTATCAATCCTCCCATTTTTGTGTTGACTTTCAGTAACAATCCAATTGTTTAGGAACTCAGGCAGCGGCTTTAACTTATATGTAAAGCATTCAAGATAACCGTGTAAGAAAATGGTAGTTAATAGAGCTACTTGTTTATGTTTATAAGGTGTGTGGATGCTTACCTTGTTGTATCTTCTCTTTGAAAGTAGGAGCTTGAGCGTCAGGAGGCAGCGTACAGATAGGGGTTGCCTCTATTATATAACTAGTTGTTTCTGCGACTACCAGTTTCAAACCATTTAGTAAATTCTATTAGGACAATAACTTTGTTCTACTATATATGTAAAAAATTAAAATAGTTTATATAAAGCACACATACACGTGATAAATAGTTAACCTTTTGAAATGAAAGAAGTACAAACTGAATATAACAATTTACCTAAAAAAATCTTGAGGGTATCTAAACAATACATTGCATATGTGGAAAGAGTTTAATATTAAAAACCTTGTGTTGAACAATTTTCATAAAATATTTTTAAACCTTAAACTACCATCCAAAAATAAAATTGTAAGTGTTCATTTACTTCAAAAAATATTTTTCTTTTGGAAAACTAAAATCGTTTCCACTATTTGTATGAAATAAATTTTTCCATTTTTTATTTTTAAAAAATTATGAATTGATATAGAAAAGTTTAGTGTTAAACTTAAGGGATCTCTTTTTCTCTCACTCTTATTTATATTATTGGGACATTGCTAATTTACTTTACTCAAAATGATTTCAAGTGGTGCAACCTAGCTAAAAAAATAAATCTAAAATAGGCTTTTTTCTTGGTAATGTTGGTAGGAGGAAGACTGGTGGTGTTGAATAGAAATCTATATACTCTTATTTGGATTCTTGGTGCATGACTCAAGTTCTCATTCTTCCTCTCTTTGTTTTAGTTTTGATCTCATGGACTTAATTCATGGGAGTTTATATGAAACATATTGATGTGACTTAACCATAATCACAATATCTTGTATTAAATAGGTACATATATTGCAGTTGGAGAAAGTTTTATTTTTATTCTTAAATGGAACTTCAATTAAGCTAGGTTTTGATCAACCATGTTAAGGTTATTTGGACTAAACCAAAGAAAGAAATTCAATCCTATCTCTCTCTTTTTAATTGAAATATTATTATTATAAAATGAAGAAAATAAAAAAAAACTCACTAAATCTTAGCATAACAATATAGAAATAGCTTATTTCTAAAGAAGAAGAAGTAGCTCCAAATAAAACAAAATATAAAAAAAAAAGAAAAAAAAAGCCTACCCTAAGAGCAGAAAGTCTTGATTGAAAAACAGAAATAGTTTAAAGCTGGACATAGTCAAAAGAAAACTTATTTTTCCTAAAATAAACTTTTGGCTTTATGGGTGCAAGTTATTTTTTGGATTTACAAGGTTTAACAATAAACAAAGTTTTAGAGAATGGGTAAAGCATATTATGAAGATGAATGGAAAATGGACTCAAGTGGTGACTATTTTTTACTGTAAAGAGATTGAAAACCCATGTGTTGTTCATAAATTTGATATGGAGGATGTGCAAGCCATCAAGGTTGATAATGGTTGTTGGCCAATTCGATAGGTGCATGGTGAGGATTACGAAAGGGTTCTATGAAGTTGAAATTGTTAAGGAGAATGGAGTCTTTGATATTAATGTCAAGAAAATGCTAGGGAGGTAGTTCCTGATGGAATTTGAAGAAATGGTTCATTGAGATAGATTACTGGTCTTGTTTAACCTTTCTCAAGCATAGAACTACATGGGTAGCGATTTCTGGTATTCCTTTAGAAGCTTGGAACTACAAAACATTCCAGAACATTGCTCGAGCGTGGGGTGATCTTTTGTCAATGGAAAGTAACTCTTTTAAATTTCAGGATTTAAGGAAAACAATAATGCTCATTAGTGGAGACCAACTTAAGAAGATTGGTAATATGATTCATCTCAATTGCAGCGAGATGCAATACCTAGTTAGAGTTGCAAAGTTAGCTAAAGGGAATAATTTCTACTTTGGGTGTAAAGGTTGTTGCATCAATCTATATATATAATAGCTAGGTGGAGGGCTTTTTCCCAACGTCAGAGATAGCTCTAAAGATTCCTTAATGGACTTGGATTTCTTAAATAGAAGTGAGTCTTATGTCGTGAGGTAGAAGAACATGGAAGACAGGAAAAGCTCTTAGGCTAAAGGCTGGTCAATTCGATTGAGGTTATCATTTCCGAGATTATGAGGATTGAGCAAGGCATAGGTAGGTAAATGTGTCTTCTAAATAATCTTACTTATAATTTCTATTATTAATAGGTGAATTTCTTAGGTTGAAGATATGATATTGGCCTTAAGAATTTAAAGTGTAAATGGGAAGGAGTATTCATGGGTACAATGTTTTATGGGTGGTTTACACTATGATTAAGAAAATTAATATTTTCTAAGGAATATATATAAAGAGGGGGTAGGTAGTAGATATAGGTATTCGATGTGTACTTTATGAAAATTGAAAAGTTGGAGTTTGTGGTAGAATATGCTTAAAAATGAGTAAAAAGAGATACCTTTTGGTGCTGAAGCAGTAGCAGGATTAGGCATGTACATATTGTTGCAAGGTTCTGTCATGTGACATTGTTCTTCGGGAATATGCATTCCCGTCTTTGGAGAATTAAAAGTATCCACATGTTCAATATTCTCATAAACTATTATCTCCTTAGTTGAAGTATCTAGTTCTTCTACATTCAATTGTTCAGTTCCTTCATAAGTTAATGCCTGTAAAAGTTGAAATGCCAATATAAGAATGACATAGGAAGAAACATTCAACTCTCAAAAGGATCATCACCAACGAAAATTTCAAATTTTTACGTAAATAAATATGATGACTAAAATTGTTTAGGTTTTAGAGTTTATGAAAATAGCACACTTACTAGCAAAGGTTCATGTAATCCAATTTGGTCTTCGTTCTCTTTTTTCTTCTTTGCACACCCAGGGTAAATGCCTTTTGATTCATACCTTTCCACCTCAGCTAGTGATCGAAAATTAAGATGCAACTCCTTGTTCCAATAGTACTGCAATAAGAGATATTATTAGACAACATTGATAAACGAGATATATTTTTGCGAAAAATAGATTGGAAGAGTTGTAAAATTCATTTAAAGATGGTTACCTTGTCAATCCTCCCTTCTGGGCGTGGCCTTTCAGAAACAATATATTTATTAATGTATTCAGGCAGCGGCTTTAACTGACATGCAAAGCATTCGAGACAACCATAATTATAACACAAAATAACTACAAAAAATGGTAGTTAACAAAGTTATATGTTCAATTTCTAAGGTGTGGCTGCTCTTGAAATTAGGTTCTTACCCTCTTGTTTCTTCTCTTTGGTACCTGGATTTGAGCTTCAGGAGGTGCGACAGGAACAGGGGCTGCTGTTCCTAGGTCTATCAATTTTAAACCATTTGGTAAATTATATCAAAGATAAGGATAATAACTTTGTTCTACTATATCTCTGTAAGCAAAATTGTACGGATCATTGCAATATATTTAAATATGAAAGAATTAGAAAATTTACTTAAAAACCCTTAAGGTAATGATAGAAAGGAAGAAACTATGTGTTTTTTTACTTTTTCAAAATGAGACATGTTTTGGACAAATAATGGTATCCAAACAAGACATAACTTATGTGGAAAGTGTTGAATAACTTTCATAAAATCTTCTTTGGAGTTAAACTAGCTTTTAAAAGTAAATTTTCTATTAATTTAAGTGTTGATTTACAAGTAAACAATAGCTTACAAAAAATAATTTTTGAAATCCTAAATTGTTTTTACTATTTGTATGAAATAAATTTTACCAATTGTTATTTAAAAAAAAATTATGAATTGATATAGAAAAGTTTAGTATTAAACTTAAGGGATCAAATTGTTTTCTCCTCATCATCTCTAGCCCTACTCTTATTGATATTAAAGCTGCAACCAAATTTCCTCCAATTTAATTTAGAGATTATAGGGTTGCTTTTGCATGGGTGCAACTTGGAGACATTATAAACATTGCACATCATTGGGGGTGATTTGATCTCTATGGAAGAGAAAACTCTCAATCTTTCTAATTTCTCTAAATGTGCGATGTTAGTCACAACTAACCAATTGAAAAAGTTGATGAATTGTGATATTAGAATGCGGATAGGAGCAGTATCTAATAAGAGTGCTACAAGTTGGTGATATCCCATATTTCAAAAAAATGGTAATGTTAGGGCAAAACTATGGCCATGTAAAACTGTTGCCATAGAGTTTATAGATTCTTCCATGGAAGATGAGGAAAGAGACAAATATGTGCATGAGGACTAGATTGGGTTGGTTATCGTGGTAGAGGAGTTTTATGCTAATGCCTTGGTGAGTGGAGGTGGATGTTCGACTACTTTTAAGGTTTGAATTTGTTCAATTTTAGTTTTAATTATAAAGGTGTCGTCATGGATTATGCATGAGGTTGGCAACCTATTGAAGAGCAGTATGCTTATGTATGATAAATTGTCCATTATGTTCTGCTTTAGTCTAGGGGTTTTATTTGAGTAGTGCAAATATAATATTGAAATTTTTTTATGATGGAATTTAGGGAAAAGGCTCTTGGGAGGTTTTTCTAATGTCTAGCGAAAACCTACAGGATTTTTAGTTGCCTTAGCTAATGTAAGAATTGATCAATTGAGCATGTTTTCATCTTGGATGTTGATGTATCTTGATTTTGGATATGTATTTGTTTTTTATTGTCAAAGCCTTTTTTTTATGCATATTGGAAATTGAGATTACTTTCTAAAACCATCTTTGTTGTCTAGCTTTTGACTTTCTGATTAATAAATATAATTTCCTTGTTGAGCAAAAAATACTATATGAAATGTAAAAGTTATTCACAAGGAAGGTTTTTAAAAAATAATTAGTGAAATAGATAGATTGATTTTGGTACAGGTGGCAAAAACGCTCCCTGTAGGTAGCGTTTTCTGCTAGCGTGGTAGGAGAGAGAAGGAAAGTGTGCCTTGTAGGACGCGCTTTCAATGAAAGCCTATGGGACTTCTTATTGACTAACTTTAGAAGGCATGGCATGCCACAACTCGATATATGCCTCATTTCTGTTACGACACTTGAAATACATGTTATGATTGATCAACGTGGAAGCCTATGGGATCATGTAGACCATAGGTATTATATATGTCACATTGGGAAAAGTTATGGGCCAATTCTATAAAAATGAGGAACAAAAATGCCTTTTTTTTTAAAATAATTTATGTGCAGTGTGCCTACTGCCACGTAGGCACACCTTGATGGACACGCTTTTTGTGAAAGCGTGTCTAACAGGGCACGCTTTTTCCTACATGGCAACTGCACCCCACAAAAACGACTTATTTCCGTAAATTAAAAAAAGGGTCTAATCCCCTAATTTTTCTTTCAAACTGGCATATATGCCTAATTTTCCTTAAATAAGAGAATGGAAAATTAATGGAATTTTCTCAGAATATATCCCCTTTTTGAGTTCTTTTGTTGATGTATATTGGCCAAGGTTTAGGTTATATCTTTGCTTAAATAATGTGTTTTGTTGATTTAGTCTAAGTTTTTTTTTTCTTTCTTATTGATTAAGGTATCAGTTTGAATTGTGTATGAGAACATAGGGCTTTGGGACAAAGGTGGATTTGCAATGCTTCTTCATCTCCTTAAGGAAGGCTACCTCATTGTTCCACTGATTAGATCTTTGGGTCCACCATTCCCATGTCCCTTTTTAGCTATAGTTGGCTGTTGTAGAGTCTTAATTTTTTTTTTGTTGTTCTGGTCTAAGGTATTGTAACACCCCAAACCAGGTCTATGCTTTAAGATGAGATTTGGTTTGTCACACCGATCGAACATCCATGTAATTTTCTAATGTTTAAAGTAAAATAATACTTCAAAATCTTTTGAAGATAAAGTTTAATAAAAACTAAGACCAAGATTTGAAAATTTGTAAATTAAGGAAAAACTTTGTTTGAAATCTTATCATTTAGAATATATTTGTCAAAAACATTAAAGCAATTTAAGAGAATTCGGAAGAAATTTAAAAGAAATAATTAAGGTGTTCAAATTGTTATAAAACTCAATATTTTTAAGAAACTATATAGATTTAAGAAAAACCCAAAGTAAAAGTCTTAAAGCAAAATTTAAATCCATCCACACATAAAAATCCATAAAAACATAATTAGAGGCCTTATTACATCAAACCCAAAATAGTAATTAAAATAAGTAATTTAAATAAAGTCCATAGTTTATAAACCCATGCTCGTAGTATGGCCTCCACCAAGTCATCTCCAGCCCAAGTCCACATCAACTGCCATTACCTGAGATGGATAATAAAATAGGGTGAGTTACTAAGAACTCAGTGTGCAACTCACTTACCACCATTATTGGGCCAGATCATCGAGACATTAACTTGGGCTTGAACCCAATTTCATTTTAACAATATAAAGTAAAATAAATAGAAATGCATGAAAAATGAATTTCCCAACCAAGCCTAATATCCATCCGCTACACACCCCCGTACCAACCAACACACCTGTGGGGATCAAGTCAACCCACCCCGCCAAACACACCAATCGTAGGCATTAAGCCTTTAAAATAATTTTGTAGTGCACTACCGAACTAGATTGTGACATAGTCACCGAACTAGAGGCATTAAGCCAAAATGATTTGTGGCAGAGCCACCGAACTAGATTTTTGGCAACAGGCCATTCTTCTCTTCATCAAATATCCCGCCCCATGCAATCATGTATGCATAACAAAATATAGCCATATAATAATTTATCAAATAATCCATAATATAAATGGGTATATAATTAAGCATTTCATTTGGGCCCATAAAACAAATTAGTATTTTGCCCATTTAGCAATTTAGCAAACTTTGGCCCATATATCGAACTAGAATATTTTTGGCCCATATATCGAACTAGAATATTTTTGGCCCATATATCGAACTAGAATATTTTTGGCCCATTTAGCGATCTAGCAGTTTTCGGCCCAATTTAACAATCTAGCAGTTTTTCGTAGATTTCTCGGTTTTAACCGTTTTCATGTATTTATGCAAAAGTATAACTTACTATGTATTTTCCGATTTTGCCATTTTTACGATTTTATCACAAAACTTACGGATTGGTATCTAACCCGAGAGATAAGTGTAAACTTACACACCTGGTTATAGAGAGAACTAGACTTTCCCGCTCGTCGATACCTATACGCATCACGGTAATTAAAACACTATATTTTATTAATAAAACCAATCTTAGAAATAGCGATCTAAACTTTTACCCTCGGAATTTCGAACGACTTCTAATTGCGATTTCCCCTCGATTGATGATTCGTTAACCGATGCAAATCCACGAACAAATAAAGGTTCGGGAGTACGAACGACTTCAAACAATTGATTCTCCCCGGATGAGTTGTCCGCAACCTGGTGGAAAATCTCGGATTCCCGAAATAGCCCTTTGCTTATACTTAGGGGGATTAATGGAACCTCCCTTCTTCCGAACACTAAACACTGCCCTTTTCTTCCCTATCTTGAATGTCTTCAATGACAAAAGATCATTAATCCAAACTAATATTATATCGAAAATATAACTAAAGGTTTTAAGGGTGTGATTTCCTTACCACAATATCCTCGTTCCACAATATGACAGTCGACCAACACGTTCTCTTAACACCTTAAATCGATTCTAACGTTCTATGATACTCACGATCACTTGATTTCTGGTCTTCCACTATCGCTCTAGAATTTAACAATTGGAAACGTTTAATAGAAGGAATGATAAATTTCGGTCCAAGAAATCCTTTTTATCACCATCAAAAATTCGGCCAAAACAACTATAAACTAAAAAGAACTCTTACCTATTGTCCACGGTTGAAAAGAAGGATTGAGATGGAGGTTTATGAAAGATGGAAGATTCGGCTATGTATAACCAAAGAAAAGAGAAAATGGTTCAGCTATGGGCACACTAACATTCGGCCATTGGAGAAATAATAGAGAGAGTATGATTGAAAAGAAATAAAAGATGAGAGAAGAGATGATGATGAGGATTCGGCTTTCCAAGAGAAGAAAAGAGAAAGAAAGAGATGAGTTTAGAAGCAAAGTACATTCGGCAATGGGGAAAAGAAAAGAAGAGAATGGCCTTTTTGGTATTGGAAGTTTCGGCACTTTGAAAAGGCATACAAAAGAATACTAAAGTGACTTGCAAAAATGACCAAATGGTCAAAAGATTAAGGCTTACCAAAAGATCAAATTCGGCCAAAGGAGAAAGGTTGAGAAAGAGTTGCAAAACTTGCACAAAAACTAAGAATGACCAAAAAAAACAACTCCTAAACCTTACCAAGCTACTAGCATATTCGGCCAACCTCCCCCAAGCCACAATGCCGTCCAAATTCATTGTCAAATGTCCATGAAATAATTTCCAAAACCTTTTCCTTGATACATGCCTTATGTCCCCTTATCTTGCCAAAAATTCTTGATTCCCTACCATAAGTTAACAATTTCCTTATTCCTTTAATCTACTAACCAAAAATAACAAAGTCAACACTTACCATAATTAAGCTTGGCCGACACTTACCATTCTAGAGCAAAAATAAAAATTATCTAGATGCTAACTAAGGGATTCGAACCTCTCCCCTCATGCTAATACCCATGCGCATACACCACCTTGCCATTTACTCATCTTGTGACACTTATTGACACTTAAATTAACTTAAGTATTAATGTCACTTGATCCACTTCAATAAATTCTCAAATATAAAAATTATTCCATACCCTAATAATTCTATACTGTTCTTCAAGGCTATAATAAACACAAGAAAGAAGTAAGAAAATTTTCCTTCATAATCTAAACACCAAAACATGCAATATATATCGATACTTGAATTTTAGGGTGTTACAACTCTACCCTCATTAAAGAAAATTTCGTCCTCGAAATTTACCTGATTGAAAGAGGTGAGGGTATTGTTGCCGAATTGCGTCCTCAGGCTCCCTTGTAGCTTCCTCCACTCCATGGTTACGCCACAAAACTTTGACCAGCGGCACGGTTTTCTTTCTTAGCACCTTAACATCTCGATCTAAGATTTCCACTGGTTCCTCCTCGAAAGACAAGTCTGAATTCAACTCCAATTCTTCTACCGGTACTATGTGCGAAGGATCCGATCTATAGCGCCTCAGCATGGAAACATGGAAAACGTTATGAATTTGGCTCAACTCCGGAGATAATTCAATCTGATAAGCCACTGGACCAACACGCTTCACCACACGATATGGTCCAATGTACCTAGGACTCAATTTGCCCTTCTTTCCAAACCTGAAAATCTTCTTCCAAGGTGAGACCTTCAAGAAAACTTGATCCCCCACAGCATACTCGATATCCTTACGCTTCAGATCTGCATACGACTTCTGTCTATCCGAAGCTTCCTTTAACCGTGCTCGAATAGCCTTTACTTTCTCTTCCGTTTCAGAAATCATCTCAGGACCTAACATCTGTCATTCTCCCAACTCAGTCCAACAAATAGGAGAATGACACCTACGACCATACAATGCCTCGTAGGGTGCCATCTGAATGCTAGACTGATAACTATTGTTATATGCGAATCCTGCCAACGGTAGAAAATCCTCCCAACTACCTTTGAAGTCAATCACACAACCCCTTAACATGTCTTCCAGAATCTGAATCACTCTCTCCGACTGACCATCTGATTGAGGATGAAAAGCCGTACTAAAGTTTAGCTTTGTTCCCAGAGCTTCATGCAAAGCTTTCCAAAACCGTGATGTAAACCTAGGATCCCTATCCGATATAATAGATACGGGTACCCCATGCAACCTCACGATTTCAGATACATACAGCTTAGCCAACTTCTGTAACGAGTAATCCGTATGTACTGGTAGAAAATGAGCAGTCTTCGTCAAACGATCCACAATTACCCAAATAGAATTTTTCTTAGTAGGTGTTAAAGGTAACCCACTAACAAAATCCATTGTTATCCGCTCCCATTTCCAAAGAGGAATCTTTACTGGTTGCAATACACCTGACGGCAATTGATGCTCCACCTTCACTTGCTGACAAGTTAAACATTTTCCCACAAATTCTGAAATCTCACGCTTCAACCCCGGCCACCAAAACTGTTCGCAAAGATCCCGATACATCTTATTTCCTCCGGGGTGCATAGCATAAGGGCTACTATGCGCCTCCCTTAGAATCATTTGCCTCAGATCTGAGTCCTTAGGCATACAAACTCTTCCACGAAAGCACAACACACCTTCCGTGTTTATTCCAAAATCCTCTATTCCACCATTTTCAACTTGCTGGAGTAAAGGTCCCAACTTTTCGTCTAATATTTGCTTTTCCTTGATTTGCTCCAACCACAAAGGCTTCACTTGAAGTTTCGCTATCAAACTACCATCCTCATACAAACTCAAATGGGCAAACATTGCTCTCAATTCAGTTACCACCTTACGACTTAACGCGTCTGCTACCACATTAGCCTTTCCCGGGTGATACTCAATTGAGAAATCATAGTCCTTTAACAGCTCCACTCATCTTCGTTGTCTCAAATTTAATTCCTTCTGAGTAAGGAGATACTTAAGACTCTTGTGATCCGTATAGATAATAGACTTTTCACCATAGAGGTAATGCCTCCAAATCTTTAAAGAAAACACTACTGCTGCTAACTCCAAGTCAAGAGTAGGGTAGTTTACTTCGTGCGGTCTCAGCTGACGAGAAGCATAAGCCACCACTTTCCCATTTTGCATCAATACGCAACCTAAACCCGTATGTGACGTATCACAGTAAACTGTAAACTCCTTTCCAGCCTCAAGTTGAATCAGAACTGGCGCTTCCGTCAAAATCTTCTTTAGTTTCTCGAAACTTTCTTGCTGTTTATCGGTCCATAAATATGGTACTCTCTTTCGCAAAAGCTTAGTTAGGGGTGCAGCAATCAACGAAAACCCCTCAACAAAGCGTCTATAGTAACCAGCCAAACCCAAGAAACTCCGGATCTCAGCTACTGACTTTGGTTGTTTCCAATCCAATACAGCCTCAATCTTCCGAGGATCCACCCTTATTCCTTCGGCTGATACCACATGACCCAAGAAAGTCACTTCCCTTAACCAAAATTCACATTTATTAAATTTGGCATATAGTTGATTATCTCGAAGTAACTGTAATACAATTCGTAAATGCGAGTCATGCTCCTCTTCATTCCTTGAATATACCAAAATGTCATCTATGAATACTACCACAAACCGGTCTAAAAATGGTTGAAAGACCCGGTTCATCATATCCATAAATGCAGCTAGTGCATTGGTCAACCCAAACGACATCACCAAAAACTCATAATGTCCATAACGAGTTCGGAAAGCCGTTTTGTGAATATCCGCTTCTTTCACCTTAAGCTGATGATATCCCGACCTTAAATCAATTTTGGAGAAAACTGAAGCTCCTTTCAATTGATCAAACAGGTCATCAATTCTCGGCAGAGGATACCTATTTTTGATCGTCAGTGTATTCAACTGCCTGTAATCGATACACATACGCATCGACCCATCTTTCTTCTTAACAAACAAAACTGGTGCTCCCCACGGTGACAGACTCGGTCGAATAAAACCCCGATCCAGCAATTCTTGAATTTGAGCTTTAAGCTCCGTCAACTCCTTCGGTGCCATTCTATAAGGAGCAATGGACACTAGAGCAGTTCCGGGCAAGAGCTCAATACCAAATTCTACTTCCCGATCTGGAGGTATACCAGGAAGTTCTTCGGCAAAAACATCAGGAAATTCCTTCACTGCTCTCACATCTTCCACCGATAACTCTTTGGCATCTAAAGCACTAATAAATGCTAGAAATGCTCCATACCCTTTCCGCACCAACTTTTCCGCCTTTAACGCAGATATCACGTTTGCCAAGTAATTCCTTCGCTCGCCTATCATAACTATCTCCTTGTCCTCCACGGTTCTTATTGACATCCGCTTTTCGGCCCAATCCAATTGCGCCCAGTGCTTAACCAACCAATCCATGCCCAGAATGATATCGAATTCGCCAAAAGGCAATTCCATCAAATTTGCCAAAAATATTTCTCCTTGAATTTCTAAGGGCACGTCTCTAAATAGTTTATTTACCAACACCGACTGTCCTAAAGGACTAATTACCTTCATCTCACTATCGGAAATTTCAGATTCTAAATTCAAGTTTCCGGATATGGTACTAGCAACATACGAGTGGGTAGAACCAATATCTATCAAGGCAATAACAGGTACATCAAAGATGAAAAACGTACCAGTTATCACATCAGGTGCATTGCCATCCTCGCGGCGTCTAACTGCATATACCAATCCTGGCTGTCTTGCATCCGTGTTGCCTCTAGGACCATTGCCTCGACCCGCTGCACCTTGACCACGTCCAGCCCCATTACCACCACGACCTGGTCCACGACCTCTCGGTGGTTGCTGAGTTCCTCTTGCTGGTTGTGCATCAGTATTACGAGCTTCTTGAGTTGTATCCATTCGTCAAGGGCAACTCCTATATTGATGATCCATTGAACCACATTTATAACAAGCACCCGTTTTCCTCCAGCATTCTCCAGAATGCCTTTTCCCACACTCAGCACAGTCTCGACTCTGATTAACAGCTACAGGTGTTCTACCTTGAGCTGGCTCATCATTCCGAGGCCTCTTCAGAAACCTTTTTGAAGAACCCGAATACTTTATATCTCTCTTGCCTCTAACTTGTTCCCGATTTTGACGTTCCGAATTCTTAGCCTCTTCGGCTATCTTGGCCTTCTCCACAAGCGTGGCAAAAGTTCTAACTTGTTGTGGGGCTATCAGAACCCGCAACTCATCTTTCAACCCATCCTCAAAGCGTACAGAACGCTCATGATCCGTTGACACTATTGTTCGAGCATAGCGACTCAAACGTAAAAACTCAGCCTCATATGCTGCCACTGTCTTATTTCCTTGCACCAGATTTAAGAATTCCTTCCTTCGGGCATCCACATAACTTGTTCCCACATATTTCCCCTGAAAGGAAACTTTGAAGAATTTCCAATTAACTAATGCAGCATCAGTGCCTTCTCGGACAGTAAGCCACCATTGGTATGCTTCGTCCCTTAACAAGGACACCGCTCCTCTTAGTTTTTGTTCCACAGTGCACTCGAGATCGTCCATAATTCGCTCCACTGCCTCAAGCCAATATTCAGCGACATTTGAAGCTACACCTGAGACGCCTCTGAAAACCTCAGCACCACTTGATTTCAATCGCTCCGATATTGACCCACGAGCTGTTGGCCTAGTTTTGGTTCCAACGACCCTTTCAAGAACTCGCAACATGGCTCGTGTCAAAGCATTATCTTCTACTATATGATCATGTGATCCCATCACACTCTCGAGTGACGCAGGTGCATCCATTTCCGGCATATGACCCGGCGCTTCAGTTGCGCCCCTAACACCTCGTCCTCTACCACGGCCACGTCTACCGCGTCCACGACCACGTCCTCTTGTGCTCATAATGACTAATTCGATTTAATCTAATTAAGAGTTTTATGAATCAGATTACTATTTCAGTGTTTATTAACGATATTTTATGATATATAAAAGAGATAGAGTTGTTTTCGCAATCATATCCTATTGTCTCAATCTCTACGGATTTCAACACCTAAAACTAGAAGTTCTAGAGTGTTTTTAAGATCATATCACAATAATAATAAACAATCAATATGCAGATACTTACTTGACTTGGTGTGGGATGCTCATGGTGCCATACTACCTTTAAATCAAAAGAAATTTGAATTGTTTCTCAACAAATATTGTTGTTGAACCCAACCACAGCCGAGTTTTGAAACTGGCTCTGATACCATTAAATGTAACACCCCAAACCAGGTCTATGCATTAAGACGAGATTTGGTTTGTCACACCGATCGAACATCCATGTAATTTTCTAATGTTTAAAGTAAAATAATACTTCAAAATCTTTTGAAGATAAAGTTTAATAAAAACTAAGACCAAGATTTGAAAATTTGTAAATTAAGGAAAAACTTTGTTTGAAATCTTATCATTTAGAATATATTTGTCAAAAACATTAAAGCAATTTAAGAGAATTCGGAAGAAATTTAAAAGAAATAATTAAGGTGTTCAAATTATTATAAAACTCAATATTTTTAAGAAACTATATAGATTTAAGAAAAACCCAAAGTAAAAGTCTTAAAGCAAAATTTAAATCCATCCACACATAAAAATCCATAAAAACATAATTAGAGGCCTTATTACATCAAACCCAAAATAGTAATTAAAATAAGTAATTTAAATAAAGTCCATAGTTTATAAACCCATGCTCGTAGTATGGCCTCCACCAAGTCATCTCCGGCCCAAGTCCACATCAACTGCCATTACCTGAGATGGATAATAAAATAGGGTGAGTTACTAAGAACTCAGTGTGCAACTCACTTACCACCATTATTGGGCCAGATCATCGAGACATTAACTTGGGCTTGAACCCAATTTCATTTTAACAATATAAAGTAAAATAAATAGAAATGCATGAAAAATGAATTTCCCAACCAAGCCTAATATCCATCCGCTACACACCCCCGTACCAACCAACACACCTGTGGGGATCAAGTCAACCCACCCCGCCAAACACACCAATCGTAGGCATTAAGCCTTTAAAATAATTTTGTAGTGCACTATCGAACTAGATTGTGACATAGTCACCGAACTAGAGGCATTAAGCCAAAATGATTTGTGGCAGAGCCACCGAACTAGATTTTTGGCAACAGGCCATTCTTCTCTTCATCAAATATCCCGCCCCATGCAATCATGTATACATAACAAAATATAGCCATATAATAATTTATCAAATAATCCATAATATAAATGGGTATATAATTAAGCATTTCATTTGGGCCCATAAAACAAATTAGTATTTTGCCCATTTAGCAATTTAGCAAACTTTGGCCCATATATCGAACTAGAATATTTTTGGCCCATATATCGAACTAGAATATTTTTGGCCCATATATCGAACTAGAATATTTTTGGCCCATTTAGCGATCTAGCAGTTTTTCGGCCCAATTTAACAATCTAGCAGTTTTTCGTAGATTTCTCGGTTTTAACCGTTTTCATGTATTTATGCAAAAGTATAACTTACTATGTATTTTCCGATTTTGCCATTTTTACGATTTTATCACAAAACTTACGGATTGGTATCTAACCCGAGAGATAAGTGTAAACTTACACACCTGGTTATAGAGAGAACTAGACTTTCCCGCTCGTCGATACCTATACGCATCACGGTAATTAAAACACTATATTTTATTAATAAAACCAATCTTAGAAATAGCGATCTAAACTTTTACCCTCGGAATTTCGAACGACTTCTAATTGCGATTTCCCCTCGCTTGATGATTCGTTAACCGATGCAAATCCACGAACAAATAAAGGTTCGGGAGTACGAACGACTTCAAACAATTGATTCTCCCCAGATGAGTTGTCCGCAACCTGGTGGAAAATCTCGGATTCCCGAAATAGCCCTTTGCTTATACTTAGGGGGATTAATGGAACCTTCCTTCTTCCGAACACTAAACACTGCCCTTTTCTTCCCTATCTTGAATGTCTTCAATGACAAAAGATCATTAATCCAAACTAATATTATATCGAAAATATAACTAAAGGTTTTAAGGGTGTGATTTCCTTACCACAATATCCTCGTTCCACAATAAGAGAGTCGACCAACATGTTCTCTTAACACCTTAAATCGATTCTAACGTTCTATGATACTCACGATCACTTGATTTCCGGTCTTCCACTATCGCTCTAGAATTTAACAATTGGAAACGTTTAATAGAAGGAATGATAAATTTCAGTCCAAGAAATCCTTTTTATCACCATCAAAAATTCGGCCAAAACAACTATAAACTAAAAAGAACTCTTACCTATTGTCCACGATTGAAAAGAAGGATTGAGATGGAGGTTTATGAAAGATGGAATATTCGGCTATGTATAACCAAAGAAAAGAGAAAATGGTTCAGCTATGGGCACACTAACATTCGGCCATTGGAGAAATAATAGAGAGAGTATGATTGAAAAGAAATAAAAGATGAGAGAAGAGATGATGATGAGGATTCGGCTTTCCAAGAGAAGAAAAGAGAAAGAAAGAGATGAGTTTAGGAGCAAAGTACATTCGGCAATGGGGAAAAGAAAAGAAGAGAATGGCCTTTTTTGGTATTGGAAGTTTCGGCACTTTGAAAAGGCATACAAAAGAATACTAAAGTGACTTGCAAAAATGACCAAATGGTCAAAAGATTAAGGCTTACCAAAAGATCAAATTCGGCCAAAGGAGAAGGGTTGAGAAAGAGTTGCAAAACTTGCACAAAAACTAAGAATGACCAAAAAAAACAACTCCTAAACCTTACCAAGCTACTAACATATTCGGCCAACCTCCCCCAAGCCACAATGCCGTCCAAATTCATTGGTCAAATGACCATGAAATAATTTCCAAAACCTTTTCCTTGATACATGCCTTATGTCCCCTTATCTTGCCAAAAATTCTTGATTCCCTACCATAAGTTAACAATTTCCTTATTCCTTTAATCTACTAACCAAAAATAACAAAGTCAACACTTACCATAATTAAGCTTGGCCGACACTTACCATTCTAGAGCAAAAATAAAAATTATCTAGATGCTAACTAAGGGATTCGAACCTCTCCCCTCATGCTAATACCCATGCGCATACACCACCTTGCCATTTACTCATCTTGTGACACTTATTGACACTTAAATTAACTTAAGTATTAATGTCACTTGATCCACTTCAATAAATTCTCAAATATAAAAATTATTCCATACCCTAATAATTCTATACTGTTCTTCAAGGCTATAATAAACACAAGAAAGAAGTAAGAAAATTTTCCTTCATAATCTAAACACCAAAACATGCAATATATATCGATACTTGAATTTTAGGGTGTTACAGGTATGGTTGTTTCTTAGGTTTATAATATGCATGCCTTTTTCCAAGGTCTGTGTTTGATTTTAGTTTTTGTATTTTTTCAAAGGAAAACAATAGGATAATAAATCAATTAGAAAAATGAAGTATATGTATTTAACGAAATGTCTTATCCAAAATATTAACATTTTATGCCTCCATAATATTTCTTATCCCATTTTTTTATTAAATTCAACATGAATAAATCTTCATCCGATAGAATCTAATCTAACAAGTTTTTAGTTTTTTTGGTAATTAGAAGTACAAGTAAGGATACTAAAGATTGAGCCTAAGTTTTCATGTCCCACAACACAAACATCTTGAATAGTTTGTTTTCCATTCTAGATAGTTCTATGTGATAACAGTGCAATCATTCTTCAATTTCTTTTTCAAAGAACATTTCTATTACAAATTTTGATCTCTCTCAATCACTAGTTGACTAAGTATTTTATATATATATATTATTGTAGGACAACAGCATTGGAAACTTTATTGTGAAAGGTATTCAATAGAAAATAATTCTTCTTGGGCATTAAAATTTTCAAAATAAGGAAATTTTCTTGCAATTATGGTAATATTTCTAACAATTTTAGCCTATTCCTCAATAGGTATGTCTTTGTCACTAACCTATTTAGGCATCTCTCCAATAATTGGTAAAAAAAGAAGAAGGTATAAGCAATGTGGTGGGTTTGGTGACATTTTTTTTTAAAATAATATTGTACTCTTCTATCTGCCAACAACTGTGCTAACTTATATGTTTGCATTTTCATTACAAAATAATTTTTTTTATCTTAGTTTCATATTTTTATATAAGAAAAAGAAATCTAAATCGTAAACAAATTCAATTTTTTTTATCAAGATATTTAGGACAACATTGAGCTGTTATTCCAAATTAACTCAATCTTAGTGTAACTTACAAATAAAAAAAAGGAAAAGGACAAAAAGAAGAAAAATTGTCTATGTTATCAACTATTCTAAAAGAAGATTTATGTAATGATCTTATAATATTTGTAGCAACAACATCAACAACAAGAAAAATTATAATGATGATAAAGTAAATTAAACAAAAATAAGCACAATAAAATTATAAAGAAGGAAAAATAAAAGAAATAACAAAGAGATTAATCCAACATTTTTTATCTTAGTAAAATTAAATTCAAGAACAAAAATAAACACAATAAAACCATATCCAAATAAATTCAAGCAAGCCAAGGTTTGGTTAATCTAAATAGAAGATTATACATGTTATACAAAAATGAAAGAAGACAATGAAGATTGAGATGAAGAATCACCTGGAGGATTGTTATTTTCCAAGGATGCAGAGACCTTTGACTCCATGTCTAATTCTTTGAATTCACAAATCGTAATTACTTTTTAGACTATTCAAAATGAACACTAAAATTTTTTATCATAAAATCTAAAAGTAATTTATATATATTTTTAAATTTAGTTGATTTTCATCCGTTTTAGGTAAGTGGGGAATTTAGCTAATTATTAGTTTAAATTTTGGAAATATGAATTGTTTTTAAAGAGTAAAAAAATCCATAAGTGGTAGGTAGCATTTATTATTGCATAGGAAAAACTTTAATGCTGTTGATTTTATTTTGAAGTATTACCCATGGTAATAATTGGATGGTAAATTTAGGTATCTACAGGGGCAAAAGTAGAAAAATGTTTTAGCGGGCGAAATTAAATATTAATTTTTACTATACTAAAAATACAATTTCACCATTTGAATAGTCTATATCTTTATAAAATTTAAAGGATTAAATTAAATTTTTATAATATTTAGGGGGCAAAGTGCAATTTTACATTTACTAATTTAAAACTTTAAAAAATTTAAAGGGCCTAAATGAAAATTTTACCATTTTAGGGGGAATTGGGGCCCTGCCAGCCTCCTTGGCTACGCCCTTGGGTATCTATACGTAGATTTATATTATTTATTGTACATGGTATTCAGGCCAAATTGAGCCATATGGGCCACACAGGCATGTGGGCCCACACGGGCAAGCCACATGGGCGTGTGAGCCCATTTAACTGAAATGTCTTCTAAGGTTGCAAGGTCGCCCAAGTCGACTGTGAACCTGCTGTTGGGTTGGTAAGCACTACTTAGACTCTTAAATACGTGAACTGTTTGTATGATGTATGTACTGAGCATGATGGTTATATGAATGAATACTGAACTGTATGTATAACTGATATTCATGTATTAGCTTGTCATATACTATATGTTGCATTGCATTGGGTTGGGATGTTGATATTTGGAGAAAGTCAACTGAAAGGCTCTTAAGCCTATTATCTGGCAACTCAGCTGCAAATTACTGATTATGTGCCGCATTCGGTACTACTTGGGGTGTAGGGATGGGTAGGTGTTTTAAACTCTACATGAAGTGTAGAGATGGACGGAGATGGTGTGTAGAGGCTGGTTATGTAGGACTCTATTTACTGGTTGATATATATCTGATTCTATTACTGTGATGGGCTTAGGCGTAATGCATATCTGATACTGAAACTAAAATGGGCTAAGGCCCGAACTGCTACTGAACTGAAATGGGCTTAGGCCCAGGCTGCATTTGACTGATAATCTATTGTTTGACTGTATGCATGTCTTCTGTGGGGATTATACACTGAGTTTACGTAAACTCACCCCTTTCTGTTTTATCTGTACAGGTAATCCCTAGACTTAGACGGATCGGTGCGACGGAGGACTCAACGGTGACCACATGACTATTGAACCGATTTAATACCATATAAGGTTTTTAATTCCTATTATTTTTAGAGAAATTTTTTATGTAATTTGGACTTTTGGACTGTTTGCTTTTATTTTGGGATTTTTATCTGTTTCATGAATTTCTGAACTGCGACGAAAACATAGTTTTACTAAACACAATGTGTTTCCTAAACGCGAGCGATTTTCTTAAATATCACGGCTTTAAAAGCTTCCGCTATAGAATATGTTTTTAAACGAATCAAATTAATGAGAAAATAGTTTTGAGATTGACGAAAGATAAATAAAAGCTAATAAACGAAAACGGTTTTAACTTGATAAATTCGATTTCATATTCCATTCCGTGTGACATCTCCAGATTCGGTCATAATGTCTAGGCCGGGTTTGGGGTGTTACACGATTCGAGAAAATTTCGAATCGAGTTAGGATGATAAAATAAAATTCATCAACTCGATTAACTCAAAAAAATTTCATTCGATTCAATTCGATCGAATGCTCACCAAAGACAACTAGTAAAAATTCAATCTCCCAAGCCTAAAGAAAGAGATAGGATGACAAAGTTTATATACATGTATACTTGAAAACACTCGCAATACTTTATATATATATATATATATATATACACTATAATTATATCATTGCGAAACAAAATAAATTTACCTAACTAAAGTGGAATTTTTTTTCTAAAATTTTATTTTTTATAACATTAATCTCATTATAGGTTTTTATTCTATCTGCTCTTTTTGATACAATTCCTAAAACTACTCATATCCCCTCCCCAACCCTTAAATAGGAGAATAATGTACTTTAGCACACTCAAATTCACGTTCTCTTGACAACAATGCTGATGTAACATCCTAAAATTTAGAATTTATATGTGTTGCTTTATTTCTTCCATTAAGCTAGTTAAAAATATTAATTGTGTATGTTTAGGGGTTCTGAGAAGGCTCAGGGTTTATTTGGGCCCTAGTAAAAATTTTGTGTTTAAACCTATTAAGGAGAGATAGTAAGTGGCATTAAGGCTTATGGAAATAGGTGAGTAATTTGCTAGCATAAAGGAGCTTATGGTAAAAGGGATATGGCGCCACATGAAGAACTTGAGGGAAGAGGTTCAAATCCCATCTTGTGCAAAATTTTGACTATTTTTTTTGTGTTCTTCCCTAAGTGTTGGCCAAGATGGTATATAAGGCAAGGTGGACTTTTTAATTTTGGCAAGGTGGCTAAGGAAATAAGGCAAGGATGAAGGTAAGGAAAAGAATCAAAAGAAAAGGAAAGAATAGGGAACATGTTGGCTCAAAGAGAGGAAAGTGTTTTGGAAAGTTTTGGTTGGCCAATTTTTGACCTTTATGCCAAGGTATGCACAGTTTTGGTATAGAGAGAGGGTAGCCGAATTTGCTAGGAACATTTTGGCAATTTTGATGCTTAAGAGGTTGTCTTCTCTTTAGCTTTTTAGTGCAATTTTCTTTCTCCAATTCTTCCTTTTAGCCGTAACTCCCAAAGCCAAAAAGAGAGTATCTTTTCTTTGTTTTGGCCAAAAACCCTCATTGCATTTTGGTCATTTTTCTTTTGTTGTGCCGAAATCTTAATCCATCTTTTATCAATCTTCTTTGGTTGCCGAAATACTCACATTTTTCTTTGGTTCAAATCTCTTTTGGTGTTGGCCGAAACACTCCAAACACCTTTGTTCATCTTCTCCTTTCTTTTAATCATCTCTTCAATCCTTCTTCCACTTCTTAAAAATAAAAAGTTTCATTGTGATTGAATTCTTTTTATTCATTCTCTCCATAGCTGAATCTAATAACAACTTGTCTCCTCACTATCTCTTTTTTCTTCGTGTTGGACACTATCTTCTTGACGAATCGGTGAGTAATAATTTTCTTTTCAATTTCTTCTCTTAATGCCAAATTTATGCCCTTGTCATGGGATTGTTCTATTAACCGAAATCATTATTTTCTTCTACTCTCTCAAAATGTATCATTTTCTCTTTTTGTAGTATTCTAGTGGGAGGCCGAACATCATTCTAGCCTTAAGTTGAATGGTGAAAATCGGATCCAATATCAATAAGGTAAGGAGTTCTTTATGGATTATTGATATTATTCAATATTCGATTAGTTGCTAACGGAGTAATAATTTGGAATAATCGACTATATGTTTTAGGGACTAAATCGCTCGATCTATCGACTTGTGATCATACGATTCTAGTGGTAAGCCGACCTTTTTCCTTAGTCAATCATTTCATATCAACGTAATATTATTTTGACTAAGATTTTATTCAATGGAGGCAAGTGATATCGAATCGAAAGGGAAAGTGTTTGGAGATCACAAAAGGAGCAGATTGGCGATCCCTACTCCTAAATTCAAACGAAGGGCAGTATCGGTGGTTCGGGATTTTCCACCGGGTTGTGGACCGTCATCCGAGGAAAATCGACAAATCATGGTCGTTCATGATTTCAAGGGTAAACACTTTAGATCGTTTATTTTAGAGTTTGATTAATAAATCACGTATGTCGATTAAGCGAGTGTTATGATATTTTAGGTGTCGACGATCAAGAAGGCCTAGTACTTACCGTAATCAGGTGTGTAATCTCACACTGTTATCCATGGGTTTTAAGATTGATATCATATTGGAAATAAATAGCTATGATTAAAATCGTAATATGGAGCAAATCAGGAAAATTGGCCTAAATTGCATTATTTTGATAAATTTGTCAAAATCGGTATTAACATTGTGAAAATTACAAAAAATGCCCCTAATGGGCCAAATTATTAAAATGCCTCTATGTGCCAAATGACGAAAATGCCTTAATGGGCCGATTTGCAATGTTAATGGGCCAAATTTTTGTAATGAATCTCTGAATTAATAATTGTTGTTTATATTTGTAATATCGTGATTTACTATGTATGATGCATATACATAATTTTGCACGGGATGGGAAAATGTTGAAGAGAAGTGATTCCGGTGGCACTGCCACAAAAATGTTTGTTTATATGATTCGATATGATTCTGGTGGCTTGGCCACAATCAAAATATGTTATAAATGGCAAAATTGCCTGCGATTGGTGTGTTTGGTGGGGTGGGTTGACTTGATCCCCACAGGTGTGATGGGATGGTACGGGTGGTGTGTAGCGGATGGATTATTAGGTTGGGTTGGGTTGCATTACATTCATTTGATTTATTTGATACATTAATATGTAAAAGGGGTTTAGGCTCTAAATATTACTAAACGGGTTCTGAAACACCCCAAACCCGGCCCACAAACCCCAACCGGATCTGGTATGCTTCTTGAGAAAAACTCGTTTTGTCGTTTTGGAAAACATGTGATTTTGTGGTAAGAAAATAGATTAGAAGTACGATCTTGTTGAAAACCGTTTTGTGATTTAAATTTGTATCTTATTAAAACATTATCTTTATGATTTTATAAATCAAAAGAAGAACCGGATTTACAACTTATTATTAAGTTGAAAACCATAGGTATTTAGGTGTCAAAACGATTTAATTCGGTTATCGAAAATGTTTAATTATTTAATTGAAATTAAGCGTAGCAGAATAAAAATTTAAAACGTATAAATAAAACAGTTTATGGCGGCCTTATTACAAAAACATAACCCAAAATAAATCCCGAAATAATAAAAGAAAACGTAATAAGTTTAATTAAAAGGAAAACCGAAATACTGAGTTGAGCAATGGCCACCACGTAGTCCTCGCTGACCCGGTCCATCACGCTAAGTATCACCTGAAAAAGATATCCCACGAGGGGTGAGTCAACAGACGCAATGTGCAACAATACACAAAAAACCCAATCGATCATAGCAATTAAGCCTATTTAAAATCACATTTAGCCATAACCCCATAATATAGCAAATCAAATAATCACATGTACATATAAAATGAAATGCAATCCCGAGCCCAACCTAGATATCCATCTGCTACACACCACCCGTACCTGCCAATCACACCGTGGGGATTACTAAATCGACCCTCCATCCGCTACATACCATCGAAGGCAGTTGCTGCAGTCAACTTGCACATCGCCCTTATAAATTGTGGCATGGCCACCAGATAATTGTGACAGAGTCACCGGATTCATAATATGTGACCGAAGTCACCGGATTCATAATATGTGACCGAAGTCACCGGATTCATCATATGTGACCGAAGTCACCAGATTCATCATATGTGACCGAAGTCACCGGATTCATAATATGTGACCGAAGTCACCGGATAATGTGGTAAAAACCACCGAAACACTTCCCCTTTATCAATATCACCCATATGCCCATGCAATAAACATATGATTTCGATATCATGCCATATACCCCCAAAATCATAACGGAATCATACACATTTCATATTCATGCTTATAGCATTATTAACGAAGTATTAGGGGTTTAACGTACCTGAATGTCATATACCACTGAATGGTACTCGCAATCATTATCAAACATATTTCTTAATAACACATGCAAATATTAATACTATCGATTTATTGGAAGTTTAGTGTAGGGCTACACACCTGATAACAATGAGAACTATACTTTCCCGCTCGTCGATACCTAAATATTTATCACGCTTGATTAGAACACTAATACTTATAAAACTATATAAATGATAAGTAATCTAGATCCTTACCCTCGGAATCTCGAACAACAACTATATGCGATTTCTCTCTGATTGATGGTTCATAACCCGATGAAGAACCACGAACAAACAATGGCTCGGGGGTACGTACGACTTCAAATAATCGATTTTCACCGGCAGAGGGTCCACAACCCGATGGAAAGTCTCAGACTCCCGACACAGCCCTTCGTTTGAAATTTGAGGGTATAGCAGAACCACCCCTCTTCCAAACACTATTTATCGCTCTTTTCGAACCCATTTTGCTTGCCCCAAAATCTTAACACTTCAATTCAATTTTCTAATGAGTCACGAAGATTATGAAGAGAAAAGGTTGAGATTTGATGCGATTAAGCTTTGGTATCCAAAAAGATATTCGGCCTTAACAAATAAGAAGGAAAAGAAATGGAGTTTAGGGAGATTCGGTAATGATGGTGTTTTGGGTTGAAGAGGTTGCGGCAATGGTGAACTTTAAGAGAGAGAGAGGTTCGGCCTAAACACAATAAAAAGAAAAGAAGAGAAGAGAAGAAAGATGGTAGATTCGGCTTGACAAAAGAATAAAAAGAAGAATAATGTGAGGCTTTAGGGGTTACGGCAATGGTGAAATAAGGAGAGGGAGATTTCAGCCTTGACAAGGTAAATGAGAAGAGAAGAGAAGAAAGTAAAAGGATGAAAGAAGGAGATGATGATGATTCGGTTTTCAAAAGAAAAGAGATGAGTTAGAAGCAATGTGCATTCGGCAATTGAGGGAAAAAAGAGAAGAAAAAGGTCTTTGATGTTTTGGTATTTTCAGGTCACAAAGAGGAGAGAAAGAAGATATGATTTGGAGAAAAAAGACAACTCAAAACTGAAATGGTCAAAACTCAAATGACCAAAAGAAAAGAAAAAGGTTTACCTTTTGTCTAATATACATTCGGCTAAGAGGAGGAATATTAGAGAGAAAAGCTTTGTGACACAAAATGACTAAAAGAAAGATGTGCACATCCAAAAGCCTTCAAAATTTTGGCCACCCCCTAATCCATAAAACCGTCCATGTTCATGGTCAAAATGGCCATGAAATAATTTCCAAAACATCCACCTAGATACATGCCTTGTAATCCTCTACTTTCCCAAAGTTAAAGAAATTCTATCCCCACAATTTAGCAATTCTATCCCTTATTTCATGCTTACCATAACCTTAAGTCTTCTTGCCATAAAAAAAATGTCCATCTTATCCATAAATACCTCTTTGACCGACACTTAAGGAAAGCATGCAAAAATAATCAAAATTTGCACACCAAGAGATTTGAACCTCTTCCCTTCAAGTCCATCATGTGGCATCATATCCTCTTTACCAATTGCTCTTTTATATAAGCTATTTACTCATAAATTTCCATATGTCTTGAAGCTACTTACCATATCTCTTTAAAGTGCTAAAATACCAAATTTTTCATAAAGCCCAATTAAACCCGAGACTTCATAGAAACCTCGTAACCTTCCAAATCCACTTAACTAATAAGTCCAATTTGCAATAACACCATTCTCATATTCTTGAAGATTTTAAATACTCCTAAGCCCAAGGCCCAAACGGCCCAGTCCAATTAGGCCCAATTTCGGGATGTTACAATTCTATCCTCCTAAAAAAAATTTCGTCCTCGAAATTTCCAACCAACTACTAACACACTGCTCAAATCACACCACTATGCTTTCGCTGCGCACTCTGCCCTTAAAAACCACGATGTACTTTTTAACATAATCTTGAATCCTTTTTCACACAACCAAACATCTAACCACAATAGCAAACTGTTATCTACCACTTATACCAAAAATTTTCCTACATTCAATCATCACTTCCAACCAAAACATACCTGACTTGAGGGTGAGGAAACAATCCCGAGCCTTATGCTTCTTAGACCCGCATCTCAAGCATGCTCCTAACCTCCTCCAGCATTCTCCCGGATAACGCCTCTTGCAAAAATCACAAGCCGGATAGTTTGGTCGTGCCTTGACATGTTTTACAGAATGAGATTGTGACCCTAGAGAACCGTGATCTCTTTTCTTCTTACAGTCCACAGACCCAACTCGAAGTGCTTCACCGATTCCTTTAACCTCCTCCAATACTTCCTTAACTATCTGAGTCAGCTCATCAATCCCAACTCGATCATGAGACCCCGTCTCAGCCACTAGCGATGCTAACGCCTCCTTTTCGAAAATATGCCTCGGTGCCGAAAATCTAGCCCTAGCACCTCGGCCTTTACCACGTCCACGACGACCACGTCCCCTAGAACTCATGTCTACTTTGCACCTTATCCGATATTACGAAAATTTTATGCATTAGAGTCTTTTCACTTTCTTGTTTAAAGAAAATTTTATGAAACAGAGTTTTTAATCAGTGGTTTTTTCGTAAAAGTACACATATACCTAGGGTCCATGTCTCTAAAGTATAGTTTCCTTAGGCTTATCAACTAAAGTATCACACATCAACATACTCACATCAATTTACCAACAAAAGAACTTACCTGGCGGACCTGGGCTGAGAACTAGGGTGCCATGCTTCCATAAAAACCAGTTTAACAAAAACTTTTCACAAAAACTCATTTGGGCTTAATTTTGAAAACGTTGTGGACTTCAAAACCCAAGGCCGAGAGTTTAAAACTGGGCTCTGATACCAAGTTGAAACACCCCAAACCTGGCCCACAAACCCCGACCGGATCTGGTATGCTTCTTGAGAAAAACTCGTTTTGTCGTTTTGGAAAACATGTGATTTTGTGGTAAGAAAATAGATTTGAAGTACGATCTTGTTGAAAACCGTTTTGTGATTTAAATTTGTATCTTATTAAAACATTATCTTTATGATTTTATAAATCAAAAGAAGAACCGGATTTACAACTTATTATTAAGTTGAAAACCATAGGTATTTAGGTGTCAAAACGATTTAATTCGGTTATCGAAAATGTTTAATTATTTAATTGAAATTAAGCGTAGCAGAATAAAAATTTAAAACGTATAAATAAAACAGTTTATGGCGGCCTTATTACAAAAACATAACCCAAAATAAATCCCGAAATAATAAAAGAAAACGTAATAAGTTTAATTAAAAGGAAAACCGAAATACTGAGTTGAGCAATGGCCACCACGTAGTCCTCGCTGACCCGGTCCATCACGCTAAGTATCACCTCAAAAAGATATCCCACGGGGGTGAGTCAACAGACTCAATGTGCAACAATACACAAAAAACCCAATCGATCATAGCAATTAAGCCCATTTAAAATCACATTTAGCCATAACCCCATAATATAGCAAATCAAATAATCACATGTACATATAAAATGAAATGCAATCCCGAGCCCAACCTAGATATCCATCCGCTACACACCACCCGTACCTGCCAATCACACTGTGGGGATTACTAAATCGACCCTCCATCCGCTACACACCATCGAAGGCAGTTGCTGCAGTCAACTTTCACATCGCCCTTATAAATTGTGGCATGGCCACCAGATAATTGTGACAAAGTCACCGGATTCATAATATGTGACTGAAGTCACCGGATTCATAATATGTGACCGAAGTCACCGGATTCATCATATGTGACCGAAGTCACCGGATTCATCATATGTGACCGAAGTCACCAGATTCATAATATGTGACCGAAGTCACCGGATAATATGGTAAAAACCACCGGAACACTTCCCCTTTATCAATATCACCCATATGCCCATGCAATAAACATATGATTTCGATATCATGCCATATACCCCCAAAATCATAACGGAATCATACACATTTCATATTCATGCTTATAGCATTATTAACGAAGTATTAGGGGTTTAACGTACCTGAATGTCATATACCACTGAATGGTACCCGCAATCATTATCAAACATATTTCTTAATAACACATGCAAATATTAATACTATCGATTTATTGGAAGTTTAGTGTAGGGCTACACACCTGATAACAGTGAGAACTATACTTTTCCGCTCGTCGATACCTAAATATTTATCACGCTTGATTAGAACACTAATACTTATAAAACTATATAAATGATAAGTAATCTAGATCCTTACCCTCGGAATCTCGAACAACAACTATATGCGATTTCTCTCCGATTGATGGTTCATAACCCGATGAAGAACCACGAACAAACAATGGCTCGGGGGTACGTACGACTTCAAATAATCGATTTTCGCCGGCAGAGGGTCCACAACCCGATGGAAAGTCTCGGACTCCCGACACAGCCCTTCGTTTGAAATTTGAGGGTATAGCAGAACCACCCCTCTTCCAAACACTATTTATCGCTCTTTTCGAACCCATTTTGCTTGCCCCAAAATCTTAACACTTCAACGAGTCACGAAGATTATGAAGAGAACAGGTTGAGATTTGATGCGATTAAGCTTTAGTATCCAAAAAGATATTCGGCCTTAACAAATAAGAAGGAAAAGAAATGGAGTTTAGGGAGATTCGGCAATGATGGTGTTTTGGGTTGAGGAGGTTGCGGCAATGGTGAACTTTGAGAGAGAGAGGTTCGGCCTAAACACAATTAAAAAAGAAGAAGAGAAGAGAAGAAAGATGGTAGATTCGGCTTAACAAAAGAATAAAAAGAAGAATAATGTGAGGCTTTAGGGGTTAAGGCAATGGTGAAATAAGGAGAGGGAGATTTCAGCCTTGACAAGGTAAATGAGAAGAGAAGAGAAGAAAGTAAAAGGATGAAAGAAGGAGATGATGATGATTCGGTTTTCAAAAGAAAAGAGGTGAGTTTAGAAGCAATGTGCATTCGACAATTGAGGGAAAAAAGAGAAGAAAAAGGTCTTTGATGTTTTGGTATTTTCAGGTCACAAAGAGGAGAGAAAGAAGATATGATTTGGAGAAAAAAGACAACTCAAAATCGAAATGATCAAAACTCAAATGACCAAAAGAAAAGAAAAAGGTTTACCTTTTGTCTAATATACATTCGGCTAAGAGGAGGAATATTAGAGAGAAAAGCTTTGTGACACAAAATGACTAAAAGAAAGATGTGCACATCCAAAAGCCTTCAAAATTTTGGCCACCCCCCTAATCCATAAAACCGTCCATGTTCATGGTCAAAATGGCCATGAAATAATTTCCAAAACATCCACCTAGATACATGCCTTGTAATCCTCTACTTTCCCAAAGTTAAAGAAATTCTATCCCCACAATTTAGCAATTCTATCCCTTATTTCATGCTTACCATAACCTTAAGTCTTCTTGCCATAAAAAAAATGTCCATCTTATCCATAAATACCTCTTTGACCGACACTTAAGGAAAGCATGCAAAAATAATCAAAATTTGCACACCAAGAGATTTGAACCTCTTCCCTTCAAGTCCATCATGTGGCATCATATCCTCTTTACCAATTGCTTTTTTATATAAGCTATTTACTCATAAATTTCCATAAATACCTCTTTGACCGACACTTAAGGAAAGCATGCAAAAATAATCAAAATTTGCACACCAAGAGATTTGAACCACTTCCCTTCAAGTCCATCATGTGGCATCATATTCTCTTTACCAATTGCTCTTTTATATAAGCTATTTACTCATAAATTTCCATATGTCTTGAAGCTACTTACCATCTCTCCTTAAAGTGCTAAAATACCAAATTTTTCCTAAAGCCCAATTAAACCCGAGACTTCATAGAAACCTCGTAACCTTCCAAATCCACTTAACTAATAAGTCCAATTTGCAATAACACCATTCTCATATTCTTGAAGATTTTAAATACTCCTAAGCCCAAGGCCCAAACGGCCCAATCCTACTAGGCCCAATTTCGGGATGTTACAGGTTCAAGCCCAGTGAACGACGGTAAGGGGATTATACACTGAGTTCTAGTAACTCACCCCGTTTCCTTAACCCTTGTAGGTAATGCTCAGTGACGTGGACTTGGGCCATGGATGACTCGGTGGAGGCCATACTTCAGAAATGGTTTTATTTGGACTTTAAACTTCTTTCTCGTTTACTTTACTACTTTACTATTTTGGGTTAAATATTGTAATAAGGCCTCTGGTTTATTTTATTTTGCTTTATGCTTGACGTATATATATTTTGCTCAAATTACTTCAAATGAGATTTTTCTAAAAACTTAAACTAATATTTTCTAAAAACGGTTACATAAATAGATTTTTATTATAAACTTATATAAATATTGTTAACCCGAAAAGTTTCTCTCAAATTTTCATCAATATTTTTCCAAAGTCACGGTTTTGTAAATCATTACTTCCAATTTATCGATTTATCAATCAACCTTCGAAGTTAGTATTATATTGTCAAATATTATAAATCAAAACTTGTTCTCTTGATTTTTATGTAACATCCTAAAATTTGAATTTTTATATGTTGCATTATTTTGGTGCTCAACTAGTTTATTCATCCTATGTGTGTGTTAAAATAGTCCTGAGAAGGTTCGGGATTTAATTGGATTTTGGAATAAATTTTGGTAAATAGTACTTTATTGAAGTGGAACAAGTGACCTTGATGTTTAAGGAAATTAAGTGGTAAAAAGATAGCATAATTGAGCTATTGGTTAAGAGGTTATGCGCTACATGTATGGTCTTGAGGGGAGAGGTTCGAATCCCCTAGTATGCATTTTGTGAATATTAATTTATGCTCTTTCCTAGCAAGTGTAGGCCAAGCATCATATTTTTGGTAAGTTGGACTTTTATTTTTATGGTATGATGGCTAAAGGATATGGTAAGGATGAACTTAAGGTAGGGAATCATGAGTATATGGTATGTAGGGGGAACACAAGGCACTTTATAAGGAGTGTGTTTTGGAAAGTTTGGAATGGCCAAACTTTGACCTTGGTGTCCATGTATTTGGACGGTTTTAGGGGCTAGGGGGGCGGTCAAATTTTTGAAGAACTTTGGGTAAGGATAGGTGCTTGTTGGGCACATTTCTTTTTGGTCATTTTTGTTTTCTCTCAAAGCATTTTCTCTCCATCTTTTCTCTCCCTAGCCGAATGCACATTGAGCATTTGTGAGCATCTTTTGTTTTTCTTCTTTTGGTCATTTCATTTTGACCATTTGGTCTTATTTTGCCTAACCTCTCAAGTCATTTTCCCCTAGTGCCGAAAACACCAAAACTTGAAGGCCATTTTTCTCTTTTTCTTTTCTTCTCCATTGCCGAATGCTCTCTAGCATCAAACCTCTCTCTTTGCTCCTACTTCATCTTTGAAAAACGAAACACAAACCTCTCATCCTCTATTTCTTTCTTTCTCTTTTCCTCCATGGCTGAATGTTGCTAACACCATTTTCTTCAATTTTTCTTCATAGCCGAATCTTCCTCTTCACATATATTTTCTTATCAACCATTCTTTCTACTCTCATTTTGATCAATCGGTAAGAACCCTCTTCGATTCTTTATTTACTTCTTTTTCTTTTGCCGAATCTACATATTGGTTTGGGAAGGTCTTTTGACCGAAAATATCATCCTCTATCTTTCTCTCTTAGACAATCTTTTTCGTCTTTATAGTGAAATAGAGAAAGGCCGAAACTCAGAGTGTTCGTAATCATCGTGAATCGCTAGGATTCGGTCCAAAGTGTTAAGGTAAGGGTTTCTATCAAGGACCTCCATATTACTCGTTATTTCGTTAAAGATGGGGGTTTCCCAATCGATTTTATCTTAGGGACGCTATCGCTCAGTTTTCATCCCGTGAACGCAAAGATATTTTTGTGGTAAGCCGATTTTGCCCCTTAAAAGCTATAGTCTTAATTTCTAAAAATATTAGTTGGACTAATATTCTTTTGTCAGTGGAGGCAAACAAGATAGGGTCAAAAAGGGTGGTGAATAGTGTCCGGAAGAAGGGCGGATTCGCTATTCCCTCTAGATTCAAGCGAAGGGCTATTTCGGCAATCCGAGATTTTCCACCGGGTTGTGGACCCTCATCCGGTGAAAATCAGTTAGTCGAGGTCATTCGTAGTTTTGAGCCATTAGCTGTTCGAGATTTTCCAACGGGTTGTGAACCGTCAACCGGGGAGAACCGACAAATAGTAGTTATTCGAGATTCCGAGGGTAAAAATCTTGACCGCTTACCTTAGCATAGATTTATTTTAAGTGTTAGTGTTCTAATCGAGTGTTATAACGTATTTAGGTATCGACGATCAGGAAAGTGTAGTCCTCACCATAATCAGGTGTGTAATCTCACACTTATCTCATGGGTTAGATGACTATACCGTAGTAAACATTGGATTAAAAAAATCGCAAAGTTGGTGAAATCAGAAAATATGGTATAATAAACACTTTAGTGTTAAGATCATGAAATCGGTATTAAGATCGTAAAAATTACAAAATCGCCCCTAATGGGCTAAAACGATAAAAAGTGATATTTTGGGCCATATGTGTTATTTGATAATTGGTCAAGTGTGATATGAGATGTGAAATGGGCCAAATTGTGATATAGGCCAGATTGCAATAATTTTTATAATGGGCCTTTTGTTGGAATAATTATATGAATGAATTATTATGCATGTTGTATACATGATTATATGGGTTGGGATAATTCACAAAGAGAAGTTCAGGTAGCTTTGCTACAAAATTCTGATGGCTTCATGCCCAGTTTGATATAAGGCTTCGTGCCCAGTTTGATATAAGGCTTCATGCCCAGTTTGAAATATGGCTTCGTGCCCAGTTTGATATAAGGCTTCGTGCCCAGTTTGATATAAGGCTTCGTGTCCAGTTTGATATAAGGCTTTGTGCCCAGTTTGATATAAGGCTTCGTGCCCAGTTTGAAATATGGCTTCGTGCCCAGTTTGATATATGGCTTCGTGCCTAGTTTGATATGTGGCTTAATGCCCAATTTGGTGTGTTGGCGGGGTGAGTGACTAAAGCTCCCCACAGGTGTGCTGGTTGGTACTGGTGGTGTGTAGCGGATGGAAAACTTAGGTTTGGTTTTGGGAATTGCATATCACATGCATTTTATACATGTTAAAATGTTTTACTTGTAATGGGCTCACGCCCAATAAATGCTTAAATGGTTTTGGCCCAGTGGATTATGGTAAGTGGGTTACACACTGAGTTCTAAGTAACTCACCCCGTTTTCTTTACCCTTCTCAGGTAATGATCAGTAATGGAGGCTTGGGCCGGGGATGACTTTGTGGAGGCCATACTACGAATGATGGTTTATATGAACTTTGAACTACTTTTAAGTATTTTTATTTAATTACTATTTCAGTTGTGATGTAATAAGGCCTCTGGTATTATTTTTATGGATGTTTTACTTTTGGATGAATTTTATAATATGCCTTAAATACTTAAATGGGTTTATTTTTCTAAAAATAGAAATAAATGCTTTCCTTAAATAAACGTACGAAAAGGGTTTTCATTCTTAGATATTTTAAACTCGGTAATTTTTCTGTTATAACATTTTTAATGTTTGTTTTCAAATTACTTTCGAACTCTTTAAATTTTCTCCAACTACTAAATATTTTTTTTTTAAGTTTCAAATTATACGACTCAAATTATTAGAGTTTGATTTCAACCTTTGGTTTTCAATAAACTCCACGTCAAAGTGTTTTAGAAAATTTGATTTCTTTAAAAGACTAGTTGTATGTTCATTTTGTGTGACATGTCAGATCTGGTCTTAACACATAGACCGGGTTTGGGGTGTTACATTTTATGGTATCAGAGCCCAGTTTCAAAACTCGGCTGTGGTTTGGGTTCAGCACAATTTTTGTTTAAAACTGTTTTGAATTTATATAATTTATGTGTTAAAGGTAGTATGGCACCACGAGCATCCGGCACCAAGTCAAGTAAGTATTCGTATACTGAATGATTATTATTGTGATATGATCATAGGAACACTCTAGAACTTCTAGTTTTAGGTGTTGAAACTGTAGAGATTGAGACTATAGGATATGATTGCGAAAACAACTCTATCTCTTATATCTCATAAAATATCGTTAATAAATACTGAAATAGTATTCTGATTCATAAAACTTGTAATCAGATTAAACCGAATTAGTCAATATGAGCGCTAGAGGACGTGGACGTGGTAGACGTGGCCGTGGTAGAGGCCAAGGTGCTAGAGCCGTGTCTGAGGCATCGGGACATATGCCGAAAATGGATGCACCGGCATCACCTGTGTCGGAAAATGGATCCCATGACCATATGAGAGAGGACATTGCTTTGACCTAAGCAATGTTGCGAGTCCTAGAAAGGGTTGCTGGGGCTAGAACTGGGCCAACAGCTCGTGGATCAATATCAGAACGACTTAAATCAAGTGGTGCCGAGGTTTTTAGGGGTGTCTCAGGTGTAGCTCCAAATGTAGCGGAGTATTGGCTCGAGGTAGTAGAGTGAATCATAGATGATTTGGAGTGCACCGCCAAGCAGAAATTGAGAGGAGCGGTGTCCTTGTTAAGGGACGAGGCGTATCAATGGTGGCTTACTGTTCGAGAAGGAACTGAGGCTGAACTTGTTACTTGGGATTTCTTCAAAGCTGCTTTCCAAGGGAAGTATGTCGGGACAAGTTATGTGGATGCCCGGAGGAAGGAATTCCTGAATCTGGTTCAAGGAAATAAGACGGTGGCAGCTTACGAGGCAGAATTTCTACGCTTGAGTCGTTATGCTCAGACGATAGTGCCAACTGATCATGAGCGCTGTGTACATTTTGAGGATGGGCTGAATGATGAGTTGCGGTACTGATAGCCCCACAACAAGTAAGGACTTTTGCCACGCTTGTGGAAAAAACCAAGATCGTTGAAGAGGCTAAGAACTCAGAACGTCAGAATCGGGAAAGAGGTAGAGGCAAGAGGGACTTTAAGTACTCGGGTTCCGCTAAAAGGTTCCAAAAGAGGCCTCGGAATGATGAGCTAGCTCAAGCTAGAGCACCTGCGACTACCAATCAGATTCAACTGTGTGCTGACTGTAGAAGATGACACCCCAGGGAATGCTGGAAGAGAATCCGTGGTTGTTTTAAATGTGGTTCTAAGGACCACCAGCTTAAGAATTGTCCTCAACAGACTGCTCCGACTCAAGAAGCTCGTAACCCAGATGCACAGTCAGCTAGAGGCACTCAGCAGCTGCCGAGGGGCTGTGGATTAGGTTGTGGTGGTAATGGCGCTGGACGAGGTCAACGTGCACCGGGTAGAGGTAATGGCTTCAGAGGTAACGCGGAGGCGAGACAGCCAGGGTTAGTCTATGCGGTCAAGCGTTGGGAGGATGGCGATGCACCTGATGTGATAACCGGTACGTTCTTCATCCTTGATGTACCTGTTACTGCTTTGATAGATATCGGGTCTACCCACTTGTATGTTGCTAGTGCTATATCAGGGAACCTGAATATTAGATCTGAGATTACCGATAGAGAGATGACAGTAATTAGTCCTTTAGGACAGTCTGTGATCGTGAATAAATTGTATAGAGACGTGCCTTTAGAAATTCAAAGAGAAGTATTTTTGGTGGATTTGATGGAACTGCCTTTCGGCGAGTTCGACATTATTTTGGGCATGGATTGGTTGGTGAAGCACCGCGCGCATTTGGATTGTACTGCAAAGCGAATGTCGATAAGGACCTTGGAAGATAAGAAAGTTGTGATGATAGGCGAACGGAAAAATTATTTAGCAAATGTGGTATCTGCTTTAAAGGTAGAAAACTTGGTGCGAAAAGGGTATGGAGCGTTCCTAGCCTTCATTAGTGCTTTGGATGCCAAGGATTTATCAGTGGAAGGTGTTAGAATGGTGAAAGAATTTCCAGATGTCTTTCCCGAAGAACTTCTGGGTCTACCTCCAGACCGGAAAGTAGAGTTTGGCATTGAGCTTTTGCCCGGAACGGCTCCGGTGTCCATTGCTCCTTATAGAATGGCGCTGAAAAAGTTAGCGAAGCTTAAAGCTCAAATTCAAGAATTGTTGGATCAGAGATTTATTCGACCAAGCGTGTCTCCGTGGGCAGCACCAGTTTTGTTCGTCAAAAAGAAGGATGAGTTGATGCATATGTGCATTGATTATAGGCAGTTGAATAAATTTACAATCAAGAATAGGTATCCATTGCCGAGAATTGATGACCTGTTTGATCAGTTGAGAGGAGCTTCAGTTTTCTCCAAGATAGATTTGAGATCGGGTTATCATCAACTCAAGGTTAAAGAGGCAGATATTCATAAAACGACATTCTGAACTCGTTATGGACATTATGAGTTTTTGGTGATGCCGTTTGGTTTGACCAATGTACCAGCTGCATTTATGGACATGATGAACCGAGTCTTTCAACCCTACTTAGACCGGTTTGTAGTGGTGTTCATAGACGATATCTTGGTATATTTGAGGAGTGAGGAAGAACATGACTCACATTTGCACATAGTATTACAAATACTGTATGAAAAGTAACTTTATGCCAAATTCAGTAAGTGTGAATTTTGGCTGAAGGAAGTGACTTTCTTGGGACATGTTGTGTCGGCCGAAGGAATCAGGGTTGATCCTCGGAAGGTAGAGGCTGTGTTGGATTGGAAACCACCGAAGTCAGTGGCTAAGATTCGGAGTTTCTTAGGTTTGGCTGGCTATTATAGACGCTTTGTTAAGGGGTTTTTGTTGATTGCTGCACCCCTAACTAAGCTATTGCGAAAGGGAGTACCGTTTGTGTGGGCAGATAAACAACAAGAGAGTTTCGAGAAATTGAAGAAGATTTTGACGGAAGCACTAGTACTGATTCAACCTGAGGCTGGAAAAGAGTTTACTGTTTACTGTGATGCGTCACACACGGGTTTAGGATGTGTGTTGATGCAAGGTGGAAAGGTGGTAGCTTATGCATCTCGTCAGTTGAGGCCGTACGAAGTCAACTATCCTACCCATGACTTGGAGTTGGCTGCGGTGGTGTTTGCTTTAAAGATTTGGAGGCACTATCTCTACGGCGAGAAGTTTATCATTTATACGGATCATAAGAGTCTTAAGTACCTCCTTACCCAAAAGGAGTTGAACTTGAGACAACGGAGGTGGTTGGAGCTGTTAAAGGATTATGACTTCTCAATCGAGTATCATCCTAGAAAGGCTAACGTGGTGGCAGATGCGTTGAGTCGTAAGGTAGTATCGGAGTTGAGAGCAATGTTTGCTCATATCAGTTTGTATGAAGATGGCAGTCTGCTAGCGGAACTTCAGGTGAAGCCTTCATGGTTAGAACAGATCAAGGAGAAGCAGTTAACAGATGAAAAGTTGGGACCCTTAGTTCAACAAGTTGAAAGTGGTGTAATAGGGGATTTTGGAATGAGTAAGGATGGAGTGCTGTGTTATCGTGGAAGAGTTTGTATGCCCATGGATTCGGATTTGAGACAAATGGTTCTGCGAGAGGCGCATAGTAGCCCTTATGCTATGCACCCCGGAGAAAATAAAATGTATCGAGATCTACGGGAGCAGTATTGGTGGCCAGGGTTGAAGCGAGAGGTTATGAATTTTGTGAGTAGGTGTTTGACGTGTCAGCAAGTGAAGGCGGAACATCAATTTCCGTCAGGATTGCTACAACCGGTGAAGATTCCATTATGGAAGTGGGAACGGATAACGATGGATTTTGTTAGTGGGTTACCCTTATCACCTACTAAGAAAGATTTCGTCTGGGTAATAGTGGATCGGTTAACGAAGACTGCTCATTTTCTACCTGTTCGTACGAATTATTCACTGCAGAGGTTGGCTAAGTTATACATAACGGAGATCGTGAGGTTGCATGGGGTACCAGTGTCTATTATATCGGACAGGGACCCTAGGTTTACATCGCGATTTTGGAAAGCTTTGCATAAGGCTTTGGGAACAAAGTTAAACTTCAGTACAGCTTTTCATCCTCAGTCAGATGGACAGTCGGAAAGAGTAATCCAGATTTTGGAAGACATGTTAAGGGGTTGTGTGATTGACTTCAGAGGTAGTTTAGAGGATTTTCTACCGTTGGCAGAGTTTGCGTATAACAATAGCTATCAGTCTAGCATTCAAATGGCACCCTACGAGGCATTGTATGGTCGTAGGTGTCATACTCCTACTTGTTGGACTGAATTGGGCGAACGACAGTTATTGGGTCCTGAGCTGATATCAGAAACGGAAGAAAAGGTAAAGGTAATCCGGGCTCGGTTAAGGGAAGCTTCAGATAGACAGAAATCGTATGCGGATCTGAAGCATAAGGATATTGAGTTTGCAGTGGGGGATCAGGTATTTCTAAAAGTCTCACCTTGGAAGAAGATTTTCAGATTTGGAAGGAAGGGAAAGTTGGGCCCTAGGTTCATTGGACCATATCGTGTGATGAAACGTGTTGGGCCAGTAGCGTATCAGCTTGAGTTACCTCCGGAATTGAGTCAGATTCATAACGTTTTTCACGTCTCAATGTTAAGGCGTTACCGATCAGATCCGTCTCATATAGTACCAGTAGAGGAGGTTAAGGCCTGACTTGTCTTTCGAGGAGGAACCAGTGAAAATTTTGGATCGTAATGTTAAGGTGCTAAGAAAGAAGTCAGTACCGTTGGATAAGGTTCTATGGCGTAATCACGGAGCGGAGGAAGCTACGTGGGAGCTTGAGGACACAATTCAGCAACAATACCCTCACCTCTTTTAACCAGGTAAATTTCGAGGACGAAATTTTCTTTAAGAGGGGTAGAATTGTAACATCCTAAAATTTGAATTTTTATATGTTGCATTATTTTGGTGCTCAGCTAGTTTATTCATCCTATGTGTGTGCTAAAATAGTCCTGAGAAGGTTCGGGATTTAATTGGATTTTGGAATAAATTTTGGTAAATAGTACTTTATTCAAGTGGAACAAGTGACCTTGATGTTTAAGGAAATTAAGTGGTAAAAAGATAGCATAATTGAGCTATTGGTTAAGAGGTTATGCGCTACATGTATGGTCTGGAGGGGAGAGGTTCGAATCCCCTAGTATGCATTTTGTGAGTATTAATTTTTGCTCTTTCCTAGCGAGTGTCGGCCAAGCATCATATTTTTGGTAAGATAGACTTTTATTTTTATGGTATGATGGCTAAAGGATATGGTAAGGGTGAACTTAAGGTAGGGAATCATGAGTATATGGTATGTAGGGGGAACACAAGGCACTTTATAAGGAGTGTGTTTTGGAAAGTTTGGAATGGCCAAACTTTGACCTTGGTGTCCATGTATTTGGATGGTTTTAGGGGCTAGGGGGTGGCCAAATTTTTGAAGAACTTTGGGTAAGGATAGGTGCTTGTTGGGCACATTTCTTTTTGGTCATTTTTGTTTTCTCTCAAAGCATTTTCTTTCCATCTTTTCTCTCTCTAGCCGAATGCACATTGAGCATTTGTGAGCATCTTTTGTTTTTCTTCTTTTGGTCATTTCATTTTGACCATTTGGTCTTATTTTGCTTAACCTCTCAAGCCATTTTCCTCTAGTGCCGAAAACACCAAAACTTGAAGGCCATTTTTCTCTTTTTCTTTTCCTCTCCATTGCCGAATGCTCTCTAGCATCAAACCTCTCTCTTTGCTCCTACTTCATCTTTGAAAACCGAAACACAAACCTCTCAGCCTCTATTTCTCTCTTTCTCTTTTCCTCCATGGCCGAATGTTGCTAACACCATTTTCTTCAATTTTTCTTCATAGCCGAATCTTCCTCTTCACATATATTTTCTTATCAATCATTCTTTCTACTCTCGTTTTATTCAATCGGTAAGAACCCTCTTCGATTCTTTATATACTTCTTTTTCTTTTGCCGAATCTACATATTTGTTTGGGAAGGTCTTTTTACAGAAAATATCATCCTCTATCTTTCTCTCTTAGATAATCTTTTTCGTCTTTATAGTGAAATAGAGAAAGGCCGAAACTCGGAGTGTTCGTAATCATCGTGAATCGCTAGGATTCGGTCCAAAGTGTTAAGGTAAGGGTTTCTATCAAGGACCTCCATATTACTCGTTATTTTGTTAAAGATGGGGGTTTACTAATCGATTTTATCTTAGGGACGCTATCGCTCGGTTTTCATCCTTTGAACGCAAAGATATTTTTGTGGTAAGCCGGTTTCGCTCCTTAAAACCCATAGTCTTAATTTCTGAAAATATTAGTTGGACTAATATTTTTTTGTCAATGGAGGCAAACAAGATAGGGTCAAAAAGGGTGGTGAATAGTGTCCAGAAGAAGGGCGGATTCGCTATTCCCTTTAGATTCAAGGGGAGGGCTATTTCGGCAATCCGAGATTTTCCACCGGGTTATGGACCCTTATCCGGTGAAAATCAATTATTCGAGGTCGTTCGTAGTTCTAAGCCATTAGCTGCTCGGGATTTTCCAACTGGTTGTGAACCGTCAACCGAGGAGAACTGACAAATAGTAGTTATTCGAGATTCCGAGGGTAAAAATCTTGACCGCTTACCTTAGCATAGATTTATTTTAAGTGTTAGTGTTCTAATCGAGCGTTATAACGTATTTAGGTATCGACGATCAGGAAAATGTAGTCCTCACCGTAATCAGGTGTGTAATCTCACACTTATGTCATGGGTTAGATTACTATACCGTAGTAAACATTGGATTAAAAAAATCGCAAAGTTGGTGAAATCGGAAAATATGGTATGATAAACACTTTAGTGTTAAGATCATGAAATCAGTATTAAGATCGTGAAAATTACAAAACCGTCCCTAATGGGCTAAAACGGTAAAAAGTGATATTTTGGGCCATATGTGATATTTTGGGCCATATGTGTTATTTGATAATTGGCCAAGTGTGATATAAGATGTGAAATGGGCCAAATTGTGATATAGGCCAGATTGCAATAATTTTTATAATGGGCCTTTTGTTGGAATAATTATATGAATGAATTATTATGCATGTTGTATACATGATTGCATGGGTTAGGATAATTGACGAAGAGAAGTTCTGGTAGCTTTGCTACAAAATTCTGTTGGCTTCGTGCCCAGTTTGATATAAGGCTTCGTGCTCAGTTTGATATAAGGCTTCGTGCCCAGTTTGATATAAGGCTTCGTGCCCAGTTTGATATAAGGCTTCGTGCCCAGTTTGAAATATGGCTTCGTGCCCAGTTTGATATAAGGCTTCGTGCCCAGTTTGATGTAAGGCTTCGTGCCCAGTTTGATATAAGTCTTCGTGCCCAGTTTGAAATATGGTTTCGTGCCCAGTTTGATATATGGCTTCGTGCCCAGTTTGATATGTGGCTTAATGCCCAATTTGGTGTGTTTGCGGGGTGGGTGACTAAAGCTCCCCACAGGTGTGCTGGTTGGTACTGGTGGTGTGTAGCGGATGGAAAACTTAGGTTTGGTTTTGGGAATTGCATATCACATGCATTTTATACATGTTAAATGTTTTACTTGTAATGGGCTCACGCCCGATAAATGCTTAAATTGTTTTGGCCCAGTGGATTATGGTAAGTGGGTTACACAATGAGTTCTAAGTAACTCACCCCGTTTTCTTTACCCTTCTCAGGTAATGATCAGTAATGGAGGCTTGAGACGGGGATGACTTTGTGGAGGCCATACTACGAATGATGGTTTATATGAACTTTGAACTACTTTTAAGTATTTTTATTTAATTACTATTTCAGTTGTGATGTACTAAGGCCTCTGGTATTATTTTTATGGATGTTTTACTTTTGGATGAATTTTATAATATGCCTTAAATACTTAAATGGGTTTATTTTTCTAAAAATAGAAATAAACGTTTTCCTTAAATAAACGTACGAAAAGGGTTTTCATTCTTAGATATTTTAAACTCGGTAATTTTTCTGTTATAACATTTTTAATGTTTGTTTTCAAATTACTTTCGAACTCTTTAAATTTTCTCTAACTACTAAATAAATTTTTTTTAAGTTTCAAATTATACGACTCAAATTATTAGAGTTTGATTTCAACCTTTGGTTTTCAATAAACTCCACATCAAAGTGTTTTAGAAAATTTGATTTCTTTAAAAGACTGGTTGTATGTTCATTTTGTGTGACATGTCAGATCTGGTCTTAACTCATAGACCGGTTTTGGGGTGTTACATTTTAACAAAACTATTTACGTACGAATGAAATGGACTTAAATGTATTTTTCTCATGTGACATGTCAGATCTGGCCTTAATGTATGGGCCGAGTTTGGGGTGTTACAGCTGATGCCAATCAAACTAAAACTCAATCAGCTAAAAAAAAAGCAAATATTTTAAAATCATATTTTCATTTAAAAATACATTTACAATATTAATTTTTATATCAAATTTCTAACTACTCATAAAATGCCTAAAATTACTCAATCTTTTTTCAACCCTTACATAAGATGATAACAGACCTCAATATATTCAAATTCACGTCTTACTACATTAACAATTTATTTTAATAACAAAATATATCTATTAAATAAAGTATTTCTTAAAACAAAGAAAGGATACCATTCCTTTTCATTGAGTTAAAAATCCAACAAAACATCCCAATAAAAACTTTCACCCATTACTCCAATGAAGGTAATATCTTAAAGTTAATTATTACAAACCCAAACTCCTAATAGTTTACGGACAGTTTAAATGTGTATTATATCATGAAAGCAGCAAAGTATATAATGATAAAGATCATCTTTAGCGGCCAAGATCACTAAAATTCTCAACATAAGTGATTGGAACATCTATCAGGGCAGCTTCATCAATGTTTGGAACATCTATTGGGGCAGCTTCATCAATGATTGGAACATCTATTAGGGCAGCTTCATCATTGATTGGAACATCTATAGGGGTAGCTTCATTATTCTGTTCAACTCCAATGTTGGCTTCTGCTCCTGAACTCACCACTGTTTTCATCTTTCTCTTTCTTCCACGCCCACCTGTTGAATGAAGAAAAAACCATGGTTGATTAACTCTTAAAAAGTACTAGATATAGATATGTGTTTTAGTTGAAAATCATATTGCCGAGTGCTTGAATACACAACAGATATGAGTATTTCATGAAAATTGGAAAGTTGGAGTTAGGGTTAGAATATGCTTAAAAAGTGAGTAGAAAGAGAAAGATACCTTTTGGTGCAGTTGAAGCTGAAGCAGTAAGACTGGACACGTGCATATTCTCAGAATGTATTCTCTCCATAGTTGAAGCCTCTAGTTCTTTATTATGTTCTCCAGTTTCTCCATAAGTCAATAACTACAAAAGTTGAAAACCAATATAACGATGATTGGGGAAGAAACTCTCAAATCACGAAAGAATTGTTACAAAGGAAAAGTTATAAAATCATGTAAAGAAATATGAGAAATGAACTTGTTTAGGGTTTAGGAAAATAGCATGCTTACTAGCAAAGGTGCTAGTGATTCACTTTTTTCGTTGCTATCCTTTTTCTTCTTTCCACGCACGGGGAGAATACCATCTGTTTCATACCTTTTTACCTCAAGAAGTGATCGAAGAGTAATGTTGCGCTCTTTATGGCGATATTTCTACAATAATCAGATATTATCAAACATCAGTGATAAATGAGACATATATATATTTGCCTACATATGGGAAAAAATAGATCATAAGAGTTGTAAAAGTCATGTAAAGATAATTACTTTATCAATCCTCCCATTTTTGCGTGGACTTTCAGTAACAATCCAATTGTTTAGGAACTCAGGCAGCGGCTTTAACTGATATGTAAAGCATTCAAGATAACCGTGTAAGAAAATGGTAGTTAATAGAGCTACTTGTTTATGTTTATAAGGTGTGTGGATGCTTACCTTGTTGTATCTTCTCTTCGGAGTAGGAGCTTGAGCTTCAAGAGGCAGCGTAGAGATAGGGGTTGCCTCTATTATATAACTAGTTGTTTCTGCAACTACCAGTTTCAAACCCTTTAGTAAATTCTATTAGGACAATAACTTTGTTCTACTATATATGTAAAAAACTAAAATAGTAAAGCACACATACACGTGATAAATAGTTAACCTTTTGAAATGAAAGAAGTAAAAAATGAATATAACAATTTACCTAAAAAAATCTTAAGGGTATCTAAACCATACATTGCATATGTGGAAAGAGTTTAATATTAAAAACCTTGTGTTGAACAATTTTCATAAAATATTTTTAAACCTTAAACTACCATCCAAAAATAAAATTGTAAGTGTTCATTTACTTCAAAAAATATTTTTCTTTTGGAAAACTAAAATGTTTCCACTATTTGTATGAAATAAATTTTTCCATTTTTTATTTTTAAAAAATTATGGACTGATATAGAAAAGTTTAGTGTTAAACTTAAGGGATCTCTTTTTCTCTCACTCTTATTTATATTATTGGGACATTGCTAATTTACTTTACTCAAAATGCTTTCAGGTGGTGCAACCTAGCTAAAAAAAATAAATCTAAAATAGGCTTTTTTCTTGGTAATGTTGGTAGGAGGAAGACTGGTTGTGTTAAATAGAAATCTATATACTCTTATTTGGATTCTTGGTGCATGACTCAAGTTCTCATTCTTCCTCTCTTTGTTTTAGTTTTGATCTCATAGACTTAATTCATGGGAGTTTATATGAAACATATTGATGTGACTTAACCATAATCACAATATCTTGTATTAAATAGGTATATATATTTCAGTTGGAAAAAGTTTTACTTTTATTCTTAAATGGAACTTTAATTAAGCTAGGTTTTGTTCAACCATGTTAAGGATATGTGGACTAAACCAAAGAAAGAAAATCAATCCTATCACTCTTTTTTTAATTAAAATATTAATTATTATAAAATGAAGAAAATAAAAAAAAACACTCATTAAATCTTAGCATAACAAGATAGAAATAGCTTATTTCTAAAGAAGAAGAAGTAGCTCGAAATAAAACAAAATATAAAAAAAAAGGAAAAAGAAAAAGCCTACCCTAAGAGCAGGAAGTCTTGATTGAAAAACAGAAACAATTTAAAGCTGGGCATAGTTAAATTTACAATCTAAAAGAAAACTTGTATTTCCTAAAATAAACTTTTGACTTTATGGGTGCAAGTTATTTGTTGGATTTACAAGGTTTATAAACAAAGTTTTAGAGAATGAGTAAAGCATATTATGAAGATGAATGGAAAATGGACTCAAGTGGTGACTATTTTTTACTGTAAAGAGATTGAAAACCCATGTGTTGTTCATAAATTTGATATGGAGGATGTGCAAGCCATCAAGGTTGATAATGGTTGTTGGCCAATTCGACAGGTGCTTGGTGAGGATTACGAAAGGGTTTTGTGAAGTTGAAATTGTTAAGGAGAATGGAGCCTTTGACATTAATGTCAAGAAAATGCTAGGGAGGTAGTTCCTGATGGAATTTGAAGGAATGGTTCATTGAGATAGATTATTGGTCTTGTTTAACCTTTCTCAAGCATAGAACTACATGGGTAGCGATTACTGGTATTCCCTTAGAAGCTTGGAACTAAAAAACATTCCAGAACATTGCTCGAGCGTGGGGTGATCTTTTGTCAATGGAAAGTAACTCTTTTAAATTTCAGGATTTAAGGAAAACAATAATGCTCATTAGTGGAGACCAACTTAAGAAGATTGGTAATATGATTCATCTCAATTGCAGCGAGATGCAATACCTAGTTAGAGTTGCAAAGTTAGCTAAAGGGAATAATTTCTACTTTGGGTGTAAAGGCTGTTGCATCAATCTATATATATAATAGCTAGGTGGAGGGCCTTTTCCCAACGTCAGAGATAGCTCTAAAGATTCCTTAATGGACTTGGATTTCTTGAATAGAAGTGAGTCTTATATCGTGAGGTAGAAGAACATGGCAGACAGGAAAAGCTCTTAGGTTAAAGGCTGGTCGATTCGATGAGGTTATCATTTCCGAGATTATGAGGATTGAGCAAGGCATAGGTAGGTAAATGTGTCTTCTAAATAATCTTACTTATAATTTCTATTATTAATAGGTGAATTTCTTAGGTTGAAGATATGATATTGGCCTTAAGAATTTAAAGTGTAAATTGGAATGAGTATTCATGGGTACAATGTTTTATGGGTGGTTTACACTATGATTAAGAAAATTAATATTTTCTAAGGAATATATATAGAGAAGGGGTAGGTAGTAGATATAGGTATTCGATGTGTATTTATGAAAATTGAAAAATTGGAGTTTGTGGTAGAATATGCTTAAAAATGAGTAGAAAGAGATACCTTTTGGTGCTGAAGCAGTAGCAGGATTAGGCATGTACATATTGTTGCAAGGTTCTGTCATGTGACATCGTTCTTCGGGAATATGCATTCCCGTCTTTGGAGAATTACAAGTATCCACATGTTCAATATTCTCATAAATTATTATCTCCTTAGTTGAAGTATCTAGTTCTTCTACATTCAATTGTTCAGTTCCTTCATAAATTAATGCCTGTAAAAGTTGAAATGCCAATATAAGAGTGACATGGGAAGAAACATTCAACTCTCAAAAGGATCATCACCAAGGAAAAGTTCAAATTTTTATGTAAATAAATATGATGACTAAACTTGTTTAGGTTTTAGAGTTTATGAAAATAGCACACTTACTAGCAAAGGTTCATGTAATCCAATTTGGTCTTCGTTCTCTTTTTTCTTCTTTACACACCCAGGGTAAATGCCTTTTGATTCATACCTTTCCACCTCAACTAGTGATCGAAAATTAAGATGCAACTCCTTGTGCCGATAGTACTACAATAAGAGATATTATTAGACAACATTGATAAACGAGATATTTTTGTGAAAAATAGATTGGAAGAGTTGTAAAATTCATTTAAAGATGGTTACCTTGTCAATCCTCCCATCTGGGCGTGGCCTTTCAAAAACAATATATTTATTAATGTATTCAGGCAGTGGCTTTAACTGACATGCAAAGCATTCGAGACAACCATAATTATAACACAAAATAACTACAAAAAATGGCAGTCAACAAAGTTATATGTTCAATTTCTAAGGTGTAGCTACTCTTGAAATTAGGTTCTTACCCTCTTGTTTCTTCTCTTTGGTACCTGGACTTGAGCTTCAATAGGTGCAACAGGAATAGGGGCTGCTGTTCCTGGGTCTATCAATTTTAAACCATTTGGTAAATTATATCAGTTATAAGGATAATAACTTTGTTCTACTATATAACTGTAAGCAAAATTGTTCGGATCATAGCTATATATTTAAAATATGAAAGAATCAGAAAATTTGATTAAAAACCCTTAAGGTAATGATAGAAAGGAAGAAACTATGTGTTTTTTTACTTTTTCAAAATGAGACAAGTTTTGGACAAATAATGGTATCCAAACAAGACTTAACTTATGTGGAAAGTGTTGAATAACTTTCATAAAATCTTCTTTGGAGTTAAACTAGCTTCTAAAAGTAAATTTGCTATTAATTTAAGTGTTGATTTACAAGTAAACAATAGCTTACAAAAAAATAATTTTTGAAATCCTAAATTGTTTTTAGTATTTGTATGAAATAATTTTTACCAATTGTAATTTTTTTTAAAAATTATGAATTGATCTAGAAAAGTTTAGTATTAAACTTAAGGGATCAAATTGTTTTCTCCTCATCATCTCTAGCCCTACACTTATTGATATCAAAGCTGCAACCAAATTTCCTCTAGTTTAATTTAGAGATTATAGGGTTGCTTTTGCATGGGTGCAACTTGGAGACATTATAAACATTGCACGTCATTGAGGGTGATTTTATCTCTATGGAAGAGAACACTCTCAATCTTTCTAATTTCTCTAAACGTGCGGTGTTAATCACAACTAACCAATTGAAAAAGTTGATGAATTGTGATATTAGAATGCGGATAAGAACAGTATCTAATAAGAGTGCTAGAAGTTGGTGATATCTCAGATTTCAAAAAAATGGTAATGTTTGGGCAAAACTATGGCCATGTAAAACTGGTGCCATAGAGTTTATAGATTCTTCCATGGAAGATGAGATGGAGGGAGACAAATATGTGCATGAGGACTAGATTGGGTTGGTTATCGTGGTAGGGGAGTTTTATGCTAATGCCTTTGTGAGTAGAGGTGGATGTTCGACTACTTTTAAGGTTTGAATTTGTTCAATTTTAGTTTTAATTATAAATGTGTCATCATGGATTATGAATGAGGTTGGCAACCTATTGAAGAGCAGTATGCTTATGTTTGATAAATTGTCCATTATGTTCTGCTTTAGTCTAGGGGTTTTATTTGAGTAGTGCATATGTAATATTGAAATTTTTTTATGATGGAATTTAGGGAAAAGGCTCTTGGGAGGTTTTTCTAATGTCTAGCGAAAACCTACAGGATTTTTAGTTGCCTTAGCTAATGTATGAATTGATCAATTGAGCATGTTTTCATCTTGGATGTTGATGTATCTTGATTTTGGATATGTATTTGTTTTTTATTGTGAAAGCCTTTTTTTGTGTGTGTGCATATTGGAAATTGAGGTTACTTTCTAAAACCATCTTTGTTGTCTAGCTTTTAACTTTCTGATTAATAAATATAATTTCCTTGTTGAGCAAAAAATACTATATGAAATGTAAAAGTTATTCATAAGGAAGGTTTTTAAAAAATAATTAGTGAGATAGATAGATTGATTTTGGTACAGGTGGCAAAAATGCTCCCTGTAGGAAGCGTTTTCTGCTAGCGTGTAGGAAAGACAAGGAAAGTGCGCCTTGTAGGACGCGCTTTCAATGACAGCCTATGGGACTTCTTATTGACTAACTTTAGAAGGCATGGCGTGCCACAACTCGATATATGCCTCATTTCTGTTACGACACCTGAAATACATGTTATGATTGATCGACGTGGAAGCCTATGGAATCATGTAGACCATAAGTATTATATATGTCACATCGGGAAAAGTTATGGGCCAATTCCATAAAGATGAGGAACAAAAATGCTTTTTTTTAAAAAAAATAATTTATGTGCAGTGTGCCTACTGCCACGTAGGCACACCTTGCTGGACACGCTTTTTGTGAAAGCGCGTCTAACAGGGCGCGCTTTTTTCCTACATGGCAACTGCACCCCACAAAACGACTTATTTTCGTAAATTAAAAAAAAAGGGTATAATCCCCTAATTTTTCTTTCAAACTGGCATATATGCCTAATTTTCCTGAAATAAGAGAATGGAAAATTAATGGAATTTTCTCAGAATATATCCCCTTTTTGAGTTCTTTTGTTGATGTATATTGGCCAAGGTTTAGGTTACATCTTTGCTTTAATAATGTGTTTTGTTGATTTAGTCTAAGTTTTTCTTTTCTTTCTTATTGATTAAGTTATCAATTTGAATTGTGTATGAGAACATAGGGCTTTGGGACAAAGGTGGAATTGTAATGCTTCTTCATCTCCTTGAGGAAGGCTACCTCATTTTTCCACTGATTAGATCGTTGGGTCCACTATTCCCATGTCCCTTTTTAGCTATAGTTGGTTGTTGTAAAGTCTTAATGTTTTTTGTTGTTCTGGTCTAAGGTATGGTTGTTTCTTAGGTTTATAATATGCATACCTTTTTCCAAGGTCTCTATTGGATTTTAGTTTTTGTAGTTTTTCAAAGGAAAACAATAGGATAATAGATCAATTAGAAAAATGAAGTATATGTATTTAACGAAATGTCTTATCCAAAATATTAACATTTTATGTCTCCATAATCTTTCTTATCCCATTTTTTTTTATTAAATTCAACATGAATAAATCTTCATCCGATAGAATCTAATCTAACAAGTTTTTAGTTTTTTTTTGGTAATTAGAAGTACAAGTAACAATACTAAAGATTGAACTTAAGTTTTCATGTCACACAACACAAACATCTTGACAATAGTTTGTTTTCCATTCTAGATAGTTCTATGTGATAAAAGTGCAATCATTCTTCACTTTCTTTTTCAAAGAACATTTCTATTACAAATTTTGGTCTTTCTCAATCACTAGTTGACTAAGTGTTTTTTTTATATATTTTATTGTAGGACAACGCCATTGGAAACTTTATTGTGAAAGGTATTCAATAGTAAATAATTCTTCTTGGGCATTAAAATTTTCAAAACAAGGAAATTTTCTTGCAGTTATGGTAATATTTCTAACAATTTTAGCCTATTCCTCAATAGGTATGTCTTTGTCACTAACCTATTTAGGCATTTCTCCAATAATCGGTAAAAAAGAAGAAGGTATAAACAATGTGATGGGTTTGGTGACATTTTTTTGTTTGTTTTTTTTTAAATAATATTGTACTCTTCTATCTACCAACAATTGTGCTAACTTATATGTTTGCATTTTCATTACAAAATAATTTTTTTATCTTAGTTTCATATTTTTATATAAGAAAAAGAAATCTAGACAGTAAACAACTTAAATTTTTTTTATCAAGATATTTAGGACAACATTGAGCTGTTATTCCAAATTAACTCAATCTTAGTGTAACTTACAAATAAAAAATGAACAGAAAAAAAAGAAGAAAAACTGTCTATATTATCAACTATTCTAAAAGAAGATTTATGTAATGATCTTATAATATTTGTAACAACAACATCAACAACAAGAAAATTTATAATGATGATAAAGTAATTTAAACAAAAATAAGCACAATAAAATTATAAAGAAGGAAAAATAAAAGAAATAACAAAGAGATTAATCCAACATTTTTTATCTTAGTAAAATTAAATTCAAGAACAAAAATAAACACAATAAAACCATATCTAAATAAATTCAAGCAAGCCAAGGTTTGGTTAATCTAAATAGAAGATTATACATGTTAAACAAAAATTAAAGAAGACAATGAAGATTTGAGATGAAGAATCACCTGGAGGATTGTTATTTTCCAAGGATGCAGAGACCTTTGACTCCATGTCTAATTCTCTGAATTCACAAATCGTAATTACTTTTTAGACTATTCAAAATGAACACTAAAATTTTTTATCATAAAATCTAAAAGTAATTTATATTTTTTTTTAAATTTAGTTGATTTTCATCCGTTTTAGGTAAGTGGGGAATTTAGCTAATTATTAGTTTAAATTTTGGAAATATGAGTTGTCTTGAAAGAGTAAAAAATCCAAAAGTGGTAGGTAGCATTTATTATTGCATAGGAAAAACATTTAATGCTGTTGATTTTATTTTGAAGTATTACCTATGGTAATAATTGGATGGTAAATTTAGGTATCTAAAGAGGCAAGAGTAGAAAAATGTTTTAGGGGCGAAATTAAATATTAATTTTTACTATACTAAAAATACAATTTCACCATTTGAATAGCCCATAACTTTATAAAATTTAAAGGATTAAATCAATTTTTATCATTTTTAGGGGGCCAATGTGTAATTTTATATTTATTAATTTAAAACTTTAAAAAATTTAAAGGGCCTAAATGAAAATTTTACCATTTTAGGGGGGATTGGGGCCCTGCCAACCTCCTTGGCTATGCCCTTAGGTATCTATACATAGATTTAGATTATTTCGTGTACATGGTATTCAGGCAAAACTTTGGATTTATCAAATTTAAATTATTTCAAGTTGCATCATTAAGATTTTACGTTAGAGCTATTTAATTTAATTTTTCAAATTTAAAATATAATTTAATCAAATTGGAATAAGTTAAATTATTTGAATAAATTTAATTAAGGTTTTATTAAAATATAGAGAATATATTATAAATAATGTTTTAAAATAAATATCTATCCTGTAATTTTAATTTTACTATATTTATATTTCATCAGACAATTATTGCTAGTCCGTATATTACCAATGATATGCTAAAGACTCTCCCGTCGCATTTGCTACATTCTAATGTGTGCCGTTGCACTCTATCACCAACTATATACCTAGTAGCCTTTTCGATCCAGTCACCTCGTGGCAGGAGCCCTCATAACCTTACCACTTAACCTATGAAGCAAAGTTGTTATTGGTTGGGACCCACAGTCGGCTCACCTCCAAACCCAGTATCTATATAAGACTTCTAACTCTTTAGAAAGAGTCAATGATCTCCTCCCTCAAAAAAACCTACTGTACTTACCTCACCTCACGTCACCTCACCTTGTGGCTCTCGACATCTCCACCATGGTGTGAACAAACCTTAACCACCACCCTCCTATTGGTGTGTGGAGATAAAAATAAAGTTATGAGAAATTAACGAAAGTTTCAAGACGTACGTATCAATGCCACTTTTTTTAAGGTTCTACTCGCCCCCCTATATTATGGTGAGCAAAAGAGTTACTAATAATTGAACCTCGAGGATACAATGAAGTCCAATGGTTGTCTACGTTTTGCATTGACGGAAACAGTCCACTAAGCATTAAGTGGAGCATAGTTATATTTTGAATTTTAGTAATTACTGGGTATTAATTTGGGTCAAGGATTGACTTGAAAAAAAAAGTGAAATTAGGAGTTTTAAAAGCTTAAGGACTAGTTTGATCAAGGGAAGAATTGGGGCACTTTACATTGATAATTGCCCAAAGGCCCAATAACCGAATGCCCTAAACCTAATTTGGTGTAGAAATCAGCCTAGTTTTCCAAGCTAGGTCGTCATTATTTGAAAAAAAAAAACATATTGTTTTGCTTACTATTTCTCTAACGATCATCCTTCTTTAAATTATTAATTGCTTTGCTCCAAGTTATTGCTACGATTTGATTCAGATCATTGCTGCCATTGTCGCTTGAATTTGCTACTGTAAGTCCTTCAATAAACTACCACCAGTTACTTGTGTTGAGGATAGTTTATCGATTGACTCATTTAGTAAATAAATGTTGTGATTCACTGCATTATTGATGTTTATTTGGTTAAGATGAGTTAGAACATTAAGAATTAATTAAATTTTAAATTCATGTAAGTTTGTTTTGTCAACTTAATTTTGAACTTGATTTTAGGATTTGATATAATTTAGTTAAAACATGTTTCTTTATGTAATCTTGTAATTATTATTTCTCTATTTATTAAGTTATGCTCGAGTTTCTTTTTGTTGGCTTCACTTGATTGAATTTACTCGTAATGATTTTATATGTGATTTGTTATTATTAAATTAGATTAAGAAGATTAAATTTGATTAATTTGATTTTAAATGAATTATTTACATCTAATTGCTTAATTTTATTGTAGAATCTAGTTTAATTACATTAATAAAATTCGAATTTAGTTTTGGTTACTTTCAATTTTAGGATTTGATATAATTTAGTTAAAATATGTTTCTTTATGTAATCTTGTAATTTTTGTTTTCTATCTATTATGCTCGAGTTTCTTTTTGTTTGTGTCACTTGATTGAATTTACTCGTAATGATTTTATATGTTGTTACATATTTATGATTTTATATGTGTCCTCTATTGTTTAAATATTTTATATTTTTTCTAAATTACTAGTTGTTGTGAATGTGTTATAAACTGATTACTCTTGTTATTGATATTGTGTATTGAAAGTATGCACATGTGGTCATGAATTGAAAACGAATGTTATATTTATTCCCGACCCTTGTAAACGTTGTAAGAAAGCTGCCCAGGTAAAGTTGACATGCCATAGAGTGTAGAGCTCTTTAAATATGTGTTAATGCGGGCTGCTATATGCACTTGGTAGTATCGTATCATTTAGCTTTGCACATTTGGTGTGCTGGTTGGCTAAGTCATGCTTTGCACGCACTGGAGTATTACTATCGTTATATCGTATCGTTACGGGGTTCAAATGGATACTCTTGTATTCGACATATTTTTCCTACAAATGGTTACTTAGCTTAACTGGTTATTTATGATGTTGAATGTGTAACGGTTAATTTATATGTTACCTTGTCGTATTAAAGTGATACTATGATTTTTATGCTTTATCCTTTTCGATTGTGGTTCATTTTGTTGAATAGCTTTTAGAATTAAATGTTGCTATTATAATGTTTGAGTGCTTGTAATTTAGTTTACTTATATGATATTTTTCCAGATTTTGGTAGAATACCACTGAGCTGTAAAAAAGCTTACGTTCGAGTTTTTATTCCATGTGTAGGTTATTGATGGTTTGTAGGTTCGTGATCGAGCATTGTCGCCAAGGAGTCTTCGTAATCCTTATTTTGTGAAAATTGTTTACACTTAGATTAGCCTATGCATGTTCTTAGGATTTGTTACTTGGTCAAATTGGGTGCTTTGATATTTATTTTGAAACTTATTTGATTATTTCAACTTTTTGTTAAATGATTTATTATTTGTGTCATAAAGTTTTAAAATTTACGTGTTAATTGGTAATGACTGAACAATTGATTAAACGAATCGCTCCGGCGATCACTGTGTTGCTTCAGATTTGATCCAACTTTCTGATCGGGATTGGGATGTTACATTCAGTCAGTCAATACACAAAAAGAACCAAAAGGGAAAAGAAAGATTGTAACGCCCCAAAAATTTTCATTTTTGTTTTTGTTTCTGTTAAAATGTAACACAGCTGTGTGTTTGCTTTAGTGGTTAAGTGTTCTGGGTGTATGTGTGAGGTCCCAAGTTCAAGCCCTATTTTTGGAAAATTTTGGAATTTTTCTGACTTAAGCCTTCTATTTACTCAATGGGCTTATATTTAATTATCTGTAAATTCATATCAAAATGAGTCTGTTGGTTCGAGTGGTAAGGGAGTCTGTGTGCTGTGTGGAGAACTTGAGTTCGAATCTCTGCGTGAGCATGGGTAATATTTTTGCTCAATCGTCCAATAGAATTTCAGTGGAGCTGAAATACTGAGGTGGTTGTGAGTTAGTGGGATAGTGGGAGGAAAATTAGGGAGGTTATCAAATTTCTGGGGATTGTCCAGTTGGAATTCTTTTTCCCAAATTTCTCAAAAAAGAAAAAAACAAAACTGACGTTTCTTTTCTCTGTTGCTCTCCCCTCCGTGTTTTTCTTCTCTCCTTGGTCTTCCTCTTCTTTTTCCTTTAATTTTCAAACAGTAATTGTAACACCCCAAACCCGGCCCAAACGTTACAACCGGATCTGGTATGTCACATGGAAAGGTTGTTTAAAAAAACTTGAAATTTAACAAGAAAAACATTCTTTGCGTTGTGTTAAGATTTTGAAATTCAAAGTGAGTTTTAAGGTTTCCTTGCAAAAAAAAAAAATTATTACCACTCTCAACAATTGAAAACAGGTTTTGTGATACGAAAACCGAAAACCAGTGGTATTACGAAACGTGATATTTTGAAAACAGTGTTGGTAGGTTTAAGAAAAATTTCCGATTTTAATTAATTAATCGCTTGTCATCTTTTGTTAATACTTGAAAAATAATGATTGTTTATATTTTTATTTTAGAAAATTCCATATTTGACATCTCATAAAATAGGTAATAACAGCATAAAACCCAAAACCCAAATTAAAGTTACGGAGGCCTTATTACATAACAAAATCCCAAATTAAAATAAGTTTAAATAAAGAAAATGAGTTTACGTAAGAAGTAATGCATGGCCACCTCGAAGTCCACCTCGGCTCCAAATCCTCGAACTAGGGATTACCTGCAAAATTAAGCAGAGGGGTGAGTCACCGAGACTCGGTGTGTAATTCCCCTTACGAAAGCAATTTGGGCCTAAGCCCTATCAACATGGCATATCAAAGAGTGTATGCAATGCAACCCCGCCCAACCTAGTTTTCCATCCTCTACATCTCCTGAACCAGTCGAACACCTGTGGCACCAAGCCACTGTGGTACCAAACCACTGTGACAGAGTCACTAATAAATGTATAGGTGGGGCCAACCCACTGTGGTACCAAACCACTGCGACAGTCACTGATAAATATATGTGGGGCCAACCCACTGTGGTACCAAACCACTATGACAATCACTGATAAATATATATGTGGTGCCAAACCACTGTGGTACCAAACCACTGTAACATAGTCACTGATAAAAATATGTGGGGCCAACCCACTGTGGTACCAAACCACTGTGACAATCACTGAATCACACTTCCCCTTTCAATCATATCCCAAAGCCCATGCACATATTATCATACTGAGATGAATGCAGTCATACTTCCAATGTACAGCAAATAATCACATCATACATATAATTAGTTTATGCTTATTCGAAAAACAAAGTCATACAGGTACTTACCTGGTACCTCCAACCTTACCCACAAAGGTATCTCGACTGTCTATACAGTCGTTCCGACTTTCAGCCAACACAGTTATTAACGCAAAATAATAGAGAAAAGTGTGAGCATTACACACCTGATCACGCAAAGAACTAGACACTCTATATCGTCAACACTCTCACAAGCAGGAATAACAGCAATTTGCCTATCCCAAGTTGATGTCGGCTCTCTACCACAACCCGGCGAAAAGTCTCGAATTGCCGACATAGCACATCGTTTAAACTTAGAGGCAGAGACTATGAGTCCACTCCCCTCCTTAGTTTGACTAGCACTCGCATCCATAATACAATCCTGATCAATACAGTACTATAGTGAAACAATGATTTCCCCAACAAGGGGTTTGGTTATGGCAGAATAAAATGAATAGAGGCTGATCAAAAAAAAAAAACAAAAGAGGAACTCCTTACCTTGGTTAACAAGAAGTCGCACCACACCAGATTCGACTATGGACTAAACCAACAAGAACCCGAAAGTCGACTGAAGAGATTCGGCCTTAAGAAGAAGAATAGAGTAAGGCTTCCGACTTTTAAAATCGATGGCAAATAAATTAAGGAAAAAGAACATTACCTTGCAATAGAACCCACCGAATGCAGAGAAACTCTTAGCAGACAAAAACTAACTACACTTCTTCCTAAGGTTTGGCTAGAGAAACAAGAAATGGAGGTGCGAAAGTGAAAATAAACGAAATGGAAGGAGTGCAGAAAGTGATTCAGTCACAAGAAAAAAGAAATAAAAGATATCAAAAGGTTGATTTGGTTCAGCTACAAGAAAAGAAAGACTAGAAGAGGTTTCAGTTAGAGGAAAAAGAAGTAGAGGAGAAGAGATGAAAAAGAGGGTTTCGGCTACAGAGTCTCAAGAGAAATAAAGAAAATGAGAGGAGAGAAAGTGGAAGTGGACTTAGGTGACAATAGGAGTAGACGATTGAAAAGGGGAGGAAAGCAATATGAAAATTAGGCAACTGCTCAAGAATACAAAAGTGCAACACTTTGAAAGAAACGCAAAAGAGTCACTAAAAGCACTCACTAGCAAGTTTTGGCACTCTCTCCCTACATACACTGACCGAATTACTAAAATGGAAAAGCCTAAGAAACCAAAAGAAATTTGACACTCACCTATCCCAGCTTAAACCAAACATGCTCACCCACACCTTCCCACACTCGGCCAAACTCCATCTCTCTCCCCACATCCCACGATTTCCTCCTCCATTCACTCTCCATCCACCAATTCAAATCCGTTGACCGATTCAAATTCCTTAAGCACCTCTCCTCCATCCATTTTGAACTTGTTGACTCATTCCACAACCACCATGTAGAGTCCCAGCCGAATGCCAACACTCCACCACATTGGGCACAAAAATAAAGTTCCACATGCTGTAGATGAGACTCGAACTCCTTCCCTCCTCCTGCTCCCTTGTGACGCCATTCCCTTACTCCTTAAGTAGCGTCACCTTGCCACTTGACCAGAACTCCTCTTGTGTCAACAAACACAAGTAAATATTCTTAAAGCCTGCTTCTCCTAGCTCTCCCCCCTAAAGTGCCCAAAAAGTAAAATTTTCCTAAAGCTCTAGCTCGAACCCGAGCCTCCCTAGGACCCCCAAACACACCAAAATAACATGCAACACAAGCCAAACACATAGAAGAGCATAAAATGCAGAACCCCTAATTCTAGGATGTTACAGTAATTGCTAGCTAGTCAGTAAGGCCTGTGGTTGTTGTGGCTCTTTTTTGTTCAACACCATTTGCGATTCGATTCGGTGAGTTTGGGTAAGGTAATTCGGTTTTGGTTATTTAAGTTCGTTGTTAATGGTTGTCATTTTGTTGTTAGGGGAGGACTCAGGAACTCAGAATCGCTCGTCGGGAACTTAGTTTCGTGGAAATTGTCATTGTTCGATCGAAGGTAAGGGGTTGTTACTTGAGGGTGAATAACTCGTTATGGATTCGATTTTAGTTCAGTTTTAAATGTCTAATTTGGTGTTTAAGATGATCAATCTTAGGTGCTGTGTGGTTCGGGGGTGTTTCCACTTCAAAAACATACCAGGTATGTACCCGAAAACGTAGAAAAATAGGATTTAGCGAAAGCCAAAATTGCAAACGGTCGACGCCACATGGGCGTGTGGTCGCCCGTATGGTAGGCCGTGTGCGACAACACGGTCGTGTGATCGATGAAGGCCAGGCCGTGCCGAAGACACGGCCGTGTGATGGCCGGGGTGTGGCCGTGTGGGCCACATGGGTTAAACCGAACTGGGCGTGTGGGCTCACACGAGCATGTGATATCTAGGCCAGGCCGTGTGATCCTCACAGTCAAGGCCAATCTGGGCGTGTGGGCCCATTTAGCTAAAATGTTTCCTTGGGTTACACGGGTCGCCCAAGTCGATTTTGAACCTACTGTAGGGTCCATAAGCACTACTTAGACCCTAAATCGTGTGACCTGAATATGTAATGCATGTATTGAGCATGTTAAATTTATGCATGTTTATCGATTTGTATGTATGACTAGTAACTGGACTTTAGCATGTAAGCATGTAATTCTGTATGTCTGCATTGAGCATGTTTAGGTGCATCTGCATTGGGGTGGGATGATTGATTATTGGAAGAAGTGTACTGAAAGGCTTTCATGCCTATTATCTGGCAGCTCAGCTGCAATATTACTGATATGTGCTGCATTCAGTACGACATGGTGTGTAGGGCTGAGTGGGTGTTTTAAACCCCACATTGTAACACCCCAAACCCGACCCATACGTTTCGACCAGATCTGCCATGTTACGGGTTTGATGTTGAAAACATAGTTCCTTATCGGTTTTGGAAATCGTAAATTAATTAGGCAATACTTGAATAAATAAATGACATTTGAAAAAGAAACCTTGTGTTATTATTATTTTGAATAATTAAACCTTTGACATAATTTCATAAGTTGCAAATATTAAGAACTACTTTGTTGAAAATAAGCTATGGGGCCTTACTACATAAATATTCCAAAATTAAAAACTTAAAGAAAAACCGAAATAATCTGTAGAAATAAAAACTTGATGGCCCCTCGAGTCCGCCTCGGCTCCCATGTCCACGATCTACTGCCCATCTGAAAAGTTAAGGAAAAATAATAGGGTGAGTCACCAAGACTCAGTGTGTAAATCCCGAAAACACATAAAAGGCTTGGCCCACAAACATATTATGGCCTTGGCCTGTATACAAGGGTAACTATATATGCATCATGGCCCATCCCAGCCTAGAAATCCATCCTCTACACACCAACCCGTACCAACCATCACACCTTGGGGATTTCTACAATCAACCCGCCAACCGCTACACACCATATCGATAGCTGTGCTGCCTGTCTTAAAGACCGATCACTGTGTGACCTATGTGGCAAAGCCACCGATCGCCATGCGACCTTACTAATACATCGTAGCATTTCGACAGCTGAGCTGCCTGTCATAAAGACCTATCACGATGTGACCTATGTGGCAAAGCCACCGATCGCTATGCAACCTTCTTCCCCTTCATCATATCAATCCCATCCCATGCATACATACATGCACAATCACACAATGTATTACCTAAGAGATTTCAGTTTATCGCATACATCGATACACATAGAGAGATTTCTATGATTACGCACCTGACATAGCCTTTCTGGGTAATACGACTGTTCACATAGCCTATTTTCCGGCTCTTAGCCCACAAAACATATATACACATACAGATTTAATAGTGTGTTAGAGATCTACACACCTGATTACCGTTAAAACAAGACCCTCTAAGTCGATGCTATCTGTAGCCAACACCACCGCTATCTGCCTAAGGTGTTGTTCAGAAACGGGTCCACAACCCGGTGGCCAATCCCGAACTGCAGACACCACTCGTTTCTTAAACTTAGGGATTGGGTTTAGAGACCCAATCCTCTCCTTTGCCTGATCCATATTCGATTCCATCAAAAGTCCTTGTCAGAACTACTATAGTGAAATAGGGTTGTTAAACCATAACCTATGGTTAAGATTACAGATATGATAGCGAATCTAATAGAAATCTAAGGAAATACCTTACCTTGAAATCCAAAAATCAGAGACTAGCGATTTTCGGCTTTTAAGTATAAACGAACAGGTTTCCTTCAAATCCCGGAATATCGCCCAAACGTAGAAAGAGAGGAAATATTAGCCTCAATCGACAGCCTTAACAACCAGGTGGTCATTCGTCCTTGTCTCTTAAAAATCAAAAGAGATATTGAAGAGATAGGAAAATCGGCACTCACCTTAACACAAAGAATTCGACTACCCCTTAGAGATTCCGGCTTTTTTTTTAGAAGATCAAAAGAAAAGATGATAGGAAGGAGTCTATGTAGATTCGGCTTTTAATGAAGAAATCGGCAGGAAGAAGAAAAGAGAATTTCGGCAAACTAAGGGTAGGTTCGGCCTTAGCAAGGATCAAAAGAAATATAGAGAAAGGTTTATGGAATTTCGGCTTTTAGGAGTAAAAAGAGAAAGATGGCTTAAGAAAGTTTTCAGCTTTTAGAAAAAGTTAACAGAAATTGTAGAGGGAGAGACTGAGAATTTTGGCACAGGGAATGAAGAAAAGAGTAGGGTTTAAATGCCGGAATTGATGAGTTACCGCCCTATTTATAGAAATTTCGGCACTTACCTATCAAAAACCGAAAGTGCCCTTCCTGATAACTAAAAATTAAGCATATAAAAAGGGAAAATTCGGCACCCCCTATGGCAATTAAAAATCGATTCCTCCTCCTCTAGGTGATGGAATTTCGGCCAACACCTAGCCTTGCAGATAGCTCCTATCTTTTCTCCTTTATCTAAATCTATTCATACCTTTAGAAGAAACCTAGATAGCACCACCTCTTCCTTCTTTTATCAGCTCATTACCCTTATTATCCACATCATTTAATCCTCCTATTTTCTAGCTTCGTTGCCGTCCACTCCACCTAACCCTAATGCCAAAAATTAGCTAACTTAAATTAGAAGAATTGGGCTCCATAAAACTTAAATTTGGGCCCCTTACTCCCTTGTGTGGTGTCACCTCCTTGCTCCCTAAGTGGCGCCACTGACCACTAGGCCACAAGCCCATTTTGATATTTTAAACTCAGATACCACCTTTTAAACCCTATAGTGCCCAAACAAAAATTTAACTAAGGCTTCAGCCCAACCCTGAGCCCAATTTGGACCCCTAATGCTCAAATTAACTCATTACACATATTCACCCATTAAATGCATAGGCCCAAAAATTCAGGATGTTACACACATGGTGTGTAGGGATGGTAGGAGATGGTGTGTAGAGGCTGGTGGGTAGGATACTAATTTCTGTTACTGTATGCATATTGTATCGGAGGTGGGCTAATGCCTTAATTTAAAACTGAAACTGTATCTGGATGGGTTAAGGCCTAAACTGTATCTGAATCTGTAATGGGCTTAGGCCCCAGACTACATTTGATTGATAACTGTTATTTGACTGTATGCATGTCTTCTGTGAGGATTACACACTGAGTTTACGTAAACTCACCCCTTTCTGTTTTATCTGTACAGGTAATTCCTAGACTTAGACGGATCGGTGCGGCGGATGACTCAGCGGTGACCACGTGACTATGGAACTGCTTTAAAATTCATTTATGATTTTTATTTCATATTTCGTTTGAGGTATTTTTGATGTAATATGGGACTTTTGGATTGTTTGCTTTTATTTTGGATTTTAACTGTTTTCATGGATTTCTAAACTGCAAAACTTAACAAAAACTCGGTTTAATTATAAACAACATTTTTCCTAAACGCGAACATTTTCTTTTAAAAATATCACGATTTTAAAAGCTTCCGCTATAGAATATGTTTTTAAACGAATCAAATTAACGAGAAAATACTTTTGGAGTTGCCGAGAGATAAATAGAAGCCAGTAAACTGAAATGGTTTAAACTTGATAATTCAATTTCAAATTCAATTTCAAATCTCATTCCATGTGACATCGCCAGATTCGACCATAACGTCTAGGTCGGGTTTGGGGTGTGTAATATCCTGAGATAGGGGTTATTTTGTAACTGCATTGTTTGCATGTGTTTGAGCTGTGGTGTTGTTATTTATGATGTTTTGAGACTTAGTTGTAAGTCTAGTGTAGGCCTGAGTAATAGGAAAAATTTTAGTTTTTAAGTTTAAGTGGAAGGGGCTGAAGGAGCTAAGGGGTATAAGTAATTCAAGTAGGATGTTAACACAAGGAAAGGCTTGGCAAAGTGACAAGGAGGCGCCACTTAAAGCCTTGTGATTGACGCCACTTGCAGGGGAAGGGGGTCCCAGGTTCGAGCAGCAGAAGTCTCACCTTTTTCCTTCTATTTTGACGCCAATGAGGGGGAGGAGTTGTGTGCAGTTCAAACTCTGCCATGGACCAAGTCAAAACATTCAAATGGTTGGCAGAGAGAAAAAGTAGGCTTTTGACTGATTCAAAGTGGTTTGAATTAGTGGCCAGGAGTGATTTTGGGTGTTGGCCGAATCTTGAACTCTTCATGGGAGGAGTGGCCGATTTTGGAAGGTGAGTGGGAGGAGTGCCGATTTTCTCTTAGGCATTTTTTTTTGGTGCATTTTCGGTCAGCCTTAGTCTAGTGCACCTAGCCGAATTTGCAAGGTGAGTTCTCTCATTTTCTTTCTTGAAACCGAAAACCCCAAGCAACCTATACCATTGCCGAAATTTCACTTGTTCTCTCTTAATTTTCATTGGTAGCCGAATGCTCTTTGGGTTCTCAAGCTTTTACTTCTTTTTCTTTCTTTTCTTCTTTTTGATCTTTGGCCGAACCACATACCTCCCTATCTCTCTCTTTTCTTTTCCATTTGTGCTAAGCCGAAACTAATAACCTTCATCATCTCATACTTTCGCTTTCTTTCTTTCTTGAAACCTTGGTGCCGAAACTTACTTGTTTATCCTAGTCGAATCTTCCCTCTCCCACTTCTAATCTCCCATTGCCGATTTCGCCTTTCTTTTTGAACCACATTTCTTTTGTTTTTACCTTCAAGACTCTAGTCGAATCTCCCCACTCTTGTTGCCGAAACCTCCCCTCTCCTATTAGATTCATTTTTGGCTGAATATTAAGAGTGGTGTTGATCTCTTCGGGTTTTCTTTTTCAATCGTTTGGAGAAGGTAAGTGCTAGGCCGAATGCTATTTCTTTTTCTTCTCTCTGTTTCTTTGTCGACATCTATAAGGGTAAGAGCTGATTTTGGCATTTGGGAGCAAAGGTATTAATTACCTCTTTGGAACCGATTCATTGTAGGTACTCCGGGGTTTTGAAGTGCTCATTCCAAGCCTCAATTCTCTGTCAATCAGTTTTGGTAAGTGGTGGTAAGGATCCATCTTTTAGGTCAGTGATTCTTTTAAGTATTCAAAAGCCTAAGGCTATTGAGGCTGATTGTTTTTGCATCTTAGGGTGTGGCCGATTGCAAGGAGGGACCATCTCATAGCTTTGAGATTTGTTTGGAAATTAAATCGGTAATAAGGTAAGGGTTTATGTGGTAACCCTTTGGGATTTATTTGGTTTGGCCGAATGGCCTTGGCACTAATCTTTATGGTTGGTCGAATATAGGAGCAGGGAAATCTAGTGTCTTAGATCGGTTCTCCGGGATTTGGGGCTTGCGTTTTAACAGGTGTGTAAACTTACACACTCTATACTTAGTAATATGTTTTAATAACCTATTGTTAACTAAAGCCGAAACAGTATGAATGTTGATACGATACCTTATGGGTATGTGCACGGATTCGGGTAAGTCCGTTTCAATATGAGTTCAGTTATATGATATATGATATCATGATTTATGACATATATGTTATGTGATGTGTAACTGGGCATGTTGGCATGATTTGCATGATGTGCATAATTTACATGAGTATGGTATGATGTTAATGGGTGATATGAGAGGAGGGGGAAGATGATATCCGTGTCTTTGGGACACCAGAGGTTTGGCACCTCCGGTGGTTTGGTACCACAGATTGATTTTGTGACTTTGGGTCACCAGAGGTTTGGCACCTCATAGCGACTTGTCCCAGTGGCTTAGCACCACAGTGGGTTGGCCCCACAGTTGATATTACGAGATCATCGCCAGTGATTTGGTATCACACATGGGTTGGCCCCACACTTGGATATTGATATTCGTGACTCTGGGTCACCAGAGGTTTGGCACCTCATAGCGACTTGCCCCAGTGGCTTAGCACCAAAGTGGGTTGGCCCCACAGTTGATATTACGGGATCATCGCCAGTGATTTGGTATCACACGTGGGTTGGCCCCACAGATGGATTATTCGTGACTTTGGGTCACCAGTGGTTTGGCACCACAATATTGGATATCGTGACTTTGGGTCACCAGTGGTTTGGCACCACCAGTGGTTTGGTACCACACGGGGTAGAAAAGGTGTTACGGATGGTTAGGGTAGGGTGCATTAATTATATTGCTTAGTTATGTTGTGTGTAAGTATGTTGCAATCATCGGGAGGGGATTTATGCACTGAGTCTTGTGACTCACCTTCTCCCTTATCATTTCAGGTGACGCTTAGATCGCGGATGTGGAGCCGGGCGGACTCGAGGTGACCATGCTATGAATAAATACGGTCTTTCACGGATTTGAACTTGGTACTTTATTTCTTTTATATCGATTTGGTTTTGTTGGGATTGTAAAAAGGCCTTTTTAAGTTATGTTTTGATTATTTATGTGGTTGGATTTGATTTCAAATATGACTTAACAAATTATTGAGTAATAATCGACAAAAGATGAATAATAAGGTTTTCTAAACTACAAAACGACGTATTTTAAAACTTTACCATCGGGTAGCACTTTATAATTGAAGATCACTACGACTCAAATGGTTTTTAGAACTCCAAGCTTTACACACTCAATTTAAATGTTTTAAGCAACTAAAATAAACTATACAATGTTTTTAAATGATATGTAATTGTTTTACTTATGAAATCGACAAACTAAGTTTCAAAGATCCAAGTTCGGGTTTTCAAAAACAACAAGAGCGGTTTTTAACTCATCATGCACCTGCTTTTTACAAAAATAAAACAAATAGAAATTTTTACTCAAAACTTGATACGATTTTCTTCAAAACATTTTCCTGTGACATGCTAGATTCGGTCGTGGTGTGTTGACCGGGTTTGGGGTGTTACAATTATGGTATCAGAGCCAAGTTCAAAGGCTCGGCTGTGGGCCCAAGGCCCAAAATGATTTAAATATTGATTTTTAATGTTTTGTTTAAAATATACGGTTTGAAAGGCATGGCACCGAGTCTCCGGCACCAATCCGCCCAGGTAAGTACTCCTTACTATTGCTTGTGATTTTGATGTGATGTGATTGAATGACTAGCAATAGTGGACTACTTTAGAAACTGAAACTGATAGGACTCTGTGTACTTGCGAAAACAAAACTTCTTTAATAAGAAATATTCATAAGACTTTGCCTTTAAAGACAGTGGAATATTTGCTAATGCATAAAACTTCTAAATCAGATAAGTCGAGGTATTAGTCATGAGCACTCGAGGTGGATGTGGTCATGGACGTGGTCGGGGTAGGATGACAGTTTCTGAACCTGTAGGGTCTGGTCAGGGGTCAAAGAATGAGATACCGGTACCACCACCAGCTGCAGGTGGTGAGTTTCAGGATCAGACTGGGGATGACGCAATGTCGCAGGCGATGCTGCGAGTTCTAGAAAGGGTAGCTGGAGTAGGTGGAGGCGCAGGATCTCGGAAATCTGTACCCGAGCGACTCCGAGCCAATGGGGCTGAAGTATTTCGAGGTGTTTCTGTTGTGGCTCCTAGCACGGCTGAGTATTGGCTGGAGGCGACAGAACGGATCATGGACGATTTAAACCTGACTGCTGAGGAAAAGCTGAAGGGGATAGTATCGCTTCTCCGGGATGAGTCGTATCAGTGGTGGCTCACGGTTTGGGACAGTGCTGCAGCGGAAGATCTTACTTGGGATTATTTTAAGGCCGCATATCAGAAAAAGTACATTGGATCTAGTTACATCGATGCACAACGAAAGGCATTTCTGAGGTTGGTTCAGGGGAGTAAGTTTGTATCAGAGTATGAGGCAGAGTTCTTAAAGCTAAGTCGATATGCTAGAGGCATTGTGGCTACTGAGCACGAGCGGTGTGTTCGATTCGAGGATGGTCTGAGAGATGAACTGAGACTGCTGATTGCTCCACAGCAGGAGCGTGAGTTTGCTGTCCTGGTAGAAAAGGCTAAGGTAGCCGAAGGGGTTAAAGAGTCTGTGAGGCAGAACTTGGATAGGAACAGACATAAGAGAAGCTTTGGGTCATCTGGGTCGGTTGGAAATTCTCAGAAAAGGGCTAGACAGAGTGGGCCAAATCAGTCTGGTAGAGCTGTTGCTGCTAATCAGGGACCAGCACAGTGTAACCGTTGTGGAAAATCTCATTGGGGAGGATGCTGGACCGGCGGAAAAAGATGTTTTGAGTGTGGTTCGCTGGATCATCGGGTGAGAGATTGTCCACGTAAGTTGGATAGGATTCAGTCCGAGGGTCAGGGCCGTACTCAGTTCAGGAATAATGGACCGCCACCGCAGAGGGGTCGTGGTAATGGTAGAGGAGGTAATGGTTCTAGTCGGGGCCGTGGAGCACTGGGTAGAGGTGCGGGCAGCACTGAGGCTAGACAGCCTGGGTTGGTGTATGCAGCGAGGTGCCGAGAGGAGGGCGACGCACCAGACGTCATAACCGGTACGTTCTTGATCTTTGGTTTTCCCTATACTGCTTTAATTGATGTGGGTTCGACGCATTCATACGTTGCTAGTAGCATAGTAGAGACCATGGACTTAAGCTTTGAGACTACTTCTAGGCAGATGACAGTGATTAGCCCTCTAGGTCACTCTGTAGTTGTAGATAAGCTGTATAAAGATGTACCCCTAGAACTTCAAGGGGTAGTGTTTGTTGCTGATCTGATGGAACTGCCGTTTGGGGAGTTCGATCTGATTCTTGGGATGGACTGGTTGGTTAAGTACCAGGCAAGGTTGGATTGCGCGGCTAAGCACATGGTTCTAAAGACGGCTGAGGATTGCGAGGTGGTCATGATAGGTAATAGAAGAGATTACTTATCCAACGTGGTATCTGCTTTAAAGGCTGAGAAGATGGTCAGGAAGGGCTGCGAAGCGTTTATGATTCATGTGTATGCCTTGGAGGCTAAGGAGTCTGCTGTAGGGAACGTCCGAACAGTAAGGGAGTTTGTTGATGTGTTTCCTGAGGAGCTTCCGGGACTGCCACCTGATCGTGAGGTGGAATTTGGGATAGATCTGTTACCCGGAACCGCGCCAGTGTCTACTGCTCCGTATAGGATGGCGCCGAAGGAGTTAGTGGAGTTAAAGGCTCAGATCTAGGAGTTGTTGGACCGAGGCTTTATTAGGCCAAGTGTTTTGCCTTGGGGAGCGCCGGTACTTTTTGTTAAGAAGAAAGATGGTACAATGCGGATGTGTATAGACTACCGCCAGTTGAATAAGCTGACGATCAAAAACAAGTATCCGTTGCCGAGGATTGATGATTTGTTTGATCAGCTGAAGGGTGCAGCGGTATTCTCGAAGATCGACTTAAGGTCTGGGTACCATCAGCTAAAGGTGAAAGAGGCTGATATCCACAAGACGGCGTTTCGTACTCGGTATGGGCACTATGAGTTTCTGGTAATGCCGTTTGGGTTGACTAACGCGTCGGCAGCATTCATGGATATGATGAATAGGGTATTCCAACAGTTTTTGGATCAGTTCGTTGTGGTATTCATAGACGACATCTTGGTTTATTCAAGGACAGAAGAAGAGCATGATGCGCATTTGCGAGTTGTATTGCAGATTCTGAGGGAAAAGCAGCTTTATGCTAAGTTCAGTAAGTGCGAGTTCTGGCTTAGGGAGGTGACTTTCTTGGGTCATGTAGTGTCAGCTGAGGGGATTAGAGTGGATCCTCGGAAGATTGAGGCAGTGTTGGATTGGAAGCCGCCTAAGTCAGTGGCTGAGATTCAGAGTTTCCTGGGTTTGGCAGGGTACTACCAAAGATTTGTAGAGGGATTTTCGTTGATCGCAGCACCGATGACCAAATTGTTAAGAAAAGTTGTTCCATTTGTTTGGACTGAGAAGCAGCAAGAGAGTTTCGACAAGCTAAAGAAGATTTTGACTGAAGCTCCGGTTCTGATTCAGCCTGAGGCAGGAAAGGAATTCACGGTATATTGCGATGCATCTCATACGGGTTTAGGTTGTGTGCTGATGTAGGAAGGGAAGGTAGTAGCTTATGCATCTCAACAGCTGAGGCCGCATGAGGTCAATTATCCGACGTACGACTTGGAGTTAGCGGCAGTAGTCTTCGCCTTGAAGATCTGGAGGCACTACTTGTACGGAGAGAGATCGATAGTCTACACTGATCACAAGAGTCTGAAATACCTTTTTGACTCAGAAGGATTTGAATTTGAGGCAGCGCAGATGGATTGAGTTGCTCAAGGACTACGACTGTTCGATCGAGTATCATCCGGGCAAGGCTAATGTTGTGGCAGACGCGTTGAGCCGTAAGGTTGTATCGAACTTAAGAGCGATGTTTGTCCATTTGAGTTTGTTCGACGATGGAAGTATTCTGGCAGAATTGCAGGTTAAGCCTTCTTGGGTTGAGCAGATCAAGGAGAAACAATTAGAGGATGAGGTTTTAAGTGCTCAGAGGGTGCAAGTGCAGGATGGTGGTTTGGAAGGTTACAGCTTGTCTAGTGATGGAGTGTTGTGTTTTCAGGGGAGAGCTTGTATGCCGAAGGATGTCGAGCTAAGGCAGATGATTCTTCAGGACGCACATAGCAGCCCATACGCTATGCATCCTGGAGGTAGCAAGATGTATCGAGATCTTAGAGAGCAGTTTTGGTGGCCAGGTTTAAAGCGGAAAGTGACAGAGTTTGTAGGTAGGTGTCTGACGTGTCAGCAGGTCAAGGCTGAACATCAGTTGCCGTCAGGGTTGCTTCAGCCAGTGAAAATTCCACAGTGGAAGTGGGAAAGGATCACTATGGATTTCATCAGTGGATTACCTCTTACGCCTAGCAAGAAGGACTCAGTTTGGGTGATTGTTGATCGTCTGACTAAATCAGCTCACTTTATACCGGTAAGGGTGGATTACTCTCTTTAGAAGCTAGCTAAGCTGTATGTGTCAGAGATAGTGAGATTGCATGGTGTGCCAGTATCGATCATCTCGGATAGGGATCCCAGATTTACGTCAAGGTTTTGGAAAGCGTTGCATCAGGCTTTGGGTACGCGCTTGGATTTCAGTACTGCATTTCATTCGCAATCTAACGGGCAGTCGGAAAGGGTTATACAGATCTTAGAGGACATGCTGAGAGGTTGTATTCTGGACTTCAGGGGTAGCTGGGAAGAGTTTCTGCCATTAGCTGAGTTCGCCTACAACAATAGTTACCAAGCAAGTATCAAGATGGCACCATATGAGGCGTTGTGTGGTAGGAAGTGTCGCTCACCTACTTGTTGGACGGAGTTGGGTGAACGTCAGATATTGGGGCCAGAGTTGGTTGTAGAGACCGAAGACAAGGTCAAGTTGATTCAGGCTCGATTGAAAGAAGCTTCGGACCGACAGAAATCGTATGCCGATCTCAAGCGGAGAGATATAGAGTTTGCGGTGGGGGATAAGGTCTTTTTGAAGGTCTCGCCATGGAAGAAGGTATTGAGGTTCGGAAGGAAAGGCAAGTTAAGTCTAAGGTTCATTGGGCCGTATAAGGTACTGAGACGAGTGAGACTAGTAGCTTATCAGCTTGAGTTGCCAGCAGAGCTAAGTTAGATTCACGATGTGTTCCACGTCTCCATGCTTAGACGCTACCGTTCGGATCCATCGCATGTCGTAGCAGTGGAAGAGATCGAGGTGAGTCCGGATTTGACCATGGAGGAGGAACCAGTGCAGATTCTAGATCTGGATGTGAAAGTCCTGCGTAAGAAGTCAGTTCCTTTGGTAAAGGTGCTGTGGCGAAACCATGGCGTGGAAGAAGCTACGTGGGAACCAGAGGATATGATGAGACAGCAATACCCTCAACTCTTTTGACCAGGTAATTTCGAGGCCGAAATTATTTTTAAGGGGGTAGAACTGTAATATCCTGAGATAGGGGTTATTTTGTAACTGCATTGTTTGCATGTGTTTGAGCTGTGGTGTTGTTATTTATGATGTTTTGAGACTTAGTTGTAAGTCTAGTGTAGGCCTGAGCAGTAGGAAAAATTTTAGTTTTTAAGTTTAAGTGGAAGGGGCTGAAGGAGCTAAGGGGTATAAGTAATTCAAGTAGGATGTTAACACAAGGAAAGGCTTGGCAAAGTGGCAAGGAGGCGCCACTTAAAGCCTTGTGATTGACGCCACTTGCAGGGGAAGGGGGTCCCAGGTTCGAGCAGCAGAAGTCTCACCTTTTTCCTTCTATTTTGACGCCAATGAGGGGGAGGAGTTGTGTGCTGTTCAAACTCTGCCATGGACCAAGTCAAAACATTCAAATGGTTGGCAGTGAGAAAACGTAGGCTTTTGACTGATTCAAAGTGGTTTGAATTAGTGGCCAGGAGTGATTTTGGGTGTTGGCCGAATCTTGAACTCTTCATGGGAGGAGTGGCCGATTTTGGAAGGTGAGTGGGAGGAGTGCCGATTTTCTCTTAGGCATTTTTTTTGGTGCATTTTCGGTCAGCCTTAGTCTAGTGCACCTAGCCGAATTTGCAAGGTGAGTTCTCTCATTTTCTTTCTTGAAACCGAAAACCCCAAGCAACCTATACCATTGCCGAAATTTCACTTGTTCTCTCTTAATTTTCATTGGTAGCCGAATGCTCTTTGGGTTCTCAAGCTTTTACTTCTTTTGCTTTCTTTTCTTCTTTTTGATCTTTGGCCGAACCACATACCCCCTATCTCTCTCTTTTCTTTTCCATTTGTGCTAAGCCGAAACTAATAACCTTCTTCATCTCATACTTTCGCTTTCTTTCTTTCTTGAAACCTTGGTGCCGAAACTTACTTGTTTATCCTAGCCGAATCTTCCCTCTCCCACTTCTAATCTCCCATTGCCGATTTCTCCTTTCTTCTTGAACCACATTTCTTTTGTTTTTACCTTCAAGACTCTAGCCGAATCTCCCCACTCTTGTTGCCGAAACCTCCCCTCTCCTATTAGATTCATTTTTGGCCGAATATTAAGAGTGGTGTTGATCTCTTCGGGTTTTCTTTTTCAATCGTTTGGAGAAGGTAAGTGCTAGGCCGAATGCTGTTTCTTTTTCTTCTCTCTGTTTCTTTGTCGACATCTATAAGGGTAAGAGCTGATTTCGGCATTTGGGAGCAAAGATATTAATTACCTCTTTGGAACCGATTCATTGTAGGTACTCCGGGGTTTTGAAGTGCTCATTCCAAGCCTCCATTCTCTGTCAATCAGTTTTGGTAAGTGGTGGTAAGGATCCATCTTTTAGGTCAGTGATTCTTTTAAGTATTCAAAAGCCTAAGGCTATTGAGGCTGATTGTTTCTGCATCTTAGGGTGTGGCCGATTGCAAGGAGGGACCATCTCATAGCTTTGAGATTTGTTTGGAAATTAAATCGGCAATAAGGTAAGGGTTTATGTAGTAACCCTTTGGGATTTATTTGGTTTGGCCGAATGGCCTTGGTACTAATCTTTATGGTTGGTCGAATATAGGAGCAGGGAAATCTAGTGTCTTAGATCGGTTCTCCGGGATTTGGGGCTTGCGTTTTAACAGGTGTGTAAACTTACACACTCTATACTTAGTAATATGTTTTAATAACCTATTGTTAACTAAAGCCGAAACAGTATGAATGTTGATACGATACCTTATGGGTATGTGCACGGATTCGGGTAAGTCCGTTTCAATATGAGTTCAGTTATATGATATATGATATCATGATTTATGACATATATGTTATGTGATGTGTAACTGGGCATGTTGGCATGATTTGCATGATGTGCATAATTTACATGAGTATGGTATGATGTTAATGGGTGATATGAGAGGAGGGGGAAGATGATATCCGTGTCTTTGGGACACCAGAGGTTTGGCACCTCCAGTGGTTTGGTACCACAGATTGATTTTGTGACTTTGGGTCACCAGAGGTTTGGCACCTCATAGCGACTTGTCCCAGTGGCTTAGCACCACAGTGGGTTGGCCCCACAGTTGATATTACGGGATCGTCGCTAGTGATTTGGTATCACACGTGGGTTGGCCCCACAGATGGATTATTCGTGACTTTGGGTCACCAGTGGTTTGGCACCACAATATTGGATATCGTGACTTTGGGTCACCAGTGGTTTGGCACCACCAGTGGTTTGGTACCACACGGGGTAGAAAAGGTGTTACAGATGGTTAGGGTTGGGTGCATTAATTATATTGCTTAGTTATGTTGTGTGTAAGTATGTTGCAATCATCGGGAGGGGATTTATGCACTGAGTCTTGTGACTCACCTTCTCCCTTATCATTTCAGGTGACGCTTAGATCGCGGATGTGGAGCCGGGCGGACTCGAGGTGACCATGCTATGAATAAGTACGGTCTTTCACGGATTTGAACTTGGTACTTTATTTCTTTTATATCGATTTGGTTTTGTTGGGATTGTAAAAAGGCCTTTTTAAGTTATGTTTTGATTATTTATGTGGTTGGATTTGATTTCAAATATGACTTAACAAATTATTGAGTAATAATCGACAAAAGATGAATAATAAGGTTTTCTAAACTACAAAACGACGTGTTTTAAAACTTTACCATCGGGTAGCACTTTATAATTGAAGATCACTACGACTCAAATGGTTTTTAGAACTCCAAGCTTTACACACTCAATTTAAATGTTTTAAGCAACTAAAATAAACTATACAATGTTTTTAAATGATATGTAATTGTTTTACTTATGAAATCGACAAACTAAGTTTCAAAGATCTAAGTTTGGGTTTTCAAAAACAACAAGAGCGGTTTTTAACTTATCATGCACCTGCTTTTTACAAAAATAAAACAAAGAGAAATTTTTACTCAAAACTTGATACGATTTTCTTCAAAACATTTTCCTGTGACATGCTAGATTCGGTCATGGTGTGTTGACCGGGTTTGGGGTGTTACAATTGTTACAAAGATCGAAATACAAGAAAACAAAAAGAAAGATTTTTGAAGGTAACAATGATTTTTTTTTCTTTTCAAGGAGTGCATGCATATACAATAAATAAGATGAGCTCAGAGGAATATGGCTTCATCGGACCAATGGTCCTCATCCACGAGGATGCTATGAATCCCCAAATGTACTAAAGAATAAAAAAAGGGAAAGGTTTTTTGTTTCTACTTTTTTTCTTCTTTCCATTTTCCTTTTTTCTTCAAGAAAAAGAGGTGGGAAGGTTCTGATTAAGTGGTATAATCGAACTTAAGCCTTAACCACGAGGAAACCCTAAATCCCCAGTCGATCTAAACAAAACAACTAAAAAAATTATTATTAAAAACGAATAAAAAAGGAAAAGAAAAAGAAAAGCTTTAAAAATGATATTTTTTTGTTAGCCACCACATATGGTGCTTTGTTGCCGAAGACTAATGAGCCTTTGGGTTCACTAGGGTCAAAGCTAGCCAACAAAAATAGAGAGAGTAAAGAGAAAATCAAAGAAGGATTTGTTTTGAAAAAATTAAAAAATATGGAAAGAATAAAGGGGTTTAGGTTTAAATAGCGGGGAAATGGGAAATTTGCAACACAATCCTCTTGTGTTTTCATTTTATTTTTAAGTCCTTTCGCTTTTTAAATTACAACTAAGATCCTTTCATGTTTTTATTTTAATTTTTAAGGATCTCTGCCTTTTAAAATTGCTTCATTGGTCCCTACACATTTTGATATATTCAAAATTTGAAATTTTGGCTAGGAAAAATACCAATTAAGTCCTTTTACTTTCACTTTTTTTTGAAAAAAATTGAAATTTAAATGTTTTTCAAATAAATTTTATTTTATTTCTCTTTTAATTGAATTGAATTGAATTTTTATTTTATTTTTAGTTTATTATCATGTGTTTATTTTTATTATGCGAGTGTCTTTAATTATTTCTATTTTATAATTTCATTTTATTCTATTTTCTTTCCTTTCACGAGATTATTTTTATTGTTTCTTTTATGATTATTTTGTGTTTATTCTTCATTGAGTAGTTCTTTATGAATTTCCTTTGATTAATTTACTATTTTTTCTATTATTTTTTAGAATACTTTGATGGATAGTTAATAATTATATTTTTTTAGAATTTAGGTTTTTATATATATTCAACTTGTTTTAGAATTTGGATTTTAATATAATTTACATTTAATTGGAGTTTGGTATTAATTTTGGATCTTATTTAGATTTATTATTTTGAGATTTTAGATCTTTTAGGTTGAGTTAGATTTCAAAAATTAGGAAATATAATTGGAGAAGAAAAAGATATTTTTGAAGAAATGATAGAAAAGATTAAGAAAAATCATATTTCTAAAGAAGAAATTTATAAAATATCTAAATATAGAATTTCGTGTCAAAGACATTTAGAAAAAATAAATGGTAATCCAGTTGCCAAAGACACTAAAAGTAGATTAACAGAAATTACATTATTTACTAAAGAAAAAATTAAGAGGATTAAAAAGAGATATCCCTAGGTTAGATACATAAATTTAGGAATTACAATGATAACTATAAGAGCTTTATTTAGAAAAGGACACGATATACCGATAATAGCAGTATTTTTAGATAAAAATTTTCAAAATCCAATAAAAGCACTTAGTGGAGGAATTCAATCGAACATTCAGGAGTAATAGAATTTAAAGTTAAACCAAATTATTTTAGATCTTTTACAGATCCTTTGATAGAAGAATGTTTATGTTTTAGAATTCAGACAAAAAATTATGAAATTAATGACTTAGCTGAAGATCAAGCAATCAGTTGGACTTCTATTAATGAATATACTAATACAGTAGAAGTAGAAATCAAAGAAATTAATAACAAAATTATTGAACTCTTTGAACCTAATGAAATTACTACTAAATACAACTAAGATTATTACATTTAAGAGATCTATCAATTCCAAAAGACTGGATGATAGAAAAAACTAATAGTCCAAGTACATCTAAACGAGTTAGTACGATAGAATATGTGTTGTCTGGATATAAATTATTTTTTAAAATATGACAATAAAAAATACTAATAATAATTTGGTTTTACCCTCTAATAGTCAAATAGATGAAGAAGATGAAACTCCAAATTCTTTAACACCAATAGGAATGAAAACAATTCATATTCCTATTTTTCCTACAAAATCAAATAGAAGTTTTGTATCTTCTAGAAACACTAGAACGGAAAAAATACAAACTTCAATAATACTCCAACAAATGAAACTTGGAACAAGTGATGTAATTACATTTTCAAATTTCCAGTCCAGGAAATATTATACATATATTGAAATTACATTTCAATTTAGAGAATATAAAATATATTCTTTACATGCTTTTCTAGATACTGGAGCTAAGGCTAGTAGTTGCAGAAAAAATGTTATTCCTTTAAAAAAATGGGAACCTATGAAGCATCCAATAAGAGCCATAGGAATAGATGGTAATGAAACCATTATTCAATATATAGCTAGAAACATATCAATTTACATAAATAATGTAAGACTTGTGATACCCAAATTATCATGCTTTTTAAAAATGCATGGAGATATATTATTAGAAAATAATTTTATATATCAACATTTGTCATTTTCTATTGACAAAAATTTAATTATGCTATTTTTGGGAGTTTGAATTTGATTGATTAACTGCCCTTTTTATTCAAGCAAGAACAATAAATAACGAAGAATTAATACGTGGATATAGTTCAGGAAAATTTAAAACAAATGAAATTAATTATGTTATATTTGAAAAAGAATTATTAGTTATAAAGAAAGGAATAAAAAAAATTTCTTATATATTTAGCATCTGAAAAAATTTATCGTAAAAATTGATAATCAAGCAATTAAATATTTCGTTAATAATAAAAGTTTGGAAACAATACCAAGAAGAATTAGATGGTATCTAAATTATGCCCTTTTAATTTTGAAGTTTTATATGGTATAATGAATATTTTTTACAAGCTTATATTTTTACAAATTATTTAGATGAAAAATTTTCTACTATAAAATTTAGACTTGATCATGAACCATTTGATGTAAGCTATTAACTCCTTTACAAACAATTTTAAACTTGAATAGTAATGATCTACTCAATCATATAAATCACATTCGGTCATATGAACCACATGACCAACAAAATCATATCATACTTATTTAACTCTTTCACATATACAGAACATTTTTATTAATTTACCTTATTAGTATCATTTATCCATTCACAAATGCAAAATGTAGCATGTATCAACCTGTATCAACCTTACCAAAATGAGCCAATTATAAGCCATACATATCACTACTCAATGCTGAATTTATATAACCAAACACCACATGTTTAAAGACCGTAAGGACATACTTCCAAAATAGACTTATAGCAAAACCGAAAATATACCAACATTAACATTACAATCCAGCCATTTTCGCATGGCTATACATACGCAAATCAGAATAAACCATATTAAAACTAGCCTATACATGCCTCATAACCAAAACTCAAAGATTTTATTTACCGAAACAATAATCGGATAGTGTGATAAGGCCTCCTACGACTTCCAACCTGAGCAAATCTCTGAAAAGCTATAAACATAGGACAAACGCAGAGTAACCTTTGAAAGCTTAGTAAGTTGGCATATTAATAATAATAAGCAATTTAATTAACAATATTAACCCATTTCTCAATAAATATGCTCAAGGAAATAGAATCAATATTCACATGATTTCACCTTTTTCTTAAGTTTAGCTTAGGCTGTTTTTCTGAGTCACGGTCACTGATTTAATTATTTCATAAGCTACAGAACATGAAATTAAGTTCCGTGAATTTTCCCTGAAATTAGACCCATATACCTTCTTGCCATAAAATTTCCATAATTTTTGATCTGGTCAATCAATAACATATTATTCTTAAAATTTCCCTTATTTCACTGTTCGATAGTTCTGACCTATCTTTACAACAACTCAGTTATTTCATTGTACAAAATTCAAATAATGTTCTCGTTTATTCCAATCAAAAATAGACTCATTAAGGATTCTAAAAATATAAACTATGCTCTATTATTATTTTTGTACAATTTTTAATAATGTTTTCAAGATAGAACAGGGGATCACTAAGTCATTCAAAAACAATCTCACTAAAATTTAAATATCTCATCAATTCCACTTCTTTTCTTACTCAATTTCTTTCATATGAAAATAGACTCAATGATCTTTTAATTCATATCTACCTCACTTTCTAATTGAATTTCCACTATTTTCAGTGATTTTTCAAAAGTACACAATTGCAGTTGTCTAGTACTGTTTTAATGCAAATTTCACTTTTTCATGATCTCTACGTATTCACTTTCATTTAAATTCAATATATTTAATCATAGGACCGAATTCTCATATAACATTCAATTCTCACTTCCATATAGCCAAATGATTACATTTTGGGAAATAACGTATTTAATCATATATCTTTTTCATATGTATCTCATTTCATTATTTATACTCAAATTCACATTTCTTTTTCGTATACATCACATAACATTCTTTGTACATATAATTACCTTTCATTTTCAAACATATTATATATTTTCAACGTACCTGAATCGGAATGTCATTCACTTAACCATTTATTTCTCGGAATGCTCGTTGAACCGTTCGAAATAAATAAGGATACTCGGATAGCTCAGAAAGCTCATACAATGCCAACATCCCGGACGTGGTCTTACATGTAATTAAATATCGATGCCACTATCCCAGGCAGGGTCTTGCATGAAATCATATACGATGCCGATGTCCCAGACATGTCTTACACGTAATCTCTGATCAATGCCAGTGTCCCAGACACGGTCTTACACGATATCACAAATTGTTGCCAACGTCCCATTGTGGTCTTACACGAAATCATATCTCGGAATCCTATGTCATGACACAGGTATCCTCTACTATTCCTAGAGTTCGAACGGGGCTTTTCGGACGTCGTTACATTATCAGAACTTTCTCGTATTCATATATCCTGCTTCTCGAATAATTCAATATCATAATGACATATATATAACTTATTTAAAATACATGCATTTGCATTACCATTCGGCATTGAATTCAATCATAAAAATAATATGCATTTATAACATAATTTTGTAATGTTTATTAAAATACGAACTTACCTCGATACCAAAACGGTCATTTTACCAACTTTCTCAATTTTCAATTTTCCTCCCGTTCTAGGTCCAAATCTCATTTTTCGGGGTCTAAAACATCACATTTCACTTTTGCAAATTACAATTTTCCCCTAAACATCACATTTCGGGGTCTAAATCACATTTTTCGGGGTCTCAAAACAGTCCTTAACTCAACTTTTGCAAATTACAATTTTCCCCTAAACTTTTATATATTTACACTTTTGCCCCAATACTCGAAAATTAAACTTCAGCCCTTATTATTATGTTTTATAACATGCTGATCATTTTTCCCTTCTATGACAACATCAAATTCTTACTCTAACATACACTTATGAACAATAATAATTTTTAGCAATTAGCTCGTTTTACTCGTTTTCACCGAAAATCACTTAGTAAAAATCGTTCCTCTACTCATTAACATGCATAATCTACCATCAAACATCAAAGTACATAAGCTTTCAACAATGGCATAATTCAAAATATTCACCAAAATAAAAAATTCAAGCATGGGTTTTGTAGATAACTTAGCAATGATCTCAAAAACGTAAAAATTATTAAAAACCAAACAAAAAAACGGGCTTACCAATAAGCTAAAAAGCTTGGCCGAATGCTTGAAGCTTCCATGGCTGTTCATCTTTCTCATTTTCGTGGAAGATAATGAATAGAAAGATGAAATTTGGCTTTATTATATTTTATTATCATTATTTATCTTTTTACTAAATTAACCTTTAAAAATAATCAAATTTACACAAATGGCAAACCAAATATCATCCACTAACTCACAATTGGATTAATTATCATATAAGGACCTTTCCTTTATTGTTCTATAGCTATTTGACACTTTTAACTTATTGAACCCAACTTTTACGCTTTACGCAATTTAGTCCTTTTTACCGAATTAACCACTTAAACGATAAAATTTCTTTACAAAAATTTCACACAACTCTAATATAGTGCTGTAAATATTAAAATAATAATAAAATAAAATTTTCAATGTCGGATTGTGGTCCTGAAACCACTGTTCCGACTAGGGTCTAAACTGAGCTGTTACACCAATTTTGCCCAGTCTTGCTGAGTCTCGGCGCTTCTTTTCTTCTTCTTCAAGTAGCCTTGCTTTAACCCTCTGCTCCACGGCAACTTTAAGGAGATTCAATCTGCTTCACTGCTGCTCGGGGAGATAAGATCTACAATTTTTAGTCTGTTCCATTGTCGATACATGGAGATAAGACTTGTAATTTCAGCCTGCTCCCTTGCTATCTCAGGGAGATAAGGCTATAGCTTAGATCTGCTCCATTGCCGATACATGGAGATAAGATTTTCCAACTTCGATCTACCTCACTACTAACTCAAGGAGACAAGATCTACAATCTTTAGTCTGCTCCATTGTCGATACATGGAGATAAGACCTGTAATTTCAGCCTGCTCCCTTGCTATCTCAGGGAGATAAGGCTATTGGCTTAGATCTGCTCCATTGCCGATATATGGAGATAAGATTTTCCAACTTCAATCTGCCCCACTGCTATCTCAAGGAGACAAGATCTACAATCTCCAGTCTGCTCCATTGCCGATACATGGAGATAAGACCTGTAATTTCAGCCTGCTACCTTGCTATCTCAGAGAGATAAGGCCATTGGCTTAAATCTGTTATATTGCCGATGCATGGAGATAAGATTTGCCAACTTCAATCTGCCCCACTGCTATCTCGAGAAGACAAGATCTACAATCCTCAGTCTGCTCCATTGCTGATACATGGAGATAAGACTTGTAATTTTTAGCCTACTCCCTTACTATCTCAAAAAGATAAGGCTAGTGGCTTAAATCTACTCCATTGCTGATACATGGAGATAAGATTCGCCAAAATCTATTATTCTAATCAATTTTGCTACATCGTCCTCTGGGGAACCTACCTGTAGAATTGATTTCATGGTGTCTATGCTTATGCCAAATGATTAGGATGTCATGATTAGAAAATGCTCCTAACCAGATATATTATGAATGTTATATGAATGAATGCAAAATGTCATGAGAATGACCCATTTTTAACATTTGGGCTATCATTGCTCGCCGTTTGTTAAGGTGATATCTCTGATATGTGTCTTCTTGTTCAGCTAATATTCTTGACAGAGAATCTGAAGATGTAGTCATTGCTTAGACCCTTATCTCTCAAGTGTTCCCAGCCCTTTAAGCTTGGTGTGTTCTAAATAATTGTCCTGTTTCAGATTCTTGCATTATTTAGAGACTTCCAGAGTAATATGCAAAACTTCTTTTGTGAAAGCATTATTAGTTCGTTAATCATTATTTCAATATGAAATGCTTGAAAAAGATTATAGAGATGAATAAAACTAAATTTATTCGAGACAAAATCCATAAAGAGTGGATTAAGTAAAGGAAGCAAATTTTGCTAAGGTACAAAAATGAGTAAGGGTGGAATTGGTGCCCCAGATATCATAGCCTGAGCTTCTGTACGAACTTCTTGAAAACCATTCTGAGTTCAACATGTGTCTAGGAGATATGTAGTACTTCGTAAATGCCCCGAAGATGTAGCATATCTCCTCATTGTTAACTCAAGTATAGGATGGCTAGTGCATGCCCTATTTCTCCTCAAAAATTTTAATTGCCCTTTACGGGTTTTCAATTCAAAGCTCCTTTGGTCTCAAAGTGCCCTTTGCAGGTTTCCACCTTGGCCTCTCCTTTTTTTTTTTTGAACTCAAGACGCCATTTGCGGGTTTTCGCATTGGCCCATATTCCTTCTTAAGTGAAGTACTTCTTGACTGAGTCCGCATTAATTGGGTTTGGCTGACTCTTGCCGTCCATCTCGACTAGTACCAATGCTCCTCCAGAAAAGGCCTTCTTTACAACATAAGGTCCCTCCCAATTAGGCATCCACTTTCCTCTGAAGTCATTTTGCATAGGTAAGATCTTTTTCAATACCAAGTCTCCCTCATGGAATACTCTAAGGTGGACCTTTTTGTTGTAAGCCCGCATCATTCGCTTCTAGTACATTTGACCATGATGGATGGCTCTTAACCTTTTTTCCTCAATTAGATTTAGTTGATCATACCGAGATTGGATCCATTCTACTTTATCCAACTTCAACTCTGATAAAACCCAGAGAGAAGGGATTTCAACTTCAATGGGCAAAGCTGCCTCCACCCCATAAACTAATGAGAAAGGTGTTGCCCCGGTAGAAGTCCTAACAGATGTTTGATAGGCATAGAGGGAAAACGGTAACTTTTCATGCTAATCTTTGTATGTAAAGAACCGAAATTGGGCCTAGTAGAATTGGGCCTATTGGGCCTTGAGCGTAGAAGCTTTTTAAAATTTATGAGAACATGAGAACGGCATTAAGGCATTTTGGACTAGGTAGGTAAGTGATTTTGGAAGGTTACGGGGCCCCTATGAAGTCCCGGGTTCAAGTTAGGCCATAGGAAAATTATGGGTTCTTGGCTCTTTAGTGGATAGGTTGTTGACGGTAGGATTTAAATAATTTTGTGTGTATTAGAAGACACAAGTAAGCGTATGGTGGAGTGGTGGTAGCGTCAATAGTAGAGCAAAGGGAGAAGGAGTTCGAATCCCTCAGATCACAAGTGAAGGCTTTTATTTTATGTCTTGGGAGAGGAGGTAGCTGAGTTTGGATCGAATTCTACTAAGGGAGTTGGAGACTTGGTCATATATTTCAAATGGATGAAGGAGAGCAAAGTTAGGAGGAAATGGTGGAGGAAATAAAGGGATAGAGGAGTGTGCAAGTGCTGGGGAAATGGGTTCTTTGTTTATCTCTGGTTGCTTCTTCCTTTTTCTCTAACTTTGGTCGAATTCCCATTATTGGCATTTCTTTTTCTCATCTTATTCCTCCTTCTTTTCCCTATTAGGTGTCGAATTGGTAAGCTTTGCCTTCATCTCTTTTCTTCTTATCACTCGTTTCTCTTCTTTACCCCTAAGCCGTACCAACACATCTTCCTCCCCTTTTTCTATCATATTTGTCGTTTCTCTCTTCCAAGGGCCGAACTTTCACTTTCTCTTCTTTGTTCATCATTAGTTCGTGGTGCTACTCTTTGTACCAAAACCTTCTTTCACATTCAGCTCATCCCGGAGCAAAGGCTGAAGCTATTCACTCTTCTCCAATTGGTTCGTTTCTAGTTGAAGGTAATGGTTTCTTTCCTTTTTAGTTTCTTCTTCTCTTTTCTCTCTTCAAGAATCAAAACACTCAACCTTTAACTCTATCTGGTTTAGGAAGAATTACTCACCCTCTTCCATTTCGAGATCTTTTTGTTCTCTGTGCTGAGAGCCAAATCTTTTGGGTTATCCACTCAAGAGTTCTTCACGGAGGCAGACAATAGCCGATCGGAGGGGGAATCAGGAAGGGTGCCTAATGAAAGTGGACTCGTGACCCCTGCACCCAAGTTTAAGTGGCGTAGGGTGTCAGCGATTCGGGACTTTCTGCCTGGATGCAGAAGGGCGTCGACATCTGGTTTAGATAGGCAAATCGCAGTTACTCGATCTAGTGAAGGCAAGTGTTAGTAATCTCGTAGTTAGGTGTTTAGATTAAAGATCTTCTAATTCTTTTGTTAATAGTGTTAATTGTGTGATATGTTTGGTATAGGTGATGGCGATCGTGAGTGTTTAGTTCTCTACGTGATCAGGTGTGTAATCTCACACCCACTTCGATGATTGCATGCGGTGTTCTGTGAAACGGCCAAAAGCTGGAAAGTCGGCAACTGTGACCACTTGAGCGTGCGAGCACTCATAGTGGTAAATCGAGATACGAATCATGATGTTAAGTAGGGGTGAGCAAAACTCGATTCGACTCGAAAAAATCGAAAAAAATTTGAATTTCGAGTTAAACGAATCGAGTTATTCGAGTTATTCGAGTTATTCGAGTCAACTCGATTTTTTTTCGAATTTTGAGTTCGAATCGAGTTGAGTTTTCGAATTCGAATTCGAATAACTCGAATAATTCGAATAATTCGAATATCAAACTATAATATTTTACATTTTTACCCCAAACTCCCAAACCTTTTTACTTTTCCCTCAAAACTTTTACTCCTCCCACTTTCCCCCAAAACTTTACTCCCCTCCCATCCCAACCCCCCAATCTACCCAAAATTCATTCCCACCAAAATTTTACTCTCCCATTTACTTTTTCTCAAAATTTTACTCCCAAAAACCCTCAAAACTTTTTATTTTCCCCAAAACTTTTACTCCCCCCACTTTCCCCTAAAACTTTTACTCCCTTCCTATCTCACCTCCCATGTACCACAAACCTATCCCCCCTCCAATTTTTTTAATATTTTCCCTTTAAAATTTTACTCTCCCTATTTATTTTCCCTCAAACTTTTATTCTCCAGAACTTTTTATTTTCCCCCTAAACTTTTACTTCTCACCCTTTACTCTCAAATAAAAAATCAAAATTATCCAAAAAAAATCACTAAACATAAATAGTAATAATTTTATTATATCTACTATTTATATTATTAAATTAAATTTCACATTTTATATTATTTACATTATTGAATTGTTTAGTCATGTTGAATATTTATATTAAAATTGAATTATTAATTATGCCATAAAATATTCGTGTTAAAATTTTATATTGGTATTAATTTCACATTTTATCTTTAAAATAACTTTTATTAAAAAATCACTTATGTTTAATATATTTTTTAATTCCAAAATACATAGTGACAAGAATTTGAAGATAATTGAAAGAACTAAACAAGCAAAGAAGCTAACTCGTATATAAAAGATTAATAAATAAATTATTTGGTGTAAAAGTTAATAAAAAAAATTTAATTAAGGTAGACAAATTTTATTATGATAGGTGACAATGGTTACAAGGACCCAGAATTATTTTTTAAAATTTAACTCGAACAAATATATTTGATTCGATTCGATTCGAATTCCATCTCACTCGCCTCGATTCGAGAAAATTTCAAATCAAATTAGGATGATAAAATATGATTCGTCAACTCGATTAACTCGAAATTTTTTCATTCGATTCGATTCGATCGAACGCTCACCCCTAACGTTAAGTCGTGGAGAGTGTCAGGAACACTCTCGCGATACCGAGGCTGTAACGGGCCTAACAGGGCCAAAACGGGCCAAATGGGCCCGATGGGCTATCCGGACCACTTGGGCAAATCTGATCGAAAAACTGTCAAATGATAACTCCGAATGCCAAATCTACAAATCTGATACCGAAATCGCACGTGTGGGCCACATTTGGCCTAAGATGGACTTTAGGCCCATTAGCTCTGTAGTGGCTTAAAAAGAGTTCTGTGTCGCTCGAGGCGACAGTAGGCCTTCGGAAAGGCCGTTGAATGCGTAAATTACCAAAATACTCTTGGTGGGTAAATTACTAAAATACCCCTAGGTTGCGAAATTACCAAAATACCCTTGGAGGGTAAATTACTGAAATACCCCTGGGTTACGAAATTACCAAAATAACCTTGGAGGGTAAATTACCGAAATACCCCTAGGTTGCGAAATTACCAAAATACCCTCGATGGGTAAAATTATCGAAACACCCCAAAGGGGTGAAGATGACCGTTATACCCTTGTTCATGGTTGAATATTGTATGTATGATTTTTATTACACTTTTATATGACGATACATTGCATTTTATCATGTTGCGTGGGGCGGGATAATGACTGAATAGCAGTGTAGCCTGGTGGCTCTGCCACATACTATTTTAGTGGCTATGCCGCATATATATACATACTATGACTCTGGTGGCTCAGCCACAAATATTGTGATTAGCAGCTCGTCTGCAATATTGGTCTGATTGGCAGGGTAGGTTGACTTGATCCCCACAGGTGACGATTGGTTGGTACGAGGGTGTGATTGGCTGGATTGGGTTGGGTTACATTACATTTCATTGTTACATTATCATGATAAAAGGGCCTAGACCCAGGTTGATGTCATATGGGCTCGGGCCCAGTTAGTGACCATTTAGGGGATTACACACTGAGTTCTCAAAACTCACCCCTCTGCTTTAACCTTATAGGTGATCCCCAGCGATAGAGGATTTGGAGCCGCAGAGGACTCGGTGGTGGCCATACATCGGGAATATTTCTCGTGAACTTTAGTAATCCGGTTTTTACTTTATTTATAAGATTATTTATTTTGGGTTATCATTTTGTAATAAGGCCTTTGGTTTATTTTTCTTTTAAGTTTTCATTAGTAACTGTTAAATTTATGAATACGGGGTTTTCTTAAAACATTAATAATCGTTTTCAAAATGTCATGTTTCCGCAACGATTCAAGTTCAATTTTCATAATAAAAACAGTCTTTTTAAATGAAAACAACTTTATAAAAGGGACACTAAGTAAATCGGGGTTTTTTACAAACAAACATCAAAGCTCGGAGTTTCAAAAAGAATACGAAGTTTTTAACGAACGCGCAGTTTTTAAACAACCCTTTAATGTGACATCCCAGATCCGATCATAACGTCTAGGCCGAGTTTGGGGTGTTACATTGTATGTCTCAGTCATTTTCCCCACAATTTTCTTGATTTTTTTTTAGCTGCCTCAACCGCACCATTCATTTTCGGGAGATATGGCAACGAGTTGTGGTTTTAATTTTGAATTGACTGTAGACTTCCACTATCGCGCTATTGTTCAGGTTCAACGCATTGTTAGATACGATCCTTTCCGGCATACCATAGCGGCATATGATCTCCCTCTTCAAAAACTTGCTAACTGTCGTCTTCGTGACATTAGCATATGAAGCTGCCTCTACCCATTTGGTGAAGTAATCGATGACCACGAAAATGAATCGATGTCCATTAGAAGCCTTCGGTGAAATCGGCCCAATGACGTCCATGCCTCACATTGAGAAAGGCCACGGAGAAGTCATAACATGAAGAGGTGAAGGAGGCAAATGGATTTTGTCTCCATAAATCTGGCACTTCTTGGCGTAATGGATGCAATCCCCTTTCATCGTGGACCAGTAATACCCGAATCTCATGATTTGCCTGGCCATTGTAAATCTATTGGCATGCGTCCCGCAGACACCTTCATGGACTTCTACTAGGATTTTCTTAGCCTCAACAGCATCAACGCATCTTAACAGCACCTGGTCCTTCCTTTTTTTATACAGGATCTCTCCGTCTAAGACATAGTCACTGGCCAGTCTTCTCAATGTTCTCCTATCATTTTCAGTTGCTTGATCAGGGTATTCACAGCTCTTCACATATCGCAGAATATCATGATACCAAAGATGATCATCTCTCTCATCCTCCTCGTCGATATTGCAGCAGTGAGCCGGAGCCTCACAGATACTCATTTGGATAGGCTCATACCTTCCTGCTTATTTACTTTGATCATAGAAGCTAATGTGGCTAAGGCGTCAGCCATCTGGTTTTCATCACCCGGGAGGAAAAGAAGGTGATATTATCAAACTTCTCAATTAACTCCAAAACTAACTTTTGATAACTGATCAATTTGGGATCTTTCGTTTCCTATTCTCCTTTGAGCTAATAGATCACCAACGCGGAATCTCCATATACCTCTAGCACCTTGACTTTGCGGTCTATGGCTGCTCGAATTCGCATGATACATGCTTCGTATTCTGCCATATTGTTTGTGCAATCAAAATCCAACTTGCAAGTGAATGGATAATGATCTCCGCTTGGGGATATCAGGACTGCCCCAACTCCATCACCAACGGCATTTGACGTTCCGTCGAAGTTCAACTTCCAAGGACGATCTTCTAAGGTATCTTTTTCAATCGCCTCTACAAGCATCAGATCTTCATTGGGAAAATCAAAGTTCAAGGGTTCGTAATCGTCTAGAGCTCTGTTAGCTAGAAAATTTGCTATTGCATTACCTCAACCTCCGAGTTGTCCAGACCAAGGCGCAACATAATTTCTCAATTGGCGAGTATCTCATTTCACACACAGTAAATTTCTTACTGAGGTAATATATCGCCTTTTCTTTCTTTCCTGTCTCATCGTGTTGGTCGGGCACACATCCCATTGAATTATCGAATACTGTCAAATACAGAATCAATGGTTTATCCGGACTGGGTGGCATTAGTACTGGAGTATTAGACAAGTATTGTTTAATTCTGTCAAAAGCCTTCTGGCATTCGTCGTCCCAAATGCCTGGGTTGTGTTTCTTAAGAAGACAAAATATGGGGTCACATTTCTCAGTCAATTTTGAAATGAACCGGGCAATATAATTTAGTCTTCCTAGAAAACCTCAGACTTCCTTTTGAGTGCGTGTAACACCCCAAACCCGGCCTAGACATTATGACCAGATCTAACGTGTCACATCAAAGTTTTGTTTGAAACTACATTTTTATTGGAAACCCTTCTTACAATTTAAAACTTTCTACCATTTAAAACCTCAGACTTTGTTGCTTATTTTCAAAACATGATTTACTCAAAGGCAATCTCTTGCAAAATAATATTACTTTTAAAAACCTTATTTGTTGCGGAAGTTTAATTTAAAATAGTTGCGGATGCGTGATATTTTGGAAAACAGTAGTTATTATTTTAAAAACCCATGTTTAATAGACTAGCGAGTTGAAATTAAAAGAATACCATATAAAAGTTAAAAAAATCCCAAATGGCCTTATTACAAAATTATTAACCCAATAATTTAAAATGAAATAAAATCAAATCGCTAAGTTTAACTTTAAAGCATATCTAACATGTGGCCACCTCCGAGTCCCTCACAGCTCCAAATCCTCTAAGGCTGGGGATTACCTGCATAGTTAAAGAAAAGGGTGAGTTACGAGAACTCAATGTGTAATCCCCTATCATGGTCACAGTCTGGGCCCAAGCCCATACGATATCAGTCTGGGCCTAAGCCCTATTTAGTAACAGTCTGGGCCTAAGCCCTATTTAGTAACAGTCTGGGCCTAAGCCCTATTTAGTAACAGTCTGGGCCTAAGCCCTATGTCATATCAATGCAAACGGACATGTAACCCAACCCTTTCAAGCCAACTCACCACCCGTACCAACCATCTCACCATGTGGGGACCAAGTCGACCCACCCAACCAACACACCACCCGTACCAACTAGCTCACCATGTGGGGACCACGTCGACCCACCCAGCCAGCTCACCAATAATGCAGCCTAGCTGCTAACAACAATGCAGCAAAGCTGCTAACAACAATATACGTGGCTGAGCCACTAGAATAAGAGTACGTCGCGATGCCACTATAACAGTACTTCCTCCAAATTAGAAAAACCCAACCCAATGCAGTATGTCATGTCATAACTAACCCATGTATGCAGTGCATCACAATCATAATCAATCATACAATTATTACACATACATCGCTGGTACTACCAGTAAAGGTATAACGGTCATTTGGTCGGTTAGGGGTAAAACGGTCATTTCACCCCTTAGGGGTACTTCGGTAATTCTATCCATCGAGAGTATTTCGGTAATTCTACCTATCGAGAGTATTTCGGTAATTCTACCCATCAAAGGTATTTCAGTAATTCTACCCATCGAGGGTATTTCGATAATTTTACCCATTGAGGGTATTTCGATAATTTTACTCCTATAAAGGCCTTTTCGAAGGCCTACAGTCGCCTCGAGCGACACAGATACCCTTTTTGATCGAAATGGTGCAATTGGGCCAAAGCCAAATTTTTGGCCCAAGTGGGCCCACACGCTCGTCTGGCCCATTCAGTCTAATTTCGGTTGCGGCTGAGCGAATTTTGCAGCCCGGCTCACTGTTATCATCCTACTGAGGATTTTACCTCTGTGGGGCCCTTTGGGCCTCCATGGCCCATTGAGGCCCATTACGACCTCAAACCCATCGAAACATTCATGGCGGCCATCCCTACGAGCGTTTGCACGCTCGAGGGTTTTTAGATGCCAAAAATATGGCTTTTCGGCTTTTAGCGGTACACAGTAGCACAAACGGTATGAGACATCGTCATCCAATGTTTGAACAAAACGATAAAGGGTGTACGACTACACACCTGTTACGAGTTGTGGTTTGAACCGCTTCCAAGACACCTATGATAACGACCATCCATTAGTTAGTCACAAAGTCTTGCTAATCCCGAGTATTAATCGCTTAAATCAACTTACATACTTACCCGAAAATGAAAGACTCTTTGCAATGAAAGAGTATTCAGCCTACACCCCCAAGTTAAGGGAAACAAGTCCCTAGCGACAAATGACGAAAAAGAACATGTTAGAAATGCTACTCCATGGCAACTAGAGAAACAGCCTTTCGGTCCCCCAAGAACCCAAATCGAGAAAGAGAGAAAACAACCAACCTATATTTGGCTATAGCCACAACTTACCAATCAAGTGGGAGAGATTCTGAAACAATTAGAATGAAGAGAAGAGAATATTCGGGCCCTCAAAGATTCGGCCTACACAAAAGAAACAAGGCTTAATGCTTGGCTAGCTACACAAGGTCAACAGAAGAATGAGCGGAGAAGGAAGGTCGAGTGTTCGGCCAAAGGAGAACCGAAATGGAGAAAATGTAGATTCAGCCAAGAAAAGAAGGCAACGAAGTGTGAAGAGAAATGGGAAGAAAAGAAAAGATTTGGCCAACCAACTTGCAGACGAGATGCTAACCGAGCAACTGAAGTGTGAATAGCTAATGGCAAAGAGGAAAAGAAATGCACGAAAGGTAGCAAAATGCACGGAAAGGAGAAGAATACACCAAATGCTTCGAAAGAAGAATCCTGAAATGCTCCCAAAGACCCTTCAGCCGAAATTGCAACATACCCACCTCTTAGCAAAAATTTTCATCCTATCAACACTCCCAATTTCGGCCAACACTCCCACTCTCATTCATCTCCAAGATTTCCTCCACTACAATCTCCTAGAATTGCTCCCATCCATCCATTTGAAACTTTTGACCAAGTCTCCAACTTCCCTTGTAGAGTTTGATCCCAACTCTACTTCTTCCACTCTCAAGCCACAAAATAAAAGTCTCCAATTGTACTTCGTGGGATTCGAACCCCACTCTTCCTTGTTATCCCATTGATGCTGTAGCACTAAGTCGCATGCTCATCTTGTGACTCCTAAATGCACACAAATATACTTAAGTCCTACAGCTAACAACCCTCTCCTCTTTAGGGCCAAAACTAAAATTTTTCCAAAGCTCAGACTTGAACCCAGGTCTCCTTAGAACCCCAAATACACTCAAATAGTTAGCCGTTCAAGCACAACATGAATTTTAAGAAAAATTATAGCCCTTAATTTTTGGGATGTTACAGTGCGCGGCGAAGGCAATTCTTGTACAGCCTTGACTTTATCCAAGTCAACCTCAATTCCCTTTTCACTGACCACGAAACCAAGCAGTTTTCCTGACCTAGCCCCAAAAGTACACTTGGTTGGGTTAAGCTTTAGCTGAAATTTCCTCAACCTCAAGAACAGTTTCCTCAAAACATGTACATGCTCCTTTTCCGTTCGGGATTTCGCAATCATGTCGTCGACGTAGATCTCGATCTCCTTGTGCATCATGTCGTGAAACAAGGTTACCGTGGCTCTTTGGTATGTTGCTCCCGCATTTTTTAACCCGAATGGCATCACCTTGTAACAAAATGTTCCCCACAAGGTTATGAATGTGGTCTTTTCCATGTCTTCAGGATGCATCATTATCTGATTGTATCTAGAGAAACCATCCATGAAGGAGAACAATGAATAACCTGCTGTGTTATCCACCAAAGTGTCGATGTGAGGCAATGGGATGTTGTTGAAACACCCCAAACCCGGCCCACGAGCCTCGACCGGATCTGACATGTTCCTTCAGAAAAACTTAACTTAGTTTTGTTTCATGTTCTAGTAAAATAAGTCGAGTATTAAATCAAGTTTGAAATTTAAACGAGTTGAAAACCAATTTGTCGTCCAAGTTTGTACTTCATTAAAACGTTTCCTTCATATTTCATAAATTAAAAGAAATGCCGGCTTTCAGAGCTTTTTAAGTTAAAAACCGTAAGTTGATTAGGTGATAAAACGTTTAGAGTTGCTTGGGTAAAATGTTTAATTACTTGTTGATCGTATGAGAATAAAAATTTAAAATGCAAAATTAAAATAGTTTAATAGTGGCCTTATTACAACTGAACAAAATAAAACCCGAAAGAAGAGTATGCTAAAGAAAACGCAAAGTTCAACCATACGAAAACCCGAAAACGCTGAGCATGGCCACCACATAGTCCTCGCTGACCCGGTCCCTAGCAATAAGTGTCACCTGCAAAATGTTAGCCCACGAAGGGTGAGTCAACAAACTCAATGTGTAACAGCCAACACAAAGTCCCAATCGATTATAGCCATAATCCCAAATGTTTCGGCAAAGCCCATCTTTAGTCATATTCAGCCATAGGCCCATAACATAGCATACTTATCATAGCATATCAGGTCACATATATAAAATGAAAATGCAACCCAAACCCACCTAAATATCCAACCTCTACACACCACCCGTACCTGCCAATCACACCGTGGGGATTACTAAATCGACCCTCCATCCGCTACACACTCTCGAAGGCAGTCGCTGCAGTCAACTGCACATCGCCCTTATAACATGGCATAGCCACCAAATAATGTGACAAAGTCACCGGATACATAATATTGTGACATAAGTCACCAGATTAATGTGGTAAGACCACCGGAACACTTCCCCTTTATCATTATCACCCATATGCCCATGCATCATACAAAACATACAGATATCATGCAATATACCTTACCCCAAGGCTATAACGAAATTACTCACTTTTTCATACCAATGTTTATAAACATTATTAATCGAGTGTTAAGGGGTAACGTACCTGAATACACTGTACCATTGAATGGTACCCTTAGCCATGTTTATTCATAACCTTGTTAACACTTATTTAACACTATTATTATTAATCTATCGAGAGTTAGTGTGGGGTTACACACCTGAGAACACGGAGAATGACACTCTCGACCTCACTGACACCCTCATCGAAATAGATCCGAAACCCGAAGACTCCTCATTTACCTTTGTCGAACCCCTTCCTATAACATCATGGTTAGAATCGACTAACACATAAAAGATATGGCCTTTGGCCGAATATTATATCTTGCTTACCTCGAATATCCAAATCTCGAAAGATCTCCTCTAACGTCGGCTACAATAAATCCCGGAACCCACCTTCATGGTTTCGGCCAAAGAGATATAGGGGATTAGAGCCATTGGTTTCGACAGACCAAGAAGGAAAAATAAAAGGAAATCAATCTAAAAAGAAATCCTTACCACGCAACTAGCCCGATTCGATTTTACAACCACCCTTGAGAGTCGATGCACCAAAAGAGACTACGAACGATAGATGAAGAATTCGGCTAGAGTACTATTCGATTTTGATGAATCCAAAAGAGAAAGGTATGATAGTGAAACTCAAATATAGATTCGGCTTATAGGGGATTTTGGGAAGAAACTCAATTGAGAGAGATGAAAAGATGATGGAACTAGGCTAAGATGAAAAGATGAAAGCTTAAGGGTTTTTGGCTAGAGTATTAGGTGTATTCGGCTTCCAACAAAAGAATGGAGAGGAGAAGTTTGGGATTTTAAGAGTTGCGGCAATGGTGAGAATGAAAGAGAGGTTTCGGCTATCACAAGAGAAAACAAGGAAGAAAGCTAGGGAGGGGAAACTAGATTCGGCTTAAAAGAAAACAAGTTGAGAGATGAAAGATGAGAGGCAAGTGACCTTAATGGTTTTTTGAAGTTTCGGCAAAGGTCTACCAAGTGAGAAAAGGGTCGATTTCAGTGTGGTTTTGATTATGAAAGAAAAGAGTGAGAACTAGGAGAGAAAGAAGCTGAGTTTCGGCTAAAAGAAAGTGACCGATTTGGCACTTTGATGGCATTAGGCTTTCGGCACACATAGCCTCCCCCAAACCAATTATGCACCCTCTCAGAGTCCCCCATTCGGCCACCTCTTCCCTTCTCTCCCTCTCCCACATTTTTCTCCTAATTCTTCTCTTCTCATTTCATTCAAAAGAGTTTGAATGAGTCAACACTTATCTTCCCTCTTAGCCGAATTTTCAAATGCATTGACCAAGTCTATCACTCATCCATTTAGAGTCCCTGTACCGTCCAACTCTTCACTCTCCTTGACGCAAAAAGAACCTCCAAAATGCTCCCCTTGCTGCTCGAACCTAGGTCCCTTCTCAACCCCTGAGGCGTCACTCTCCTGTGCTCTAAGTGGCGCCTCCCTTGCCACTTTACCAACTGAGTTCTTGTGTCATAGTCCACACACTAATTTCCTTAAGGCCTAGCGCTCCTAGCTCCTCCCCTATCAGCTTAAAGTCAAACATTTTTTCTAAGGCTCCTACCCTACACCCCAAGGTTCCCGAAGCCCCCAAAACACATACAAACAGCACACAAGCACACTGCTACATAGATCTGAGCTAAAACGCATAACCCCTAAATCCCAGATATTACAGTTGTCCTTTGGGCTGGCCTTGTTTAAGTCTCTATAATCTACACACATCCGTACTTTTCCATCTTTCTTAGGAACGGGGGCAACATTGGCTACCTATTCTGAGTAATTCACCACCTATAAGAACCCAACATCAAATTGGTTCTTAACCTCTTCTCTTATTTTTACTGCAACATCAAGTCTCATCCTTCGGAGCTTCTGTTGAATCTGCTTGCATTCTTCTTTTATGGGGATACGATGTACTACAATATCAACGCTCAACCCAGACATGTCTTGATATGACCATGCGAAGACATCTTTGAACTCCTACAAAAGTTTAAAGAGATCTTGCCTTGTTTCCTCACTTATGCAAGTGCCAATTTTCACCTCTTTCCCTTCTTCCAAAATCACATTCTCAATTGTCTTTTTGTGAGGTAGAATCAGCTTCTCTTCCCGCTCTACCATCTTTAATAAATTCGAGGATGAACTACAATCTCCGTCACCTGTAAAATCCTAAGATCCCTCTAAGTACATGTCTCGTTCACAAGGGAATTCTGGGTCCATAGCAGCGTTGCTCATGACATCGATATCTGGGGACCTATTGTAGGTACGAAAGAATACCCAAAGAAACCAATGAATCTAAGAATAACTTATTTGTATGGTATGATTATGAATGGAATGAAAAAGAATAAAACAAAGTAATTGCTCGATGCATTTTATTGAAATAAAGTCGTTTTGAACATGAGCCTATTTCACAGCAGATTCTTATTGTTCCTAGGCTAGAAAACAATAAGCGTGTTTTGAACATTACTCTGTATTTGCTCTAAAAATCACAAGAAGTTCTTCTATACTCCAGTTGTTCAGAACACTTCCAGGCTCATAGGGGCGAATGCCCGCTAAGTTTCCTTCCTTCGGTCCCTCTTCAAATACGGCATTGATACTCAAAGTTTTCATCATATCTTCAGCTGTTTCTTCATTCGTGCTTTCCGGTCCCGGATGCATAACTCCTCTTGACACGAAGGTATTGGATATATGGGGAAAAGTCATTAGCTCCCACTTCACCTCTGAACCATCCAATCGTGCCTTTCGTCTCTCTTGTCTCTTCTCCAGCTCTTTCTTCCTCTGCTTGGCGTCTGGCTTATACCCTAAGCCAAAATGGTCCCATTTGCTAGTCAAGACCGGTATTTGACCCGTCCGTGGAGGTATTTCCCAAATCCTCTTCCAGGCAATGCTCCTTTTCCCACTGTTAGCTGTAGGCCCATCTTTATTGCTTCGGAGATTTTGGGCACCAGGATCTTGCTTCCTTTGGTGACGAAAGTGGCATTCACAAGCTCTAATGACAAAAAAAAACATTCAATTGCTTCGCTATCACTCTCTACGTATGGCGCATGATCGTAGTGGGAAAGTCTTAAAATTTATATAATGAATGATCGAGCCTAGAAACTAACTATCACCACGATTGAGGCAAACGCACCTATCGAACAGTAGTATAGTTTAGTGGCAAGACCGGAATGTCAAACCCAAGGGAACCAAAAGTACTAATACTAACTTTCTTTTTATTATTTAGCCTATGAATTAAAGAAATTGTTGTTAAATCTAAAATTAACTAACTACTAAGCTAAAGATGCTAAGACACAGAGAAGGAATTGGGGAAATACTATTGAGAAAACCAATTGATTAAGAAAATACCCGAGGAAGAATCCACCTAGATTTCACTTGTTATTTAACTCTGAACCAGAAGATTTATTCACTTGACTTGATCCTTAGGATTCCCTAATTTATATTAATACCTCTTTTGAGGCTACTAAGTCTAACCCTAGGTTGATTAATTGAAATCTCTTTCTAATTAAAACCCCTAGAATTGTATTAACTCGATCTATGGACTCCCATATTAGGTTTGACCCTAATCCGGCAGATTTTTGTCATCCTATTTCTAGGGTTGCGATCAACTCCGCTTAACTATGCTAGATCTACTCTCAGACAGGGACTTTTGCTCCACTGATTAAGCACATCAATACTTGAATCAATATCCTGGAATATCAAAGCAAGAATTAAGAACACATAGTTAAGAACAAATCAAGTATTTATCATATAGTTCAAAAAACAATAACAAGAACCGTATTAGGTTTCATCCCCCTCAGGTATTTGAGGGGTTTAGTTCATAATTATAAAAGAATACATCTCAGAAGAAAATATAAATAAAAAAAAAACCCTAAAACCCCCTGAAGGAAATTGAAGGGAAGATCTTCCGTCTTGAGTATGATTCCGGCTTCTTGAGATGGATCAACTGGCTTTCTTCGAGTAAATCCCACAATTTGGCCTCTTTGGCTTGGCTCTTCAGCCTACCTTAACCGCCTTCTTTTAGGTCACACTTAGGGTGTTTATATAGGCTTTCGGAATGTCTTTCTTCGCCCCTAAGTATCCTAATCCGAGTGGAATTAAAACAGGTCACGGTAGGGACACACCCGTGGCACACGCCCGTGTAAATCGAGGCCAAGCCGTGTTCGGGTCTACTAAGGAGGCACGGCCGTGTAGCTTGGGCCCAGGCCGTGTCAATTTCGTACTTTGGCCCATTTTCTCTATTTTTGGCCCGTTTCTCGTTCTTTTCATCCTCCGATTCTCTCCTAAGTATAAAACATGAAATTAAAGGATTAGGAGCACCAAATTCCACAATTCGGGGGATAAATCATCCAAAAGTATGCTAAATGTGGGATTAAAATATGAACATATTACGGTTTATCAAATACCCCCACACTTAAGCGTTTGCTTGTCCTCAAGCAAAGTTCTTAACTCACAATTAAAACAAACTTCCTCAATTCATGATATCCATCAATAGTGTTTCATCATAATTCATAGATAACTTATACATGGATAATTTAACTCAAAGAGTCCTAAAGATTCAAAAAATCTAAGTCATACATTTATAGCCCGAAAACATTAGGTGTTTCCCCTTATCTAAATGATTACCTTTAATTCAAAATCGACAAGAGTTGACATCTTCACTAAAGATTCACTCAAATCACTCAAAGTGTTTAAGGTTCAAAATTAAGCACTCAAAAGTCGAACATGAAAAGTTAATCCCATAGGCTTGCATGAAAATCAAATCTCCACCACTATAAAATGAAATGATACACAGATTAAAAGGTCTATAAAAAGGGTTGTAATGGGGCTCGGGTTAAAGGTGTGGATAAAGGTTGAATTAAAGGGTTAGAATCGAGATTGAATTGACAATTTACCTAACTAGAAAAATGAACTAATCCTGAATAATTACATCAATTGAAAACTTGTAATACTAATAATACGAGCTTCTTCTTCATGATGTGGAATTTAAACGTAAGCTCCCTTAATTATTGAACTAATAATGAATATACTTTGATTATTTTTTTTAATAACAAATCAAGTATTTACAATAATAAGAAAGAACTTTAACAACTGAAATATAGAACATAGTTAGGCAATTGCTCAAAATCAAATCTCGACAAAAAGGGAGTCAAGGAATGGTGATAACAAATACAAGATGGGTTTTAGGTTATTATTAGTGGGTGAGTCAATAAAAGGGTTGTTAAGATCAAGGGGGTTCACTAGGGGTTAATTGTGAGGGTAGGTTTTTAGTGGAGTAAGTGGGTTAAATCCTAAGTGCCTTTATCATCTCTGTATATCAAATCAATGATGTGGTCTCAACATGTATAATCAAAGCAAGTTCTAGAATAACAAATCAATGTTGACACACTCATAATCAAAAACTAAGCACGAAAGAATGTATGCTCTAAAAGGCTCAAAATCTCACAAAAGTTATGGGTTTTTGATATCAGCTTTTGTAAAGTTCAAACTTCAAGGTAATAATTAGATTCAGATAGACAACTTAACAAAATTTTAATTTTTGAAAATAGACTCATCATGTTTGATTCTCTAGTCTCCTAAAGTTTAAATCATCACTGCACAATTATCAATGACTTAATCCAAAACATATCAATAAAAATCATAAATCAAAAGAAATTTCATTTTAATAGTAATATGAGAAAATTACTTAATAACAAGACATAATTCAGGGATTTGAGAATAATGCAGAAAGTTAGGAACTTTTCAAAATAAAATTCACCCCCACACTTAAGATGTACATTGTTCTCAATGTACAAAGATAGATATTCACTATACAGTAGGAAAATCAAAAGAGAGGGAGAGAGGTGAAACTTCCTAAATTTCGGATGGATTCCTTGAGTTGGAAGTGTGGAAACTTGATTCGGAGGTGAAAGATAAGTTGGAGGGGGCGTCTTTGGTGGTGGTGTGGTGGCTGCCAACAATCTCTGCGCTAGATGAAGAAATTGGGAAACTCATGAAGAATTAGCCAGGAAATAATAAGAATAATTCAAAATATACTAATTATATATTTAAAGAAAATAAAAACAAAAAGAAAGAGTGTAAAAAATGAAATAAAATTAAACGAAAAGATTAATGGACTGAAAAGTCCTTATTGTTAGATGGTTCGCGAGGTGGGTGTGATTTCTAAGGCTTGGTGTGGTGATTCCCTAACAGCCTTTAGAACCTAAATCAAAGAAAACAAAATGTAAGAATAAAAATTAAAGACAAGAAAGATAAAGGGAAGGAAAATAAAGGAGAAGAGAAAAGAAAAAGAAGAATGAAATGGACTAAAAGGTCATTGTCCTGTCGAGTTAATGAAGTGGCTGGCATGAACTTATGTAGATCGGTCTTGCAGAGGAAGACTGTGCTAGGATCCTTCCATTTCTTTGACATGGATGAGGTGTAGACTAAGAGTTTGGAGAATGAAGAGGGGTGAAAATGAAAAGGGAGGGGAGTGTAAAGGGTATGGAAGAAGGGGAATAGGTAGTAGGTGAGAAGGGGAGAGGGGTGTTTTAAATAGAAATCTCAGATCTGGTACATCCCTACACCCGTGTACCATGGGTGTGTTGAGTCACACGGCCGTGTTGTGCTTCGTTCATTTCTCCCACGCCTGTGTACAACTCACCATGTCCGTGTTGATAAAACAGTGTCGACCACGGCTGTATCGCACGGCCGTGGTGTTTAGTTAGAGCCCGTGGCTTGAAGATATTTTTCATCCTATTTCATCCTATCTCTGCCACATCGGTACGAAAATTCGTGGTGTCCACACGGCCACGGCCACGGCCGTGTGCAAGGCCATGTGAGATGGAAATCTGCACTTTGGTTAGTTTATAGTTAGGTGCTAAAAAGGAAGAATAAAAGTAAAAATAAAAATGTAAAAATTAATGGGGTTAGTGCTCGGGTTGCCTCCCGAGAAGCGTTCGTTTATAGTCTTAAGCTAGACTTACCTCTCATTCGTACATTCATGGTGGTTAGAGGAGTTGAAAATCCTTTCTCATACTATCAGTTCTATTATCAGTATACAGTTTGAGTCGAGTAGCGTTTACTTTAAAAGTACCGAATGTAGGATTACTTACCTCGACTGTTCCATATGGGAAGACATTGAGTACCTTAAAAGGGATTTCTTCGTTTGTATTAAGGTTGGAAGGGGGGGAGTCGAGGATCTTTCTTATCCAACAATACTTGATCTTTGGTTTTAAATTTGGTTGTCCCATGGAGTGGCTTTGGTTCTGCTTCGTGTATTCCTAGTTTTTCCTTGAAATGTGTCTTCCACTCATCTATTTCATTGATCTGAAGCCTTCGTTCCTCATGAGTTATTTCCTTGTTGGCATGAGGTCTAGGATCTGGCTCAGTTGTGTAGTTCCGTGGTGCTTCCTAAAAAGAAGGTTTAACTAGATGGTCATTAATAGAATTTATGCTCTCACCTTGATTACTCGATGTCCTAGCCGAATCAAGAGCCTGAAGAGTGATTGTTTCGTCACCTACACAAAGTATGAGTTCACCTGTGTCGACATCAATTTTAGTCCTAGCAGTTGCTAAAAAGGGTCTTCCCAAAATTAAAGGAATATTATTGTCCTCATCCATGTCTAAAACGACAAAGTTTACTGGGAATATGAATTTATCAATTTTCACTAGAACATCTTCGATTATACCCCTAGGAATTCTAATAGTTTTATCAGCTAATTGAATGCTCATCCTAGTTTGTTTGGGTTTCCCTAGACCAAGTTGTTTAAACATTATATAAGGCATAACATTGATACTTGCCCCTAAATCAGCTAAAGCATTATCAACAGATAAACTACCAATTAAGCATGGAATTGTAAAACTCCCTGGATCTTTTAATTTTCGTGGTAGTTTATTTTGCGACATTGCTGAGCACACTGCGTTTAGTTCCACATGCGACTCTTCGTCTAACTTCCGCTTGTTTGTCAAAAGCTCTTTTAAAAATTTCATTGAATCTGGCATCTGCGAAAGAGCTTCAAGAAACGGTAAGTTAATATGTAATTTCTTTAGAAGTTTAAGAAATTTACCAAATTGTTCGTCTGTGTTGTCTTTCTTCATCGCATCGGGATATGGCACATGAGGTTGGTACTCTTTAATTACCTGTTTTGGCTTATCATTGTTTACCTCAACCTTACCTTCCTCGACCACATTATCTTCCTTTAGTTTGGGCTCATCTAACCCTTCACTATCATGAGCTGTTATGGCATAAAGTTACTCCTTTGGGTTAGTTTCAGTGTTGCTTGGTAGGCTTCCTTGTGGTCGTTCTGATATGATCTTAGGAAGTTGACCTAACTGGTTCTCGATTCCTTGAATCGATGCTTGTTGATTTTTGAGTGTTGTCTCGGTGTTTTGGAAATGAGTTTCTGACATCGCGATGAATTCTGTCAGTATCTTCTCAAGGTTCGGCTTCTTTTCCTATGGGTAGGGTTGTTGTTGGAAGTTTGGAGGGGGTTGTTGTCTCTGATTTCCTTGACCACCCCATGAGAAATTGGGGTGGTTCCTCCAACTTGGATTATAAGAATTACTATAAGGGTTATTTTGAGGTCTAAAATTATTACCCATATAGTTAACTTGCTCGTTCTCAGCGCTCAAGTTGTAAGGTGGATATTCTATATTGCTCATCCCTCCTCCATTCATATCGCACTGCATAACTGGATGTACCTGCGAGGAACCACATAAACCATCAATCTTTTTATTTAACATCTCTACCTGGTTTGGTAGCATGGTTACTGGGTCGAGGTTGAAAACACTGGCGGCTTTTGCTGGCCTTACCCTTGTGACTTGCCACTGATAGTTATTCAGTGACATCTCTTTAATGAATTCATAGGCAACCTCAGGTGTTTTGCTAAGGAGGCACGACTGTGTGGCTTGGGCCCAAGCTATGTCGATTTCGTACTTTGGCTTATTTTCTCCATTTTTGGCCCGTTTCTCGTTCTTTTCATCCTCCGGTGCTCTCCTAAGTATAAAACATGAAATTAAAGGATTAGGAGCACCAAATTCCACAATTCGGGGGATAAATCATCCAAAAGTATGCTAAATGTGGGATTAAAATATGAGCATATTACGGTTTATCAGCGCATCACTGACAACGGATGCGATAATGTCCTCCTCCGCATTTATCATTATTAGTCGGCCCTCTATCACCAACTTTAACTTCTGATGCAACGATGATGGTACTGCCCCTACCGAATGAATCAACGGCCTCCCTAATAGACAATTATAGGAATGCTTAATGTCCATCACTAGGAAGTCTACCTCGTATGTATTTAGTCCAATCAGAAGAGATATCCCTATCCTTCCCATTACTTTCCTTTCTATACCATCAAATGCTCTCACTACGTTTTGGCATGCTTTCATATGAGAGCTGTCCATAGGCAATCTATTCAATGTAGACAGAGGTAAGATGTTCAATGCCGAACCATTGTCAATTAGTACCCCCGGTAGTGTATACCCTTTACAGCAGGTGGTGATGTGTAAAGCTTTGGTGGATCCCATGCCCCCTGGCGGTATTTCATCGTCACTAAAACAGATGAAGTTGTCAGCGCTTATGTTGCTAACAAGGTGGTCTAGCTTGTTTAACGAAATGTCATCAGCGACATAGGTTTCATTCAACACCTTCATTAGTGCACTACGGCGCACCTCTGAGTTTAAGAGTAAAGCCAGTACCGATATGCGTGCCGACTGCTTATGTAATTGTTCCACAACACTATACTCACTGTGTTTTAGGAACTTCAAAAACTCTTTAGCTTCATCTTCCTTACTGGTTCATTAACCAGTGGTTCTGACCTCTCTTCTCCTTGTCTGGTCATAAAGGATTTCCTTTTTGCGGGTTCGGCTTCTGTGTTTGGCGTGCTGGCCGAACTCTTCTTTCCCGAAATTGTCACACTATAGTTATAATCCCAAGGCACTCTCTTGTTATTCTTATAAGGGAAACCCACGGGTTTCTAAATTACAAATCTAGGTACCACTCTCGCCCCTCCTTCATCGATTCTCGGTCGTGATTGACCTCAAAGACTTTCTTTACTGACCCTCCTCCTGCGATGCACACGTCTTCTTCTTCAGTAGAGTCAAAGAACTACAGCTCTTTGTTATCATAACCCTTGCACTAGGGCCCTGATTGCTGAATCTCATGGTCCTCCTTATTGTGGAACTCACAGTAGTTCCTCACATCTTGGGATTTGCTCCCCAACCCTTGCAGAACTAAACCTCTTTCCCGCATTTCCTTCCAAACCTCCCTCAATGGGGTTCTTACTTCAGTAACTTTTTGTTTGATTCTCCTCAGTAACTTTTTGTTTGATTCTCCTCCCCCTATTCTTGACTATCGCGTTTACCCCTTTATCAGTATGATTGGGTAACAGATTTCCCACACCAGGTGCATCGTCGAATTTCACAACACCCGCATAAATAAGCCTTTCGACTAACCTTTTGAATGAGGTGCAGTTTTCTATCGAGTGTCCTACGATTCCCGCATGGTATTCACACTGAGCCTTTGTGTCATACCACTTAGGATATGAGGGTTGCAACGGTTTCAAGTAGAAAGGGGATACAATATGTGCATTGAACAGACTTTTATATAACTCCCCATACGTCATTGGTATGGGAGTAAACTGGAACTTCTCAGTATTCTCTTCGTGTTGGGCTCCTGCCTTGGTAAGGCCTGCTGGCCCGTGGCTACCGCTTTCGGTTGATTGATAGTAATAGGTTTTGAATAACCCGAGCTCACATTACTTCATTTTCTCTTTTCTTCGGAGCTGATCTTCTCGTCCTTTCCCCAGCCTCTATCTTTCCACACCTTATCGCATTTTCTATCATTTCACCAGACATTACTATGTCTGCGAAACTCTTAGTGGTGCTCCCAACATATGATTGATAAAAGGTGCATTCAAGGTATTAATGAAAAGCATAGTTGTTTCTTTTTCCAGCAGTGGCGGTTGGACCTGCGTAGTGACTTCCCTCCACCTCTGGCAATATTTCCTGAAACTTTCGCCCGACTTTTTCTCCATGTTCTGTAACGTGATCCTGTCAAGCGTTATATCTATCACATGGCCATAATGCTTCATGAAGGCCTGTGCTAAATCCTTCCATGATTTGACTTGGGAATGACTCAACTGACTGTACCATTTGGCCGCAGCCCCAGTCAAACTATCCTAGAAACAGTGAATTAACAACTGGTCATTGCTGACATGACTCGTCATTCTCCGACAGAACATTGTAATATGGGCCCCAGGGCAGCTGGTCCCATTGTATTTTTGCTCTAACCTTTCTAACCTTTGATCCATGGCTTTCGTTTTTCTTCGAGTGTAGTAGTGATGTTCCAGGGTAACTATAATACGATCTTTAGTTAATAGGGTTCCTTTATGACGTTTAATGCATATAATGCAATGTAATGCAAATGCATGATATGAATGCAAAAATAAAAGGTGTCGATTCTGGTTCAATTTCTTTTAGAATAACTTTATAAGAAATGTAACACCCCAAATCCGGCCTAAACATTATGGCCGGATCTAGCATGTCACATCAAAAGGTTATTTAAAAGCTACGCGTTCGTTGAAAACTTTGTATCCTTTTTGAAATTCCGAATTTCGTTGCTTACAAAAACAAGATTTGCTCACAGTGTGTTCTTGCAAAGATTTTTTTTCGAAAACTTTGTTTGTTGTAGAGGTTTGTCTTAAATAATTGCGAAACATGATGTTTTGAAAAACAGTAGTTATTATTTTAAAAACCAGTGTTTAAGCATTTAATAATTCATAACTAGCAGAATTACCAAAGGAAAGTTTAAAAAGAAAAATCTAATGGCCTTATTACACAAAATATTAACCTAAAAATAATATAAGATAAGTTAAATCCAAATTTACTAAATATCGTTAAGAAGCAAATCCGACGTATGGCCACCTCGGAGTCCTCCGCAGCTCCAAATCCTCTAACGCTGGGGATTACCTGCATGGTTAAAAGAAAGGGGTGAGTTACAAGAACTCAGTGTGTAATCCCCTATAACGGTCACTATCTAGGCCTGAGCCCATACGGTATCGGTCTGGGCCTAAGCCCTATTAGGTAATAAGCTGGGCCTAAGCCCCAAAATCATCTCAATATATGTGGATATGAGCCCACCCCAATCCTACCAGCCGACTAACTCACCACCCGTACCAACCAATCACACCATGTGGGGACCATGTCAACCCACCCAGCCAAACCTCACCAATATTGTAGTCAAGCTGCTAATCACGGTATATGTGGCTGAGCCACTAAAACGGTAGCTGGCGATGCCACTCGAACGGTATGTGGCAGAGCCACTAAAATGTTATGTGGCAGAGCCACTAAAACAATACTTCCTCCAATCATCAAACCCAACCCATGCAACATGATATGAATGTAGCGTATTACAAGTATAATAGTATAAATAAAATCACATACACAATATTTAACTACCATCAAGGACATAACGGTCATTTTGTCACCTAAGGGTATAACGGTAATTTCACCCCTTGGGGGTATTTCGGTAATTTACCCGTCGAGGGTATTTCGGTAATTTACCCACTAAAGGTATTTCGGTAATTTACCCACTAAGGGTATTTCAGTAATTTTACCCACTAAGGGTATTTCGATAATTTTACCCCTACAACAGCCTTTCCGAAGGCCTAACGTCGCCTCGAGCGACTCGGTTTCCATTTTCGGTCAATACATTGCTATTGGGCCTAAAACCCCATTTCGACCCACTCAAGCCCACACGCTCGTGTGGGCCATCCTGTTCGGTTTCAGTCTTGGTTCTGCGAACTTCACAGTCGCAACGATCAACTTACATTTTTCAACGTTTCCGCTTAAGTAGGCCCATTAACTCGTTGGGCCCATTTGGCCCGTCTCGGCTCAATAAGGCCCATTACGGCCTCAGTTTTACGAGAGCATTCGTGACACTCTCTCAATCATTTGTCGCTCTCATTAGAGACTCGGTCTATCACTACGAGCGCTCGCAGCTAGAGTGATCTCAGTTGCCGGTATTTCGGCTTTTCGGTATTCCAACTTTTAGTCGATTCACAGAACAACATACACAGAATAAGCAGTAATGTGAGATTACACACTTGCTGGATTGCCGAAAGAACTACTCCTCGTTGCCCCTAAGATAACAATAATCAAGAGTTTACTACTCAACTAGATCCACTTACTGTAACACCCCTTACCCGGGTTCTACGCCAGAATCGGGCCCGAGGTGTTACCGTAATTAAAACCACTTGATCGCCACTTAGGCTCATCGTGACTACTCTCTCAAGTCACCTCAACAACCTTATTCTCGACTTACGAGGCCTCACTCATACACACGAGGACTCTCGAGACTATTCCGGAACTTTTTCAAATCTTAAAATTTTCTCTTTTATACAGGGCTCACACGCCCGTGTAAGATGAGACACGCCCGTGTGTAGATACACACGCCCATTCCTTCAACCCATGTATGAAAGCCCAAGCATTCTGCCAATGCCCCACGGCTAGGGTACACACCCGTGCTCTCCAATCGTGGTGAACACTGACTTCACTTACACGGTCTAGAGCCTAGACACACACCCGTGTGGCTAGCTCGTGGCCAAATCTAACTTAAAATTTCAACATGCAGGGGACACACGGCCAAGTCACACGCCCATGGGCTGACCGTGTGCCGCATATGGCCTAGACACACGCCCATGTGTCTATCCACATGGACAAGAACAAAGCTATTTGCTAAGCCCTTATCACCCCTATAGCATACACAACATGCACTCATTCAACACATCCATAATCAACTCAAATGAAATCACAATCTCACATGGATAACTACATCTTTTCATATAATATAACAGCCAACAACTATGGCATTATACAAAGTAGATTATCCAACTATGGGATAACACATCCTAGCCATTTACAACAAAATTCACTAACTTGTCTAGCCTCTATACATGCCATATACAAAACATTGAGTCTCATGTACCAGAGTGTGCTAATAATGTGGATGATCTTCCAATTGATCCTCGTATCTTGATTCAACACTTTTACTCTATAAGACAAGGGAAAAGAAAGGGAGTAAGCTTTGAGCTTAGTAAGTTTACACATAAACAATTAAGCATCATAGTATAGGCTAAACAACAATTACCATTATACTAACATATAATGTACAACAATACTTACTCTTTCTATCCCTTTACCACATTTCCAACACATCATGAGTCACATACTCATAACCATTGAAATGCACCCCTGCATTCAATATCACATTTACACAATATACAAGACAACATCATTTCTCGATAATTCATCCACACAGCTAATTAACTCAATAATATAACCACACAGCTAATCCACACAGTTAATCCACACAGCTAAGTTCTCGGTGGTTTCGCACTTAGCCCACCACAATCAATTAATAAGGTAGTATCACACTTAGCCTACCACAAAGGTATTCATAGTGGTTTCGCACATAGCCCACTAGACGATATACCTAACGATAGCATCGCACATAGCCAGCTTATCGTCAATATGCATTAAGATGGTATCGCACTTAGCCCACCATTTAGCATTCTCACTACACATTCACATATCTACTTACTTAACCATACATCCATTCACAAATTCTACCACATTCATCCCACATAGGTTCTCAATCATTCTCAATCATGCTACACACTAGCTAGCATTAAGAAATTGTAAGTATGAATGCATTGTTTAAGCATAGACTTACCTTGATACTCAAAAGTATAGAAATATGCAATTTAGTCCACCACCTTGTTCTTGCCTCGGTTTAGATCCGGGCTTCGTCTTTCTTGATCTATAATGAATAATCAGCTTATTTAATACACACATTGACTAAATTGACACTTATATCATACTTTGGAAAAATTACCCTTTAGCCCCTAATCTTCCTCATAATTACACTTTTGCCCCAAGGCTCGTAAAGTTATTTTTATTCAACTTTCTAGCCTTTCATGCTTAGTCGAATCACTTACTCAACTAAAGCTATCATCAATTCTCCCTAAATCACACATGTATGACTAAACTCAAGACTTTTACAAACTAGTCCCTACATGCATTTTCATGGAAAATCACTTAGCAAAAGATGTTTCTACTACATCAAGCTTTCATATTCTTCCATAAAACACCAAAATACATGCATGTCATACATAGGCACATTTTTTAACATCCATCATAGCTCATCAAATAGCTAAAAATAGCTTACTCATGCTACTAGGACTTCAAAAATACGAAGAATATCAAAAACGGGGCTTGGATGCACTTACTAGCAAGCTTGAAAAATTGAAGAGCCCTAACAATGGCTTCTTGAAAATTTCGACAGCCTTGGAGAAGAAGATGAATGAATTTTGTCATCTTTTCTCCCATTTTAATCATTTAATTGCCAAATGACCAAAATGCCCTTTTTACTAAACTTTCTATTTTAACTCATCCATGCCCAATTTTGTCCAAAAATTAAAAATTGGGAAAATTACCATTTTAAGGGCCTCTAATATATATTCTAAAGCCATTTCACACAAATAGATTCTAGAATCTCACATTTTGCAACTTTTGCAATTTAGTCCTTTTGAACAATTCAACCGTAATTTCACAAAATTGCTTCATGAAACTTTCACACTAACATGCAAACATAGTATAAACCTCAAAAACTCATACATAGACCTCGGATTTGTCGTCTCGTACCACTATTCCGACTAGACCCTAAACTAGGATATTACAATTACCACAAGACATGATCCCCCTACAGAGTATCAATATTCGGCCTTGCTCCTTGGCTAACGCAACGAGTTCCTAAAAAAAATAATTGATGCACCAAAGGGGTTAGCATCTAACCAACATTCGGCCCCCCACAAGAAAGAAGGAAACCGGTGCTAACTCAACAAAAGGGGTCACAAGAACATCACTAGCATCGAATTAAGAAGATACATGAGCTACTTCACCCTTACCAAAACCAAAGCTGACGACCATCGCCAATTGTTTGCTTAAAGAATTCGGCCCCCAACCACCAAGGGATAAAAGATTTGGGTCAAGAGATTAAGGAGGTTAGGCTTACCAAGTTCGGCCAACAGAAGAGAACCAAACTTCAAGCTACTAGATGTTTGGCTAAAGGGAAGTCAAAATAGGAGTAGGGGTGGCTATTCGACTTTAAGAAAAGAGGAGGAATGGACGCAATGTGAAGATAGATGAGCAGAAGGAGATTCGGCCACAACAAGTTTAGGCAATAACAAAAGAAATGGAAGAAAGCATGAGAGGTAAAATAAAAAGAGTAAAACAAAAAGAGGATAAGTGCACGAAAATGCTTCTCAAAGAAATCCTGAAAGGACTAAAAGAGAAATCGCAAAACACAAGAAGAGGTTTCAGTTTGCACTCACACTCAAGTTGCCAAAAAATGCTTCCTAATCCACCCCCTAGATGAAATCACCCCTCAAGGCACACTCCCAAATTCAGCCACTACTCCCTCACTCCTCAACTCCCTGATTTCTTCCACCATCCTCTCCTTAAATCACTCCTGGCCTCCCATTCAAATTGCTTGACCAACCATCAACCTAGTAGAGTTTGATCCCAACTCTACCTCTTGCTCTCCCAAGTCACAAAATAAAAGCATCTAGTTGCCATCTGTGGGATTCAAACCCCTTCCCTCTATGCTCTCCACCTGACGCCACACCACTCCACCATGTGCTCAACTTGTGTTAGCAAAACACACTCAATTATACATAAGTCCAACATCATCCAGCCCTCTCCACTAAAGGGTCAAAAATCAAAATTTTTCCAGGGCTCAGCCTCAAATCCAGGTCTCCCTAGAACCCCCAAACACCCTCAAATAACTAGCTAAGCAAGCCCAACACATGCAATATGCAAAAATTCCAAACCCCTAACTTTTGGGATGTTACAAGAAAACAAAATCCTTTACATACAACAAAATCACATATACGGCCTAGCCATTATGCTCAAAGCTTTAACTTTCTTAAAAAGCCAAGCTAGCTCTCGACCCCGGTCCGACTCTAGCTCATATTTCACACTTAACACATCAGCCTAAACTGCTAAAGCTTGTAAATGATCAGCCACTTCTCGTATCTGAGCCACAGCTTCGCCCATGACGTAATCTCTTTCTCTGATCTGGTCTTGAGATCTTTGAAACTGTTCTTCCCATCACTCGTTATCTGCCTCCAATAGTTGTAACCGGAGTTCATTATTTTGCAGCGTCGTTTCGAGCTCTCCCACATTTCCTTTCAGCTCTTCAATCTTGTTTAGGCTTGTTTCCAACTTCATCGTAGAGTTGCGGCTTCGACACAATGACTTCTCTAGTTCTGCTACTCGAGCTCTTAACATCTCTTTTTCGCTTTGGCTCTCAAACACAGTCTTTTTCAAAGTATCCTCTCGTGCTTGAGCATCATGAAGCCTCTTCTTCCACTGATCGACCTTAGCCTTCTCCTCTTGAATTTCTTAACGCCATTGTTCTGAGGTTTTCCCCAACCCAGCAGTTCTCATCAATGAATGCAACTTCTTGTACTTCATCTTCAAACTATCCAAATCTTCCTGGGCTTTCTTCTTTCCTTTTCTCAGTTTCTCAGCCTCTAATTTCTAGACATCAATATCTAACCTCAAATGCACTTTTTCTTCCTCTAGTTGTTCCATCTTTTTTCCTAACTCTGAATTTCTATTTTCGAAGTCCTATTTTATGATTTCCAACTCGGAAGGGACTATTTGCAATTATTCCTCCATCGGTCGAGCGCCATCTTGTCTCGGTTTTGGGATATTATCATTGATTCTTCTACTCCACCACGTATCATATTCGAAGGTCGTCATCGGACCTACAGCGACTCTTTTCATTCGGCGAGTCTAATTCTAAGCATTAGAAATCCCTTTAACCCTTTTCGTGTAGTTATCTCCTCCATACGTAAATTCACACTGAGCTAGCCCATGCGTTGCCGGTATGAACTATCTTGATCAGTATTGCATCAGCACAAGCAAAGTAGCATACCCAATGGCTCCCTAAATTCCCAGCAGAGGGACCCAATCAAAACTCCCACATCGGTAAAGAATTTCGTCGGGAACCAACCAAGGAGCTCTCCACTCAACGTCCTCTTCCTGGAGATTCAGAAGGAGCGCGATCCAATTTTCTTCTGATATGTCATCTCTCCTGGGCGTGGCTGCTAACTCCTTTAACGGGGAGTAATTCTCAGGAAAAAACCCGATAAGAAACTTTATCCACCTTCCAGAAATGGCTATGGAACCAAGCTAACAATAACTGCGCACATCCTATAAATTTGCCCTCACCGGCTCTCCTGTATGCATTCAAAGATCTAAATGTCTCGGCCAAGATCGCAGGAACAGGTGTAACCCCTTTGTCAAGTCGATCAAAGAGATCCGAGACCGCCTCATCTACATACCCTAATGCCCTAGGGAAAACCATTAAACCATAGATGCTCAAAGCAAAAACATCAACTCTCTTCTTCGTATCAGGATGCACTAGAATCAAATCCCTCAAATTCCTCCATGGGATGCATTTACACTCCCCTTTTTGCTTGACCCTCATTGCAATCCACTGTTCACTCATCCCTGTAATATTCATCGACTTCTTCAAAAAGGTCGGGACATAAGCGGCTCTCGAATAGGCCTTGTCGACTTCGATCCTCGGGCAACGAAGTAAAGCTGTATATTCTTCTACAGTGGGTACCAAATCTACCTTCCCAAAGGTGAAACAACTGTAGGTAGGATTCCAATATTGAGTGAGGGCCCGGAATAAATGCTCGTCTACCTTGATGTCAAGTAAGTGAGGCAAATCCCCATAATTACCATAGAACAACTGCTTAGTCCCTTCATCCCACTGGTCACATATCTCTTTTAATTCCCGAAGATTATTTTGCATCACACTAATGCGGGTATAATCACATAACTCTAATGTATATCCCTCGGCTAGGATGTTCTCTTTTTCTAATTACCTTTTCTCTGACCATATACGAACAGCCACATTATCTTCTACTTTATCAAGAAATTCGTTCTCCATGACAAGCTTCCTAAATTAGTGATCGAAATTGAATCGACACCTCTTTAAAATGAAAAGACATGCAATCACAGCCAAAATAAAATACAACAAGTCAGTATCATATACCAAAAATAAAATTCAGTATCATATACCAAAAATAAAATTCAAGGTAAACGACAAATAATCAAGCACATATCTGGGTGATTGCTAAGGTTTGGCGTAGTTCTACCTAGGGTAAGCTCTTAGGGCTTTCTACATGCAGTTTGGTTCTAAAAAAGAGGTACATGAACCGGCAGATTCCTCAATCCTCACCTATTATAGGCTCATATGGCCCGAGTTCAGTTCAGGGGAATACATTTCCCTATGGCTGCACGGAGATGAAAATCTCACGAAGACATAGGTACGGATGTATCCCGAAAGCGATCCACTATCCTGCACGGAGGTGAAAACCTCACGAAGGAGTAGCTTCTCACTCCCACGTAAATAGGGTAAAACCATATGGTCTTTATTCGATATGATGCAAGAGTACCCTAAAAACTCAAATCACAACAAACTAAATGACCCAAACAAATGCAATAAAAGAATCGTAATTTTCAAATCTGATTTTCAACTTTCGCCAAAAGGAAAAAAATTAATCAATTTACGGCTTGACTCTCTTATTCGGTCCCTAGTGGAGTCGCCAAGCTGTCGAAACCATTTTTTTTTGTTTGGAAAACAGGGTCGACTTTAAAAATGAAAATGGAGTCGCCACCAATCTTTTTTAAGGTGTGATCGGGTCACCTTAAGATTGATCGTTAAAATATTTTGATTTATTAAAACGATAGTTTTGGTCTACAAAATTTAGAAAAACGGGTTCGGGAGTCGATTACGCACGAGGAAGGATTAGCACCCTCGTGACGCCCAAAATTGGTACCTAATTGATTATTTAATGTCCTAATGTCAAAAATTTAAAAAGATTTCAAAATACGGTCCTCTTTATTCTAAAGGAAAACTTGAATAAAATATGAATGATAAGACCCTCTTATTTCAGAGAGGTAAAACGTCACGCCTAGTGAGTTAGGGTACGACATTTCAAATTCCCGAAACTGAGCTCGTCTTTTGACTTTCACAATTCATGTATTTAAATTTAAGAAGGATATTCGGTTATTTGGGTCCAATGAAAAATCGGAACCCAATAAGTTAGGGCTCAATTTCCCAAAATACCAAATACAGAATATTGCCTTTGTTTTTAGAAATCCTTATCTCGAGACAACAAAATGTCATATCCAGTGAGTTAGGACACAACATTTTGAATTCCCGAAAATAAGTTTTTATTTAACCCATGTGCTTTGATTTTAAAAGGAAAATAATAGGTTCTTTAGATTCGATGAGAAAAATCGAAACCCAGTAAATTAGGGTACGATTTTTTTCGAACCTTAGACGCAGAATGTTTGCTTATTTCAAAACGAAAATTTTAACGCATCGAATAGTATGTGATATGATTGTAGTAAAATGGAATATGGATTATAGTACACATGCATAATGGCATAAGACAAGGGTAACAGTGTGAATAATAAAAATGGAGGCAAAAACAAAATACGATAAAATAAAATTTAAAACCAATCATCTATATGAAATGCTAAGAAAAAGAACAAATAAATAACAGAAAATAATAACAAAAAAACTAATGGTAAATCAATACAAATAAACTATATGACAATTTTAAAAAATAATAAAATAATAGTAAAATAATAAAAATAATAAAAATAATAAAAATAGCAATAATAATGTTGATAATAATAATAATAATAATAAATATAATTATAGTAATAATATATATAATAATAGTGATAATAATAAGAATAATAATAATACTACTAATGAATATAATAATAATTATGAAATTAATTACAAATAAAAATAATAGTAGTAGTAATATTAAAATAATAATTATAGTAGTAAAATAATAGTAATACTAATTAATAATAATAATAATAGTGATAATAATAATATAAATAGTAATGAAAATAATAATAAAGTAATAGTAAAAATAAAAATAGTATTAATAATAAATAATAGTAATGATATTAAAATTAATAGTAATAAAAAAATAATAGTAATAGTGAAAATAAAAGTAATATTAATAATAATAATAATTGTAATAACAATAGAATTAATAATAATAATAATAATAATAATAATAAATAATAATAACGGTAACAAGGATAATATTAAATAATAATGATACTAATAATATGATAGTAATAATAAAAATATTAAATAATAATAATAGTAATAATAATAAAATAAAATAAAATAACGGACTAAATTGAACTTAAAACAGATATTTGGGGCGAATTTAAAAAAAATAAAAGAGAAAGTGACCTATTTGAACGCGCGAATGACATGGAGGGACTAAAGGGGAAAATATTCCCTCCCTCCAAAACGCTGCACTTGTCTCAGGACTAAAATGAACCCGGGACAAAATTTACGGGCAAAATTAAAAATGAAAGAAAGCTCAATTAAAAAACCAAAAAATGCGAAAGGGCTAAAAGCGCAAATAGCCCTTCCGCAAGAAAACACGCGGATCCTGAGCTTAATGGGTCTGGTCGCGGTCGGAGGCTCAAAACGACATTGTTTCACAGGTATATAAATACCATTTTTTAGCCTAAAAATTTCATTTTCTGCTGTTTCAAAAAAAAAAAAAAAACAAGGAGCCTTCTTGGCGATTTCCGGCTGAACTCTGGCGCCGATCGCCGCCGTTGGCGCCGTCGTACGCGGCGGCCGGAGCTTCGGAAAAAGGTGAGTTTTTTTCCTTTTTTGTTGTTTCTTGGTTGTAGTTTGTTCCATGTAACTTCCTCTGTCTTTTATGTCAACCTTCTTGAATATTGTCTAGATTCATTTCTTCAACTTCATCTAAATTTAATGAATCGATTAACAATTCTGGTAAATTCCAACTTTTCCATGTATTTTTTATGTCTTCAATTATATGGGTTGGAAAATCATCCAAAATCGATCCTGATCTTTGTATATTCTTTCATCCAAGGTTTTGTCATCTTTAACCACCATCCACGGTTTTTGCTCTTGAAACTCCACTAATGCTTGATGCAGATGCTTATGGCAACAACGATATCATTTCACTCGATGGAGAGCTTCCACAAGTGTGTCCTCCAAAATCGCCATTGTAGAAGGACAAGATTGAATGTGCAGAGGTTTTGCAATCCATCTCTAGGTTAAAGTAATGTGTTAATGAGATAACTTGATATCCTTAAATATTCTTTTCAGTTTCCCATAGTTCTCATATTTAATTTAGCCACCAAAAAAAAAGGGGAAGAAAAGAGAAACTGAACATGAATAAGACAACAAATGAGTGTATAGTAGGAGCTGGTATTTACATTGAAAAGATTACGAAATAACATCATCAGTTTGCCCCAAATGTGATTCTACCCAGATTCGCCCCTCATCACTCTGATCAATAGAACATTTTAATAGCATCCAAAAGATGAATAAAAAAAGGGCTGCCAAGACAAAAAAAAAGGCATTGTAATAAGCAACCAAAACAACTGTTGAAAATGGCTCCCTATCTCTTGTAACACGAGCAGTAACAAGGAAAAATCAACCGACTTGAATAAGATGAAGCAAATTGGCATTGATGAGATATTACTTCTCATGTGCCAACATTGGGAGCTGGAGTTGATATAGGAGCACCATGTGAATATCTCCATTGGTCACATGCTGAGCATTTATCCAGTTTCACACTGTTTTCCAAGGTGCAAAACTTGCAAGACCAAAATTTGTACTTGGTGCCAATGTCTCTGGGCCTTTCAGTGCAGCAAAGCTTGCATATTGGGGCTAATGGCTGCAATGTTTTCACATCAATGACATGCAAAGTAAGTTTCCAAGAGGGGACATTAAAATATATATATATAAGTTTCCAAGAGGGGACATTAAAAATATATATATATTTCTCCAGTTCAGGAGGCAAACAAGTAACACAAAGCATCTCTCACTGTAAAAAAAAAAGAAAAAAAAAAAAAAAAAAGAAAACATGGTCCATGCCAATATTAATATATCATGGCCTGTGGAGCTCAAAAAGCTCAAATTCATGATTATTAAGAACAATCGAAGCGAAAAATATGTGGGCCAAATACCATACAGGATAAGGATATACAGCTCAAAAACAGGACCACGCATGCCAGCGTGAACATTATCAATATAAATATCAAAATGTTTCAGCACATAAAATTCAATATAAAACACGAACATATATGTTAAAAAATATGATATCCCTTTATAAGCAAAGTATTTGAATGAAATGATATTGGTGCATGAAACACTTACTGGATTCAATAAAGTGCATGATTGGCACTCCCACACCACGGTTACTCCTTGATTTTCTGGAGAATCATCATTAAGCATAGGGGCAGAAGAAGTGGCACTTGAACTAGATTGGTGAGGTATAAGGTTATTGGATTTACAACTTCGTTTAGGAGATTTGGCACCTTTATTGATAGAAGATCTAGATACAGGAGGGGTAGTTAAATCCACAAAGCTAGATTCTGGTTTATCTTGCCCATGGCTTCGTTTAAGAGAGGTTCCACCAAAACCATGTCTGCTGGAAACATCATTGATACTCGATCTCTCTCCTCCCTGATCCAAGTCCAAATGATCCTGCAGAGTATCAGCACAGCTTTCTTCATCCCCAGCAATCTCAGAACAATGGGAACCACACCAGATATCATCCTGCAATCTCCTTTCAGCAGCCATTGCAGCTGCTTGTATAGGACTAAGCGCATCCCTAATGGTGCTGTCACGACCAAGACGTTTAGGTCCAGAAGGTAACAGAGACCCCAAGCGTGCTCTGTTCTCTGCTGCAGCTAATGCAGTCTGACAAAGAGATGAGAGTGGAGGTTGTCGGGAAAACCCACCCAAGCGCCTCCCAGGAAGATCAAACCCCTCCCCTGTGGCAGTTATTCCTTTTGACATGAGCTCCTCACATTCCTGCATGGATATAACAAGGAAAAATATACAAAGACATTAAAACTAGCACGTGCTACTTAAATATAGATTCTCCAAATTATCTTCATATATCAAGATCTTTAGGATACCTAAGATAAAAATAAAGGTGCATTTCTTAAAACCTTAACTAATCCCTGTTTAATTGTAATAATTCCAGAAATACAAGTAAATAGACAACAATGAGGAAACATGCAGAAGGAACACTGATTGAGCAAAGATCAGTCCAATTTTCCAAGTAAGACATGCATCCCAAATGGATTAAAACTAACATAGGGCTCAAATACATTGGAACCAATAATCAAATTATTCAACTAACATAAGCTCTCCCTTTTCCACATAGATAATGTTTAATCGTGAATCCATATATAGGCACATCCTGAGAACCTCCAGTCATACCTAATAATGCTTTCTTAATGATTTGGTCCTCACACGCCAGAATCTTTCATTTGATGGGCTTATATGGTTCTAACACAATAGCACGAACACAATAGCACAAACTTAAACAAGTCTTAACAGGAAAATTAGTAATATAGACATGAACCATCCATGAAACAGCATTTGGCACTGGAAAATGATGATTAGGGACTATCTAAAAGAATGGAAATGGACCTTTCTATGCTCATCCCAGAGCTTGTAAAAACTAGCATTATGAGGACCATGAGCATTATGGCAAAGCTCGTGAAGCATTGTATCAAGAACTTGATCAAAGGGATAAAAATCCCAATCCCAGTTCGGTCTTCGTAGCCTTAACTTCACGTGGATGCCAGCTCCCACATTCAGCCCAAGCAAAGCTGGATTATTCGGACTATCAATATGAAAAAAAAATCAAAACTAAATTCAGTATAATTTTTGAAAGTCAAGCCAAAGTAACTCCTAGTATGATAACTCAAAGCATGCAAACGCTTCACAATTCTTTCAATGCATTATTTGCCTTGGGCATCATGCTTCAGCATTGATAAAACACATCTCAATGCCATAAAAGAAAAGCGCTTGAATTTCAGTAGTATAACCGTAAATACCCATTCTTCCTTCAATCATAATTGAAGAAAAATAATTCAGCACAATTGAAGAAAAAAATCATTCTCTTTAACAGAATAAAAGATACCAGAATTCTGAGAGGAGCTTGACTCTCCATTTATGCTTATGCATAATGGGTTGAACTTGTTTGGCTATTTTCTCTAAGATTTTTTTGGCTTCTTCTTCTTCAGGTTTCCTCTTCAATGCTTTGATTTCCTAGACCTTGTGCAAATCCCCCAAATTCATTTTCCTTTTTCAGATAATTTTGGGAAATATCAAAACCCTAATTCAAATTTCTGAAAGGTTGAAACTTTAGGTGTGAATATGGAAATCTTGGTCGGGACTTTTGGGTTTTCTTATTTTGTAGCGGGATTTTAAATTGGTTCGCGTGGGAAGAAGCGTTCTGTTTGGTTGCAAAGATTTGGACAATAAACTGTCAGTCTACTATACATGTTAAATCAAAAGATACAGAAGGTCAAATTTTTGTAAGGAAATCGGTTTGGGGCAACTTGGTTTTTAGGTCTTTGCACTCTTAAAATTTAAATTTAGTTCCTATATTTCAAATAAAATTTAATATTTTATTTTTTATATTTTAAATAAAATTTTAAAAATATGCTTTTAAAAAATAATGAAAAAATAAAACTCTCTAAAATTTAAAAAATAAAAAATGATTTTGAAAATATAAAAAATTATAAAATTCAATGTTATCAAAATCGGACTAGGAATCGATTCGATGAGGTGAAAATTTGATTTGACCCCTGAACCAGTATGTATTTTTGAATCGAGCTAAAAGAACGATTGAACTGATAGTTGAACCAAATTTGAACTAGTTTGACCAATTGGTTCCCAGAGAGACTAGCGGTTCAAAGCAAATAAATTATTAAAAAAATAAAAAATAAAAAATATTATAAATTATAAAAATTGGTTCAACTACCAACTCAATTGGTTTTATAGCTCGATTAACTAATACATACTAATTCCCAAGCCAACCAATTTTTTACCTCTCATCAAATTTTACCAACTAATTTTTAATCTAATCGATTCGATCCAATTTAAATTGTAACGCCCCAAAATTCTTATTTCGGCTTTTGTGAAAATGTGACACAAATATCTATTTGCTTTAGTGGTTAAGTGTTCTAGGTGCGTGTGGGAGGTCTCAAGTTCAAGTCTTATTTTTGGCAAATTTTGATATTTTTCTGATCTAAGCACACACTCGTGTTTGGAGTGTGGGCTTATATTTAATTATTTGTAGGAACATATCAGAATAGGCCTGATAGTTTGGTGGTTAGGTGGAGCGTGGGTTTGTTGAAAGTCTTGTGTTTGAATCCTTACACAAACGTGATTGCTAATATTTTTGCTCTGTTCGCTTGTAGAGTTTCAGTTGAATGAGAAGTCTGAGTAGTGGTTGGTGGTGGGGTTAGTGGAGAGATTTGAGGGATTAGGGAGCTATTATGACATTATCTTTATTTTATTTTATTTTATTGATTTTATCTGATTTCTTTTCAATATTTTCTCTCTCCTTCCAAAAACTTTCTGACATCAATTTTCCCAAAGTTTCTTCCATCTTTTGACATTTTGTTTTCTCTTTTTCCTTTATCGAAATTTTACTTCATTCTCTCCTTTTCGATTATCCAAATTCGCCTTTTTCTGTGCAACTTCCGTCTATGTTCGTTCGTTAAGTCTTGTGTAATTTCAATCTTAAATTCTGTGGTTAGAATGTTAATGAAGGGTTTTATGTTGCTTTCATTTAGGGGAAGGGCAAGAATATGTGGGTGCTACCGAAGTGAATTGAGTGTTAAGGTCCCTTTCCGTTACCAGTAAGCTTTCGGATTCGTTGATTAGTTGATGTAAGGTTTGGTTGTGAAATAATCTTGTTTGGGATTGAGAAATTCGGTATTTAATTGCTAAATTACTGTTGGTTAATCTGGTTTTTAGGTTTCGGGAGGCTTAGGAGTGGTTTCACTTCAAACTGATACCAGGTGTGTACCAGAAAATGCAGAAAACGGGATTCGACAAAAGCAAAAATTGCAAACTGTCGATGCCACACAGGCGTGTGGTAGGCTGTGTGCGATAACACAACCGTGCGATCGACGAAGGCCAGAGCGTACGCAAGACACGACCGTGTGAAGGCCAGGGTGTGGACTTGTGGGCCACACAAGCTAAACTGTAACACCCTAAACCTGGCCCAAACACTACAACCGGATCTGGTATGTCACTAAGAAAATTTTGGAAAACATATCGTATTTTTAGAAAATATTTTTTTGAAGTTTATCCTTTTATTCGGGAAAAATAAATAGTTGGAAAAATAAATAGTTGATAGTTTAAATAAAATATGCCTTAGTTCAATTAAAAAAAAATTTAAATAACTAAAAGTAATAAAAGCCCATAATAAAACAAAATATAAACTAGTGGCCCATGGCCTTATTACAACGAGATTTAAAATCCATTAATTAAAAATATAAAATAATAACTTGAGTCTTTTTGTTGGATCCAGGTGTTCTTTTGCATGGCCACCTTGCGCTCCTCTCCAGCCCGGTCCAATGCACTAAGTGCTACCTGAAATATTAATTAATTGGTTGAGTCGTGAGACTCAGTGTGCAACCCTCATGCACCACTAGATTTTGGGCCTTAGGCCCATAAAACAGATTAATAATTTCATTTATATAAATAACAAATAATATGCAAGGCCCAACCCGTTTGCCTAGGTTTCCATCCGCTACACGCCCCCGCACCAACCGTTCACACCATTGGGGATTTCTACAATCAACCCACACCGCTACACGCCAAGATGGCAGTCATGCTGCTCATCAACATATTATGGCCGAAGCCATTATAACGGATCATGGCATTAGCCGCTACAACATATAACAGATCACGGTATAAACCGCTACACATATAACGCATAACTTTCTCCTTTCATCAACCCAACCCATGCAATCATATACAAGCAAATTACTTATAACATTTAATCAGATTATTCACTGACCTGGCGATTTGCGTTACCCTTTTTGGGCTTCCCACATTAAGTCGAGATTTCGGCATTTATCATAACATATAAACTTATGAACATATATTAATAATCAGTTCTAGATGGTGGGGAAGTATTACACACCTGATTAATGTAGATACCCTTGCTAAACCGATCTACGCTTTGCTTCAAAAAGCCGAAAAGATGTGAAAATAGGCCTCTCCTTGAAATCCTGAATGTAACACGATTCTATAACTTAGAGATCTATGAGTTTCGGCTTCTAGAAAAAATCCTAGAAAGATGATCTATAGCGCTTTCGGCTTTTGAAAGAACTAAAAATTGAAAAGATGGCTAAGGGAGATTCGGCCAATGAATATTAAGGAGAAGAATAGGTGTAGTTTTGGCTTTTGAATCAAAGTGAAGATGAGGGAATAGGCTTAGAGATTTCGGCTTTTGTAGAGAATGAAGAAGAAGATAGAACTTTAGAAGTTTTCGGCTTTTACTCAGAGAAGAAGAGAAAAGAATGAGAGAAAAACCCCAAATGCCGAAATTGAAGAGATATTCCCCCTATTTATAGAAATTTCGGCACTTACCTAACCTTGCAGGTAAATCCTATCTTTTCTCCTTTATCTTAATCTACTAGCTCATCTAAAAGAGACTTAATTATCTCTAACTCCTCCCTCCTTTATCAGCATATTATCCACATATTTTAAACATTAAAATCCCTAAATTTTAGCACTTATCTGCTTATTATCCTCATAAAATAAATTCCTAAATAATAGCCTTTATCTGCTTATTATCCACATATTTTAAACATTAAAATCCCTAAATTTTAGCCTTTATCTGCTTATTATCCTCATAAAATAAATTCCTAAATAATAGCCTTTATCTGCTTATTATCCACATATTTTAAACATTAAAACCCCTAAATTTTAGCCTTGTTGCCATCCACTCCACCTAATCCTAATGCCCAAAATTTAGCTAACTTAAATTAAAAGAATTGGGCTCCATGAAACTTAAATTTGGGCCCCTTACTCCCTTGTGTGGCGTCACCTCCTAAGATTGGGCCACAAGCCCACTTTGGTATTTTAAACATAGATACTACCTTTTAAACCCTATAATGCCCAAACAGATAATTTTAATCAAGGCCTCTGCCTAAGCCTGAGCCCAATTTGGACCCCTAACACTTAAATTAACACATTAAACATATCCTACCTATTAAACACATAGGCCCAAAAATTCAGGATGTTATAGTTCTACCCCCTTAAAGAAATTTCGTCCTCGAAATTTCCAACTAACTATTAATCGTACTACCTAAGTCTCACTACCATGCTTTCGCTACGCACTCCAATTCTAAACCCAAAATAAACACTTAGTATTCTATGGTAGAGTACGCACCGGTATTCACATCTAGAGCGTCCTCGTCCCCTTGTACTCATGCTATCGGTTCGCGTTTATCTGATTAAAAATTTTATGAATTATTGGTTTTCTTCCACTGATTATCCACGAACAGTCTTATGATTAGTAGTTTTAAGAGTAGTTTTTTCGAATTCGCAATTCAGTCTCAAGTTCACCTTTCTTAGTTCTAAGAACTACATACATTCAACTGACAACATCCATACACCCACATTCAATACATAGGGGTATTTTCGTTATTCCACTTCCCAAGGGTATTTCCGTAATTTATCCTACAGGGGTATTTTTGTAATTTTCAAAATAGAGTTCCTTGTTGATTTCATGAAATAAGGGTATTTTGGTAATTTTTGCAATCCAGGGGTATTTCGATAATTTTACAAATCAAGGGTATTTTGGTCATTTTGTAAAAATAATGTGGCTGGTCCCTTTCGGGTTTTAATTATAGATTTTGGCCCGTCAACAAATCCTCGTGGCTAGGGTGAACAGTCACTATGCACCAGGTAGGATTCTAGTGAAGAGGAGGTGAGTCACTATGACTGCTTAAGTACCAGGCTCTTCCGGATCCAATCCTAGACATGCGCATGCCTGTTGCCACACCCTAGTCTTGTGACTCGTTTATGGGTTTGTTTAGTGAAATTAAGTCTTATGAGATTTAAGGAGTTGTTTCAGCTAAGCCTAGAGTCCATCAAGTTCTAATCTAACTAATCTACGTCCCATAAAGCCCATCAAGCCCACATATTTATGTCACACAATGGTTCAGAATACTTACCTGGCAGACTTAGGCCGGAGACGCAGGTGCCATGCCGAGAAAACCATCCTGTATCACTTATAAATATACATGTTTCAAAAACCCATTTTTAGAAAACGTTTTGAGCCCAAAAACCCCAAAGCCGAGTTTTGAACCGGGCTCTGATACCAATTTGTAACACCCCAAACCCGGCCCAAACACTACAACCGGATCTGGTATGTCATTAAGAAAATTTTGGAAAACATATCGTATTTTCAGAAAATATTTTCCTGAAGTTTATCCTTTTATTCGGGAAATATAAATAGTTGGAAAAATAAATAGTTGATAGTTTAAATAAAATATGCCTTAGTTCAATTAAAATAAAAATTTAAATAACTAAAAGTAATAAAAGCCCATAATAAAACAAAATATAAACTAGTGGCCCATGGCCTTATTACAACGAGATTTAAAATCCATTAATTAAAAATATAAAATAATAACTTGAGTCTTTTTGTTGGATCCAGATGTTCTTTTGCATGGCCACCTTGCGCTCCTCTCCAGCCCGGTCCAATGCACTAAGTGCTACCTGAAATATTAATTAATTGGTTGAGTCGCGAGACTCAGTGTGCAACCCTCATGCACCACTAGATTTTGGGCCTTAGGCCCATAAAACAGATTAATAATTTCATTTATATAAATAACAAATAATATGTAAGGCCCAACCCGTTTGCCTAGGTTTCCATCCGTTACACGCCCCCGTACCAACCGTTCACACCATTGGGGATTTCTACAATCAACCCACACCGCTACACGCCAAGATGGCAGTCATGCTGCTCATCAACATATTATGGCCGAAGCCCTTATAACGGATCACGGCATTAGCCGCTACAACATATAATAGATCACGGTATAAACCGCTACACATATAACGTATAACTTCCTCCTTTCATCAACCCAACCCATGCAATCATATACAAGCAAATTACTTATAACATTTAATCAGATTATTCACTGACTGGCGATTTGCGTTACCCTTTTTGGGCTTCCCACATTAAGTCGAGATTTCGGCATTTATCAAAACATATAAACTTATGAACATATATTAATAATCAGTTCTAGATGGTGGGGAAGTATTACACACCTGATTAATGTAGATACCCTTGCTAAACCGATCTACCCTTTGCTTCAAAAGCCGGAAAGATGTGAAAATAGGCCTCTCCTTGAAATCCTGAATGTAACACGATTCTATAACTTAGAGATCTATGAGTTTCGACTTCTAAGAAAAATCCCGGAAAGATGATCTATCGCACTTTCGGCTTTTGAAAGAACTAAAACTTGCAAAGATGGCTAAGGGAGATTCGGCCAATGAATATTAAGGAGAAGAATAGGTGTAGTTTTGGCTTTTGAATCAAAGTGAAGATGAGGGAATAGGCTTAGAGATTTCGGCTTTTGCAGAGAATGAAGAAGAAGATAGAACTTTAGGAGTTTTCGGCTTTTACTCAGAGAAGAAGAGAAAAGAATGAGAGAAAAACCCCAAATGCCGAAATTGAAGAGATATTCCCCCTATTTATAGAAATTTTGGCACTTACCTAACCTTGCAGATAAATCCTATCTTTTCTCCTTTATCTTAATCTACTAGCTCATCTAAAAGAGACTTAATTATCTCTAACTCCTCCCTCCTTTATCAGCATATTATCCACATATTTTAAACATTAAAATCCCTAAATTTTAGCACTTATCTGCTTATTATCCTCATAAAATAAATTCCTAAATAATAGCCTTTATCTGCTTATTATCCACATATTTTAAACATTAAAATCCCTAAATTTTAGCCTTTATCTGCTTATTATCCTCATAAAATAAATTCCTAAATAATAGCCTTTATCTGCTTATTATCCACATATTTTAAACATTAAAACCCCTAAATTTTAGCCTTGTTGCCATCCACTCCACCTAATCCTAATGCCCAAAATTTAGCTAACTTAAATTAAAAGAATTGGGCTCCATGAAACTTAAATTTGGGCCCCTTACTCCCTTGTGTGGCGTCACCTCCTAAGATTGGGCCACAAGCCCACTTTGGTATTTTAAACATAGATACTACCTTTTAAACCCTATAATGCCCAAACAGATAATTTTAATCAAGGCCTCTGCCTAAGCCTGAGCCCAATTTGGTCCCCTAACACTTAAATTAACACATTAAACATATCCTACCTATTAAACGCATAAACCCAAAAATTCAGGATGTTACATAAACTGAACTAGGCGTGTGGGCCCACACGGACACGCCACACGGGGGTGTGATATCTAGGCCAGGTCGTGTGACCCACACGGGCAAGGCCAATATGGGGGTGTGGGCCTACATGGGCACACCACATGGGTGTGTGGACTCATTCAGCTAAAATGTTTCCTAAGGTTGCACAGGTCGCCCAAGTCGACTGTGAACCTACTCTAGGGTTGTTAAACGCTCTTAAACATTAAATTGTGTGACCTGAATATATATTGTTTGTATTGAGCATGTTAAATTTATGCATGTTTACTGATCCGTATGTATGACTGATAATTGAATTTTAGTATGTAGCATATATTAGAGTATGTCTGCATTAAGCATGTTTAGTTGTATCTGCATTGGGGTGGGATGATTGACTATTAGAGGAAGTGTACTGAAAGGCTTTCATGCCTATTATCTAGCAGCTCAACTGCAATATTACTGATATGTGCCGCATTCGGTACGACTTGGTGTGTAGGGCTGGGTAGGTGTTTTAAACCCCACATGGTGTGTAGGGATGGTAGGAGATGGTGTGTAGAGGCTGGTGGGTAGGATACTGATTTTCTGTTACTATATGCATAATGTATTTGAGATGGACTAAAACCCTAATTTATATTTGAACTGTATCTAATTGGGCTAAGGCCTAAACTGTATCTGAATCTATAATGGGCTTAAGCCCAGACTGCGTTTGATTGATAACTGATGGTTGACTGTATGCATGTTTTCTGTGGGGATTACACACTGAGTTTATGTAAACTCACCCATTTTTGTTTTAACTGTACAGGTAATCCCCAGTCTTAGACGGATCAGTGCGGCGGAGGACTCAATGGTGACCACATGCCTGTTGAACTGCTTTAATTTCATTTATGGTTTTTATTTCCTATTATTTTTGGGGTATTTTTTTATGTAATTTGGGACTTTTGGACTGTTGCTTTTATTTTGGATTTTAACTTTTTTCATGGACTTTTAAACTGTAAAACTCAACGAAAACTCGATTTAATTAAAAACAACGTTTTCCTAAACTCGAACAGTTTCCTTTAAATATCACAGTTTTAAAAGCTTCCGCTACAGGATTTGTTTTTAAATGAATCAAGTTAACAAGAAAATAAATTTTGAAACTGATGAGAGATAAATAGGAGCTAATAAACGGAAACAGTTTTAACTTGATAAATTCAATTTCAAATCCCATTCCATGTGACATCGTCAGATTTGACCATAACGTCTAGGAAGGATTTGGGGTGTTACATTTAGTGGTATCAGAGCCAGGTTGCAAAACTCGGTGTGGATTTTGGGTTTTAAAACTTATTTTTTTAAGAACTATTTTCAAATGATTTGAAATGATTTGACTGAGAATGTTGTACACCGAGTCTCTGGCGCCGATCCTGTAAGTATTATGATAAACTGTTATGATAGTCTGTTCTAAAAACACTCTAGTTAGTGTATACTGAAATAGTAGTGAAATTAAAACTAATAGAGACTGTACTTGTGAAAAACAAATTCTGAATTTTTGATATGGTTTTACATAAAACATCTGTTAATAAATATTGAAACTGTAACTGATTCATAAAATGCATAATAGAGATAAATTTGAATAGATATGAGCACACGAGGTATCCATGGACATGGTACTAGAGACTGAGGTAGAGGTCGTAGGGGGCTCGAGCTGAGTCCTCATCTCTAGGTAGCATGCCGAATCTGGACACTAGTGAGACACTGGTGTCAGCTGCTACTGAGACTAGGTCTCATGATCGCATGGCTGGGGACGACGCATTGTTCCAGGCTATGTTAAGAACACTAGAGAGGGTCGCTAGGCTCAACACTAGATCTAAGGGCCAAGGGTTGGTTGTAGAACGACTCTGGTCCAATAGAGTTAAACTTTTTAAGGGTGTTACTAGAGTCGCCCCTAATGTGGCTGAGTACTGGATGGAGACTACTTAGAGGATAATGGATGATTTAGACTATACCCCTAAGTAGAAATTGAAGGGTGCAGTCTCATTGATTCGCGATGAAGCTTATCAGTGGTGGCTGACCGTTAAGAAGGGCACTCAGCCCGATCGTCTGTCTTAGGAGTTTTTTAAGTCTACCTTTTAAGGGAAGTATGTGGGAGCAAGTTACATCGATGCTCGTAGGCGTGAGTTGTTGAACCTCACTCAAAGAGACTGATCAGTAGCTGAGTATGAGGCCGAATTTTTGAGACCGAGCCGCTATGCGCGAGGTATGGTGGCGTCTGAATATGAGAGATGTGTCCGTTTTGAGGATGGCCTTAGAGATAATCTGAGGGTACTGATAGTTCCATAAAGGGAGTAAGAGTTCTCCGTTCTGATAGAGTATGCGAAGGTCGCCGAAGAGGTTAAGCGCGCTAAGCATCAAAACAAAGATCGTGAGAGGGGTAAGAACAAGAGGGATTCGGAGCCCTCGAGTTCGGTACAGAGGCCTAAGAAAAAGGCTAAGACTGATGGGCCAGTTAGAGTTGGGCCTCTTGATACTCCTACTAGATTGCAGCTGTGTGGAGATTATGGTAGACGCCATCAGGGAAAGTGTTGGAGGAGGATTGGGGCGTGTTTGAGGTGTGGGTCGTTAGAGCACCGTATTCGAGAATGTCCGCTGAGGGCCGATCAAATGCAAGCTCCGGGTTTTGGTACTGCGCAGCCATAGAGGGTAGTTTAGCAACCACCAAGGGGCAGTGGTCAAGTTAGAGGTGGTAGCGGTATGGGCCGTGGACAGAGAGCACCAGGCAGAGGTGCTGGACAGACTGAGGCGATACAGCCTACTCTTGTTTGTACTGCTTGTCACCGAGAGGACAGAGATGCTCTAGACGTCATTACCGATACATTCTTAATTTATGAAGTACCTTACTTTTCTTTGATAGACATAGGTTCCACACATTCCTAAGTAGCTAGCATTGTGTCTGAAAACTTGGGGATTTTAGTTGAGAGTACTTCTAGTGAGGTGACTGTACTGAGCTCACTAGGGCAATTGATTTGGGTTAGCAAACTGTATAGAGATGTTCCACTAGAGGTTCAAGGGTCGATATTTTGGCTAATCTGATAGAGCTTCCGTTTGGGGAGTTCGACCTGATTCTGGGTATGGACTGGTTGTCAAGCATTGTGTCAATCTAGACTGTGCGACTAAGAGGGTCGTCTTGAGAACTGAGGAGGAGGATAAGGGAGTCATGATTGGAGAACGTCAGAATTATTTGACTACTGTGATCTCTGCACTAGTGGCTAAGAAACTGGTTCGTAATTCTTGGCCTACATTAGTGTTTCCGTTTCTAGGGATTCTACTGTAAAGGATATCAAGACTGTGAGGGATTTTTCGGACATCTTTCCTGAGGAGCTACCGGGATTGCCTCCGAACTGGGAGGTTGAGTTTAGGATTGAACTTTTTTTGGGTACAGCTCCGGTGTCCATCGCTCCCTACCTTATGACACTGAAGGAGCTTACAGAGCTTAAAGCTCAACTGCAGGAACTTTTAGATCGTGGTTTCATCCGTCCTAGTGTGTCTCCGTGGAGAGCACCGGTTCTGTTTGTTAAAAAGAAGGATGGGACCATGAGGATGTGTATTAACTATCGGTAGTTGAACAAGCTGGCCATTAAGAATAGGTATCAATTTCCAAGAATTGATGACTTGTTTGATCAGTTTAGAAGGGCTTCGGTATTTTCTAAGATAGATCTTCGTTCAGGGTACCATCAATTGAGAATTAAGGAGGTGGATGTGCATAAGACGACATTTAGGACTCGTTCTGGGTATTACGAGTTCCTAGTCATGCCTTTCGGGTTGACTAATGCTCTGACAACATTTATGGATCTGATGAACCGAGTGTTTTAGCCCTATCTTGACCAGTTCGTCATAGTTTTCATGGATGACATTTTGGTATACTCTAAGACTGAAGAGGAGCATGATGAACATCTTAGAATCGTGCTTCAGATTCTGCGTGAGAATCAACTGTATGCTAAATTCAGCAAGTGTGAATTCTGGCTACGTGAAGTAACCTTTCTGGGACACATAGTGTCTGGTGAAGGGATTCGAGTTGATCATAGGAAGATTGAAGCTGTACTGGTGATCGCATGTCAGAGCCTTAAAAATTTATATAAAGAATGATCGAACCTGGAAACTAACTATGACAACGATTTAAGGCAAGCGCACCTATCCAACAGTAGTATAGTTAAGGCAAGAGCAGAATGTTGAAAGAACCAAAAGTACTAATACTAACTCTCTCTTTATTATTTAGCCTAAGAATTAAAGTGATCTTTATTTAATCTAAAATTAACTAATTACTAAACTAAAGACTCTAAGACAAAGAAGAATGAAATTGGGAAAATTACTTAAGGAAAAACCAATTGATTAAGACGACACCCAGGGAAGAATCCACCTAGACTTCACTTGTTATCTAACTCTAAACCAGACGATTTATTCACTTGACTTGATCCGTAAGATTCCCTAAGTTATATTAATCCCTCTCTCGAGGCGGCTAACGTCTAACCCTAGGTTGATTAATTGAAATCTCTTTCTAATTAAAACCCCTAGAATCGCATTAACTCGATCTATGGACTCCCATATTAGGTTTCACCCTAATTCGGTAAAATCTCGTCACCCTATCTCTAGGTACGCGACCAACTCCGCTTAATTATGCCAGATCTACTCTTAGGCAGGGGCTTTTGCTCCTCCACCTAAGCACATCATACTTGAATTAATATCCCGGAAATATCAACACAAGAATTAAGAACACATATTTAAGAACAAGTCAAATATTTATCATATAGTTTAGCAAACAATAATAAGATTCATCTTAGGTTTCATCCCCTCAGGTATCTGAGGGTTTAGTTCATAACAATAAAAGAAAACATCTCAAAAGTAAAGATAAAACAAAACATAAGAAATCCCTAAAATACCCTGAAGGAATTGAAGGAGAGATCCTCCATCTTGAGTATAATTTCGGCTTGTTGAGATGGATCAACTGGCTTTCTTCTAGTAAATCTCCACAAATCGACCCTCTCTGGCCTAGCTGGACGCCCTCTAACTAAAGCCTTGGGTTCCCCCTTTTCTAGTCATACTTAGGGTGTTTATGTAGGCTCCGGAATGTGTTTCTTTGCCCCTAAGTCTCCTAATCCAAGTGAAACTTCTCTTTCTAATGGCAGGGACACGCCCATGGCACACGCTCGTGTAACTCGTGGCCAAGCTGTGTTCGAACTTGTTGAATGAGGCACGGTCGTGTGGCTAGGGCCCAGGCCGTGTGGATTTCGTGATATGACCCATTTACTCTATTTTGGGCCCGTTTTTCATTCTTTTCGTCATTGGGTGCTCTCTTGAGTATAAAACATGAAAACAAAGGACTAAGAGCACCAAATTACACAATTCATGGCTTAAATCGTCCAAAATCATGCTAAATATGATCTTAAAATATGTTACTTTATGGTTTATCAACTAGATTGGAAACAGCCTAAGAACGTGTATTAGGGATATGCCCCTAGGTCTGGCGGGTTATTATCGGCGGTTTGTGGAAGGTTTCTCACTGATTGCAGCGCCCTTAACTAAGCTGCTACGTAAGGGTGTCCCGTTTGTCTGGACTGATGTACAGCAGGAGAGCTTCGAGAAGCTCAAGACTGTTCTGACTTAGACTCTTGTTCTGATACAGCCTGAACTTGGAAAGGAGTTTGTGGTTTACAGTGACGTGTCGCATGTGGGCTTGGGTTGTGTTCTGATGCAGGATGGTAAGGTTGTGGCATATGCGTCTCGTCAGCTCAAGATGCATGAGGTAAACTATTCGATGCATGATTTCGAATTGGCCGCCGTAGTCTTTACTTTAAAAATTTGGAGGCACTATCTGTACGATGAGATGTATTATCTACACTGATCACAAAAGCCTCAAGTACCTCCTGACTCAGAAGAAGTTGAATCTCAGACAGCATAGATGGATTCAGTTGCTTAAGGACTATGATTGTACTATTGAGTACCATCCTAAGAAGGCCAATGTGGTGGCCGATGCGTTAAACTGTAGGGCGATGACTGATCTGAGAGCGATGTTCGCTCGACTTAGTTTGTTCGATGATGAAAGTTTATTGGTTGAGCTGCAGGTTAAGTTGACTTGGATAGAACAGATTCAGGATAAGCAGTTAGAGGATGAATCGTTAGGTCTTCGGTTCTGTCAGGTTGAGAGTGGCAGCACTATGGACTTTGGGCTGAATAATGATGGGGTACTCTATTTCTGTGGTCGGATTTGTATATCGAATGATACTAATCTGAGGCAATCTATTCTAAGAGAGGCGCATAGTAGCCCTTATGCTATGCATCCTGATAGGAATAAGATGTACCGAGATCTTCGAGAACTGTACTGGTGGCCGGGATTGAACAGGAGGTTACTAATTTTGTGGCACAATGTCTGACATGCCAGTAGGTTAAGGTTAAGCATCAGTTACCTTCAGGTTTGTTGCAGCTGGTTAAAATTCCCCCTTGGAAGTGAGAGCGAGTAACAATGGACTTCGTTAGTAGGTTGCCTCTAACACCCACAAAGAAGGATTCAGTTTGGGTCATCGTGGATTGATTGACCAAGTCTGCATACTTCATTCCGGTTAGGACCGACTATTCTCTTCAAAATTTAGCGAAGCTCTACATTTCTGAGATAGTGAGACTGCATGGGGTTCCAGTGTCGATTATTTCTGACATAATCCTCGCTTCACGTCTCGATTCTGGAAAAAGTTATATGAGGCACTAGGTTCGAGATTGGACTTCAAAACTGCGTTCCATCCTCAGACCGATGGTCAATCTAATAGGGTGATTCAAATACTGGAGGATATGTTGAGGAGTTGTGTTATCGATTTTCGAGGCAGTTGGGAGGAGTATCTGTCGCTAGCCGAGTTTGCCTACAATAACAGTTTCCAGTCTAGTATTCAGATGGCACCTTACGAGGCGTTGTATGGTCGTAAGTGTCGTACTCCTTTGTGTTGGATTGAGTTGGGCGAACGTCGAGTTTTGGGTCCTAAGTTGGTTTCTGAGACTGAGGATAAGGTACGACTGATTCGGGATCGTCTAAAAGTGGCTTCTGATAGACAAAAGTCTTACGCGGATCTGAAGAGACGTGATATTGAGTATTCTGTGGGGGACTTTGTTTTTCTCAAGGTTCTCCCATGGAAGAAAGTTCTGAGATTCGGTCGCAAGGGCAAGTTGAGCCCTAGGTTCATCGGGCCATATCAAATTTTGAAACGTGTGGGATCGGTCGCTTATCAGTTGGAGTTACCTCTAGAGCTAGACCGTATTTACGACGTATTCCACGTTTCGATGTTGAGGCGTTACCGCTCTGATCCATCCCATGTCGTCTCGGTTGAGGAGATCAAGGTGAGGCCAGGTTTGACTTTCGAGGAGGAGTCGGTTCAGATTCTGGATCGCAATGTTAAGGTTCTTCATAAGAAGTCTATCCTATTAGTGAAGGTGCTGTGGTGGAATCATAGCACTGAGGAGGCCACATAGGAGCTTGAGGACTCGATGCGTCAGCAGTATCCTCATCTATCCTGATCAGGTAAATTTCGATGTCGAAATTTCTTTTAAGGGATAAAGTTGTAACGCCCCAAAATTATTATTTCGGCTTTTGTGAAAATGTGACACAAATATCTGTTTACTTCAGTGGTTAAGTGTTCTGGGTATGTGTGGGAAGTCCCAAGTCCAAGCCCTATCTTTGGAAAATTTTGATATTTTTCTGATCTAAGCCTCGCGTTTGGAGTGTGGGCTTATATTTAATTATTTGTAGGAACATATCAAAATGGGCCTGCTGGTCTGGTGGTTAGGTGGAGCGTGGGTTTGCTGGAGGTCTTGTGTTCGAATCCTTGCACAAGTGTGATTGCTAATATTTTTGCTTTGTTGGCTTGTAGTGTTTCGGTTGAATGAGAAGTCTGAGTAGTGGTTGTTGGTGAGGTTAGTGGAGATATTTGAGGGATTAGGGAGCTGTTATGACATTATCTTTATTTTATTTTATTGATTTTATCTGATTTCTTTTCAAAATTTTCTATCCTTCCAAAAACTTTCTGACGTCAATTTTCCCAAAGTTTCTTCCATCTTTTGACGTTTTGTTTTATCTTTTTCCCTTGCTGAAATTTTACTTCATTCTCTCCTTTTCGATTATCCAAATTCACCTTTTTTTGTGCAACTTTCGTCTACGTTCGTTCGGTAAGTCTTGTGTAATTTCAGTTTAAATTCTGTGGTTAGTGTGTTAATGAAGGGTTTTGTGTTGTTTTCATTTAGGGGAAGGGCAAGAATTTATGAGAGCTACCGAAGTGAATTGGGTGTTAAGGTCCCTTTCCGTTACCGATAAGCTTTCGGATTCGTTGATTAGTTAATGTAAGGTTTGGTTGTGAAATAATCTCATTTGGGTTTGAGAAATTCGGTATTTAATTGCTAAATTAGTCTTGGTTAATCTGGTTTTTAGGTTTCGGGAGGCTTAGGAGTGGTTTCACATCAAACCGATACCAGGTGTGTACCCAAAAACGCAGAAAACGGGATTTGGCGAAAGCCAAAATTGCAAACTGTCGATGCCACACGGGCGTGAGGTCGCTCATGTGGTAGGTCGTGTACGATAACACAGCCGTGTGATCGACGAAGGCCAGGCCGTGCGCAAGACATGGCCATGCGAAGGCTGAGGTGTGACATGTGGGCCACACGGGCTAAACCGAACTGGGCGTGTGGGCCCATACAGACACGCTACACGGGCGTGTGATATCTAGTCCAGGCTGTGTAATCCACATGGGCAAGGCTAATCTGGGGGTGTGGGCCCACACGGGCAAGCTACATGGGCGTATGGGCCCGTTTAGCTAAAATGTTTCCTAGGGTTGCACGGGTCGCCTTAGTCGACTGTGAACCTACTTAGGGTCGGTAAGCGCTACTTAGACCTTTAAATCGTGTAGCTTGAATATATATTGTTTGTATTGAGCATGTTAAATTTATGCATGTTTACTGATCCGTATGTATGACTGATAACTTAATTTTAGCATGTAGCATGTATTTCTGTATGTCTACATTGAGCATGTTTAGTTGCATCTGCATTGGGGTGAGATGATTGATTATTGGAGGAAGTGTATTGAAAGGCCTTCATGCCTATTATCTGGTAGCTCAGCTGCAATATTACTGATATGTGCCGCATTCGATACGACTTGGTGTGTTGGGCTGGGTAAGTGTTTTAAACCCCACATAGTGTGTAGGGATGGTCAGAGATGGTGTGTAGAGGCTGGTGGGTAGGATACTAATTTTCTGTTACTATATGCATACTGTATCTAAGATGGGCTAAGACCCTAATTTATATCTGAACTGTATCTTATTGGGCTAAGGCCTAAACTGTATCTGAATCCGTAATGGACTTAGGCCTAGACTGCATTTGACTGATAACTGATGGTTGACTGTATGCATGTTTTCTGTGGGGATTACACACTGAGTTTACGTAAACTCACCCCTTTCTGTTTTAACTGTACGGGTAATCCCCAGTCTTAGACAAATCGGTGTGGCGAAGGACTAAATGGTGACCACATGCCTGTTTAACTGCTTTAATTTCATTTATGGTTCTTAATTCCTATTATTTTTGGGGTATTTTTTTATTTAATTTGGGACTTTTAGACTGTTGTTCTTATTTTGGATTTTAACTATTTTCATGGACTTTTAAACTGCAAAACTCAACGAAAATTCGGTTTAATTAAAAACAACATTTTCCTAAACGCGAACGGTTTCCTTTAAATATCACGATTTTAAAAGCTTCTGCTACAAAATTTGTTTTTAAACGAATCAAATTAATAAGAAAATAAATTTTGGGACTGATGAGAGATAAATTGGAGCCAATAAACGGAAACAGTTTTAACTTGATAAATTCAATTTCAAATCCCATTCCATGTAACATCGTCAGGTTCGGCCATATCGTCTAGGCCGAGTTTAGGGTGTTACATAAATAACATTGAACTTTTGATTATTTCGATTAAATTTAATATTTTCAGTTAAAAAATTATTTTAGTTTATACATTTAACTTTCATATATTCATTCATCATTTTTTAAAATTAATAGCATATAATTTTTTATAAGTCGAAACAAATTTTAATATTAAAATAGACTAACAATTTAATCTATTTTATTTTTATTTACAGTTTTTATTCAAAATCTTGTTATTGCTATAAATATTTAAAATAAAGGTTGAATAATATATACGGTTAATCTATGCATCGCATGAATAAGAAAATTAATAAATAATATTATAATAATTTTTTATTTTTATTAAATATTTAAATAAAATAACTAGAAACCAAATTAAACCTATGATTGATTTTTTTTTTAAGTTACCACTCTACCTATGATTCAATTGTTAAATAATTTTTTTAAGTTATATTTTTAATATTGAAAATTTCTTTCACCAAACATTATAACATTTTGATAACATGTTAAACAAAGCTTTCTAACATGATAACATTCTGATGTGCTATAAAAAATGACAATACAAACCGAAAAGTAATTAAAGTGTATTTAATGTTCTTAATATGATGTATTTATTTATTTTTTTAAAAAAAAGTACACACAATTGAAATGATTTTTTCAATTTAATTATATACATATTGCATATATGTTATTATTAGTTTCTAACTGTACGTTTAATTATTTATTGAATGTTATTTTTTAACATTCTAAATACGTAGTTTCTACACGCATACGTATAAGATATAATTACTAGTTAATGTTTAAAAATATTCAGGTGGTTAAAATGATATATTTTAAAAATATAAATATATTTGAATTTGGGTAATAAATATGGGTATGAGTTTGAGGTTAAATATTTTTCAAAATTTTAAACTTAATAGTATTTATAAAGTCAATTAATTCGGTATTTAAAATAGAAATTGAATCAACTTAACAAATTTCAACTAATCTTTCTAGCTGAATGAAATTAAAATTGATAAAACCGAATCAACTTAACCAAATTGACTCAATTCTATCTATTTGATCTAGTGGAAAAATCATTTACCTTAATTCACAAATCGAAGTCAAAATTGTTATAAAGGAGTTGTAATATTCCTTGCCTTACTCGGTTGTCGAGTTTGAGTTAAAGGATGCTACTGTAACAGCTCGTTTTTTAGTGGTGTTGAAAACGGTGATTTTAGAACCCCATTTATGATATTTGATTCCGTAAATATTATTATTTAATATTTATGAGGTTAGTATAAAATTTAATTAGAGTTTGGTCGTTTAATTTTATCCAACAGATAGTTAATTAAGGTACAATGACTAAATTGTAAAAGTGGTAAAAGTTAATCACTATGAATTTTTAATTAATTAGAGGACCAATTGAGAAATTGGACCACTATATTATGATCAAATGGTGGTAGATGTTTGGTGTAATCCACTAAATGTGTTAATTAGGCTTAAGATTAAGTAATTAAGGTTAATTAAGTTAAGTTTGATTAATTAAATATTAAATTAAATATATATGTTTAAATTAAGTAAAAATGAAACATTTTCTTATCATCTTCTTCTCTAACCGAAACAAAAAATAAAGAAAGGGTTTCAAACCTTCAAAACTTTTGGCTAAAGATTGGTAAGTGATTTTAAGTTCATTTCTAGTAATTTTTACGTTTTGATTTAGACCTTAGTCGGAACAGTGGTTTCGAAACCACAAATCCAAGGTTGTAAAATTATTTTAATATTATTTTATGTGTTTACAGCATGTTAGAATGCATGGGTGAAATTTTCGTGAATTAATTTTACAGATTGGTTGTCTAATTTGATAAAAAGTGACTTTGTTAAAATACTAATTTGCTATGGCTTATTAATTGATAAGTCCTTAAAATGATATTTGGCCACTATATAGGCAAGTGGACGGTAATGGACCACCATTAAAATGTTTTGTTATTAAATTATAAAGGTTAATTTGGTAATTGGCTTAGTAATATTAATTATAATAAAACAAAGACACATTAGTGTTCATCTTTTCTTCCTTATCTTCAACCAAATTAGTAAAAAAAAAAAAAATGACAATATAGAAGCTGGGGAAGAAAACGGCTGCATGCAGGGGGAAAACCATGAAATTGTTTGTTAGAAGCTACAATTTTAAAGTGGCAGAGTAACTCTTCTAAACTCTCCACCCATAGATTTTTATTGATAAATTCTTGTTAAATTGTTGATTTAATTTTGACCGAATGTGTGAGGGAAGGAACAAATTGAATTGTTATAATCGGTGTTGGGAAATATTAGTAAGCTTTCCTTGAATTTTATTTTATTTTTTTTTTTAGTGTTTGATAATTTTGGAAACTGTTAAATTGCTGTCCAAATTTTATCCCAATTAATATTGTTAACTGTTGCTCTGTTTATACTATTCGGGGAGGTATTAATGCTGTTCGAATATTGCAGTGATAAGGATGTTTAGAAAAGGGTGTATGTATGCTATTTTATGGATTGCCGTTTGGTGTATTAAAGCAACAGTAAATTGTTGTTTAGGTGTTAATAAATGTGGCCTGAATGACTTTAAATTATGGTAATAATGGTTGAAGTTAAAAATGAATAATTAAAGATGTTTATTTAGTTGCAATTTATGGTGTCTAAACCTGATTTTTTTAAAGGGGTTAATGCAACTATTTATGAAGTTATTGAATGAGAATAAAAGCAAAGTAAATACTGCAGAATTTATGTCTAAGTGCTAGTTAATGTGTTGGTTAAATGGTGTTCAATAGCTGTATGTTTATGTTGTTTAGGCTGTTGATTGCAATTAATTACAACTGGAGAAATGGTTGTAATAATGTTAATTAATGATGTCTAAATTGATGTCAAATTAAGCTATCGAAGAATGTAATTGGTAATTAATATGTGATGCATTAATAAGTTAATTGTTAATTATTATTTAAGTCTGATTTGGTGGGTCATTTGGGCTGCTAAAATGCAGAATTTGAATGCTATATGAATTGATATTAAGTACCCAGTTATACTGCCATAAATTATGCATTAAAGTTGTTTATTTTAGAAGTATCCTAATACTATCTAAATTGGTGTTATTTCCCATTTATACTGTAATATTTTGTACAATAATGTTGTTTATTTTAGAGCATCTTAATGTTATCCAAATACGTAAGTCTTTGAGACTTTCTTTTAGGTTTCATGAACTAATATAAATTCCTACTGTATTCATGTTGTTCAAATTTAAATGAATAGGATAATGGTTGTGTTTGTGTTGACCATTTGTGAGGAATAACTATGTTTTTACTAATTGTAATTAAATGATAGGATGGTTTGAGTTTGAACTTGATTTAATATTTGAGTTAGTTAATATATTGATTTATTATTATGCTTTGATCGTGAAACAAATAGATCGATTATAAATCGGGGAAAAGAAAAGGTCGTGGAATAATCATCTATGGCTTGAGGTAAGTTTATGAGCATATATGTGTTGTTAATTATAAATAAACATGATATTTATATGCTGATTTGTAATATGTGAAACTAATGTACGGAAATGATAGTATGAACTATAGCACTAAGTGTGCGATACATTACAAGGATTTGGCACTAAGTGTGTGAGATGTTAAATGTGACGGCACTAAGTGTGCGCTACGTTACAAGGATTTGGCACTAAGTGTGCGAGATGTTAAATGTGACGGTACTAAGTGTGCGATACGTTACAAGGATTTGGCACTAAGTGCGCGAGATGTTAATGTGACGGCACTAAGTGTGGGATACATTACAAGGTTTTGGCACTGAGTGTGCGGGTTTGCTGATCCTTTAAGTGTATCGATTATTGAATGTGTTAAACGAGATAAAATGATTAGGTATGTGATGATAGATCATCTTTTGGATAATAAAGTAAGTATTAATTGTTGAAATAAAATTATGTATTATACATGTTAATATGTGATTTATATGGGTTTGAAATGCAAGTATAAATTCAGTAGGTGATATATGCATATGAAATTAAGAAAATGTGATATATATGTATACTTGTGTAAATGTATATGTATTTGTTTTGGGATGAGAAAGTGATTTATAGATCGATGTGAAATCTATTATTGAATGTGTGAGTGTTCGGCCTTAAGGCTATGAAATGTGAAAGTTTACGAATGGTGATATAAATTATGAGTAAGTGAATTATGAGTAAGTGAATTAGATATAAATTATGAGATGGAAGATATGCATGATTATGATATTTCCATGAATGAATTGGTGACTGATTGTGTATTTGAGCTAAATGATTATGGTACGTATGATGTTTATTTGTTAAATGAAAAATAAGGTAAGTGAAGTTACTTAACGAGGAACATGGATTATATGAGAAAAGTGATTGTATATGTGTATGTGATTAACTAAATTTGGCCTATTTGAATTGAATTGTATATGTTTCTATGGTGAATTATTTGCTTAAGGCTTACTAAGCTTTCAAAGCTTACTTTGTGTAATTTTCCTATGTTTATAGAGTTTCGAAGATTTGCTCGGGTTGGAAGTTGAAGGAGATCTCATAACACTATCCAATTTTCGCTTCGGTAAATAAATGCTTGGAGATTTGGTTACGTGGCATGTATAGACTAGTTTTGATATTGCTGGTTTTGAAATTGTATGTATATATATATAGCCACGCGAAAATGGCTTGATTATGATATTAATGGTTGCGTATTCGATCATGTTTTAAGTTTAATTTTGGAGGTATGTTTCATGGTAAATATGTTTGTGATGTGGTTATATGATTTGGCAATGAGATATTGTAAGTATTAAGTATAATCGGCTTTATGGTTAGCTCATTTTGGAAGTATGAAAAGTGTTATAATTTGGTTTGGTAATAAAGTAAAGTGATGAAAATATATATTTGATTGAGTATTAGTTATATAGATTCGGTGTGAAATGGCAAAGTATACACATATATTATGTTTGAATGGTTGGACATATGAGGTTTAAACATGATTATTTGCATGCGAAATAGGTATGCTTGAATTGTCATTTGTGTTCAAAAAGGGACAACTTTAATTTTAATAAAATGGGTATAGATTTAATAGGTAATTTGCTAGCCGAATAAATGAAGAAATGACTGACTAGGTATATATTAATTTGGATCGGTTGTTGAACATGCAAATTGGGTGTATTATGATTTGCTTTAGTGTCTGAAAATGGTTAATGATATTGGTAATCCATGCACGAATTAATAAAGTGGTAATATTTGATAATGTCTCATGTATAGATGCTATTTGGGCCATAAGGTATGTCTTGTTGTACTTAATAATTCAAATGTGCATAGGCTTACAAAAGATATATTTGATATTTAGTTAATGTAATGTAATAAGTTTATTTTTTAATTTGAATATTCGGATGTCATGATTGTAGGTCTGTAACACCCCAAACCCGATCTATGCGTTAAGACCAAATTTGGTATGTCACACAACTCGATCAAACATTTAGTCATCTAAAGATTTAAAGAAAACCGAACTTCAAAACCATTTTGGAGTTGTAGTTTTAAGTATAACCGAGTTTAAATTTGAAATCTGTGATTTTAAAACGTAAGAGTTTATAAATTCATCTTTAGAGAAATAATTGGTTAAAACCTTAAAAAATTGGTTGAAATAAATTATAAAAGAGTTTTCACAAAAATTTTACGAGTAAGCGATATTTAAGAAACCCCCCCCTTTTTTTACGTAAGTTTAAGAAAACATTTATAAAATTTAAACAGCCCCGTTTAAGTAACTAAAACATAATAAAATCCATCCACGAATTAAAATCCATAAAATAATAATACCAGAGGCCTTATTACATCGCAAATTAAATAGTACTTAAATAAATAAAAATACTTAAAAGAAGTTCAAAGTTTTTATAACTCATCATTCGTAGTATGGCCTCCACACGAAGTCATCCTCGGCCCAAGCCTCCATCAATTATCATTACCTGAAAAGGGTAAGAAAAATAGGGTGAGTTACTTAGAACTCAATGTGTAACCCACTTCACGTGTTCACTGGGCCAACACCATATAAGCATTAAGTTGGGCTTGAACCCATTTACAAATATACAATTTATATATAAATAACATATAATGCATGTGATATGCAAATCCCAACCAAGCCCAAATTCCATCCGCTACACACCACCCGTACCAACCAACACACCTGTGGGGATCAAGTCAACCCACCCCGCCAACATACCAATCGCAGGCATAAAGCCATTAATATATTTGTGGCAGAGCCACCGAACTAGATTGTGACAGAGTCACCGAACTAGATTGTGACAGAGTCACCGAACTAGATTGTGGCAACAGGCCTTTCTTCTCTTCGTCAATTATCCCAACCCATGCAGTCATATATATATATATTCATATGATAAATTTCAACAAAAAGCCCATAATACAAGTTATCAATTTGGCCCATTATTCAAAATAGCAATTTAGCCCATATATCGATCTAGCAATTTTGGCCCATTATTCAAAATAGCAATTTAGCCCATATATCGATCTCGATCTAGCAATTTTGGCCCATTATTCAAAATAGCAATTTAGCCCATATATCGATCTAGCAATTTTGGCCCATTATTCAAAATAGCAATTTAGCCCATTAAGGGTAATTTCGTATTTTTTCACGGTCTTAATACCGATTTCATAATTTTTACCGTTAAAGAGATAAATATGCTATTTTACCCGATTTTACTAACTTGTTGATTTAATCCAATGATTAATACGATATAGTCATCTAACCCATGAGATACGGTGTGAGATTACACACCTGATTACGGTAAGCACTACACTTTCTCGATCGTCGACACCTAAAATATTACAACGCTTGATTAGTCGACATACGCGATTTGTCAATATTAAATGAACGATCTATGATGCTTACCCCTTGAAATCGCGAATGATCACAATTTGTCGATTTTCCCCGGTTAACGGTTCACAACCCGATGGAAAATCTCGATTCGCTGATGTCTCACAATTGCGAACAAATATTAGTCTAAACTAATATTATGTTGTTATGAACGATTGATTTAAGGAATAGGGCCGGCTTACCACAAAAAGTCCGTATGTATCTTAAGATGTAAGATCGAGCGATAGAGTCCCTATAATAATATCGGTTAATCATCACCATTTTAATCGAATAAAAAGTGGTTATAAAATCCGTGAAGAACTCTTACCTCTAAGATTTTAAAACCGATTTCTAGCAATTAAATGATGACTTTGGAAAACTCCAAGTTTCGGCCTTCCACTATATTTCGATTGATCAAGAAATGAATGTTAATATGGATGAGAAGAAGAAATAGAGAAGAGATGAAGGTTTTGGCTATGGAGGAAAAATGGGCAAAATATTCAGCTAGAAGAGACAGAGGTAGAGAAGAGAAGAAGAGGAGAGAGTTGAATGAAACTACAAGGGGATGGTTCCGTTATGATATTTGTGAGAAAGAAAAAAAATAAAGGAGAAGAAACCATTACCAATAGTTAGCCGAATGGTCCAAATAAATAATTAATAACTAAATAAAATTCTTCATTATACGTGCTCCACTTAAACATAAGAAAAAAAAATTCAGCCCTTGTGCCTTCCAATTTTGCTTCCACTTACAAAAAAAAAATTAAAATTTTGCCATGCTCATATATCCCCCCTATTTCCGTCCATTCAAAATCCATTTAAAGGATTAATATTTTATTTTAGCTGCTCATGTACCCATATCCAGCTTGTTCCCCCTTCACTTGCACAAAATTTATTTTTTTTTAAATTGTAGTCCCACACACCCATGCCGTCCATGCTCATTTATAAATTTTAATTTTTCAAATCCCATTCACCGTGCTTTAATGCTTGGAAGTGCCATCATTCAATCTTGTCTCCCATGTTTGTTTTATTTTTTTATGGTTTAAAAAATTCAGCCAAATGCTCCATTATTGCCGTCCATATCCAAGGTTCTTCTTCCATTAAAAGAAGAAAACAAAAACAGCCCATGCTTCCCTATATTTTTTTTTCCAATAATAATTTATACCCACTTAATTATTATTATTTTTTTGGATGTTACAGTTCTACCCTCCTTAAAGAAAATTTTGTCCTCGAAATTTACCTGATTAAAAGAGGTGAGGATACTGTTGCCGAATGGTGTCCTCAGGCTCCCACGTAGCTTCTTCAGCTCCGTGATTACGCCATAGAACCTTAACCAAGGGTACTGACTTCTTTCTCAACACTTTAACATCTCGGTCTAAAATTTTCACTGGTTCTTCCTCGAACGACAAGTCCGGCCTTATCTCAACTTCTTCTACCGGTACTATGTGAGACGGATCCGATCTATAACGCCTCAGCATAGAAACATGGAAGACACTATGAATCTGACTCAACTCTAGAGGTAATTCAATCTGATAGGCCACTAGTCCTACACGCTTCAACACACAGTACGGTCCAATGAACCTAGGGCTCAACTTTCCCTTCCTTCCAAATCTAAAAATCTTCTTCCAAGGTGAGACTTTCAGAAAGACCTGATCTCCCACCGCAAACTCGATATCCTTACGCTTCAGATTTGTATACGACTTTTGTCTATCCGAAGCTTCCTTTAACCGCGCTCGAATCACCTTTACCTTTTCTTCCGTCTCAGATATCAATTCAGGACCCAATAACTGACGTTCCCCCAATTCATTCCAACAAATAGGGGCACGACACCTACGCCCATATAACGCTTCATAGGGTGCCATTTGGATACTGGATTGGTAACTATTATTATACGCAAACTCTGCCAACGGTAGAAAATCCTCCCAACTACTTCTGAAGTCAATCACACAACCCCTTAACATGTCTTCCAAAATCTGGGTTACTCTTTCTGACTGTCCATCTGACTGAGGGTGAAAAGCCGTGCTGAAGTTTAACTTTGTTCCCAAAGCCTCATGCAAAGCTTTCCAAAACCATGATGTAAACCTAGGGTCCCTGTCCGATATAATAGACACTGGTACCCCATGCAACCTTACGATCTCCGATACATACAACTTGGCCAACTTCTGCAGTGAGTAATCCGTACGAACTTGTAGAAAATGGGCGGTCTTCGTCAATCGATCCACTATCACCCAGACGGAATCTTTCTTAGTAGGTGTTAAGGGTAGCCCACTAACAAAGTCCATCGTTATCCGCTCCCATTTCCATAAAGGAATCTTTACCGGTTGCAATAAGCCCGATGGTAATTGATGTTCCGCCTTCACTTGTTGACAAGTCAAACACCTACTCACAAAATCCGTAACCTCTCGCTTCAACCCTGGCCACCAATACTGCTCCCGTAGATCTCGATACATTTTATTTCCTCCGGGGTGCATAGCATAAGGGCTACTATGCGCCTCTCGCAAAATCATTTGTCTCAAATCCGAATCCATGGGTATACAAACTCTTCCACGAAAACACAGCACTCCATCCTTACTCATTCCAAAATCCCCTGTTACACCACTTTCAACTTGTTGCATTAAAGGACCCAACTTTTCATCTGTTAATTGCTTCTCCTTGATCTGTTCTAACCATAAAGGCTGCACCTGAAGTTCCGCTAGCAAACTGCCGTCTTCATACAAACTGAGATGGGCAAACATTGCTTTCAACTCTGATACTACCTTACGACTCAACGCGTCTGCCACCACGTTAGCCTTTCCAGGATGATACTCGATTGAGAAGTCATAATCCTTTAACAGCTCCACCCACCTCCGTTGTCTCAAATTCAACTCTTTTTGGGTAAGGAGGTACTTAAGACTCTTATGATCCGTATAAATGATAGACTTCTCTCCGTAGAGATAATGCCTCTAAATCTTTAAAGCAAACACCACCGCAGCCAACTCCAAGTCATGAGTAGGATAGTTGACTTCATGCGGCCTTAACTGACGAGAAGCATACACCACCACTTTCCCACTTTGCATCAACACACATCCTAAACCCGTATGTGACGCATCACAGTAAACGGTAAACTCTTTTCCAACCTCAGGTTGAATCAGTACTGGCGCTTCCGTCAAAATCTTCTTCAGTTTCTTGAAACTTTCTTGTTGTTTATCGGTCCACACATACGGTACTCCCTTTCGCAACAACTTAGTTAGGGGTGCAGCAATCAACGAAAACCCCTCAACAAAGCGTCTATAGTAACCAGCCAATCCCAAGAAACTCCGAATTTCAGCTATTGACTTCGGTGGTTTCCAATCCAACACAGCCTCTACCTTCCGAGGATCAACTCTTATTCCTTCGACTGACACCACATGACCCAAGAAAGTTACTTCCTTCAGCCAAAATTCACACTTACTGAATTTGGCATAAAGTTGCTTATCTCGCAAAATTTGCAATATTATGCGCACATGTGAGTCAGTTCTTCCTCATTCTTCGAATATACCAAGATGTCATCTATGAACACCACCACGAACCGGTCTAAATAGGGTTGAAAGACTCGGTTCATCATGTCCATAAATGCAGCTGGTGCATTGGTCAAACCAAATGGCATAACCAAAAACTCATAATGTCCATAACGAGTTCGAAATACCGTCTTATGAATGTCTGCCTCTTTCACCTTGAGTTGATGATAACCCGATCTCAAATCAATCTTGGAGAAAACTGAAGCTCCTCTCAATTGATCAAACAGGTCATTGATTCTCGGCAATGGATACCTATTCTTGATCGTTAATTTATTCAACTGCCTATAATCAATGCACATACGCATCGACCCATCTTTCTTCTTGACAAACAAAACTGGTGCTCCCCACGGAGACACACTCGGTCGGATAAATCCCCGATCTAACAATTCTTGAATTTGAGCTTTAAGCTCCGCTAACTCCTTCGGCGCCATTCTATAAGGAGTAATGGGCACCGGAGCCGTCCCGGGCAAAAGATCAATACCAAACTCTACTTCCCGATCTAGAGGTAGACCCGGAAGTTCTTCGGGAAAGACATCTGGAAATTCCTTCACCGTTCTCACATCTTCTACTGATAATTCCTTGGCATCCAAAGCACTAATGAAGGCTAGGAACGCTCCATACCCTTTTCGCATTAACTTTTCTGCCTTTAAAGCAGATACCACATTTGCCAGGTAATTCCTTCGCTCGCCTATCATTACTACCTCCTCATCATCCACAGTCCTTATTGACATTCGCTTTTCAGCACAATCCAATTGCGCCTGATGCTTCACCAACCAATCCATGCCCAAAATAAGATCAAACTCGCCGAAAGGCAATTCCATCAAGTCCGCCAAGAATATTTCTCTTTGAATTTCCAAGGGCACGTCTCTATACAATTTATTCACGATTACAGACTGTCCTAAAGGACTAATTATCGTTATCTCTCTATCAGTAATCTCAAATCTAATATTCAGGTTTCCAATTATGGCACTAGCAACATACGAGTGGGTAGACCAGATATTTATCAAAGCAGTAACAGGTACATCAAAGATGAAGAACGTACCAGTTATCACATCAGGTGCATCGCCATCTTCACGACGCCTGACCGCATAGACCAACCCCGGCTGTCTTGCCTCCGTGTTACCTCTAAAGCCATTACCTCGACCTGGTGCACCTTGACCACGACCAGCACCATTACCACCACGACCTGGTCCACGGCCTCTCGGTGGCTGTTGAGCTCCTCTGGCTGGCTGATCATCAGGGTTACGAGCTTCTTGAGTCGGAGCAGTCCGTCGAGGGCAATCCCTATATTGATGATCCTTGGAACCACATTTATAACAACCACTAGTTTTCCTCCAACATTCTCCAGGGTGTCGTTTCCCACAGTCAGCACAGTCTCGACTCTGATTAGTAACCACAGGTGCTCTAGCTTGAGCTGGCTCATCATTTCGAGGCCTCTTCAGGAACCTTTTAGAAGAACCCGAGTACTTAAAGTCCCTCTTGCCTCTAACTCTTTCCTGATTCTGGCGTTCTGAATTCTTAGTCTCTTCGGCTATCTTGGCTTTCTCTACAAGCGAGGCAAAAGTCCGTACTTGTTGTGGGGCTATCAATACCCGCAATTCATCATTCAGCCCATCTTCAAAGCGTACACAGTGCTCATGATCAGTCGACACTATAGTGCGAGCATAACGGCTCAAGCGAAGAAATTCTGCCTCGTAAGCTGCCACCGTCTTATTTCCTTGAACCAAATTCAAGAATTCCTTCCTCCGGGCATCCACATAACTTGTCCCTACATACTTCCCTTGGAAAGCAGCTTTGAAGAATTCCCAAGTAACAACTGCAGCCTCAATGCCTTCTCGAACCGTAAGCCACCATTGATACTCCTCGTCCCTTAGCAAGGACACCGCTCCTCTCAGTTTCTGCTCAACGGTGCACTCTAGATCATCCATAATCCGCTCTACAGCCTCGAGCCAATATTCCGCAACATTCGGAGCTACACGGGAGACACCTCTAAAAACCTCGTCACCACTTGATTTAAGTCGTTCCGAGATTGATCCACGAATTGCTGGACCAGTCCTAACCCCAGTAACCCTTTCTAGGAATCGCAACATTGCTTGAGTCAAAGCATTGTCCTCTCTCGTATGGTCATGCGATCCAGTCTCACTCCCGAGTGACGCAGGTACGTCCATTTCTGGCATATGGCCCGGCGCTTCAGACGCAACCCTAGCACCTCGTCCTCTACCACGGCCACGTCTACCGCGTCCACGTCCACGTCCTCTAGTGCTCATACCGACTAATTCGGTTTAATCTGATTACAAGTTTTATGAATCAGAAAACTATTTCAGTGTTTCTTAACGATATTCTATGAGATACAAGAGATAGAGTTGTTTTCGCAATCATATCCTATAGTCTCAATCTCTACATTTTCAACACCTAAAACTAGAAGTTCTAGAGTGTTCTTATGATCATATCACAATAATAAACTTTCAATATAAGAATACTTACTAGACTTGGTGCCGGATGCTCGTGGTGCCATACTTCCTTTAGAACATACATTATAAATTAACATTTTAAACAGCTTTGAAAACATTTTTTTTAGCCCAAACCACAACCGAGTTTTGAAACTGGCTCAGATACCACAAAATGTAACACCCCAAACCCGGTCTATGCGTTAAGACCAAATTTGATATGTCACACAACTCAATCAAACATTTAGTCATCTAATGATTTAAAGAAAACCGAACTTCAAAACCATTTTGGAGTTGTAGTTTTAAGTATAACCAAGTTTAAATTTGAAATCTGTGATTTTAAAACGTAAAAGTTTATAAATTCATCTTTGGAGAAATAATTGGTTAAAACCTTAAATAAAAATAAATTATAAAAGAGTTTTCACAAAAATTTTACGAGTAAGAGATATTTAAGAAAACCCCCCTTTTTTTACATAAGTTTAAGAAAACATTTATAAAATTTAAACAGCCCCGTTTATGTAACTGAAACATAATAAAATCCATCTACGAATTAAAATCCATAAAATAATAATACCAGAGGCCTTATTACATCGCAAATGAAATAGTACTTAAATAAATAAAAATACTTAAAAGAAGTTCAAAGTTTTTATAACTCATCATTCGTAGTATGGCCTCCACACGAAGTCATCCCCGGCCCAAGCCTCCATCAATTATCATTACCTGAGAAGGGTAAGAAAAATAGGGTGAGTTACTTAGAACTCAATGTGTAACCCACTTCACGTGTTCACTGGGCCAACACCATATAAGCATTAAGTTGGGCTTGAACCCATTTACAAATATACAATTTATATATAAATAATATATAATGCATGTGATATGCAAATCCCAACCAAGCCCAAATTCCATCCGCTACACACCACCCGTACCAACCAACACACCTGTGGGGATCAAGTCAACCCACCCCGCCAACACACCAATCGCAGGCATAAAGCCATTAATATATTTGTGGCAGAGCCACCGAACTAGATTGTGACAGAGTCATCGAACTAGATTGTGACAGAGTCACCGAACTAGATTGTGGCAACAAGCCTTTCTTCTCTTCGTCAATTATCCCAACCCATGCAGTCATATATGTATATTCATATGATAAATTTCAACAAAAAGCCCAAAATACAAGTTATCAATTTGGCCCATTATTCAAAATAGCAATTTAGCCCATATATCGATCTAGCAATTTTGGCCCATTATACAAAATAGCAATTTAGCCCATATATCGATCTCGATCTAGCAATTTTGGCCCATTATTCAAAATAGCAATTTAGCCCATATATCGATCTAGCAATTTTGGCCCATTATTCAAAATAGCAATTTAGCCCATTAAGGGTAATTTCGTAATTTTTCACGGTCTTAATACCGATTTCATAATTTTTACCGTTAAAGAGATAAATATGCTATTTTACCCGGTTTCACTAACTTGTTGATTTAATCCAACGATTAATACGATATAGTCATCTAACCCATGAGATACGGTGTGAGATTACACACTTGATTACGGTAAGCACTACACTTTCTCGATCGTCGACACCTAAAATATTACAACGCTTGATTAGTCGACATACGCGATTTATCAATATTAAATGAACGATCTATGATGCTTACCCCTTGAAATCGCGAATGATCACAATTTGTCGATTTTCCCCGGTTAACGATTCACAACCCGATGGAAAATCTCGATTCGTTGATGTCTCACAATTGCGAACAAATATTAGTCCAAACTAATATTATGTTGTTATGAACGATTGGTTTAAGGAATAGGGTCGGCTTACCACAAAAAGTCCGTATGATCTTAAGATGTAAGATCGAGCGATAAAGTCCCTATAATAATATCGGTTAATCATCACCATCTTAATCGAATAAAAAGTGGTTATAAAATCCGTGAAGAACTCTTACCTCTAAGATTTTAAAACCAATTTCTAGCAATTAAATGATGACTTTGGAAAACTCCAAGTTTCGGCCTTCCACTATATTTCGATTGATCAAGAAATGAATGTTAATATGGATGAGAAGAAGAAATAGAGAAGAGATGAAGGTTTTGGCTATGGAGGAAAAATGGGCAAACTATTTAGCTAGAAGAGACAGAGGTAGAGAAGAGAAGAAGAGGAGAGAGTTGAATGAAACTACAAGGGGATGGTTCCGTTATGATATTTGAGAGAAAGAAAAAAAAATAAAGGAGAAGAAACCATTACCAATAGTTAGCCGAATGGTCCAAATAAATAATTAATAACTAAATAAAATTCTTCATTACACATGCTCCACTTAAACATAAGAAAAAAAAATTCAGCCCTTGTGCCTTCCAATTTTGCTTCCACTTACAAAAAAAAAATTTAAAATTTTGCCATGCTCATATATCCCCCCTATTTCCGTCCATTCAAAATCCATTTAAAGGATTAATATTTTATTTTAGCTACTCATGTACCCATATCCAGCTTGTTCCCCCTTCACTTGCACAAAATTTATTTTTTTAAAATTGTAGTCCCACACACCCATGCCGTCCATGCTCATTTATAAATTTTAATTTTTCAAATCCCATTCACCGTGCTTTAATGCTTGGAAGTGCCATCATTCAATCTTGTCTCCCATGTTTGTTTTGTTTTTTTATGGTTTAAAAAATTCAGCCAAATGCTCCATTATAGCCGTCCATATCCAAGGTTCTTCTTCCATTAAAAGAAGAAAACAAAAACAGCCCATGCTTCCCTATATTTTTTTTCCAATAATAATTTATACCCACTTAATTATTATTATTTTTTTTGGATGTTACAAGGTCATACGGTTTGGCTCTTGGATTTATAAAGCATATGTAAAATGATTTGATATATATATATATATATATATATATGTATTAGTCGGTTCGAATATGGAATTTATGATTCAAAAAAAAATGGTTTTGTGGTATGTTAGTTTGGTTTGGAATGTGAATTTATAAATGACATTGATAAGATAAGTTATTAAAAATTTTCTGTAATTTGTGAAAGAGTTAAATAAGCATGTTTTGATTTTGTTGGTTATGTGTTTCATATGACCGAATGTAATTTATATGATTGAGTAAATGGTTACTATTCGAATTGTAATAATTATTGTAAATGAGTTAATATAACTTTGAGCATGAACTTAAATTGAATGACTGTATTGAGTTGTAATTTGATCGATGATGCCTCGTAACCCTAATCCGGCCACGGATACGGGTTAGGGGTGTTACATTCTTGGTGTTAAATTGTTAGATTTCAAGCTTAGAAGAGAAAAAAGGACTAGTTTGTAAAGTTTAATTGCTAATTTATAATATAGGGACTAAAGTTCATAAATTTCAAATTTGGTGTTAAATTTTAGTAATTATAGATAATAGAGGGTAATTGAGATTGGTTTTGAAATTGAGACTCAAATTTAAAAGTTATGGTAATTTCGATTTTGGGGACTAAAATGAATAAAATGCAAAAATTTAGGAAATTTTCAAAAAATAAAATTGAACTGATATATGCATATAATAGGATGTTATAAGGTATTTGGATTTGAAAATTTTAAATGAATTATCATATAGATCGAGATTTAATAAATCGGAGGATAATCGAGAAAAAGGTAAAATTACGGATTAGTCCTCGACGTCTTGTTTGTTTGATGTTTTTCTAGGTAAGTTCATATGAAGTATATTATTTTAATTAATTGATATTTTGAATTGTATTTATTTTGTTTGTGAATTAAATTGCTATGATTTGGATGAATTTGACATCAAATTGACTGAATTGTAAAGCATGGATATTGTGATTATTATGGATTGTTTCAAAGTATTGAGATGAATACCGAAATGTATATGGAATTTATAAATGCGGATATGGCTACATGGTGTAAAATGATATTGATTTGGTAACAGTGCCCGTGTGAGCTTAGTAAATGATTGGGATACAAATGGCATGCCATTAGGGTCCTGATGAAAAAGGAAACAGTTCAAATGAATATGGAAAATGGTTGTTTGATTAGTGGTTTATATGATGATTTGAGATCTAGAATATGTTGTAGGTTCTCTGAAGCTTGTGTGAGCAATCATTGAACCTAATCTAATGATTATGTGAGCAACTTAAATATGTTAGCTCTTATGAGCACACAAGTTCAATATCCAAATTCATTTTACTATAGTTTTTCTGGCGAAAACGGTAATTAAAATGAAAATGTGATGGTTGAAATGATTGATCAAGAATGAAAATACATATATGGGTAAATTTATTATAATTTGCTGAGTTTATGATATTTTTATTATTGAATATATGTATGATTATATTATAGGCTTATGATATATAAATGATCTAACATATACTTTGAATTGTGTATGAAAGTGAAGAATACCAAAAGATTTCATGTTAATGTCGATATATTTCAGTTGCTTACATTGTTGAAATACAATTACACAATTAAGTTTTTCATGGCATTCTCAATCATGATAATTCACTTCACAAGAAACAAATAAGCCTTTCGTAAAATCATATAGCAGGTCAGTCAATATAAAATTTCAATCAATTCAGTACAAGTACTCAACATTCATTCATATTAATAAGTCATTCACCTCTTTTATATAATTATATTGTAACGTCCCAAAAATCTAATTTCTGATTTGTTAGAATTATGCTATAATTAAGTATATGTTTCAATGGTTAAGTGCCTTGATTATGTGTTTAAGGTTTTGGGTTCAAGTCACACTTTTTGGGAAAATTCAATTATTTCTGTTCGTAGGCCTATTTCTCTTCGTTGGGCTTAAATATTATTTTCGGACAATCTGTGTTAAAATGAGCTTGCTGGCTCAGTGGTAAGGTGTTAGCTTACCCTTTGGTCTTGTGTTTGATTCCCTACATGAGAAAAGCTGAATTTATTATTTTGTTAGTCCTTAGTTGTTATCCAGGTTGGTGGAGTTCAAATTGAATTAAAACTCTTGAAAAAGATGATAAGTTATTAGGGGTTAGTTGGTTAGGATTTTGTTTTATTTTAAATTAATAATAGTATAATAATATTAAAATATTATCATTTTATTTATTTATTTTTTAAAAAGTCTGCTCCTATCTTCTCACGTTTTTCCCCACGTTTCCCATTTTGTTTTTCATATTCTGTTTCTTGTTTTTATTCTTCGCTTTATCTCTTTTATTTTCTTTATTCCTTGATTTTTATTTTTTAATTTTTTTTCCAAACTATTACTATTCTTTCTTCCCAAATTCCCACATTCTATTTTATTTCTTTATTTTGTGTTTTTGTTTCTTGCGGCCTCCTTTTTATTTTGTTGTTGTTTGCAAGCTGTTTTTGGTCCTATTGCTTTGGTTTCAATCTATGAAGGTAAGTTTTCGTTCGTTCGTTTCTACTTTTTTAATTAAATTATTTGTTCGGTGTTTGGGGATTTTGGAATTTCAAGATTGTGATGCAAAAATCTGTATTTTATGTTATCTAATTTATCTGATATGTTTTAAGGGAAAATCGAGAGGCATTTGGTATTCCTCCAGTGACTTAAGCTTCATGCAGCCGTTGATTCGTCTAGCGGTGAGTGTACAAATGTGTTTTTGGAGGGTTGAATGAGTTCATTGTGGTGAATTCTTGAATAATTTCGCAAATCATTACTAAAATTAATTGTGTTAACTGTTGATTTAGGCATTGGAATATGTATTTTTGGAACCCACATTAGAGAACATCAAGGTGTGTATCGAGAAATCCGGAAAACAACGAACGACAAAAGCTGAAATTGGGCACTGTTGACGCCACACGACCATGTGCCAAGCCATGTGCGACACACGACCATGTGCCAAGCCGTGTACGACACACAACCGTGTGATAGACCATGTACTGGCCCGTGTGCAACATACAGTCTGGGCTATTTTGGACTGTGTGGGCCACATGGGTTAGGCTATTTGGGTCGTGTGGGCCATAGGGGCGTATGGGCCCAAAATTCAAGATTTTCCCCTAGGGTCGTACATCTCCTGAACGATCATGGGCCTTTCGTAGGGTCAATATGAGACTGGATATATTATAATATATGAAATCTGGAGTTCTGTTGATACAAACTTTGCTATATGTAAGAATAATAGAAACATCATATGAGTAATAAATCTAAATATATTCTTGAATAATTTCGCGAATCGTTACTCAAATTAATTGTGTTAATTGTTGATTTAGGCATTGGAATACATATTTTTGGAACCCACATCAGAGAACATCAAGGTGTGTAACGAGAAACCCGGAAAACAACGAACGACGAAAGCCAAAATTGGGCACTGTCAACGCCATACGACCATGTGCCAGGCTATGCGTGACACACGACCGTGTGACAGACCGTGTACTGGGCCGTGTGCGACACACGGTCTGGGTTATTTTGGACTGTGTGGGCCACATGGGTTAGGTTATTTTGGTCGTGTGGGCCCAAAATTCAAGATTTTTCCCTAGGGTCGTACATGTTATCCCGAATGACTGTGGGCCTTTCATAGGGTCGATATGAGACTAAATATATTATAATATATAAAACCTGGACTTCTATTGATACAAACTTTGCTATCTGTAAGAATAATGGAAACATCATATGTGTAATAAATCTGAATACCTATGATAAGTATGCAGTTCGTATTTATGTTGTGCATGTAAAGCTATGTCAAGTTTAATTTCTACTCTGAATATGTATGATATTTTTTGTACTCTGTATTTGCATCTGGGTTGAGGTTGTAAATAACATGTGGAGGAAGTGATTCTGTAAAAGGCGATAAATCACCTATTGATCCAGCATATCAACTGCAACTATTCTGTAAAGTGTCATGTGGACACTAAGTAGTATGTAGGGATGGATGGGTGTTTTATACCCATATGGTGTGTTGGGATTGACGAAGTTGGTGCGTAGCGGCTAGGGGTAGGATTATGTGATGTGTCTGCTCTGCTATAAATCTATTTTTGATGTATCTATCTGATATGTATTTTAATGCGTTAAGTTTATCGTTATACACTAAGTTTCAAAACCCACTCTTGGTTTCATTGATATTTTCAGATAACTCTCAGACTTAGGTGGGCCGGTGCGACGAGAGCTCGGTTTTTGTTAGTATTTTGATTCTTTAACCATTTTAAATTGGATTAAGAGTTTTATAAAATTTGGACTGTTTAAACATTTTGGGACTGTCTTAGTTTTGGAATTTATTTTGGATTTTTGCATGAAATTTGATAAAATAACTTACAGGAAATGACTATTTTTCTGCAACCAACTATTTTCGAGAAAACAAAATTGGTTTTCCTAAATATAATGTTTTAAGAATTTCCGTTGCGAAGTATTCGATTTATTTAGATATGTAAATAAACAATGTTTTAACTGAATAATTATGTCAAACATGTTTTCAAATAAAACAGACATTTAGTAACAAAAGTTCACGATGTTTTTCAATAAACGAAAGTCGAATTTACAACTATTTTACGTAGCATCTCTAGATCTAACCATAACGTCCAGGCCGGGTTTGGGGTGTTACATATTTCAACCTGATGAATAATAGTAAAAGATTTTTGTTATATAGATCACAATATCGAGAAACACTGAGGTGTTAAACAAAGCACAGAACTATATACAAGAGCACCGAAGTGCTTGTCAGGGCACTAGAGTACATAGAAGGACACGAATGTGCAGTCAGGGCATCGTAATTCAAATAGGAGCATGAATATGCTATCAAGAGTATCGTAGTTCTAACAAGAGCACGAATGTGCTATCATGAGCACCATAGTGCAAATAGGAGCACAAATGTGCTATCATAAGCACCGTAGTGCTAACATGAGCACGGATGTGCTATTACAAACACTTGTTCAGGATTCAGGACTTTCATAGTATCACGACACTTTCAGATTCATCTCAATATTGTGCAATACTCTACACAAAGTTTAATTCTTACATACACATCTAATTACATTTCAAATTGAGTTCAAACTCAACTTTTATCTCAATGCCATTTCATTCAAAATTCAATAAATATATACATGTATTTATAACACAATCAATCAACATTTATAATTAGTAGCACTTCCATGTTTATACAAAACACATTCCATAACCAGATCACATTCATTCTGCATCATATATTTCAATTCATTCCACTCCTTACATTTTATACTATTCTAATCACAATTCAAAAAATATATATACATATCATTAATTTAGTCCACTTAATGTGCAAACAATTTATAAATATACCTTTTAACAATATAACATTTCAATGTATAAATCATTCACTCATATACTAAAATTTACATTCATCCAATACTAAACATATATCTGTATTTATCACAAATCTCATATTTTCTAATGTAAATTTGTAAACAATTTTAAAGTGCATTTGATTATTATAATTTTACAATCCAACACAAACATTATATAAATATACTTAATTATACAATATGAACTTACTAGGGACAAACAACAAAAGCAGGAGTGTTAGGGACTAATATGCAATTTCCCCTTTTCCTTGATTATCTATCGGTTCTTGATCTATACAATAATTTATTTTCAATTATCAGTTCTACACACTTTAAATCATCTCAATCCATGTATATGACATATTTTATTCATTTTTCACAATTTTCCCAAAGTTTTACTCTTTATTAAATTTAATCCTTAAAACAGAAACAAGCATATTTTTCATATTTAAACCTCAAAATTTTAATTTGACTTTAAAATCATCCTTATACAGCTCTCAAGCATTGTAATATCCCATACTCGACCCGGTTGTCAAGCCCGAATATCTGGATGTCACACCACCGTCACATGTCATACTCATAGTACATTGTCACATTATTAATAAATCATCGTCTTTATCAATGATCTTATGACTTTTCAATCAAACATATATTAATCATCACTAGAACATGTCAAGCATACTTTAAATAAACTTACAATAATAATTAAACATGCATTAGGAACACTTAGTAAAATTTCCAAGACAATCACGTAGGTATCGATACTAGGACAAGGGTATCGATATTTACCTGGTATGGTATCGATACCGTTTGCAAAATCGGAACCAAATCAGTATTTTGTTTCTCGTCTAAAATCAAAACATAAGAAAATATCGGTACCTTTCAAAAAGTATCGATAATTTTGCCCTGAGTATCGATATTCGTGGTATGGTATTGATACCAAATTACAATTTTGAGTTCCTACACATTTGAAAACCACAGAGGTATCGTTTTTAAAACAGAATATTGGTACCTCTGCTTCAGACAGTAAAAATTCAGCATATTTAAGCATATAAACCATTCCAACACGAATATATTCAACAATAAACGTCAAAATGACTATAATCACAGTTTCAAACATCGAGAATAAGTTCAAGCAATAATCAACATATCACGATTCAAACCTTTAAATCCTGTGAACAAATAAGCTATGGAAATATCCAAAATGTCATGGCAAAATTCATGCAATAATTCTACCACATTGCCTTTATGTCCCCAAAACATAGACGAATTGATAACACATATGAAATTAAGCTAATGTCTTGCTTGGATCATCCCTCGGAAACCACACCGCTCACACCGACACACAACTAATCTGCAATGGTTTAAAAAGAGAGGGTGAGCTTAACAAGCTCATTGAATGCTCAGAATAACTACAATGTACACACAATATCAAAGGTTAAATAAGAGCATACTAGAACACGTTCACAATCATATTCTAATCAAGCCAAAATAACATATTCACGTTTCATTAAGTCATAAAACTAACATATACTCCTACATGCAATTACACTTAACTCGCTTATATATAATTCATTTAACAATAATTCATCAAAACTAAATGGCGTATACATACTTTAATAACCCACAAGTCTAGCTGATATATTCACATGCATTTACAAGTTAAATAGAAACGATCCAAAGCACAATTTCATACGTAATTTACTATGAAAACATACTAACATTTTCATGAAACTTAAATAAACTCATTTAGCATATTATTCACATGTTTAAGTGTCCATCTCTCATCGTATTACCACAACAAATAGGATCACATTTAAACTATAATTTGCTTAACAACCACATACTCGTTTAGGCATACATCACTTTACACATATAGACATTTTAAGATAATTTGGCACTTGAGGCTATGAAACATAAAAGTGAACTCTATCACCACACATCAGATACACAGATCTCCAACACACCAAATGGCTTATAGAGTCGAACATATCCCAAAAGTGAAGCATAAAGCTGACACTCTCTAACACACCAAATATATCCCGTTGAATTGTAACACCCCAAACCCGGCCCATACGTTTCGACCAGATCTGGTATGCTACGGGTTGTACATTGAAAACTTTTGCTTTGTTGGTTTCAGAAATCGTAAGTTAATTAGACAATATTTGAATAATAGGTGACCTTTTGGAAATAAAACCTTGTATTATTATTATTTTGAATAATTAAACCTTTGACAAATTTCGTAAGTTGCAAATATTAAAAACTAAGCAGTGAAATATAAACTATGGGGCCTTATTACATAAATATTCCAAAAATTAAAACTTAAAGAAAAACCTAAATAATCTATAAAAATAAAAACTTGATGGCCCCTCGAGTCCGTCTCGGCTCCCATGTCCACGATCTACTGCTCATCTGAAAGAGTAGAGAAAAATGAAAGGGTGAGTTACTAAGACTCAGTGTATAAATCCCGGACACACTGACCTAAGGCCCGCAAACACATTATAAGCCCTCACCCATACATAAAGGCAACAATCATAATTACATGAAAATAATGAATGATGAATAGCCCAACCCATCCTAGAATTCCATCCTCTACACACCAACCCGTACCAACCATCACACCTTGGGGATTTCTACAATCAACCCTCCATCCGCTACACACCGTAACGACAGCCGTACTGCCTATTCCTATTATTCAGGAATCATTAAACGTGGCATAGCCACCGATCACTATGTGACCTAACATTTGAATTTGTGATTTAACCACCGATCACCAAGTGACCTATCATGCACTTCCCCTTCATTATCATAATCCCACCCCATGCAAACACACAGAAAACATCATACCATCTTTAAGAAAACAGGCTTTCATATATTTCGATACACATAGAGATTTCTATGATTACATACCTGGCATCCTTGCCTAACCCTTTTAGGGTTTTATTCGACTGTCTACACAGCCACTTTCCGGTTTTTTAGCCCATAACACATACATATATTACAATTAGTTAGTGTGTTAGAGATTTACACACCTGATTACCGTTAGAACGAGACTTTCTAAGTCAACGCTATCCGTAGCCAACACCACCGCTATCTGCCTAAGGTGTTGTTCAGAAGCCGGTCCACAACCCGGTGGCCAATCTCAAACCGCTGACACCGCGGGTTTCTTAAACTTAGGGATTGGGTTTACGGACCCAATCCTCTCCTTTGCCTGATCCATATTCGATTCCATCAAAAGTCCTTGTCAGAACTACTATAATGAAATAGGGTTGTTAAACCATAACCTATGGTTAAGATTACAGGTATGATAGCGAATCTAACAGAAATCTAAAGAATTCCCTTACCTTGAAATCCTGAAAAGTGATATGAGATTCAGGGACTAGTGTTTCCGGCTTTTAGATCTAAGCGATCTACTTCAATTCCCTAATATCACCCAACACGTAAACACAAGAAACCAACAATCCATTAGCCTTTCAGCTTTGTCTTCTAAAAACTGAAAGAGAAAAAGAATAGATCAGAAGAAATCAGCACCTACCTTTACAGAGAATTCGGCAACTCCTAGAAGATTTCGGTTTTTGAGAATATCAAAAAGAAAAGATGATCTCAAGAGATCTATAAAGTTTCGACTTTTGAGAAGGTCAAAAAGAAAAGATGATCTCAAGAGATTTATAAAGTTTCGGCTTTTGAAAAGGTCAAAAAGAAAATATGATAGGAAGAAATCTATGTAGATTCGGCTTTTAGTGAAGAGATCGACAAAAGAGAATAGGAGGTATTCGGCTATGGAGATGAGAAGAAAGTTCAGAGTTTCGGCTTTTGAAGGGAAAGATGTTGAGAAGAATTGGGTGGTTTCAGCTTTGTAGAAAAAAAGAAAAAAGAATAATATACTTTCGGCTTTTGCATAGAAGTGAAGATGAGAGAATAGGCTTAGGAATTTCGGCTTTTATAGAGAATGGGAGAATAGAGAAACCCTAATGTCGAAATTGAAGAAGAGAGTGGGAGAATAAAACCCTAATGCCGAAAATTAGCTAAAATTTAATTAAAGGAATTGGGCTTCATGCAGCTGGAGTTTGGGCCTCCTTAGCTTACGCCACCTCCCTGCTCTCTAAGTGGCGCCACCTTGCCACTGGGCCACAAGCCCATTTGTGTCATTTTCCTCCATATATTATTCTTAAAGTCTACCTACTAACTCCTAGGGTTTTATTCACCTAAAACTAAAATTTCCCCAAAGCCAAAGTTTGATCCCGGGACTTCATAGAAGCCCCCTAACCTTCCAAAATCACTTATCTAATATGTCCAACTTGCATTTAAGCCGATCTCTTATTCTCCAAAAATTTAAACACTACTACGCTCAAGGCCCATTGGGCTCAATCCTACTAGGCCCAATTTCAGGATGTTACAGGAATGGAGCTTAGCTCATATTTCCTTATCTCTCCAACATGTCCCAAGGCCTTAACATCCAAATCACAAAACACATATAGGTAAGTACTCACAATCTTATGGCATGCCAATATATCCAACGGTTTCATAAGGTCACAAGGCGAAAATATCCACAATTACACAATTTTAATTATTGATTTAATGCACATCATCTATGTTCATATTCATCAATTCACATCACAAACTTGTACACAATGCATGCTTATCGAATTCACATTTAATTGCACTTAAAGTGCCACAATAATTCTCATTGAGCCATCGCGTATCCAACCACATATGATTGCATTAAAATAAGTTGATCACATACATAACATGTTACATTAGCATTACATTCCATAATTCAACACATATGTACTTACTGGTTTTTGCACATTTTCACTACATATTTATATTGCTAACACAACATCATCACCATTGTTCGACATATTTAATATGCCCACAACACAATACAATTCACAATAGTCATCACATATGTCTCATATCATAATATCACATCATAATAATCAATCCATAAATAATCTCATAATCACATAATTTACCAAAAATAAAACAAGGGAAATAGAAAGCTTACACTTGAAACTTAGGATAGGGGTTTAGGTTATTCCTAAGCTCCCAATTAATACTAGGAATCATGTCTACTAGCAACGATTCAAAAAACTCACCGATTACGCTTTCGTCGAAAAGTCGAAAGCTTAAACTAACTTTTCCTTGCCTTTCGCCTTACTTGAAGAATGTTCCAATGGTTCCAATGCTTCACACATAATAACCACACAATCAACATTTAGCCAAAGACTCACATCAAACAATCCAAAAGCACAAGCCTAAGATAGGTTCTCTTTTGACCGAAACCTTCGACATAAAAAACTTAAAATTTGAATATTTTGGTCTATACTTAATCTTTTTGCCTAAAACTAATTCAATTCATCTATTTAATCACCTACGACTAATTCTCAATATTTAAACTACACAAAACTACTCAATTCATGGTATCAATTTTTTCGATATGTTTTTGGCTATTTTTTGAAAATTCATTAAAACTCAAGAAGTCTTTATCGAAACTTCAAAACAGGTTTAGAAATCTCTTAATCATGTCAAAAGTAATTGAAAAACACTTTGGAATCAAGTTCTTACTCAAAATCCCAAAATCCACCATTAACAACCAAATTTTCGACTTTTATTTAAAACATATAATTTAATGGCTAAAAACCTTAGTTTTAAAGACTAAATAACATTTAAAACTATTTAGGAGTTGAATCGTAACCTTAGATGATGAAAAATCGAGCGTTTGATCGAAAACTCGAAAAATCCACAAACTTGACAATTGAGGAATCTATAGTGTTTTTTGGGTGTTTTTCTTGGATTTTAGGGAGGTTTAATGATTTGGAAAGTGATTGGAATCCAAGGAATTTATGACTAAAAAAATTGTATGGGGGGAGTTGGGAGAGCATGGGACGACATGTAACATCCTAGAATTAGGGGTTCTACATTTTGCGCTATTTCTTGCATTTGGCTAGTTATGTTTGTTGTTTTGGTGTGCTTGGGGGTCTTGGGAAGGCTCGGGTTCAAGCCAGAACTTTGGTAAAATTTTCTCTTTAGGGCACTTTAGGGGGAGAGCTAGTGGAAGCAGGCCTTAAGGTTAATTATTTGTGTTTGTTGACACAAAAAAGGAGTGTGGTGTGGTGGCAAGGTGACGCCACTTAAGGAGCAAGGGAGTGGCGTCACAAGGGAGCAGGAGGGGGAAGGAGTTCAAGTCTCATCTGCTGCATTGTGGAGCTTTAATTTTTGTGCTCAAGGTGGGGAAGAGGTGGCATTCGGCTGGGACTCTACCTAGGTGGTTGTGGAATGAGTCAAACAATTTGAAATGGATGGATGAGAGGTGCTTGAGGAGTTGAATTGGTCAAACCAATTTGGAAGGGTGATGGGGAGAATTTGGTGGAGCAAAACAAGGGATTTGGTGTGTGGTGGAGGTGTTGGCCGAATGTGGGGGTCCTTGAGGGGAGAATTTCGGTCATGAAAGGGGTCTTTTGTGAGAGCATTTTCGGTTTAGCTAGGGGAGGTGTGTGCCGAGATTCCCTTTAGTCTTAGGTATTTCCATCTTGGTATATTCGGTCATAGCGGTGCTTTAGTTAGTCGGCTTCTTTTCTTTTCCGCTCTTTCGGGTTCCCTATTCTTTGCTTGTGCCAAGACTTTCAGCTCTCTTTTCCTCACCTTTTCTTGCCTCTTTGGGTATTAGCCGAAACTAGAGTGACCACTTGGGCATTTCTTTCTCCCTTCATTCTTTTTCTCCAACTATTTTCTCTTTTATTCTCTCATAGTCAAAACCTACTTTTCCATTTCTCCCTTAGACCGAATCTTCCTAGTTCATCTCCAACCATTTGTTTTATCACCACAACCGAACCTCTCTTGTTACCCCATTTTAGATCGACTTCTTTCTTGTGTGTGCATCATAGCCGAACTTTCATCCCTTCCCTTTACTTCTCTACTTTTTCCATTAGCTGAACCCCAGTTGCCTATTTTCTTCACTTTTCTTTTCGTCTCTCTCTTGTTCTTCTCTTGAGCCGAAACCTTGTTGGCTTTTGCTGCTTGTGTCGAATCTTTTTGGACTCCATTCGGCTTCTCTCTGTCTAGGCCGAACCCCTGGAAGCAAGTGAGAATTTTCTGCCAAAGGTCCCTATTCAATCGGTTTCTGTTTGTGCAAGAATCTATTGCCAAGTTTATTTGTGTTCGGTTTATTCTCTAACAAAGGTAAGGAGGTTCTCTTGATTTTGGGTTGTCTATTCCTTTTCTTTTTCGTTTCCTAAACCCAATCTCCTGATCAAAGATTCTCTTCATGGATGCGAGTGCTAGTCAAACTAAGGAGGGGAGTGGACTTGTAGTCTCTGCTCCTAAGTTCAAACGACGTGCTGTGTCAGCAGTTCGAGACTTTCCACCGGGTTGTGGTAGAGAGCCAACATCTATTTGGGATAGGCAAATCGTTGTTATTCCCGTTAGTGAGAGTGTCGACAATATATAGGGTTTAGTTCTTCGCGTAATTAGGTGTGTAATGCTCACACCTTCTTTTATTATTTTGCATTAATAATTGTATTGGTTGAAAGCCGAAACGACTGTATCGACAGTTGAGATACCCTGGTGGGTAAGGTTGGAGACACCAGGTGAGTACCTCTATGATTCTGCCTTTCGGATAAAATAGCCTAAATATATGTATGATTTGATTATCTATTGTACATTGGAAATATGATTGCATTCATCACAATAAGATAATATGTTGCATGGGCTTTGGGATATGATGTTGATTGAAAGGGGAAGTGTTATTCAGTGGTTTGGTACCACAGTGGGTTGGTACCACATATATCAGTGACTATGTCACCTTATTTCAGTGGTTTGGTACCACATGTACATATATCAGTGACTATGTCACCTTATTTCAGTGGTTTGGTACCATATATATATATATATATATATATATATATCAGTGACTCTGTCACAGTGGTTTGGTACCATAGTGGTTTGGTACCACAGTGGCTTGGTGCCACAGGTGTTTTGGCTAGTTCAGGTGATGTAAAGGATGGAATACTAGGTTGGGCTGGGCTGCATTGCATACACTTTTTAATATGCCATGTTGTGAATTGGGCCTCTGTGGGCTTAGGCCCAGATTGCGTTCGTAAGGGGAATTACACACTGAGTCTTGGTGACTCACTCCTCTGCTTAATTTTGCAGGTAATCCCTAGTTCAAGGATTTGGAGCCGAGGTGGACTCTAAGGTGGCCATGCGTACTTCTTCCGTAAACTCCGTTTCCTTAAACTTAATTTAAATTTGGGAATATTTTATGTAATAAGGCCTCCAGGATTTTAAATTTGGTTTTTGATTTCTTGCGGTTATTATATATTATGAAATGCCAAACACAGAGTTTTTCCTAAAAAAAAATAAGTAAGCATTTTCCCAAAAATATTAACAAACGGATAACAAGCAGATAAATAAGTAAACTCGGAAATTTTCTTAGAACTTCAAACATTGTTTTCAAAATGTCACGTTTCTGAAATCCACTAGTTTCGATTTTTCGTATCACAGAACTTGTTTTCGACTGTTAGCATTATTAACAAAATTTGCAAGAAAACCTTAAAACTGAATCTAAATTTTCAAAATGAAAACATAACGCGAAGTTTTTTTAAAAATTTCAAAGTTTCTTAAAACAACCTTTCCATGTGACATACCAGATCCGGTCGTAGCGTTTAGGCCGGGTTTGGGGTGTTACACGACAAGAGCAAATAAAAGGGAGAAGTTAACGTGAAAATAAACTAGGTGGGGGAAGATAAAGGTGAATTTTAAAATTTGGTTAAACTCATTATAAAAACCCAAAGTTTTGACCCTTTTACAAATCAATCCACTTTTCATAATTAAAGGTATTTAAAACTCATTTTCATAAATTGATTTAATTTTCTAAAAACCATATTAAAAAACATGACTGATCTACCATATAGCAAAATTCCAAACACTCTAAGGCTAAAATTCCTAAATTACCCTTAAAGCTCATAGGCCCAATTTTAGGGTGTTACAAGCATCTATATTATAAGAATTTTATGCCAATTTTAACATATTTTCATTTTGGTCCCTAAACTAAAAATTGACAAAAATCACTTTATAAAATAGTCATATTTTTCATCAAAGCTTCAAACACAATCATTTAACATCCTAAACCTCAAAATTTAACCATGATTTCAAAACTTTGATAGTTTTACGATTTAGTACCCGGGTTAGCTAGATTAAGTTACAACGATTTCAAAAATATAAAATTTACAAAAAAAAGACCCGAATATACATACCATGCAAAGCCGAATATCAAAAGAATTTCAAGTTTTCAATTCTTTGCTTCCATTGAGTTCGAACGGTGGGGAGGAAGATGAGAATGACATTTCTCTTTCCATCCATCTTTGTTTTATTAATAATTATGTTATTATTTTATTAATTTTAATCAAAATTCATATAAAAATAAAGCCATCATTCATGCATTAACTGTTCACTATGGTCTATTGTAGTGAATTTGCCTATTAAACTCTTGCACCATTAATAAATAAGTACTTTAGTTAGTAGAATTCAATAACTATTAACTTTTACGATTTAGTTTTTGTACCTTAATTAATCATCTAATCACTCAAATTTTCGGACCAAAATTAAATACACCTATATAACAACTCCGTAAATATTAAATATTTATAAGCTCGGTTTATGAAAACAAGATCTCAATATCTCATTTTATAAAACTATTAACTTTAGGGTTTAACCACTTGTACCTTAATTAATTGTCCTATTAGCAAAATTTATCAAATCAAAGTTCACTATAACACTGTATTTGACTTGTAAATATTAAATAATAATATTTACGGATTCACTCATCAAAATTATAATCTTGAAATTACTGTTTTTGTCACCATTGAAAAACAGACTGTTAAAAAAAACTTTCATTGTGACCAAGGCGCCCACATAAAAGCAAAAAAGAGATAAATGCTCGTATATAAAATGAGCATAAACATAAAGATCACCATATAGTTGAATTTTTTGTTTCATTTTAACGGCACACTAACATCCAAAGTAACTCTAAGTTACATAAAACTCTTAAATCCATGAGAAATAAGTTTAGGCTCTTTTTGTTTGGTGGAAAATGTTTTCCGGAAAACATTTTCCGAATTTTCCGGCGTTTGTTTGATGGAAAATGAATCCCTCAAGTAAAACCTTTTACAAACACGGGTAAAATTTCTTCTTCATTTCTGGAAAACGTCTTACCAATTTTTTTTCCGTAAAACATTTTCCACAGCTTTCCCCTTCATCCAGATAAGACTTTCTCCTCCTTCCCTTCTCATTCATTCTCCTTCCTTCTTTTTTTCTCAGCCAACAAATCTTTTTCTCTCTTTCTCAGAGCTTCAAAGAAGAAAGTTTGAAAAAAAGGGAAAAATCTTAAATCGCAGGCAGTGGAATCGGAAACGGGAAAAGAAAAGCATGGCAAAAGAAGGGAGCGGATCCATACTTCAATTCCGTCAATTTTCCTTTTCCTCTCTTTTTTTCTCCTCAAAAGGCTAGAATTGTACTGGCTGGCATATTTTGAATGCATTCATTTGATCGGATAAAGAGAAATGGGGGAAAAAAGAGGTGATTCTTTTACATGTTGATTTCAAATTTGTTTTTACAGCAGTGAAGGATCATCAAAGAAGGCTAGAAAAGAGGATATTTCGGAAGGGATTATGGATGAAATAATGCAAACTTTGAACTGTGGTCGTCGGAGAAAATCAAGCAAGGTTCATATTTTTTAAGCACTTATTCCTTCCTTGCTCTTTTTAACTCACAATATGATAATAATCATATAATTACGGTTGTTTCTGGTGGCTTATCAAATTCTTTTGCATGTCTTATTTGTTATTTGCAACTAATGCGGCATAAGAAACGAGGTAGGCGAAAGGGAATAGGGAATAAACTAAGCCCCCAAATTCAAAGAATTGTTGGAGATGCTACACTTCACTATGGAAATGGTCGTTTCAAAGAGGTATGATGTTTAGTTAACAAGTCCATCTCTTTCTAGGGGGTATTCATGTCAGTTAAACAATAATTTTGTTCTCCCAAAAACTCAATGTTGAATGTGATATTTTACTTTCTTTCTTTTTTTGCTGGAATTTGGATTGAGTTGGTGAGAATGATTTTGAAGCGAATATCCTGTACTTTGGCAAGTCCTTGTGCTAGTTTACATGCTTGGCTTTAAGAAGTATGTATAGCAGTTTATAGTCTGCCAGAACTTACATGTATGATCCTGTCTTTTTTTTTATGCCCTGAAACATATGATCCTTCTAGGAATGGTTTCTAATACATATCTATTTTTATCACCTTTTGTGTTTGCTAAAATGTTGTTATCTAGGTTGTCTGATCTTAGTTTTTTCTTGTACCTAAATGTAATTTTATGTTGTATCAGTTTATGGTCTTTATTTTGGATGGATTTTGACATCTTCAGCCATTAAGCATGAAGAAATTCCTCCTGATACAAAAAGCTTTTTTCATTTCTTTTTTTTTAATTAGAAAAAAATATACTGAAGTCTTTTTCCCATGTGGTGAATTTTTTTATTGCTTCTGTTTTTCTACTAATTGCCCTATTTTTTTCATTATGTTTTTCTACTTAGAGCCTGCTGCATCTTTTTCTTTTGGCTAGGTTGTACTTAATGCTTTTAATCATATTCTTTTCTGTGTTTAAGTCCTAATAGTGTTGAATCTCATTGCTTATATCAGAAAAAATAAATGCGAATGAGGAACAATCTTGTTGAAGGCTGAAAAATGAAAAAAAAAATAGTAAAAATGTTTCACATGGTTTCTTGCTTTTTTGTTTTGCCACATGCTCTTGCATCGATACCCTCTTACTAGATATTCAAAGCGTCACCTTGGATTCTCTCTTTTTGATTAAACTTCGGATCTCTTCACAGTTTTAGTGATTTTCACCAGAAAAAATATATATATATACATGTAACACTGTCAGCATTGATCAAGGCTTCTGGATTGTCCTTGTATGTGCTACATTTGTGTTCTTTATACGGTTTTGTTTGCCCTTTATATTTTCTCTCTCTTTTAATTTAAACACTCTTTCATCTTTCTCATTTTTAATTCACACGCTTGCTGCATGTTATGTTGTGTTTTTCTTGATAGTGATGAGGTTATAAGTTGGCAGAGAAACTATTTGCTATGATACCCAGTTCAATCTGGGTTGGTTGAGCTTTGGAAGATGTTAGTCTGTTTACTTGTTAGAATGTGCTTGTACTTCACTTCATTTTAGAGTTAGGTTCCTGGTGTAATAATTGTTTGTTGGATTTGGTTCAGTTAAACAACGTGTGTATGGGTGTTTTTTTCCCCCACCCCTTCAAGACTTTAGTTTTTTGTATTCAACCCTGCTAAATCTTTCCCAAATATGTTTTTTTTACAGGCCATATCTGTTCTGAAGGAAGGTGTTCAACTTGAACCAAAGATTAGTAAGTAGAGCTCAAGATCCATGGGTTTTGCTCTCCGAGATTGGAGGAGAAGTTCTTTTCCCATTGTAATAACCAATTTGCCCGGCCCAATATTGAATCAGTTAATAATGAAATAAAAAATAATAATGGTAGTATAAAAACAGTCCAAATAATAGCCAATGTTCATTTACAAAGACAAGTACACAAGACCCAAACAAATAAAAGTCCCGTCCATTTACAAAAAAGGTCCATTAAACCCAAACTTAAAACCCAATTACAGAACCTCTAATTAACCCAATTACAACAAGCCCACCTAAATTGCTGACCCAATTATAGCAGCCCAATGGCCCATAGGCATTAAAACTTTTAGCCAAAAGAAACCCTAGGGTTTCAGGGGTAATTGCTGCGCCGCACAAGTGCCTTCACGCGCCCATGCCCTGACCCTTCATCTGCCAAACCCACGCGCGCATCTCTTCACACGCGCATCGTTCCCCGCACCCACGCACGTCATTCTAGGTGCCCGCGCCCCTGACGGTTCGAGTTCTCCCAGGCGCCTCGGCCCCCGCTCCTCGCACGCCCCCATCGACCACTATCTCGGCCTCCGTCGCCTGCAGGTTTCGCCCATCACCTGCAAAGAACACCAAAAGCAACAGAAACGAAGCAACGACAGGGGAGGATGGAGCAAAACAATAGAAAAATAAATATAGTTCGGATTCTTTGCTATAAAGCCGGGGAAAATTGATGTAAAAGGGGTTCGGATTTTTTTGAAATCTTCCAGGAACACTGTAAATCGAGAGCAAAAAACATCAATCACAAAAGGGCAATAGAAGGTTGATTTCGTTTCATATTCTGTTATCATTTCTTGTTAATTTATTTATCTACTCATTTGTTTTACGAATCAAAGCAAATCATAAAACGAAAAAGAAAGAAACGAGAAAGAACTCACCTGAATCCCGGACTCGCGTCATCGTCGACCACCAAAAGGGGGTCAGAGGTCGGGCCTAGGCCATCGTCGGCCACCAAAATGATGGTGGCGCGATGGTGGAAGAGGAATCTGTCAACATTGAAAAGAGGGAGAACGCGTATCTTCGCGAAAGTCTTTGTTTTCTCTGTCGCAATCGGAGATAAACGGAGAAGCTGGTTGGAGAATAAGGCCTAAAATCGGTTACAAAGGAGAGCTGACCCTTCAAGTGTTGTTGTTCGTCGTTCATAGTGACACATTCGGAGCTTGAAAAAAAAAATAAATAAATAAACTGGGGTTGCGGCTGAGGGAATAAAATGGGGGCTAAGATATTTGAAACAAATTTAGGGTTTTGTAATGTTCAACAAACGGCGCCGTTTGCTAAAGTCAGATTTGCGTGTATCCCTAAAAGGGATAATTGCGCGTCTGGTCCCCACACCTTTTCGGCGTTAACAGATTAAACCCGTGTTCGCAATTTTTAAAATCTGACCACATTATTTCCATTGCGTTTTAATTCGGTCCCATAAGATTTTGACGGATTAAATTAAAACGACCCCGTTTTAAAATTTGGTGCAAATGTCAGCTTTAGTCCCTTTAATTTCATTTGGACTTCGACTCAGTCTTATTTTTATTTACATTATTATTACTCATTAGTGTTATTATTGTTTATGTTATTTATCCTAATTGCGTTTCTTTTACATATCGTTATGTTATGTTTTATTTCTATTTTTTTATAATCATATATTATGCACCATTTCTAAAGTTTTAAATTTATTAATTGATCTGTTTTACTTATGTCGTTCATATTATACTATATTTTTGTAGGATATAGATTTAAATTGAAGAATATGTTTTATGCATATTATCAATATTGTCACATGTATTTACTTTAAATTAGTATATATATTACTTTTATTCCATACATTATTTATAACGATTGTATCATATGTGTATCCTGTTACCTAGAAATCAAACTTGTATGATATGTTCGTATTTACGTGTTGTTTATCGTATCTGTCTATACATCATCGTGTATTTGTAATTGTTTAAATATAGGGGTTCTTATTTTTCGCATTTCTTGTTGTCACTCCTTGATTACCTGTTTGAAACATTAGCATATTGTAATTGTTTAGAAAGAAAAATACGAGGTATTTAATGCGAGAGGTGAGTTGGGCCTCGGGGCACGCCGAGGTATTTAATTTCTGTCTTTAAATTCTGTTCAAAAATCAACTCATAATGCGAGAAATGAGTTGGGCCTCGGGACACGCCAAGGTATTTAATTTCTGTCTTTAAATTCCTGTTAAATCAAGTCATCATGCGAGAGGTGTGTTGAGCCCCGTCACTTACCGAGATAGTCTCAAATTCTGTCATTGCATTTCTATTTTCAATTTCTGTCTCAAAAAAAAAAGTGAGTTGGTTCATGGTGCGAGAACAAGGAAGCAATTCAAAAAGTTCAGATTTATTTCCTCAAGGTCCCAGTGGAGCGGTTGATAGATTGAAGCTACAAATCTCTCTGTGTCGTGAAGTCATGTTGAAGCAAGTTCAAAAGGAACAAGATTGAGGAAAAGCGAATTGAAGCTACGGGTCATGTCACGCGGAAGCCGCGGTGGAGTGGATCAGAGCAACAGGGTTTGAAGATGTTCGAGGAAGAAAAGCCCCGAAGGATCTATACTTAGCCAAGGACGGGCAAAATTGGTTCTTCTTTCGTCTTTGCTCTATTCTCGTTTTACGACAATGAGCAAAGAGGGGCAGCTGTAATAACCAATTTGCCCGGCCCAATATTGAATCAGTTAATAATGAAATAAAAAATAATAATGGTAGTATAAAAACAGTCCAAATAATAGCCAATGTCCATTTATAAAGACAAGTACACAAGACCCAAGCAAATAAAAGTCCCGTCCATTTACAAAAAGGGTCCATTAAACCCAAACTTAAAACCCAATTACAGAACCTCTAATTAACCCAATTACAACAAGCCCACCTAAATTGCTGACCCAATTACAGCAGCCCAATGGCCCATAGGCATTAAAACTTTTAGCCAAAAGAAACCCTAGGGTTTCAGGGGTAATTGCTGCACCGCACAAGTGCCTTCACGCGCCCATGCCCTGACCCTTCATCTGCCAAACCCACGCGCACGTCTCTTCACACGCGCATCGTTCCCCGCACCCACGCACGTCATTCTAGGTGCCCGCGCCCCTGACGGTTCGAGTTCTCCCAGGCGCCTCCGCCCCCGCTCCTCGCACGCCCCCATCGACCACTATCTCGGCCTCCGTCGCCTGCAGGTTTCGCCCATCACCTGCAAAGAACACCAAAAGCAACAGAAACGAAGCAACGACAGGGGAGGATGGAGCAAAACAATAGAAAAATAAATATAGTTCAGATTCTTTGCTATAAAGCCGGGGAAAATTGATGTAAAAGGGGTTCAGATTTTTTTGAAATCTTCCAGGAACACTGTAAACCGAGAGCAAAAAAATCAATCACAAAAAGGCAATAGAAGGTTGATTTCGTTTCATATTCTGTTATCATTTCTTGTTAATTTATTTATCTACTCATTTGTTTTACGAATCAAAGCAAATCATAAAACGAAAAAGAAAGAAACGGGAAAGAACTCACCTGAATCCCGGACTCACGTCATCGGAGTTTTCTTTCATCGATGAAGCGGGATCGGGGACCAAAAGGGGGTCAGAGGTCAGGCCTAGGCCATCGTCGGCCACCAAAATGATGGTGGCGCGATGGTGGAAGAGGAATCTGTCAACATTGAAAAGAGGGAGAACGCGTATCTTCGCGAAAGTCTTTGTTTTCTCTGTCGCAATCGGAGATAAACGGAGAAGCTGGTTGGAGAATAAGGCCTAAAATCGGTTACAAAGGAGAGCCGACCCTTCAAGTGCTGTTGTTCGTCGTTCATGGTGACACATTCGGAGCTTGAAAAAAAAATAAATAAATAAACTGGGGTTGCGGCTGAGGGAATAAAATGGGGGCTAAGATATTTGAAACAAATTTAGGGTTTTGTAATGTTCAACATACGGCGCCGTTTGCTAAAGTCAAATTTGCGCGTATCCCTAAAAGGGATAATTGCGCGTCTGGTCCCCACACCTTTTCGGCGTTAACAGATTAAACCCGTGTTCGCAATTTTTAAAATCTGACCACATTATTTCCATTGCGTTTTAATTCGGTCCCATAAGATTTTGACGGATTAAATTAAAACGACCCCGTTTTAAAATTTGGTGCAAATGTCAGCTTTAGTCCCTTTAATTTCATTTGGACTTCGACTCAGTCTTATTTTTATTTACATTATTATTACTCATTAGTGTTATTATTGTTTATGTTATTTATCCTAATTGCGTTTCTTTTACATATCGTTATGTTATGTTTTATTTCTATTTTTTTTATAATCATATATTATGCACCATTTCTAAAGTTTTAAATTTATTAATTGATCTGTTTTACTTATGTCGTTCATATTATACTATATTTTTGTAGGATATAGATTTAAATTGAAGAATATGTTTTATGCATATTATCAATATTGTCACATGTATTTACTTTAAATTAGTATATATATTACTTTTATTCCATACATTATTTATAACGATTGTATCATATGTGTATCCTGTTACCTAGAAATCAAACTTGTATGATATGTTCGTATTTACGTGTTGTTTATCGTATCTGTCTCTACATCATCGTGTATTTGTAATTGTTTAAATATAGGGGTTCTTATTTTTCGCATTTCTTGTTGTCACTCCTTGATTACCTGTTTGAAACATTAGCATATTGTAATTGTTTAGAAAGAAAAATACGAGGTATTTAATGCGAGAGGTGAGTTGGGCCTCGGGGCACGCCGAGGTATTTAATTTCTGTCTTTAAATTCTGTTCAAAAATCAACTCATAATGCGAGAAATGAGTTGGGCCTCGGGACACGCCAAGGTATTTAATTTCTGTCTTTAAATTCCTGTTAAATCAAGTCATCATGCGAGAGGTGTGTTGAGCCCCGTCACTTACCGAGATAGTCTCAAATTCTATCATTGCATTTCTATTTTCAATTTCTGTCTCAAAAAAAAAAGAGAGTTGGTTCATGGTGCGAGAACAAGGAAGCAATTCAAAAAGTTCAGATTTATTTCCTCAAGGTCCCAGTGGAGCGGTTGATAGATTGAAGCTACAAATCTCTCTGTGTCGTGAAGTCATGTTGAAGCAAGTTCAAAAGGAACAAGATTGAGGAAAAGTGAATTGAAGCTACGGGTCATGTCACGCGGAAGCTGCGGTGGAGTGGATCAGAGCAACAGGGTTTGAAGATGTTCGAGGAAGAAAAGCCCCGAAGGATCTATACTTAGCCAAGGACAGGCAAAATTGGTTCTTCTTTCGTCTTTGCTCTATTCTCGTTTTACGACAATGAGCAAAGAGGGGCAGCTGTAATAACCAATTTGCCCGGCCCAATATTGAATCAGTTAATAATGAAATAAAAAATAATAATGGTAGTATAAAAACAGTCCAAATAATAGCCAATGTCCATTTATAAAGACAAGTACACAAGACCCAAGCAAATAAAAGTCCCGTCCATTTACAAAAAGGGTCCATTAAACCCAAACTTAAAACCCAATTACAGAACCTCTAATTAACCCAATTACAACAAGCCCACCTAAATTGCTGACCCAATTACAGCAGCCCAATGGCCCATAGGCATTAAAACTTTTAGCCAAAAGAAACCCTAGGGTTTCAGGGGTAATTGCTGCACCGCACAAGTGCCTTCACGCGCCCATGCCCTGACCCTTCATCTGCCAAACCCACGCGCATGTCTCTTCACACGCGCATCGTTCCCCGCACCCACGCACGTCATTCTAGGTGCCCGCGCCCCTGACGGTTCGAGTTCTCCCAGGCGCCTCCGCCCCCGCTCCTCGCACGCCCCCATCGACCACTATCTCGGCCTCCGTCGCCTGCAGGTTTCGCCCATCACCTGCAAAGAACACCAAAAGCAATAGAAACGAAGCAACGACAGGGGAGGATGGAGCAAAACAATAGAAAGATAAATATAGTTCAGATTCTTTGCTATAAAGCCGGGGAAAATTAATGTAAAAGGGGTTCGGATTTTTTTGAAATCTTCCAGGAACACTGTAAACCGAGAGCAAAAAACATCAATCACAAAAAGGCAATAGAAGGTTGATTTCGTTTCATATTCTGTTATCATTTCTTGTTAATTTATTTATCTACTCATTTGTTTTACGAATCAAAGCAAATCATAAAACGAAAAAGAAAGAAACGGGAAAGAACTCACCTGAATCCCGGACTCACGTCATCGGAGTTTTCTTTCATCGATGAAGCGGGATCGGGGACCAAAAGGGGGTCAGAGGTCAGGCCTAGGCCATCGTCGGCCACCAAAATGATGGTGGCGCGATGGTGGAAGAGGAATCTGTCAACATTGAAAAGAGGGAGAACGCGTATCTTCGCGAAAGTCTTTGTTTTCTCTGTCGCAATCGGAGATAAACGGAGAAGCTGGTTGGAGAATAAGGCCTAAAATCGGTTACAAAGGAGAGCCGACCCTTCAAGTGCTGTTGTTCGTCGTTCATGGTGACACATTCGGAGCTTGAAAAAAAAATAAATAAATAAACTGGGGTTGCGGCTGAGGGAATAAAATGGGGGCTAAGATATTTGAAACAAATTTAGGGTTTTGTAATGTTCAACATACGGCGCCGTTTGCTAAAGTCAAATTTGCGCGTATCCCTAAAAGGGATAATTGCGCGTCTGGTCCCCACACCTTTTCGGCGTTAACAGATTAAACCCGTGTTCGCAATTTTTAAAATCTGACCACATTATTTCCATTGCGTTTTAATTCGGTCCCATAAGATTTTGACGGATTAAATTAAAACGACCCCGTTTTAAAATTTGGTGCAAATGTCAGCTTTAGTCCCTTTAATTTCATTTGGACTTCGACTCAGTCTTATTTTTATTTACATTATTATTACTCATTAGTGTTATTATTGTTTATGTTATTTATCCTTATTGTGTTTCTTTTACATATCGTTATGTTATGTTTTATTTCTATTTTTTTTATAATCATATATTATGCACCATTTCTAAAGTTTTAAATTTATTAATTGATCTGTTTTACTTATGTCGTTCATATTATACTATATTTTGTAGGATATAGATTTAAATTGAAGAATATGTTTTATGCATATTATCAATATTGTCACATGTATTTACTTTAAATTAGTATATATATTACTTTTATTCCATACATTGTTTATAACGATTGTATCATATGTGTATCCTGTTACCTAGAAATCAAACTTGTATGATATGTTCGTATTTACGTGTTGTTTATCGTATCTGTCTATACATCATCGTGTATTTGTAATTGTTTAAATATAGGGGTTCTTATTTTTCGCATTTCTTGTTGTCACTCCTTGATTACCTGTTTGAAACATTAGCATATTGTAATTGTTTAGAAAGAAAAATACATTTTCTTACAAAATTATACTTTATTCAAGGATTTTCGAAAAATAAAGGCAATATTCGGTTGTTTAGAAGCTTGGAAGATAACATCCTAACGTGCTGGGTGTCTATTTTTCGATCAACTAAAATAACCAAATATCCTTCTCATACATTTTGAGGACCAAAGATGGTCTCGGTATCGAAGTATGAATATGTTATGTCCTAACGTGTTGGATATGACATTTTCATTCCTTTGAAACGAGTTAAATCTTAGGACTCAATCATACTTGAAATAACTTTTTTAGAATCCTTCAACCCCAAATACTTTCAAGTTTTCAACATTGGGACAACATCAATCAATTTGGTACCAATTTTGGGTGTTGTAAGGGTGCTAATCCTTCCTTGCACGTAACCGGCTCCCGAACCCGTTTTTCTCAAACACTCGTAGACCAAAAGGTCTGTTTTAATCAACTAAAATGTTTTTTAAAACAAGGTGATCCGATCACACTTCGAATAGAAGATCGGTGGCGACTCCCTGTTTTTAAAGTCGATCTCCGTTTTATCAAAAATGGTTACGACAGCTTGGCGACTCCACTGGGGACCTCGAGAGTCAGGCCATAAATTGATTGATCTTTGTCCTTTCGATTGAAAATTTAGAAAATTGTTTTGAAAATGATTTCTTTTGACGCATTTGCTTGTGCTATGGTGTCGAGTCTCGTGAAATATTTTGGCATTGCATTGCATGACCGTTGGTCACACCTTTAAGTGGGAGTAAGAAACTAAGCTTTTGTGAGGTTTTCACCTCCGCATGGGCTAGTGGACTACTTCCGGGATACATCCGTACCTATGTGCTTCGTGAGGTTTTCACCTCCGCATGGCCATAGGGAAATGTATCCCCTTGAACCGAACTCAGTCTACATGAGCCTATAATGGGTGAGGATTGAGGAATCTGCTGGTTCAGGTACCCCTCTGTAGAACCGAACCTCATATAGAAGCCCTAGAGCCTACCCTAGGCATAGTGTCGAAATAGTTACCCGGATAAGCGTCTATTGGTATTTTGCTTGTTCAACTATGCAGTACTAATTTGCGTTGTTTTGTTTGATTCGCATGTCATTCCATATAGTGGAGGTGTCAATTTCTGCTCGGTTACCGAAATAGGAAGTTTGCTATGGAAAACGACTTTCTTGATAAAGTAGAGGACAATGCAGCCGTGCGCGCGTGGTCAAAAAAGTTGCAATTCGAAAAAGGGGATAGCTTGGTCGAAGGTCATGTGTCGGAGCTGAGGGACTTCTCCCGTGTTAGCGCAACACAAAATGAGCTCCAAGAGTTGAGGGATATCTAGACCAATTGGGGGGATGAAGTTAAACAGATGTTCTGCCACCGTTACGGTGATATCTCTTCCTTATTGGATGTTAAAATAGACAAACACCTGTTTCGGGCTATGGTCCAGTTTTGGAATTCTGCATACAGTTGCTTCACTTTTGGGAAGGTGGATTTAGTGCCAACAGTAGAAGAATATACAACTTTGCTCCGTATTCCTGAGTTGCAAGTCGGCAAGGTTTATATTAGGCCTACCTATGTTCCTCCTTTGGTGAAGAAATTGGTGAGAATCACGGGAATGAGTGAACAGTGGATCTCGACCAAGATCCAACAGAAGGGCGAGGGGAGGTGTATTCCTTGGGTAAATTTAAGGGACCTGATTTTGACGTATCCTGATGAGAAAAGGAAAGTTGATATCTTCGCCTTGAGCCTCTACGGATTAGTCATCTTCCCAAAGGCCCTAAGACACATAGATGAGGCGGTAGTGGATCTATTCGACCGTTGGGATAAACAAGTCACACCAATCCCGGCAATTCTTGCGGAGACTTTCAGATCGTTGAATGCATGCAGAAGATCGGGAGAAGGAAGGTTTATCGGATGCGCACAGCTATTGATGGTATGGTTTCATGGGCATTTTTGGAAGATGGATAAAGTTTCTTGTCGCCCCTTTTATAAGGACTATTCACCGATAAGAGAGGAGGTGGCCATGTCAAGACGAGAAGACATAATAGAAGAAGGGTGGATGGCAATTTTTCAGAATCTTCAAGAAAAAGACATTGAGTGGAGAGCCCCGTGGATGGCGCCTGGAGAGATCCTTTATAGATGCGGAGACTTCAATTGGGTACCTCTACCCGGAATTTGGGGAGTCATCGGATATGCCCCATTGTTAGCAGTAAGGCAATACCAGTCTAGACAGTTTGTGCCAGCAACACATGGGTTGGATCGAAGCGAATCTTCTTATACAGGAGAGGGTTATAAGAAGAAGATTAAGGAAATCACGAATGCTTGGAAATAAACTCATCGAATGAAGAGGTTAGCTGCGGGCGAAACGGCGACTTCTGAGTACAAAGCATGGCTAAACAAGAGAATCAATGATAATATCCCGGGACCAAGTTCGGATAATGCTCAGTCTATGGAGGAACGATTGCGAGTGATACCAACAGAGTTGGAAATTGTAAAGCGAGATTTCGTGCAGCGGAGTTCGGAACTGGAAAGGAAAATCGAGCAGTTGGAGGAGGACAAGATGTTTTTGAAGTTGGATGTGGAGATACAGAAATCAGAAGCAGAAAGGATAAGGAAAGGGAAGAGCAAAGCCGAAGAAGAGCTGGATAGCCTAAAGGGGGACTACAAGAAGCTGCGTCTCTCAATGAGAACCGCCGGACTAGGAAAGACTTCGAGCCAGTGGCGACAAGAGTTGTAGGAGGAAAGAGCTAAGACCGAGCAATGGGAAAGGAAATTTCGAGAAATGAAGGTTCAGAATGAGATCCTAGAAAAGCAAATAGCAGAAGGCCAGAATCGAAGAAACGAATTGAAGACAAGGGTGTCAGAGTTGGAAAAAATCCCTCGACTGCTATCGGAACCGTAACTTGGCAAGAGAATTAAAGGCGAGTTTGAGTAGAATCGAAGAAATGAAGAAGAGGACCGAAGAGTTAGAAATGGAACTGCTGAAATGTCAGAATCATATTGGGCATTTGAAAGAGAACAAAGAACGAAGGGAAGCGGAACTGTACCATTCCCAGAATCAAGTCAAAAATAGAGATTACATCATGGGAGAGGCTATAATCCGGATGCGAGAAATAGCCGAATATTTACAAACTCTAGCTATACAAGCCGACACATTGAGCATACAGTTCGAGACACAGTCGGTCGTGGACGCAAATTAGCTTCCTTACTGACAAAGATTAAGGCCTTAGGTGTTAGAGCAAGGCCGTTTTTGTAATCTCTTTTATGTAAAGAGCTTTGTTTTCTAAGAAAGTTTCCTATGGGGAATTGAATCAGAGTTGACACCTTTTTGCATTCATATCATGCATTTGCATTGCATTACATACATCAGCATTATATCACCTTAATTATTCACTAAGGCTAAAATCGTATAATCCGCAGCTACGACATTACGAACCTGGAATCGCATCATCCCTATAGAACATGCTTAAGAACTAGAACTATGGACGCCGAACTCAATGAGAGGATTGAAAGGATGGAAAGAACCCAGAAAGAGTTGCAAGAACAGTTAGCCAAGTCACAGCAAGAAGCAAGGGACCTGATGATGAGATCCCGCGAGGAATCACGAGAACATAAGGATCAAATGGATAGAATGTTGGAAATGTTGACGGCCATGGCCAAAGGAAAAGGACCCACGCAAAGTCTTGACATTACGGAGCCCCATTCGAGGGATAATCAAGATCCGCTCTATCCCCTAGAATCCACGCCACCCCACGCTCATGCAACGCAAAGAGGATATCCTCAAGGGAACCTAGTAGGCCTGGAACAACAACCCATCCCACCTACCCATCTGGGGCAAGGTATATACGTATCAAACGCTGGAGATAATTCTACTAATCCGATTGTCCCGGATTTGGACGATCCGATGGAAATAGCTAGGTTGAAGAGGGATGACCATGATGCTGAAGAAAAATATAAGAGTCTAGAAGAGAGACTTAAGGTGGTGGAAGGTACGGGAGTCTTCTCTGCACTAAGTGCCAAAGAGCTTAGTTTGGTGCCCGATCTGGTTCTACCTCCAAAGTTTAAGGTGCCAGATTTCGAAAATTATGAGGGAACGAGATGTCCGAAGGCACATCTTATTATGTTCTGTCGAAAGATGGCTGGACACTTGAATGAGGACAAGCTGTTAATACACTGTTTCCAGGATAGCTTGATCGGATCAGCCCTCCGATGGTATGATCAGCTTAGCGCAGAGAGGATCCGGTCATGGAAGTACCTGGCAACTGCATTCTGCGAACAATATAAGCATGTTTCTGACGTGGCTCCCGACCGGCTGACGCTACAAATGTTGGAAAAGAAGCCAACGGAGACCTTCAGACAGTACGCTCAGAGATGGAAGGATCTTTCAGTCCAAGTCGAGCCCCCCTAACTAAAAGTGAGGTAACAGTCCTTTTTATTAATACTTTGAGGGTGCCATTCTACGACAAACTAGTGGGAAATGCCACGAAAGACTTCGCCGACCTCGTAATATCTGGCGAACTCATCGAAAATGGCATGAAAAGTGGAAGAATGGTGGGCCCTGAGAGCTCGAAAAAACCAATACCTGCAAAGAAAAAAGATCCCGAAGCCCATATGGTGGGGACCGGGAGCCACTATGCTCCTAATCCATATCCGACCCAACCACGACCTCAGTTTCGTCCACCGCCAAATTTATACTTTCCTCCACAAAGCCCCTACTATCAAGCACCTCCTCCCTACCCCGTCTATGCCGCCGAAAATCAAAGACCATTCACCATATTCCCGCCAAATACCATGCCTGCCTAAAGTCAGCCAAAAAACGAACAAAGACCAGTAAAGCCCAATCCTGATAGACCCCAATTCACCCCCATTCCCGTGTCATACGGAGAACTGTGCCCGAAGCTATTGGAAAAACAGTTAATCTCGCCACATTACATGGCACCATTGAAGCCCCCGTTCCCAAAGTGGTACGATCCCAACGCTAATTGCATGTATCATGCTGAGAATCAGGGGCACTCTACAGATAACTGTTTAGCCTTTAAGAGAAGAGTTCAAGGCCTTATCGACGCCGGGATCTTGCAGTTTGACGGTACCGATAATATGGCGAGAAACCCGCTCCCTAACCATGCCACAGGGAACGTGAATATGGTGACACCAGAAAATAGTTGGCGAGCCAGAAGTTGCGTCTCTAGGATAAGGACACCTTTGAAGAAGGTCTGGGAAGTAATGATCGAGAAGGGCGTACTCGACAAGAACTTCAAGGAGGAAAGCATGAAGAGTCCAAGTTTCTGAATCTTTCACGGCATGGAAGGACACCATATCCAATCCTGTGAGGAGTTCAAAGGGCTGCTTCAAAGCATGATGGACAATAAAAATGTGGAAATCTGCAATAAGATGGAAGAGACCGATGGAAAAGATATATGTGCATCTGAGGGCCAATCATCAGGCCCTCCCTACAGTGCCGCTCGGCCTTTAGTAATCTACTACGAGGCAAAGAAGGAAGAGAGGAAACCAAAAATGATAATCCAAGTACCTTCCCCTTTCCCTTACAAGGATAGCAAGGCGGTGCCGTGGAAGTATGATGTCAACGTCACCATACCCGAGGCTACAACTAGAAACATCAGTGAGGTGGGGCATTTTACCCGCAGTGGGAGGTGCTATTCCCCTGAGATGGTTGAGACGAAGAAGAAAGCCGTTGGCACGAGTCAGAAAGGGAAGGCACCAATACCCGAGGCCGAGGGTCAGGTTGAAATACAATCTGAACAAGGAACTAAGGAACCGGTGAATGAGGATGAGGCACAGGAATTCTTAAAGTTCATTAAGCACAGCGAATACAATGTCGTAGAGCAGCTGAATAAACAACCGGCAAAAATCTCAGTATTGTCCCTGTTGTTGAACTCAGAGCCACATCGAAACGCTTTACTGAAGGTGTTGAACCAAGCGTATGTGCCAATCAATGTGCCCATTGAAAAACTCGATAGGTGGGTGAAAAATTTAAACGCAGATAATTTCATCTCCTTCAGCGATGATGAAATACCACCAAATGGTAGGGGCTCTGTTAAAGTATTGCACATCACGACCGGGTGCAAAGGATATATAATACCGCATGTGCTTATTGACAACGGGTCCGCGCTCAATGTCATGCCGTTGGCTACACTGTCTAGGATGCCCGTTGACATGTCTTATCTGAGGCCTTGCCATTCCGCGGTAAGGGCATTTGATGGAACACGGCGGGAAGTTATGGGAAAAATCGAGATCCCTCTAGAGGTGGGCCCATGCACATACAATGTTGAATTCCAAGTCATGGACATTGCTCCTTCATATAATTGCCTCTTAGGAAGGCCCTGGATCCACTCCGCAGGAGCAATCCCTTCATCTCTTCATCAGAAAATAAAGTTTATTATGGATAACCGCCTGATCACGATCGCCGGTGAAGAAGACATCGTCGCATCGCTATCTACTGACACACCCTACATCGAGACAAACAGAGATGTGCCAGAATGCTCCTTCCGTTCCTTCGAATTCATCAACGCTACATTTGTCGCCGAAGGAGATAGGGCTCCCACACCCAAGCTGTCAAGAAACACCAAGATGGGAGTCAAGTTGACTGTAGGAAAAGGTGCCCGGGCAGGGAAGGGTTTAGGAAGACACCAACAAGGGATAGCTAGAGCACTAAACCCTGTACACCACAAGGCTCAATACGGCTTGGGGTTCAAACCTGATGGACGACAAAGAAGGAAACAGTTGCAGAAAGATCAAGGAAAAAGGATCACAAGAGCCTCAGGTCGGGAGGTAGAATGGGAGCCCATGACGTACCCACCCTTAGCAAAAACTTTTACGTCCGCAGGGATGATGTACCCAGAGGGAGATGGTTCATGAAACACGCTGCTATTGGTTGAGAGGGATCTCCAGAACTTCCACATAAACGTCATCGACAAAGCGGAGGATGCGATGAAAGGCCTTTCAAAGATACGCCCTGGCCCTCCTGGATTTGTGTTGAACAATTGGACCGCCGATGATCTCCTTGTAGTTTCTAGGGCCCTTCCAGAGTAATCCTCAATGACAACTTTCTGTATGCCCCTAAATTGAAGGGGAATTTGTTATAAGAGTTTGTGTCAGTTGTTTAGCTTTTTAATGAACAATCAATGAAGATGCATTTTGATCTCTCATTCTCATTAGCCTCATATTTATTCCCTCTTTTTATAGCCTGTCTTCATATATGTTTCATGCCACATTTTTAGTTCCAATACCTTGACATTCCTCTATAGTTTTTTTTTACTTGTCAGGTGCTCAGATATCGACAACGCGAACAATCCTGCTACTGATCCTAAAATCGACTTTGAGCAAGCTGTTTGTTTAGGAGAAGCCGAAGCCGACGAAAACGCTGCAGATTATGTCTCAACCCCTAACTTGTTAAGGATGATAGAACAGGAAGATAGACAAATAATCCCCCACCAAGAATCTGTTGAGACGGTGAACCTGGGAAACGAAGAAAGGAGGCAAGAAGTGAAAATTGGGACCTCCATCTCAGAGTCCACCAAACACGACTTGGTCACCTTGCTTCATGAATACAAAGACGTATTTGCATGGTCATATCAGGACATGCCGGGATTAAGCGAAGATGTAGTGGTCCACAGGCTCCCTGTGAAGCCAGAATGCAGGCCAATTCAGTAGAAGCTAAGACGGATGAAACCCGAAATGCTCTTAAAGATAAAAGAGGAGGTCAAAAAACAGTTTGACGCCGGTTTCTTACAAGTCTCCAAATATCCGGAGTGGGTGGCTAATATAGTCCCAGTGCCAAAGAAAGACGGCAAGGTGCGAATGTGTGTGGACTATCGCGATCTGAATCGAGCAAGCCCCAAGGATAATTTTCCCTTGCCTCACATCGATACATTGGTAGATAACACGGCAAAACATTCATTATTCTCTTTTATGGATGGATTTTCGGGTTATAACCAAATAAAGATGGCCCCTGAGGACATGGAAAAAACTACATTCGTGACGATGTGGGGAACCTTTTGCTACAAAGTGATGCCATTCGGCTTAAAAAACGCTGGGGCAACATATCAAAGGGCAATGGTGATGCTGTTTCACGACATGATGCACAAAGAGATAGAAGTTTATGTCGACGATATGATAGCCAAATCTCGGGGAGAAGGAGAGCATGTTGGAAACCTCCGGAAATTGTTTGAAAGACTGAGAAAGTTTCAACTGAAGCTTAATCCGGCTAAATGTACATTTGGAGCAACCTCGGGGAAACTACTGGGCTTTATCGTTAGTGAGAGAGGTATCGAGGTCGATCCCGACAAAATAAAGGCCATACAAGAATTACCACCTCCACAGACACAAAAAGAAGTCAGAGGATTTCTAGGAAGGTTAAATTACATCGCCCGTTTTATTGCTCAACTTACCAACCAATGCGACCCAATTTTTTGACTATTGAGAAAACACAATCCTGGGGAATGGAACGAGGACTGCCAAGCTGCTTTCGACAAGATAAAACAATATTTGTCTAACCCCCCTATGCTAGTACCACCGACTCCTGAGAGACCGTTAATACTGTACCTGACGGTGTTCGAAAATTCAATGGGTTGTGTACTGGGGCAACATGACGAGTCGGGGAGAAGAGAGAGGGCGATCTATTACCTCAGTAAGAAGTTCACAGAGTATGAAGCAAAATATCCATCAATCGAAAAATTCTGTTGTGCTCTTGTTTGGGCAGCTCGAAGGCTTAGACAATATATGTTGTATCATACGACATGGTTAATCTCTAAATTGGACCCAATAAAGTACATGATGGAATCACCTGCACTCTCAGGAAGAATGGCGCGATGGCAGATCCTGCTATCGGAATACGACATCATCTATGTGAGCTAAAAGTCGATAAAAGGGAGCGCAATAGCTGACTTCCTAGCAGCCCGAACCACAGAAGAATACGAGCCATTAAGATTTGACTTCCCGGATGAAGATTTGATGTGCATCACAGAAAAAGAATGTGAATCGTCAAAAGAAGAGTCATGGAAAATGAGTTTTGACGGGGCATCAAATGCATTAGGGCATGGGATCGGAGCAGTCTTGGTGTCACCGGAAGGGAATCATTATCCATTCATTGCCCGATTAAACTTCTTCTGTACCAATAACATAGCGGAATACGAGGCTTGCATCATGGGGCTCCGCGCAGCTATTGAACGAGACATCAAAATCCTAAAGGTATCAGGGGATTCAGCATTGGTGATTTACCAAATCCGTGGAGATTGGGAAGTGAGAGACTCAAAGCTGGTCAAATATCACGATCTTGTTATGGATCTGGTCAAAGAATTCGAAGAAGTGACCTTTAATTACTTCCCACGAGAGGAAAACCAATTGGCTGATGCCCTGGCCACCTTAGCTTCTATGTTCAAAGCGAATCGAGAAGCGGAAATAATGCCTCTCCAGATGAGCATATATGAGGCCCCGGTGCATTGTTTTAGCATTGAAAAAGAGGCGGATGGACGACCATGGTTCCATGATATCTTGGAATATGTCAAGTATCAAAGGTACCCGGAGCAAGCAAACGAGAACGATAAAAGAACAATCAGAAGAATGGCAGCAGGATTTGTTCTTGATGGGGACATCTTATATAAAAGAGGAAAGGATCAAGTGCTTCTAAGATGCGTGGATGATGTCGAAGCCAGAAAAGTGCTTGAAGAGGTCCATGAAGGAACCTGTGGAACGCATGCCAATGGTTTCACTATGGCCAGGAAAATTATGAGACTCGGTTATTACTGGGTGACGATGGAAAGTGACTGCATCAGCTATGCACGAAGGTGTCACAAATGCCAAATTTATGGCGACAAAATTCATGCAGCACCTTCGCCCCTCCACGTTATGACCTCTCCGTGGCCTTTTTCCATGTGGGGCATGGATGTTATAGAGCCAATTTCCCCAAAAGCTTCTAATGGTCATCGATTCATCTTCGTGGTCATAGATTACTTCACAAAATGGGTTGAGGCCGCTTCGTTTGCAAACGTGACAAAAACCGCGGTTTACAAGTTCTTGAAAAAGGAGATTATATGTCGATATGGATTACCTGAGAAAATCATCTCAGATAATGCCTTGAATCTGAACAACAGGATGATGAAGGAAGTGTGTGAACAATTTCAAATAAAGCATCACAATTCCTCACCCTATCGCCCAAAGATGAACGGAGCAGTAGAGGCCGCCAACAAAAATATTAAGAGAATTATTGGAAAGATGACCGAAACGTATAAAGACTGGCACGAGAAGCTACCATTCGCCCTATACGCGTACCGCACGTATATGCGGACCTCTACAGGGGCAACTCCTTTCTCTCTGGTATATGGAATGGAAGCTGTACTGCCCATCGAGGTAGAAATCCCTTCTTTACGAGTCTTAATGGAGTCAAAGCTAGAAGAATCAGAATGGGTACAAGCTCGATACGACCAACTGAATCTGATCGAAGAAAAGCGCTTGAAAGCAATCTGTCATGGACAGATGTACCAAAAGAGAATGATCACGGCCCATGACAAGAAGGTACAGCCAAGGGAATTTCGCGAAGGAGAGCTCGTGTTGAGAAAGATCCTCCCAATACAAAAAGACTTTCGAGGAAAATGGGCACCGAATTGGGAAGGACCCTACGTCGTAAGGAAGGCTTTCTCTGGTGGAGCTTTGATTCTCACAGAGATGGATGGGAAAGAGGTATCGAACCCAGTAAACTCAAATGCCGTAAAGAAGTACTACGCCTAAAAAAAAATCAGGATTGAAACCCGAAAAAGGCGTCTTGATAAACACAATTGGGATGAAAACCTGAAAAGGCGTCCTAACGAAGGGGATTCACACGTAAAGAGCAAGAACGGTTTGAACGGGGAGTCAAGAGGAGAGTTTATAATATTTGAAGCGGACTCAGAAGCTCAGGGTCTTCTACGCAAGGAGCTTCACTCAAAGGGGGTTCAGGGTGAAGGAGCATGGAGAAGTTCATGCGTTAGATATCTAGAGCATTAGTGACAATTGAATCTACTTTCTTTTTATGTTTTCCTTATTGAATCATTCCTTGTCAATTTTCTTTCCTTGTTGCTTTGAAATAAATACGAACATAAGGTATCTCTTTCACACCTACCTGGCCATTATCATGCATTTCGTGTTTGGTTCATTTAAATGGTAAATAGTGAAATTACATACTCTAACCAAAAGAAACATTGAGCATTACCTGGATGAGAATCTGGTAAGTACAAGAACCTCAAAGCAAGGACAAAAGTTCAACAAGGGGACAAAATGGGTGATACATGAGAAGTACAGACTACTCGTAAAACTTGAGCACGAGTACAAAAAACTGAAGGAAAAGCCAAGAATCGAAGCAGTGAATACAAGTCATCATAACGAGAGATACATGACAAACAAACCCAGAGCGCATGGCATAATCATGTAGGCATAAGAGCATTTAAGACAAACACATGCATATCATGATAACATCCCGCATGACACATACAGGTACACCAATAAAGCAAGAAATCTTGATCATTGTACCAAATCGAGGAAAAGAAGACATCCGAGTTCCACCAGATGACAAGTCTTGAAATTCTGATTTCAATATCAGCCCATAATACAAGAAGTGAGTTGAGCTTCGGGGCACGCCGAGGTATTCAACTTCCGTCTTTAAATTTCTATCTTTAAAATTCTGCTCAAAAATCAACTCATAATGCGAGAGGTGAGTTGGGCCTCAGGGCACGCCGAGGTATTTAATTTCTATCTTTAAATTTCTGTTCGAAAATCAACTCATAATGCGAGAAATGAGTTGGGCCTCAGGGCACGCCAAGGTATTTAATTTCTGTCTTTAAATTTCTGTTCAAAAATCAACTCATAATGCGAGAGGTGAGTTGGGCCTCGGGGCACGTCGAGGTATTTAATTTCTGTCTTTAAAATTCTGCTCAAAAATCAACTCATAATGCGAGAGGTGAGTTGGGCCTCGGGGCACGCCGAGGTATTTAATTTCTATCTTTAAATTTCTGTTCGAAAATCAACTCATAATGCGAGAGGTGAGTTGGGCCTCGGGGCACGCCGAGGTATTTAATTCCTATCTTTAAATTTCTGTTCGAAAATCAACCCATAATGCGAGAGGTGAGTTGGGCCTCGGGGCACGCCGAGGTATTTAATTTCTGTCTTTAAATTATGTTCAAAAATCAACTCATAATGCGAGAAATGAGTTGGGCCTCGGGACACGCCAAGGTATTTAATTTCTGTCTTTAAATTCCTGTTAAATCAAGTCATCATGCGAGAGGTGTGTTGAGCCCCGTCACTTACCGAGATAGTCTCAAATTCTGTCATTGCATTTCTATTTTCAATTTCTGTCTCAAAAAAAAAAAAGTGAGTTGGTTCATGGTGCGAGAACAAGGAAGCAATTCAAAAAGTTCAGATTTATTTCCTCAAGGTCCCAGTGGAGCGGTTGATAGATTGAAGCTACAAATCTCTCTGTGTCGTGAAGTCATGTTGAAGCAAGTTCAAAAGGAACAAGATTGAGGAAAAGTGAATTGAAGCTACGGGTCATGTCACGCGGAAGCCGCGGCGGAGTGGATCAGAGCAACAGGGTTTGAAGATATTCGAGGAAGAAAAGCCCCGAAGGATCTATACTTAGCCAAGGACAGGCAAAATTGGTTCTTCTTTCGTCTTTGCTCTATTCTCGTTTTACGACAATGAGCAAAGAGGGGCAGCTGTAATAACCAATTTGCCCGGCCCAATATTGAATCAGTTAATAATGAAATAAAAAATAATAATGGTAGTATAAAAACAGTCCAAATAATAGCCAATGTCCATTTATAAAGACAAGTACACAAGACCCAAACAAATAAAAGTCCCGTCCATTTACAAAAAGGGTCCATTAAACCCAAACTTAAAACCCAATTACAGAACCTCTAATTAACCCAATTACAACAAGCCCACCTAAATTGCTGACCCAATTACAGCAGCCCAATGGCCCATAGGCATTAAAACTTTTAGCCAAAAGAAACCCTAGGGTTTCAGGGGTAATTGCTGCACTGCACAAGTGCCTTCACGCGCCCATGCCCTGACCCTTCATCTGCCAAACCCACGCGCACGTCTCTTCACACGCGCATCGTTCCCCGCACCCACGCACGTCATTCTAGGTGCCCGCGCCCCTGACGGTTCGAGTTCTCCCAGGCGCCTCCGCCCCCGCTCCTCGCACGCCCCCATCGACCACTATCTCGGCCTCCGTCGCCTGCAGGTTTCGCCCATCACCTGCAAAGAACACCAAAAGCAACAGAAACAAAGCAACGACAGGGGAGGATGGAGCAAAACAATAGAAAAATAAATATAGTTCAGATTCTTTGCTATAAAGCCGGGGAAAATTGATGTAAAAGGGGTTCGAATTTTTTTGAAATCTTCCAGGAACACTGTAAACCGAGAGCAAAAAACATCAATCACAAAAAGGCAATAGAAGGTTGATTTCGTTTCATATTCTGTTATCATTTCTTGTTAATTTATTTATCTACTCATTTGTTTTACGAATCAAAGCAAATCATAAAACGAAAAAGAAAGAAACGGGAAAGAACTCACCTGAATCCCGGACTCACGCCATCGGAGTTTTCTTTCATCGATGAAGTGGGATCGGGGACCAAAAGGGGGTCAGAGGTCAGGCCTAGGCCATCGTCGGCCACCAAAATGATGGTGGCGCGATGGTGGAAGAGGAATCTGTCAACATTGAAAAGAGGGAGAACGCGTATCTTCGCGAAAGTCTTTGTTTTCTCTGTCGCAATCGGAGATAAACGGAGAAGCTGGTTGGAGAATAAGGCCTAAAATCGGTTACAAAGGAGAGCCGACCCTTCAAGTGCTGTTGTTCGTCGTTCATGGTGACACATTCGGAGCTTGAAAAAAAAATAAATAAATAAACTGGGGTTGCGGCTGAGGGAATAAAATGGGGGCTAAGATATTTGAAACAAATTTAGGGTTTTGTAATGTTCAACATACGGCGCCGTTTGCTAAAGTCAAATTTGCGCGTATCCCTAAAAGGGATAATTGCGCGTCTGGTCCCACACCTTTTCGGCGTTAACAGATTAAACCCGTGTTCGCAATTTTTAAAATCTGACCACATTATTTCCATTGCGCTTTAATTCGGTCCCATAAGATTTTGACGGATTAAATTAAAATGACCCCGTTTTAAAATTTGGTGCAAATGTCAGCTTTAGTCCCTTTAATTTCATTTGGACTTCGACTCAGTCTTATTTTTATTTACATTATTATTACTCATTAGTGTTATTATTGTTTATGTTATTTATCCTAATTGCGTTTCTTTTACATATCGTTATGTTATGTTTTATTTCTATTTTTTTATAATCATATATTATGCACCATTTCTAAAGTTTTAAATTTATTAATTGATCTGTTTTACTTATGTCGTTCATATTATACTATATTTTTGTAGGATATAGATTTAAATTGAAGAATATGTTTTATGCATATTATCAATATTGTCACATGTATTTACTTTAAATTAGTATATATTACTTTTATTCCATACATTATTTATAACGATTGTATCATATGTGTATCCTGTTACCTAGAAATCAAACTTGTATGATATGTTCGTATTTACGTGTTGTTTATCGTATCTGTCTATACATCATCGTGTATTTGTAATTGTTTAAATATAGGGGTTCTTATTTTTCGCATCTCTTGTTATCACTCCTTGATTACCTATTTGAAACATTAGCATATTGTAATTGTTTAGAAAGAAAAATACATTTTCTTACAAAATTATACTTTATTCAAGGATTTTCGAAAAATAACGGCAATATTCGGGTGTTTAGAAGCTTGGAAGATAACATCCTAACGTGCTGGGTGTCTATTTTTCGATCAACTAAAATAACCAAATATCCTTCTCATACATTTTGAGGACCAAAGATGGTCTCGGTATCGAAGTATGAATATGTTATGTCCTAACGTGTTGGATGTGACATTTTCATTCCTTTGAAACGAGTTAAATCTTAGGACTCAATCATACTTGAAATAACTTTTTTAGAATCCTTCAACCCCAAATACTTTCAAGTTTTCAACATTGGGACAACATCAATCAATTTGGTACCAATTTTGGGCGTTGCAAGGGTGCTAATCCTTCCTTGCACGTAACCGGCTCCCGAACCCGTTTTTCTCAAACACTAGTAGACCAAAAGGTCTGTTTTAATCAACTAAAATGTTTTTTAAAACAAGGTGATCCGATCACACTTTGAATAGAAGATCGGTGGCGACTCCCTGTTTTTAAAGTCGATCTCCGTTTTATCAAAAATGGTTACGACACCCATGTATGAAGATTTTATAAAATGCATAGTCTGAAATAGGAATATTGGTTGAAGCAAATGTACAAGAAACTTTAACTTTGCAATTTGTCATCTTGCAACTTATATAAGCAACAAAAGCTGTTTTTCTTTCTTGCTATAAAATGGTTGAACTAACTAAATTCACCAAAAAGGGTAGCATCAAAAGCATGTAAAAATATATCTGCTCAGGCAACTGATCCTTAAATTCACTTCTAATGGATGATCAAATATTTGCCAAAAATAAAGGGTTAATTAATAAAAATTTATTAATATGTATATAAAATTTATTAATAAATGTAAAAACAACTTTTCCGGAAAATATTTTCAGGAAATCTGCCAAACAGCAAAAAATATTTTACACAGATTCATCCAAACACTAGAAAATATTTTCAGTAAATTATTTTCCAGAAAAGTAAATCATTTTCCAGAAATCATTTTCCGGCAAACATTTTACTGCCAAACAAACAGAGCCTTAGTGTCATAAGTGACAAAATTGCCAAGAAAACTTACCAAATTGCTTTGCCATAGATTCATTAAAACCATTTGGCAGGTCATGAACTTGGACCAAGAAATCAATCAAAAAAGAGGGACTTGAAGTAGATCTTCACCCTTTTCTAAACAATGGTACACTACCAAATGATTATTGAATGTCCATAGACCACCATCAACAACCCTTTATAAATTAACTTCATTGAAAAATCGAAAAAGGAACCTTTTTTCCCAGATTTGGAATTGCCACGCCACCATTTGGATGCCAAATATTAGCAAGAGTGTTCTGCATAGCGTGAAACTGAATTACACTGGTAGTAAAAAACTACCCACCAAACAAAGGTCGAAACTTGACTCAGACTCCTCGGTAATGGGGATTTCCAACACCACCTCTTCATCATCATCAATGTTTAACCTAACCAAATTCTCTTCCATTATGTACAGAATCTAAGGAGAATCTCCACATATCCAAACAAAACAGTCAAATGACAACAAAAAATTGGAAGGAAAATGTGCAAAGAGTAGACAACCCACTTGCAAAAGAGCAAACTTTATGGCAATGGTAAACATGTTTAAGTTAAATTTAAAGTTTTTAAATATACTCATTTTGTATTAGGTTTGTTCATGGGTTGGGCTACACGCCCAGGTTCGAAGGTTCGCCTAAAATTTGAGACGGTTTGGGCAAAAAAAAATTAGGTCTGTTTAAAATATGGGCTGGCTTGGGCTTGAACATTCAAGACCTGGCCCGACCCATTTCAAGTTTATAATACTTTATATTATGTTATTTTTATATATTATATAATTTAGAACACATTAAAAAAATAAACATATACTAAATATATAATACTACTCTAATGTAAACATTAAAATAATTTTAAGATGACTATATAAAAAAATTCAATAAATAAAAAATGTATAAAATTATTAAATAATAAAAAATAAATAAATATTTTTTTTAAAAAGTAAAAATAATATGGGTGGGCCTAAAATAGACTTGGGTTAGTTTTTTACAAATATAAGTGGGCTAGGGCAAAATTTAAGCCCAAATTTCAGTCCGGGCCGAACTTGGGTAATAATTAAGTATATTAATATCATACCACCTCCATTTTATATCAACTGTTAATTAATTTTTTTAAATTAATAAATAATAAAAATTAAAATAAAATATTAATAAATATTTAATTTTTATTAATAAATAATAAAGTTATTAGTTAATAATGTTTACTTGAATAGTAAAATTAATTATGAAATTTCCAAATTTTCTTATAATAAATGCATTTCTTACAAATTTAAAATAATGACATTGTACATATTCAATAATACTATTAAAAGAAAAACCCTGCAAACTTTTTTTTTCAAATAATTTCTTTTGTTTTGCTTTTTTTTTCTCTCTAAATTTTATTATAATAAATTGGTCGCATTTTTCTCCCTCACATCAACCATTTCTTTCTTTGTTCTTCTCATTCACTCCACATGTCTTCTCTCTTTTCAGTGTGTAGATCCATTTTATGAGTATCTTTGTTATATTCACAAGTTGTGATGAATAGATGACAGCCTCTATCGTTCGCTAAAAGTGGATGGCTCTTTGTCAGTTTCTTTTTTTTTCTATTTTGAAAGTATTTCAGAAAAATAAATATTTCACGAGTCGATTTTGACTCGTGTTGTCTTAAGTTTTATATGTTTCTTGTTTGTTTTTTCATTGTTTAATAAGTTATCAAATTTAAAAGTTTTTGTCTGTTCTTGTAGCACATTTTTTAGTCTTACTTATGCATGTAACCTTAGTTTTACAAGTGATTTTAGGAATATTTTTGTTGTCGTCCTCTTTAGTTTGGTGAATGCTTGATTCTTTTTTCGATTTTTGCTCGCCGCTCTAGACCTTCTAGGGCTAACTTCCTTAACGTATTAAGTGCTTGCAATCACTCCAGTTATGCCGTGCTTAAGTTGTGACAAAATCAATTGTTAACGTGTCATGATGTTCTATTGATGCTGAGGCTAAAGCTTTTGTTATGTTGATAGAGCTTATTCTTCACCATCTATGACGATTGTTTATTATTTTTTTTCCCTGAATTGAATGGACTAATGAATTTACCTTTTTTAAAAATAATACTATTAAAAAAAAGAGAAATTATTTGATACATTTCTAATGAAGTTTTTAGACTCTACAAGTTGAGCTGGGGGTTGACAAATGTCTATAAAGGAATAGTAATATATTTAAAAAAAATTAAATAAAAAGAAATACTAGACAACTTTTTAAAACTATTTGTAAAATAAAAAATATAAATCAGAACTTAAATTGATTTTCACCTATTTTGCACTTACACAGTAGTACAAAATTTAAATTTTATTTCTTAACCTATTAAATTAAATTATGTTAATTTTCCAAATAATTTATATCATCTATTTCAATATATAATGTATGACATCCTAAAACTTCAGCATTTAGAAAAAATGTTTTTATTAAAAAAATAATCTTAATTACATTTTTAAAAATCCGCATATAAATTTGATAAATAGTGATAAATAATTATACTAATGTAATACATTAAAGTACAACCATTTTATAAATAATAACGAATAATTGTTGTAATGTGATACATTTTAACTTACATAAAATCTAAAATTTCAATTAAGTTTTTATTTATACATGATCGGCAAAAAAATTAGTATTTTATATTATGTTGTTTTTATATATTATGTAATTTATAACGCATAAATATTAAATTTATAATACTATTATGATGTAAACATTAAAAAATGTTAAGACAATTGATTAAGTCTTAACTTGATTAGTATGAATATTATGAGTTTGATTACACTTAAAGCGCATTATCCTCCGGTTTAAAATGATTAAATATTAAATTCAAAATAACATATTTATATTTTTAATTATTTTTTAAAAAATAATATGAGTAAATTTAAAATGAGTTTAAAGTATATTTCAAATCTAATCAATGATGCTTAGAAGGTATGCTCCCTGATTACCTCTAATTATTATCTCCAATTTTATGATTAAACACAAGCAAAACCCAACCAGCAAGGAAATTCTATAATTAAAAAAAGAAAAAGGGAAAAAGAAACTTAAAAGTTCCATTTCTCTTACAAAACCCAGATCCTTTTAACACTAATAATTATTTTTTAATCAAAAGCTTAAAAAACCCTCAAAGCCTCGACCTTTCCCTAGAAAACCAAACGGTAGAAAACAACTAGAGCTGATCACTGCTATGGGTGTGATATAAACCAAAGCCGGTCTGTTTTGTTTATTGTTTTTAGCTAAACAACAATGGCAGGGATAGCAATATTGCTAGATCTATACAGGAAAAACCCATGCTTTTGCTCTCAACAAAGCTTCCACTCTTCTGGGTTCTTCTCTGCCTCAGCTGCCGCCGCATCAGCCGCCGCTACGGTCGTTGCTGGAACCCCTTTTGCCTCCAGGTTCCTTTTTGGGTATGTTCATATCCGTGTATTTCTGTGGTTCTTTTGTTATTTGCTTGGTTGACAGTGGTGATTAGCAGAACCATTTTGGCTGTTGATGGTATTTAGGCAAACGTATCAGTGGTCCTCTCATCGTCCGTATGTGTATGCACGAGTCATGACTGAGTTTTATGCTCAGTGAACAGTGATAATTTGATATGACTGGATAATGGTTGTTCATTGAATTTAGGCAATTGGGTTTTGTTTTTTTTTTCGGTTTCATATACATTTTTCATGTGTACATGAATGATGTATTTTCTGAAGGCTACATGCCTTCATCTGTGCGTGTAAGAATGCCTGTATTTGCTTTTTTTATTGGTAAAGGGACAGCGCTGAGGATTGGGTTTATGTTAGAATAGTTCAATAGTTTCAAATTTTGGTTATTGTTACTGTACTAGGAAGCTCCTTTGGTTATTGCTTAGTAAATTATTGATGTAAATGTGTGACGTGTTTGTGCATAAATTTGACACTGTTAGCCTAGTGATTGTGCTGCAGTAATCCCAAGGTTTCTCATTGTGATGCTGCTGCGGCATTCCCTAAAGATTACATTTCAAATGTACAAAGATTATCTGAAGATATTGTTAAGAATGTTAAGAACTTAAAAAACGATGCTCTCAAATACGCTGTGAAGGAGTATAAGGTTGAATTGAAGCCTCTTTATTCAGCTTTTGAGTTGAGGTCATTTGCTATGACAACTTTGAGGTCATTTCTGATGTTCTATTTGCCTCTGTTGGAGCCTGCCACAAATGTAGAAGAGGATGATGAAGATTTCCTGCAGGACACTCCTAAAGAACAACATGTGGATTTAGTTGCTCCCTTTAAAAAGTCGGTGAAGCAAATAATCCGTGAGGTGAGTTGTTTTCTTTTGGTCTTTCCCTTGATATCCTGAAATCTGCAGATTGCTTGATACTGTTCATCTGCCTCTCTCTTTATTGTTCCTAGCTTACATGAAGTCTTCTTATGTTCTTTCAACAAGTGATAAGCAAAAAGCCAGATATTTGTATAACTTATCAATATAAGCAATTAAAGTTAATAAACATATACGGAGTTAATATTTACACATGACAAATATGTTCGGTTCTTCTTTTAGTGGCGTTCATCAAATCTAAGCTCCAGACCAAAGTCTTTTTTTTTTTGTAGATTGTTGGATCTTCATATTTGAACCACATTGCACTCCAATTGAGACAATCGTTTGCTGTTTTAACTTTTAAGGAATATCTGAACTTCATTATGTTTTATGACTACTCAGACCACTGTTGTAACGACAAGACGGGTTCTTGAAAGACTTGCTGTTATTTATGTTTCACAGCGCATGGCGTGGAAACTCCTTAAAGGTACTTTCTGTCTGTTATTCTGCAAAGTCATGCTAGTGGGTCAGTGGTTGTTCTTTATCTTGCCTGTGAATTAAAAGGGAAAAGAAGTGCTGTTACTCTTACTATTATAATATCAATATTCTTTGAATATTGAAATACATTTCAATATTATTCAGTGTTGTTAAGGGCACAAGGCGCATTCTAAGCGCCAAAACCCTTATATTGCCTCAGGCACAAAGTGCAAAAATAGCTCTAGCCTGAGTGAAGTAAAGCACAATATGTATATGTATATGTGTGAGTCTTTGTATGTATCCGTATCCATATGCATGTGTATATTTGTAAAGCTTATGACATTTAATAAACTCTAAAGTGTGGTCTAGTGTATCTATAAAACATGGTATTTTTTATTAGTCTATATGCATGATTTACTTATGGTCTATGTCTATAGTTGAATACTTCAAATATTAAGAAGTTTGATACCATCTCTTTCTTACTAGTAAAAGTTCATCTTACGAAAAAAGTGAAAAATAAAAGAAATTAAATGAGGCATCCTTACAGAAAAACATGCCTAGGTTAGAGGTGTGTGCTAGATCAAATGACCCTCGCCTGAAAGGGTTTTAGGTGCTTTTGTTGTCTAGTGCTAAGATGCAGGTGCCCCTAGTTGCCCACCTTGACAACACTGATATTATTATTCAAAACCCTCTTTCTGATTATAGCTATAAGCTGCTAATGAGTTTGGCAACATAAACAGATGTTCCGAAATCAGCTGTCCGGAAGTCCCAAAGGGGATTGCCTACAACAGTGTACTTCTTCAGAGTTAGCAGAACAACTTTCCGAGGTCAATACCATTATATGTCCTCCACTTTATTGTATGTAGTTTATTTAGCTTTGTAACATCTTTCCTTTTCCCCCCAATATCTATTCAGGTCACCTGCTTGGAGTTGTGGCAGCGGCACTTGTTCAAACTGGTATTGAAATCTACCGATGCTTTTGTCACAAAACAAACTCCGAAGAGAGTGATGAAGTCAACCTAGCAGAGCAAACTAAACTTCTTGGAAAGAAGATTTCTGGTATTACCATCAGGTGTGGAGCATCGTTGATATTTGCTTCCATTGGAGCTGGGATTGGTGCTATACTTTTCCGTCCTTCAGTTGGTCAATGGATCGGTAAGTCAGCTATACGGATTGGTAATAGACTAATAGTTGCCTGTTATTGCAACCCCAAATTTGTTTTCAAGTTTTAACATGTCTTACAACTGCATCATTTTGAAGTAGGCATTTATTTTTTCAGGCTGTGCTGCCGGAGACTTGGCCGGGCCAATAATAGTATCAGTTTGCCTGGAGAAAGCTTTTCATGTGAACCTCTAGAGCACCTTCAAATTTCACATTTGTATTTTAGTACACCTTTTCAGAGAATTCAATGAGATTTTACCAATAATAACACTCTCCATTGTAGTTTTGTTTTTTGAGGAGCAGAAGTGATTCTCAAAATGCTAATCCGAATTTCTTTTTTCCTTTTGTTGGGGGCAATTCTCTTCGTCGGCTTTTTAACATTGAACTTTTCATAGCACTGTATCTGATAAGTTTTGATGTTTCATTTCTTAAAGGCAAAAACATGTTTGGGATTAAAAATAAATCATGTTTTGAGAAGACAAGTGGCATTACAGCATCAGTTAAATCTGACGTTTTGTCCAAACCCATTTGACGTTATTGAGAGCAAGTGGATTGCATAATAAGCATTGAATCTTGTTTTGGCAGATTCCTCTACTTGTCCTTACTTAACAAAGCTTTGTTCGTCATTTTAAATTAGATTCCGGATCTATACCCATCATATACGTGTGATTAAAAGCCACTTAACAATTTTCTATATCCATCATATACGTGTGATTAAAAGGCACTTAATAATTTTCTATCTTCCCCTCCTGAAAAATTAGCTCTGTGAAAACCAATAAAATGCAAATGATGACAATCGACAATAACCCGACAGCAATCTAGGTTAGGAAAACCCATCTATACAGTTTGATTTTTTGTTCTCTTGTAATTAAATCGCACGGGTCAGAGTTCAAAGCCCGTGACTATCGCACTAAATGCATCCGATGGAGGTCTATTGCTTAGATGGAGATTATTTGGCCCACGAGAATTGACCCGATTCAAGGAACTGTTAGAGAAGCCTGTCAGATTGAAGCCTAGTTGGCTCGATAGCGAAGATACGACAACTTAGGCTAATTTGGTAACTAATATTAGAAGATAGAGAGAATCATATCTTGTAAAGATTAGATAGGATTTGATATGACATATATTGTAAATCCCTTAAATCATGGTATATGGTTAATCTCGTCCGTTGATGTAAATGTATCTTAACCATCGGTTTTAAAGGCGAGTTTGGACAAGCGAATCGTCTAAAACCGTACGGATTGCGGGACGAAAGGTCTAGCCCCGTGACACTAGTACAAAGTTAGTCAAATTAACTCTACAGAGGTATTCTCCTTTTAAGGAGTTCCTTCTTCATCTCATTTTCTTTAGGAAGTTTTTTATTTCTTTGTAATAATACACTTTTACTGAAATAAACATCATAGAACATGTTGGAACACATGCTCCTTCAATCCTAGGCTTACATGCGTCTTATAGTAATTAAAGAGCATTCGACCCCCCTTCATCTTATGAGGTTTATCTTCCAACCTAACTCATCCTTAAAAAATGTGTAGACATGCTCGCAAGCAATTTAAATTCAGCTTGAACGAAAATGCATTTGGATCATCATTGTTAAGTTCGATATCTTAATGGTTGACCCCAGTAGTTGGCTTCTAAGCTAGACTATTAAGATACTGATTTTTAACACAAGCTACTATAATTTTCTTTTTCTATACAATCAATTACATTAAAAAGAGAAGAGAAAAAAGTAAAGTAACACATGAGTCAAATCCTAAAATTTAGGCCAACATAACTTAAACCCCTCACGGATTATCGCCGGACGCGAGCAACTATGACAGAGGCTAGAGACAAACTCTTTGTATATAAAAAGGAGAAGACTAGAAACAAACTTAATTTGATCTACCTGGTTCAATTCTGTACTAACAAAAAAAAAAAAAAAAAAAAACTGCTAATGTACCAAATTTGAAAATTATTAGTTCAATTGTCCCAAATCATTACCACAGCAATCACTCCAACACCTAACAAGACAGCCAAGAACTTGTAATGAGGTTTGTCGACTGAAACTGTCTTATGGGGAGTATAACCTTTAGATAGCAAATGGTTTATGGATACATAGATGAACACTCCACAGGCTAACCCCATTGATATGGCAAATATCCAATCAGCCATAACACCCTCCGTTGTGGCATCGAGTATGATCCCGATGGCTACACCAGCCGGACTCGATATGGCGAATGCGAACGCGTAGGCTATGCATGACAAAAATGGACGGTCAGGGATCATTCGGAGCAGTGCTATTCCCATTGCAATGGCTGCAAATATCTTATGCAATGAGATTATCCATAAGGTTTTCCATGCATCGGCTTCGGTCTCCGCAACTCCGATGGCAATGCCTTCGAACACCGAATGGAAGCACAAGGCAACTATCAACAAAACACTATCCCCGAAAGAACTCACAGATGAGAGCGATGAGGACCGTTCACAGGCAGCGTCTGTCCCGGTGCCTGTCCCTGCAGTTTAGGCAAGAAGTGAGGTAAAAAGGTAGAATAATGAGTATATATATATGAACAATTTTCTTACCATGAAGCTCCAAATCATTAGTATGACATGATGAACCCTTTCCCTTGCCATACACATAAGAAACCACAGAATCAGCCACCATAGTGACTAAATATCCAACACAAGTCAACATAAAAGCAAAAGGGTATTGTTTAGTCGTCAAATCCTCGAAAGTTTCATTAGCGTCACTCAAGAAATGCATTATGGCAGTCCCCAAGAAAACCCCACCTGCAAACTGAGTTCCCAACACCAGAAAACCCTGGTTCCATTTAAGAAAATAGGGCGACACCCCACTAATGAAGGTCCCTAAAAACACGAGAATCAAGCACCAGATCTTGACCAGAACCAAGGATTTAGAACGTAGGTTATGTCTCTTATTGCTTGCCGTATCATTATCATCATCACTGCCGCCATGGGAGGTGTCAGAGAGGAAAAGAGAAAGGTATAGGAAGAGGAAGAAGAGAATACTCGACACTTTCATTTGAAACAAGTTGAAACTAAAATCTGGGTTTTTAGTTTATCGCATGTTAAGTAGATTATATAGTAATGCTGTCAAAAATAAGAAGAGGTTATATATAGAAAGAGAGAATAGTTTGTAGTACAAAAGAAAAGAGAAGCACTAACTGAGAGAAGGAATTTTTTTTCAAAGGAAATTAAATTGTATATTTTGATGATAGTAAAAACATAATTTTATAATTTTAATAATTCATATTTTTATTTTATAATTTTAATAATTTATATTTATATTTTTTTCAAGTTATATCTTTATAATTTTTAAGTATTAAATTAATTTTTTATCAATTTTAAGAAGTTAAAATATAAATTTATCAATACAAATTTAAAATTTTGTAAATTATAAATAAGTTTAAATAAAAAGTTTTTATTTTAAGGGGAGCTAGGGCGGTTCCAACCTTCCTAACTTCACCACTAAACACTAAGAAAATGAAAGTTGGTAAATAAGGAGAAGAGAAAGATTTAGATATATTTTCAAAAGATTTGTTGAATTATGTTTATTTTGATATTTTCTTTTTCATTTCAGTTAGGACACCAGATAATGTGGCAACAAATAAACTCAACAAATTACTATTCAGTATTAAATGCAATTGAAAAAAATCAATAAATAGAAATACAAAATAAAAGAGAGAACATCAAATTTAGGAGGTTCAATAAATTATCTACTTCCTCAAGCACCAACAACGAATGATAACTTCACTAATACTAAAATGATTTACAAACTAATGGAATCCATGACTTAAAAGGAGTTCCACAAATATACTCAAGTATGGATATGAGAAGGGGACAAAACAATAGTTGGGATGCCGAAGGCCTAAGGCCTTAATTTATATAGGATTAGAGGCGGCAAAAATATGATCTCGCCAACACTAACAATTACGTTTTCAAAATTCGCATTTGTATTTTTTCTTTAAAAATGTAATACATTCAATATTTGTTGATTTGGATTATATTTATTGTGATTAAGCATTATTAATTTATTTTTCTTCTATATGATGGATGAGAGATTAGATTTTCTTTTTCTTGCAAAACGAAATATAAATTGAGGATCAATAAAATTTAAACTCTAACCTAACAACCTTAATTGTTACTTTCTCCAGAAAAATATATATTAATTTATACAAATGATTTCAACTTACAGCATAATATTAAATAACTCCAAATCCACCTCAATTAATGTTACTAAACTTCAACTTTACTAAACCAATAATTTATTCCCACTTAATTAAGTTGTTAAATCAAAACTTTAAATCATTCTATTCATTAATTCTTGTCGCGCACACTCCATTAATTATATTTGTTGGGGTGAGTATTCAATTGAATTGAATTAAATTAAATGAGAATATTTTGAATTAGTCAAGTTGATAAGTCCTATTTATCATCCTATTTCGATTTGACTTTTTTTTTCAAATTGAGTCAAGTCGAATAAATTTGTTCAAATTAAATTTAAAAAAAATTAAATTGACTATATTGAAATCTTATTGATAATATGAGTAAATTCCAAGTTAAAGAACATAAATACTATATATATATATATATATATATATATATTTGAAAACTCTTTTAAAACAAAATAAGAGAAAAAAACAAAATAATTAGTATGATAAACTTAATTTCATAATTTATTTGTTTAAGACATCAAATTAATCATTTTAGAAATTTTATAAAGATATATAATTTAGCATTTTATACGTTTTTAATATATATTTTTTAATTTTTTTAATTTATATATATTCATAAATTTTTTGGAAAAATATTTTATAAATATTTTGAATATTTTGTATTTTTTTTAAGGGATCAATCTGTACATTTTTGAAACTATTAGGGGTCCAAGGGGTACTTAGGATTTTGAAGAACTAAATTCCTAAAATAAAAATATAGAGACTAAATTTTAAATTTGTGAATAGTATAGGGACTTGTGGCATATATTAACCTTATTTATATTGTCTTTCTAATTCGAACGTTTATATCATAAAAAATTGAGACGTTTATATCGCATTTGTTACTTTTTATGTTGGGTCTGTTAAGGTTTAATTCTTCTTTCTTGGTGTGGTGGAAAAATGTTGTGAAAATTTATGGTTTGTTAATTTCAAGTGTTTAATATTGTTGTAAAAAATATTATGAAAAGTTAAAATATTTTTTTTAAATATGATGTTGGAAAGTAAAAAAATTAATTAATTTAAATGATATTTAAATACTTTAATAGAATGATAAATGATATTTGTGAAGAGTCAAAATTTAATTACAAATGATTTAAGTCCTAAATATATATATATATATATATATATATATCCAATTGATACCTCCATTAACTCAACATGACTCTTTAAGGGATTTCATTTAAATTAAACACTTGTATGAAACAAATAAACCATGGAGAAATGATTCACTGGATTTATTCAGTTGTATGAAATAAATAAACCATGGAGAAATGATTCACTGGATTTATTCAGTGGAGAAATAGGTGTTTTCTTTGTTTAATAGTTAGACTGATTTGGGGTTAATTTAGTCATTTTGGATATCTATTTAATTGGATTACATGATGAATTTGAAGTGGAGAAAAATAAAGGGATCATCTTATCTAATTATTTGGAATGAATAAAATTAATTAAATAAAGTCACACATGCATTTTAATACGGTAAAGTCGTCATGATTTAAAGTAGGGCTTGTGTAAATTATGTAATTGGATATAATTGCAAGCCTTAAGATAACCCAACTAGAGTCAAAGTAAGGTTGCCGCATATGGGGAATGCACAAGCAAGTAAGGTGGGTGGCATAGGGCGTCCTTGTTGGACTCGGTTTGCTAGTCATATGGTTGTTTTAGCCCATGATGTAATAATGCGATTTTCAGTGGTGCCAGAAAATACGGTTTCAGAATCCCATTTACATACATCGGGTTTGTAAATATTAAAAAAAAATAAATATTTATAGAGTTTTTATAATAGTATATTAGAATTTGGTACAATAATTTTGTTGAATTAATTGTTAATTTAGATATAGTGACTAAATTGTAAAAGTTTAATCGCTATAGGTTTTTAATTGGTTAAAGACTTAGGGACTTCAATTGCAATTAGCCAAAGGTCTAAAATGACGATTAAACCATTTTGGAATATGTGTTAGTGGATGATGTTGTTGGAAACCACTAAGGTTAATTAAGGTTAGTTTAATGTTAATTAGAGCTCGATTTGTAACACCTTATTATTTGACCCAATCGCCGGGTCCGAGCAACAGGATGTCATATTCGTTGTTGGAGCAACATTGTTTACATTTCATATTAAAGCATCTCATACAATGATAAACATACACTTCAAATCTATTTAAACCGAGCAAGATGTACCTAAATTGGAAGTTTAAGCATGAAATAGGACTAAATTGTAAAACTTCAAATTTAAAGGTATGGTATCGATACTTGATTGTTTGGTACCGATACCTTATTGGTATTATCGATGCCCATTTACGTATCAATACAGTTTTGGCATTTTGTTTGTTTTAGAAAACTATTCAAATGGTCAAGTATTGATACCTAATGCCATAATATCGATACTTTCTGGCAAAATGGTTAAAAACTTCCTTTAACATGCCCATTTTGTAACACCCCAAACCCAGCCTAGAAGTTAGGCCCGAATCTGGAATGTCACATTAAAGGCACAACTCAAAACAGTCTTGCTAATTAAAAGTTTAGGGCCCAAAAGCCCAAAATTCAATGAGTCTTATTAAGTGAAAAAAACTATTTTATTATTTTAAGTATTTCGGAAACTAAGTTTGAACATAAGAGCTTACTTAGGTTTAATATTTAAATAAACAATTAATCTCAAAACCCAAAACATAAATCTGAAGTCAAAACGGAGTACAAGGCCTTATTACATCCACCAAAAATTAAGTAAAGAAAAACATGTATTTAGAAACAAATAGATGAAAATTCAGACATCTTGTAGTGTGGCCATCTCCGAGTCCTCTCCCACGTCAAGCCGTCTATTCAGGATCACCTGAAACATTAAAATTAAGGGTGTGAGTTTCGAAACTCAGTGTGTACAACCCTTGGCAAGCATATCAACATTCAAATATTCACATTGGGCCTAAGCCCTATCAAAATCGGTGGTCTTGGGCTTAGCCCACAATGACCTCATACCATATCATATCATATCATATCATATCATATACAACCAGATAATGCAAAACCCACCCCAAATGTCCATCCGCTACACACCATTTCCCTTCCAACCTTATGACTCCTGTGGGGAATTCTAGCTCGACCCACCCCTCCGCTACACACCAAGGGTAGCCCGGTTGTGGTACTACCGAACATTGCAGCATAGCTGCTTAATCACATATATTGGGCTTAAAGCCTTCCTCGGATCCATACCATACGGCCATGCGATCCTCAAATCTTCCTCCGTACCATAATTCCCACCCATATGCATCCTAAGCAGAATATCATATGAATGCAACAAACACACAAGTAACATCCATAAACTCATGTTCGTCATGTAGTGGTATTTTTGTCATTTCACTACCCAGGGGTATTTTCGTAATTCTACCCTACAGGGGTATTTTGGTAATTTTTCAAAATAGTGGTATCTTGGTAATTTTGCAAAATAGGGGTATTTTGGTAATTTAGTAAAATAAGGGTATCTTGGTAATTTTGCTAAATAGGGGTATTTTGGTAATTTAGTAAAATAAGGGTCTCTTGGTAATTTTACAAAATAGGGGTATTTTGGTAATTTTGCGAAATAGGGTGGCTGGTCCCTTTCGGGTTTTAGTTATAAATTTTGGCTCGTCAACAAGTCCTCGTGGCTAAAGTGAACAGACACTACGCACCAGGTAGGATTCTAGAAAAGAGGAGGTGGGCCACTAAGGCCGCATAAGTACCAAGCTCTCCCTAGATCCAATCCTAGACATGCGTATGTCCGTTGCCACACCCTAACCCAGCAACTTGTTCACAGACATGTTTAATTAGATTAAGTCTTGTGGAATTTAAGAGTTGTTCAAACTAGGCCTAAGGTTCATAAACCCTAACATACATGTCTACGTCCCCAAGAGCCCATCAAACCCAAATCGCATCCTTACGGCCCATTAGGCCCAAATCTCATCATATGGCCTATTAGGCCCAAACAAACCCAATTCATGTATCATGCATGACTAATTCAATTCGTATAACCAACCAAAACATTTCATCAATTCTTAGCCTCAGGGCCCATCGGGCCCATTTAGCCACTTTCGGCTTTTCGGCATTGCCGATATCGTGTGTGTAGTGTTTGTATACACCTGGTAACCTTGCATGCTGCAAACCCTTTAGTCACGAACCTACAATTGACATCACCTAACGATTAATCATAACTTAAGATGCACTTTATCAGAAACCGAAACCTTACCGTAGTCTTACCATGTGCCTTACGTTCTAGTAGCTCTTCCTTTGCTACTATTGGCGATTATCCTTTAGATCTGCATCCAACACCTATATCGTCAAAACCAAGTGATCTATATTGATCATAAATTACCCCTATGAGCCACAACAGATTCGGCCATTCACTAAACCGTAACTGAGTTGAGAATACTGACTGCCTTGATAATAATCCTTACCTACCATGCTTGCGATTGTTGAGCCTCACTCTTGTTAATACATGGTAACGGCAAAGAGGGGTTAGATAGCCCTTCGGCTTTTAACAAAACACACTAAAAATTCAACTAAGCACTTACCGAAATTCTCCTCTGACCCTGCGGCTTAGATATCTACTGAACAAGATTCGGTTTCCACGCGACTAGGAGTAGATAACAAAAGATTGAGGTGGAGAAACAACAATAAGGGTTCGGCAAGAGTAGAGATTCGGTAAGGAAGGATGATGGTAATTTCGGCAATGAAGAAATATTGTGGGAGGGAAGGAGAATTATGTCTAGGCGCTTTTGTTTGGAAAAAGAAAGAAATTGTGATTACTCGTGTATTTGCCAAAGGGAAAAAAAACTAAAAAGAATTGGGAGGTTGGAAGGAATTTTCCCCTAATTATTCAACTAAAGCACACAAAAGCAGCAAATGCCCTACTTACCCATATGGTACACATATATATACTAAAATAAATAAATAAATAGATAAATAAAATAAACCTACACTCCCCAATCGACTCAAACTTATCACCAATTAAATTCCTTTATTTTCTCCAAATTTTATCTTCATCCCCATCCAAAAATTCCTTTATTTAGCCAAAAATCCAATTTGAATTACATTCAAATTGCTTTCCCCGAACAGCAGCCTTCCTTTGGTGTTTCAGCCCACTCCAAACACCTTCCCCACGCCAGCAGCAAAATAGCAAGTATATGTGCACAAGGCAATTTGAACCTGAGACCTGCAGGAACCACAACACACTTCTTGCCACTACACCACAACTCTGCTTGTGACATGTTCCATTCTCAACTTCTTTTAAAGCCTATTTACCAGCAACCGAATCACCAAAGAAATCTAAAAAAACATTAGCCAACACCCAGCTTCGAACCTCCAACCACTTCATTATGGCACACGTCCCTTGCCACTGCGCCGCTTATTTTATTTGAGTCATATTTCCTCCCTACTTAATTATAAACCTTCTGTCGCGCTCCAGGTTTACTTTTAAAAAAACACAACATTTAGCGCACGCCGCAACTAGAACCCTACTCCCCTACCTGCTACTAACGCCTTTGCCACTGGGCCAGTCGTTTCTTTGTGTTGTAAATCAGCCCCAACTAAATATAAGGCCTAAACTCTAGCCTTCATACTAACTTATGCGCAATAAAAAATTTTTGCCAAGTCCAAGACTTGAACCTTTGACCACCAGCTTATTCAAAACGCCCCAAGCCACCAGACCACCTACTTCCTTGTGATATCTTTTAACCCAACAACATTTTAAAAGCCTTATGACTACCACCAAACAAAATTTTTGCTAAAGCCCTAGATCGAGCCTAGGACTTTTCCAACACTACCAACCTTTCCTAAATCACCTAAAAATTAAACTAAACATGCAATCACAATTTTTTTCAATCGACAAAATCCATTCTCTAGACACACTGAACCCATTTATTCTAGGCCCAAATTCGGGATGTTACACATTTCATGCCCAAACCACATCTCTTCACATGGTACTCTTAGGTACCCACATAGACCTGTAAAACTAGAAAAATTTATTCATACATCCAACAACAAGACCAATTCAATTACCATGCCTTAATTGGCACCAAAATACACCATTCTGTCAAACATTACATGCTTTTCAATAAACTATCATCCTTATAACAATGGATACCATTCTAGTCAATTTATGACCAATTCATTTCTCGCAAACTCAACCTTTATTCACAACATGACAACATACTAATTACCTTCCCAATTAACTTCTTCTATAGTATGCATCTCACCAACTTATCTACATTTAAATCTTCCTACATTGCTTATAATTATACTAACAATCATTATCGACACATTCAATAAATTTTGTTTATGTATATATATACACATACATAGATTCAAATCATATCAAAATTACATCACATATGCACAGCTATACCAAACTACCAAGTCATTCATCATTTTAGCATTATCTAAGCATAATACTCCCTTACGTACATGCCATTAAACTAAAAGAAACATCACCACTTGTTGAGTCCGAGATTACTGCTGGATGCTGATATCGTTAGACATTCACAATCAAACCTAACCTGTGCATGGAAAACAAAATCGTAAGCTGAGTATGACTCAATGATATTTCTATATTCGAAAATTAGAACATAATATAAATCATGTAATGCATGAACCAACAAACAAAAATTCAAATGAAAATTAATATGTCAATCTACAAGTCCTAATACATCACTTGATTATACAATTTATTTTGCTTATCTTAAATCGAGCTATCATAGTTGCAACATATATATTTTTTCATATGTTGATCAAATTGATTAAATTGTGTAATATCAAATTCACATTTCCGGACTTGTAATCTGATATCCACTATCCACCCTTATTTCAATTTCATTATAATCAATTCCTCAATTTCATATCATAATTTCATCAACCAATCATCAATTCTCGTATGTGACAGTGTATTTCATCATAAAACTGATTCAATTGCACATTTTTAATAATATACAATATTTTGAAAACTATTCAATTTAGTCTTTATCGTTAACAATCAATTCAAATAAATTCTATTAAGCTCATTTATTATTTCCAATTTACCTTACGATCTTACCATGCATCACAATTCATAAATGCAACAATTGAGAAGGTTCGTATTATAAAAATATAAACTGTAAACTCTGAGCTATTCGTCAACGACTTTATCTATTCCCTTCCTTTTCGAGGAATTTGGGTTGTCATTAGGTATAGATTAACATAAATATACAAAAACATCAATATATAGTCAATTCTACACTCAATGTAACATCCCTTACCCGTAATCAACGCCGAAATCTGGATACGAGGCATTACCGAACTTAGCTTGCTTAAACGTACATTATCGGGCTATCAAATTTTGTTCCAACTTAAAACTTTTTCATTCATATACATAACATCCCTATTATGGGCCTACGAGGCCCTAAACATACATACGGGAGGTTTCAAAATTAAATCGGAAACTTTTGCGCACTTAGAAATTTTTTACCTAAAATAGGGCCACAAGCCGGTGTGAAATGGAACACATCCGTGTGGGCAGGCCGTGTGGTCACACACGCCCATGTTCCTAGCCCGTGTGAAATGGAACATGCCCGTGTGGGCAGGCCATGTGGTCACACACGCCCATGTTCCTAGCCCGTGTGAAATTTATTTTTCATTTCGAACCTACAGGAGTTTTCACACGGCCAGACACACGCCTGTATCTGTGGCCCGTGTCCTTTACACAGCCTAGACACGCCCGTGTTCTCACCCGTGTGTGAAAACCTTAGCATTCTGTTTATGACATCAGCAAACTCTTAAGGGGCACATGGCCTAGTCACACGCCCGTGTGCTGGCCCGTATGACGAATCGAATTCTCGCAAATTTGATGTAGGGGATTCACGGCCTATCAACACACCCATGGGGTTGACTGTGTGTCACACACGGCTTAGACACACGCCCGTGTGTCTACCCGTGTGGACAATTAGAAGGCTATTTACTAAGTCAATTGCCACCCTGAAACATAAACACACATATACCACCACAAGCAGCACATAACATGACAATAATACACTATGAAGAATCACTAAATCATCATTCATACACTTCACATTTTACTCCATCAATTGCATGAACTTTCACCTCACAAAATCATCATCATTAAATATATGAAACTTGACAAATATTGGCTAATCCCCAATGGCCATTTACAAAATGAGTGTATAACATGAATAGCCAACACTTTGGCTTTCAAATATGACATAACACAAGATGACCAAGTTCCTATACATGCCATACTCAAAATAAATCAACTTTACTATACCAAAAGAATGATTGATAGTGTGATTTGAGCTTCGATGTTCTACAATCCCCGAGCTAGCTTGGCGATACTACAAGGAAAAGAGAAAAAAAGAGAGGTAAGCATATAGCTTAGTAAGTTTGCATGAATTAAAATAGCAACATAAGGGTTCATAATAAAGTCCATTCATCTCATTGAACAATAACAACGCAAGTTCTCAAGTACTTTGACATACTTACTCATACTTGCTCTTACCCATCACATTTCACATTATGGTTTCATAACTCATATTTTACTCACGGGTACCTGTATCACTTCATCACATAGTTTAGCACTTATGCTATCTTGAACATAAACTTAACTCAATATCATCCTTAACTTAAATGTAGCTTTTTGCCCGTTGAACTATTCGAAATATCGGAGGATACTCAATCTCATCATACATGTATTACAATGCCAATGCCATATCTCAGATATGGTCTTACACGGGATCATATATCTCGATGCCGATGTGATGCCCTAGATATGGTCTTACACGGGATCTCATATCTCAATGTCAATGTCATGTCCCAAACATGGTCTTATACGAGTTCGTATATGGATGTTGATGCCATGTCCCAGATATGGTCATACACAAGATCTTCCTTTGGAGCCGAGGCCATGTCCCAGACATGGTCTTTGTAACACCCCAAACACGGCCTAGAAGTTAGGCCCGAATCTGGCATGTCACATTGAAGAGTTTTTCGAAAACCATGTTTTCATTAGAAAATCTTCTTAAAGAATTTAAAAACTTCCTGCTATTCAAAACCTAAAATTTCGTTTGCTTATTTTCAAAATGTATTTTATTAAAAATCATTCCCTTGCAAAAACATTTTTACTACCATTTCCAAAAACTTTGTTTATAACAGTAATCAGATTCAATGAATTGCAGAAAGTGATATTTTGAGAAGCAGTTATTGTCGTTTTATAAAAATCCAGAGTTTAATCGTTTATAGTTTGAATATAACTGAAATGGTAATTCAAAGAAAAATAATTTCCAATGGCCTTATTATAAAACCAAACCCAAATTAAAATAAACTTCAAAATAAAGCTAAACAAAATTTTACTATATATTTTGGAGAAGCATTCCGATGTATGGCCACCACTGAGTCCTCCGCAGTTCCAAATCCTTTAATGCTGGAGATTACCTACAAGGTTAAAGGAAAGGGGGTGAGTTACGAGAACTCAGTGTGTAATCCCCTAATTGGTCGTTAACTGGGCTGAGACCCATAAAGAAACTAACTGGGCTGAAGCCCATATAAATAGGATAATGCAGATAATGTAATGCAATTTCCAACCCAATCCTAATAATCCATCTGCTACACACCACCTGTACCAACCAACACACCTGTGGGTGATCATCATCAACCCACCCTGCCAACACACCAAGAATGCAGCTGAGCTGCCAGATTATAAGTGGCTTAGAGCCTTCAGTAGGTCCACAGCCGTCTTGGGCGACTCGTACGACCCTAAAAATCAAATCGGTGAGTCCACAGTCATCTTGGGTGACTCTTGCGACCCTAAAAATCAAATCGGTGAGTCCACAGTCATCTTGGGTGACTCGTGCGACTCTAAAAATCAAATTGGTGAGTGAAAATCAAATCGATGAGTCCACAGTCATCTTGGGTGACTCGTGCGAGCCTAAAAACCAAATCGGTGAGTCCACAGTCATCTTGGGTGACTCGTGTAACCCTAAAAATCAAATCGGTGAGTGAAAATCAAATCGATGAGTCCACAGTCATCTTGGGTGACTCGTGCGACCCTAAAAATCAAATCGGTGAGTCCACAGTTATCTCGGGTGACTCGTGCGACCCTAACAAATCAAATCGATGAGTGAAATCAAATCGGTGAGTGAAAATCAAATTAGTGAGTCCACAGTCATCTTGGGTGACTCGTGCGACCCTAAAAATCAAATTGGTGAGTCCACAGTCATCTCGGGTGACTCGTGCGACCCTAAAAATCAAATCGATGAGTGAAATCAAATCGGCGAGTCCACAGTCATCTTGGGTGACTCGTGCGACCCTAAAAATCAAATCGATGAGTCCACAGTCATCTCAAGTGACTCGTGCGACCCTAACAAATCAATCACTTCCTCCAATTACATATCCCAACCCATGCAGTATGTCATGTATGCAAAGCACATTTCATAATGATGTATGAAATAGATTACCGTCATAACCAGATAAACAGAATACACACACAGTCGTGCTAATCAACCCATAGGGGTATAGCGGTACTTTTACCCACTAAGGGTAATTCGGTAATTTAGTAACCCAAGGGTATTTCAGTAATTGCGCAACCTAGGGGTATTTCAGTAATTTGCCCTCTAAGGGTAATTCAGTAGTTTTACCCACCAAGGGTAATTCGATAATTTACCTTCCAAGGGTAAATTCGATAGTTTTACCCACCAAGGGTAATTCGGTAATTTACCCTCTAAGGGTAATTCGGTAATTTCGTATCTAAAACTTAACTAGTAATTTGGGGCATACAAATTTAAACTGTCCATCTGCGCCATGCTAACTAAATTGACCATAACTTGAGTTAGAAAACTTGAAATCTAGATCCGTAAAATTTCCTTGAAACTAGACTCATATATCTTCTTACTGTAAGTTTTCCAGAATTTTTGGCCTAGCCATTTAGTACAGTTTATTCCTTAAAGTTTCCCTTGTTTCACTGTCCAATAGTTCTGACCTCTCTTAACTTAATTTCAAATATCTTATTGTACGGTTTTCATATATTGATCCCACTTGTTTCTAATGAAAATAGGCTCACTAAGGAATCCATACATATAAATTATAACCCATAATTCTCTTTGTACAATTGTATATGAGTTTTCCAAAACAGATCATTGAACCCCGAAGTTAATCAGAACCAGTCTCACTAAAATTAAGATATCTCAGAATATAAAATTCCTTTTTCTTCTCTATTTCTTCCATATTAAAATAGACACAGTAAGATTTAATTTGATATCTCAATAACTTTCTAATTCCTTTTCTCCTATTTTACATGATTTTTCAAATTCACGTCACTGTCACTGACCAAAACTGTTTTATTACAAAAAACATGGTTACCACTATGAACCTACGCGCGCCCGAGTGATCCCGGATGCCGATTTCTGGTTTTCTTTGGTATTTCAACCAAATCACAGAACATTTATGCAAAATTTCAGAGAAGTGTGAGATTACACACCATTTCAAACATGTATTTGGAAGGGTATGAGATTACACACCTTATTCGGAATCCGTAACGCGATGCTCTCCGCGGCACCTAAAGGTACAATCGGTCAACAATTAGTCCAAAGCCCAATTTACAACTTCAACCAAGTATTGCGATTGATTAACAATCTATATCACTTACCAACAATCCGAGTCTCTTATTACGAGAGATAGGTGTTCGATTGGCCCTCTAATAAAGTACTTCGAGACTCTACTTACCAACCCTCTTCCGAAAGCCAAAGGCTAGAAAGATGACGAGAGTGTAAGCTAACACTCTACCTATTCAGCCCACACCAAGAGAACCAAGAAGATGAAAGTAGCAAGGAATAGATTCGGCCTTGGTCAAAAGAACAGGGTGAACAATCGATTTTAGAAGAGGGAGTAAAAGAGAAACAAGAAGAAAATAAAAGAAGAGGAAGAATACTTTCTTGCACCACCGAAAACCCGAGAAGGCAAAGAAGCTTCGGCAACCACAAGAACCAAACTTCGATTATGAGATGAAGTTGATGTTTCAGTTATGGTGTAGAATAGAGATTGTTTGAAAAGAAAAGAGTAGAAGTTAATAGGCAAATTGAAGTTTCGGTAAAGAGGAAATGCAATCAAAAGAACCAAAATATTTTGAAAGGAAAAATGACCAAAAGCTAAAATTTCCTAAACACCCCTCTTCATAGCCGAATATCATCCCCCCATGCACTTCTCATTTCATTCATCTTTTTTTTTTTTGACCTAACTCCTCCACTACCTCTCATCCATGATTCACTCCCTAAAATGCTCCATAATTCACTCTCCATCATTCTTTTTTTTCTCACCTACTCCATTATTTTAAATTCCATCATTATTATTTTCCCACTTCTTTATTATTCTTTTTCTTTTATTTCTTTTTCCTTTCTTTTTCCTTGTTTTCCTCATTACCATACCTTTCCATAATTTAATAAGTCCACCTTACCATAATTTAAAAAGTCCAATTTGCCTTATTTACAAGCTTGGCCGAAATTTAGGAAAAGAGTACAAAAATAATAGTCAAAATTTGCACACAATGGGATTTGAACCTCTTCCCTCAAGGTACTTCAGTTGATGCCATAACCTCCTTGCCATATGCTCATTTATGCTAGCAATTTACTCTTTTATTTCCATAAGCCTTGATGCCACTTACTATCTCTCCTTAATAGGCTTAAACACAAAACTTTACTAAGGCCCAACTTGAACCCGGAACTTCATGGAACCCCTTAACTTTCTAAAATCACCTTCCTAATAAGTCTAACTTGAAATAATGTCGTTCTCTTGTTCTCAAAAGTTTTAAACACTCCTATGCCCAAGGCCCAATGGGCCCAATCCTACTAGGCCCAATTTCGGGATGTTACAATTCTGCCCTTCATAAAGAAAATTTCGTCCTCGAAATTTCCAATTAACTACTAAATGTACCGCTCAAATCACATCACTATGCTTTCGCTGCGCACTCTGATCTTAATAACACTAATGTATTTTTAACATAATCTTGAATCCTCTTTCACAACCAAACATCTAACCACAGAAGCAAGCAGTCATCTACCACTTATACTTCAAATTTTTCTACACTCAATTATCACATCTAACCAAAACATACCTGACTTGATGGTGATAAAACTATCCCGAGCCTTATGCTCCTTAGACCCGCATCTCATCCATGCTCCTGACCTCCTCCAGCATTCTCCCGGATGACGCCTTTTGTAATAATCGCAAGCCGGAAAGTTTGGGCGTGCCTTAACACGTTTCACGGAACGACACTGCGACCCAAAAGAATCACGATCTATTTTCTTCTTACAGTCCACACACTCAACTCGAAGTGCTTCACTGATTCTTTTTAACCTCCTCCAATACTTCCTTAACTATCTGAGTTAGCTCATCAACCCCAGCTCGATCATGAGATCCCTTCTCAACCACTAGCGACGCCAGCGCCTCCCTTTCAGAAACATGCCCCGATGCTGAAGATTTAGCCTTAGCACCTCGGCCTCTACCACGTCCACATCTATCACGTCCACATCTTCTAGCATTCATGTTCAGTAATGTCGACTTAATATTATTACGAGTTTTATGAATCAGCATACTATTCGATGTTTATTGAACAATGTCTTATGGAGTATAAGAGTTGAAGTGGTTTTCGCAAAACGTATCCTAAAGTCTCAATCTCTATAGTCTTAGCTCTTATAGATAACAATTTTAGTGTAATACCACTAACTCTAGTAGATTTCTCTCTTACAGACATTTCATCATTTAATCAAACATAAAGTAAGTGGACTTACGGATTTGGTGCCGGAGACTCTGTGTGCCATACTTCTAATAACGGTATATATTTTCTAAATCATATTTTAAACCGATTTGGAAAAATTTTCAAACCCATTCCACAGCCGAGTTTTGCAAACTGAGCTCTGATACCATAAGATGTAACACCCCAAACTCGGCCTAGAAGTTAAGCCCGAATCTGGCATGTCACATTGAAGAATTTTTCGAAAACCATGTTTTCATTAGTAACTCTTCTTAAAGAATTTAAAAACTTCCTGCTATTCAAAACCTAAAATTTCATTTGCTTATTTTCAAAATGTGTTTTATTAAAAATCACTCCCTTGCAAAAACATATTTACTACCATTTCCAAAAACTTTGTTTATAACAGTAATCAGATTCATTGAATTGCGAAAAGTGATATTTTGAGAAGCAGTTATTGTCTTTTTATAAAAATCCAGAGTTTAATCGTTTATAGTTTGAATATAACTGAAATGGTAATTCAAAGAAAAATAATTTCCAATGGCCTTATTATAAAACCAAACCCAAATTAAAATAAACTTCAAAATAAAGCTAAACAAAATTTTACTAAATATTTTAGAGAAGTATTCTGATGTATGGCCACCACCGAGTCCACCGCAGTTCCAAATCCTTTAATGCTGGAGATTACCTACAAGGTTAAAGGAAAGGGGGTGAGTTACGAGAACTCAGTGTGTAATCCCTAATCGGTCGTTAACTGGGCTGAGACCCATATAGAAACTAACTGGGCCGAAGCCCATATAAATAGGATAATGCAGATAATGTAATGCAATTTCCAACCCAATCCTAATAATCCATCCGCTACACACCACCTGTACCAACCAACACACCTGTGGGTGATCATCAGTCAACCCACCCCGCCAACACACCAAGAATGCATCCGAGCTGCCAGATTATAAGTGGCTTAGAGCCTTCGGTAGATCCACAGTCGTCTTGGGCGACTCGTGCGACCCTAAAAATCAAATTGATGAGTCCACAGTCATCTTGGGTGACTCGTGCGACCCTAAAAATCAAATCGGTGAGTCCACAGTCATCTTGGGTGACTCGTGCGACCTTAAAAATCAAATCGGTGAGTAAAAATCAAATCGATGAGTCCACAGTCATCTTGGGCGACTCATGCGACCCTAAAAATCAAATCGGTGAGTCCACAGACATCTTGGGTGACTCGTGCAACCCTAAAAATCAAATCGGTGAGTGAAAATCAAATCGATGAGTCCACAGTCATCTTGGGTGACTCGTGCGACCCTAAAAATCAAATCGCTGAGTCCACAGTCATCTCGGGTGACTCGTGCGACCCTAACCAATGAAATCGATGAGTGAAATCAAATCGGTGAGTGAAAATCAAATCGGTGAGTCCACACTCATCTCGGGTGACTCGTGCGACCCTAAAAATCAAATCGATGAGTGAAATCAAATCGGTGAGTCCACAGTCATCTTGGGTGACTCGTGCGACCCTAAAAATCAAATCGATGAGTCCACAGTCATCTCAGGTGACTCTTGCGACCCTAACAAATCAATCACTTCCTCCAATTACATATCCCAACCCATGCAGTATGTCATGTATGCAAAGCACATTTCATAATGATGTATGAAATAGATTACCGTCATAACCAGATAAACAGAATACACACACAATCGTGCTAATCAACCCATAGGGGTATAGCGGTACTTTTACCCACTAAGGGTAATTCAGTAATTTCGTAACTCAAGGGTATTTCTGTAATTACGTAACCCAAGGGTATTTCGGTAATTTGCCCTCTAAGGGTAATTCAGTAGTTTTACCCACCAAGGGTAATTCGGTAATTTACCCTCTAAGGGTAATTCGGTAATCTCGTAACTAAAACTTAACTAGTAATTTGGGGCATACAAATTTAAACTATCCATCTGCGTCATGCTGACTAAATTGACCATAACTTGAGTTAGAAAACTCGAAATCTAGATCCATAAAATTTCCTTGAAACTAGACTCATATGTCTTCTTACTGTAAGTTTTCCAGAATTTTTGGCCTAGCCATTTAGTACAGTTTATTCCTTAAAGTTTCCCTTGTTTCACTGTCCAATAGTTCTGACCTCTCTTAACATAATTTCAAATATCTCACTGTACGGTTTTCATATATTGATCCCACTTGTTTCTAATGAAAATAAGCTCACTAAGGAATCCATACATATAAATTATATAACCCATAATTCTCCTTGTACAATTTTATATGATTTTTCCAAAACAGATCATTGAACCCCGAAGTTAATCAGAACCAGTCTCACTAAAATTAAGATATATCAGAATATAAAATTCCTTTTTCTTCTCCATTTCTTCCATATTAATATAGACACAGTAAGATTTAATTTGATATCTCAATCACTTTCTAATTCCCTTTCTCCTATTTTTCATGATTTTTCGAAATCACATCACTGCACTGACCAAAACTGTTTTATTACAAAAAACATGGTTACCGCTATGAACCTACGCGCGCCCGAGTGATCCCGGATGCCGATTTCTGGTTTTCTTTGGTATTTCAACCAAATCACAGAACATTTATGCAAAATTTCAGAGAAGTGTGAGATTACACACCATTTCAAACATGTATTTGGAAGGGTATGAGATTACACACCTTATTCGGAATCCGTAACGCGATGCTCTCCGCGGCACCTAAAGGTACAATCGGTCAACAATTAGTCCAAAGCCCAATTTACAACTTCAACCAAGTATTGCGATTGATTAACAATCTATATCACTTACCAACAATCCGAGTCTCTTATTACGAGAGATAGGTGTTTGATTGGCCCTCTAATAAAGTACTTCGAGACTCTACTTACCAACCCTCTTTCGAAAGCCAAAGGCTAGAAAGATGACGAGAGTGTAAGCTAACACTCTACCTATTTGGCCTACACCAAGAGAACCAAGAAGATGAAAGTAGCAAGGAATAAATTCGGCCTTGGTCAAAAGAACAGGGTGAACAATCGATTTTAGAAGAGGGAGTAAAAGAGAAACAAGAAGAAAATAAAAAAAGAGGAAGAATACTTTCTTGCACCACCGAAAACCTGAGAAGGCAAAGAAGCTTTGGCAACCACAAGAACCAAACTTCGATTATGAGATGAAGTTGATGTTTCAGTTATGGTGTAGAATAGAGATTGTTTGAAAAGAAAAGAGTAGAAGTTAATAGGCAAATTGAAGTTTCGGCAAAGAGAAAATGCAATCAAAAGAACCAAAATATTTTGAAAGGAAAAATGACCAAAAGCTAAAATTTCCTAAACACCCCTCTTCATAGCCGAATATCATCCCCCCCATGCACTTCTCATTTCATTCATCTTTTTTTTTTTGACCTAACTCCTCCACTACCTCTCATCCATGATTCACTCCCTAAAATGCTCCATAATTCACTCTCCATCATTCCTTTTTTTTCTCACCTACTCCATTATTTTAAATTCCATCATTATTATTTTCCCACTTCTTTATTATTCTTTTTCTTTTATTTCTTTTTCCTTTCTTTTTCCTTGTTTTCCTCATTACCATACCTTTCCATAATTTAATAAGTCCACCTTACCATAATTTAAAAAGTCCAATTTGCCTTATTTACAAGCTTGGCTGAAATTTAGGAAAAGAGTACACAAATAATAGTCAAAATTTGCACACAATGGGATTTGAACCTCTTCCCTCAAGGTACTTCAGTTGATGCCATAACCTCCTTGCCATATGCTCATTTATGCTAGCAATTTACTCTTTTATTTCCATAAGCCTTGATGCCACTTACTATCTCTCCTTAATAGGCTTAAACACAAAACTTTACTAAGGCCCAACTTGAACCCGGAACTTCATAGAACCCCTTAACTTTCTAAAATCACCTTCCTAATAAGTCTAACTTGAAATAATGTCGTTCTCTTGTTCTAAAAAATTTGAAACACTCCAATGCCCAAGGCCCAATGGGCCCAATCCTACTAGGCCCAATTTCGGGATGTTACAGTCTTATACGGGACCTTCCTTATTCGGTGCCAATGCCATGTAACATCCCTAACCCGTATCCGTCGTCGAATTAGGGTTACAAGGCATTACCAAACAAAACATGGTTCAGAACAAACATTCTTTACAATTCATACGCCAAAAAATGTATTCTCATTTATAAATTTTTTTTGAAATAAATTAATAAACCAACCTCTTATTCATACAAGTCAAAATCATATATTTGAATCACATATCTAACCATACAAATCATGCTTTATCTAACATTCTCTTATACGAACTATATTTCAATATTTAACTATCTAACCACACAAATCATGCTTTATCAAACATTCTCTTATACGAACTATATTTCAGTATTTAACTATTTCAATTACATTTGCTATTTCAAAACTTTCAAGCCAAGCCATCAAATATCAAAACCAATTTGTACATGTTTCGTAATTACGAAAATTCAAGCCATATGGCCATCATTTCCATGACATTCAAATACCCAATTTATAATCAAACATATTTCATTTCATATACCGAGCATAAATTGAGACACCCATTTGTTTACGTCTATTGCATAACAAATCAACGATCATACCATTTTATAAATCTAAGTACAATTGCATATTAAGTTGTTTCAACCCATATCATTAACTAAATAACAAACGTAACATTTAATAAACATTATACATGCGCCTGTTAAACTACTTTGGCCATATATCACAATTTAATAATCATTTACACATAAAACGTTACGTAACTTTATACATGACCAACTATATTTTTAACATCATCCAACCATGCGCATAACACCCTAAAACCAAAAGCCATTTCTAAATACAATTACCAAATCATAGCATTTTAAACATTATAACCTTATGTACATTTTACTAAATCAAATTTAACCATTTTCGAGTACAAATGTCAAGTAATAAAATATCTAATTTGCAAGCTAAATAACATATCTAACATGCTATATTCAACCACACACATGAACCACATACCTAATTCGCATGCTAATTATCATGCCTATAATTCATGTATACAACTAATTAATTTATTCAATAATCTATCATCCAATTTAACTTCCATATAAAAATTAGATCATATACATTCTTTGTCATTCAAAACCGAGCCTAAATAGTCAAATACCATAGCCGAACATATAACTACTTATATATAACACATTTTATAATCACTCATTGAATCAACAATTTGACCTTTTTAAAACAAATTACAAGCAAACATTAAATAGGCATATGTATTCATATCTCATATGTCCAACAATTTAAATAAACAACCTTTCGGTTATCAAATTTAACTCAATAAATCATAACATTTCCATCACTCAATCTATAAGCTAAACATGTTATCTCATATCTTAACACCAAAACAATATGTCATTTATAGTTATTCAAATGACCCTTTTACCAAACCATATTATACCACTTTTCATGCTTCCATAATGAGTTAATTAATAAGCCGAATATACACCCTACTTACCACTCCTTATTGCCAAATCATATAACCAACATCACAACATATTAACCATAAAACATACCTCTCAATTCAGCTTGTAACATGACCAAATATAACTACCAACATTTGCATCATGAACAAGCCATTTTCGAATGGCTATATACATATACAAATTTCAAAACTAGCCTATACATGCCACATAACCAAATCTCAAAGCATTTATTTATCGAAACGAATACTGGATAGTGTGATGAGATCTCCCACAACTTCTAACCTAAGCAAGTCTTCGAAGCTCTATAAACATAGGAAAAACACACGGAGTAAGCTTTGAAAGCTTAGTAAGCTCGTATCTTAATAAACTTAACATAGCAAATAATTTCATTACAATGCCATAAGCATGATATGCTATCACACACAACTTTTCTAAATTTTATAACAAGTTCTCCTTTCGAATTATCATCATTCAATATTATACTACATAACTAGCTAATTGTAGCTTCCACAAGCTTATTCAATTCAATTCTCATATATAATTTAATTCACATTTTCATATAGCCGAATGAGCACATTATGGGAAATAACACATTCAATCATACATCTTTCTCATTTAAATCTCCTATAATAATTTATACTCAAATTCACCTTTCATTCATATAGTATTTGACAATTTCACATATGCAACTTTATAAATCAGATCTTATACATTTGCTCATATTTCCTTTACACATATTCACATTTCATTTCCATATACATCACATAACATTCTTTGCACATATACTTACCTTTCATTTCCAAATATTGTATACCTTTCAACGTAGCTGAATCGGAATGTCATTCACTTAATCACTTATTTCTCGAAATGCCCGTTGAACCGTTCAGAATCAATAAGGATACTCGGATAGCTCGAAAAGCTCATATAATGCCAACGTCCCAGACGTTGTCTTAAATGTAATCAAATATCGATTGCACTGTCCCAGATAGGGTCTTACACGAAATCATATACGATGCCGATGTCCCAGACATGGTCTTACACGTAATTCACAAATCGATGCCAACATCCCAGACGTGGTCTTACACGATAACACATGTCGGAAATCCTATGTCATGACATATGTATCCTAACTATTCCTATGGTTCGTACGGGGATTTTAGATGTCATCACATTGTTGATGCTTTCTCGTACTCCTATATTCTGCTTCTCAAACAATTTAATATCAAAATAACATATATAACTTATTCAAATTACATATATATTTACATTACCATTCGACATTAAATTCAATCAAACAAATAATATGCATTTATAACATAATTTCGTAATGTCTATTAAAATACGAACTTACCTCGTTCGCTGTAGCAACGAATTAGGTCGACTATCCGATACTTTGATTTTCCTTTGATCTAGATCCGAATTTCGTTTTTCTCAATCTAGATAATATCAAAATTAACTAATTTATTCAACAATTCATTCAATTTCATCCAAGACACATAAATGGGAATTTTGTACTTTAGCCCTTAAAATTTCACATTTACGCACTTTAGTCCTTATTACACAAATACACAAAATTCACAAAATTACTTAAATACCCATGCTAGCCGAATTCTCTTTATTACTAAAACTATCCATATTTTTCATTTATTTCATATTTCAACCTCATATTTTTCACATTTCACAAATTAGTCCAAAATTGACATTTTCACTCAAAATCACTTTATTGAACATGATAATCAAACATCAAAGATTTATTTTTCATCATAAAACTACAAATTCATCACATTATCAATAATGGAAAATTTCAAATTCATCATCAATTCTAAAAATTAAAGCATGGGTTTGCTAGCACTCGAAGCAACGATCACAAAAATGTAAAAATTATTAAAAACCGAACAAAAACGGGCTTACCAAAAAGCTAAGAAGCTTGGCCAAATGCTTGAAGCTTCCATGCTATTCGTCTTTCTCATTTTCGGTGGAATATTATGAATAGAAAGATGAAATTTGGCTTTATTATATTTTATTATATTATTTTCCTTTTTACTAAATTAACCTTTAAAATAAATCAAATTTACACAAATGCCAAACCAAATATCATCCACTAACTCAAAATTGGATTAATTATCACATAAGGACTTTTCCTTTATTTCTATAGCTATTTGACTCTTTTAACTTATAGAACCCAACTTTTACGCTTCACGCGATTTAGTCCTTTTTACCGAATTAACCACTTAAACGATAAAATTTCTTTACGAAAATTTCACACAACTCTAATATCATGCTTTAAATATTAGAATAGTAATAAAATAAATTTTTCAATGCCAGATTGTGGTCCCGAAACCACTGTTCCAACTAGAGTCTAAACCAGACTGTTACAACTCTCCCCCATTAGGGATTTCCGTCCCCGAAAATCTTACTAGAAAGTAGGTTAACGATTTGCTTCCACACAATACATTTCAAATTCACACATAGCTTCGGATCTCAATGCAACCTCTCAACTGAAATTCTAATCTAACTTTCGCTGTACATTATCTCTAACTGAGACCGCTTATAACTGTATTAAATTGTTTTCATTTTCTACTCAATTTCTCTGACGACATTAATCTTGTGAATCATATTCTCACAAAGCTCGATCATAAAATAACCGAGCTCGGTAACTACTTATAACAGCAACAGTCTTTCTTGGTTGTTTTGAAACTCTAAAACACAGTGACAAATAAATATTTTGAGAATTTGAATTGCATTTTCTGATTTCAATGCAATTTCATACTGACATATTACTGTAATCTCTCTTAGAATTACCATATGAGTTTCAGATCTCAATCCAAAACAATGATAACTAACACCATAGACAGATTTAACAATACCGAAACGAATAACTCAGCTGTTTTATCAAAAGAGAAAATTTATACGTACAGAGAGATTTCTTAGACAGTTAACCATATTTCAAATAGCTTCATCTTTTTCAATGATAAAGATAATCCCGATACAAAATTTATCAACCCTCCATTTCTATAATCAACAAAGTCAGAAATATCACATTTCACACTCATCATCTATATCATATCTCGGTCTGTTGTGCATCTTGTTAATCCCATATGAACACCACTGAGAGTTTCTTGTAGCAGTTGTATATTCGTAGAAAGTTTCAGTATATACACTCTATCTCGAAATAACAAATAATCATCGATACCACATTTGAGGTTCTGAATCAGAAATCAATTTATGTTGAACCCCTTTTTAACTTATAATTCGCTGACACATTTATGTATTTCACGACTTCACTAAATAAACATTTATTTAGCCTCTAATTCAACTAATAACTGTTCATTACCAGGTAAAATCAATCACGTATTCATCGCCCAATCAAAATATTTGAAACCATAATCATTTTGCTCGAATAAGAGTCACTTATAGACTCAAAAGTTTTTCAGCGATTGGAGCTAACCTTGCTGTGCCAAGTTCAGATCTTTCTCTAACATTAAACATTTTAAACTCTTATAATCATCAAATATATCACATAACTCTTTTTATAGAGCCTTAACTGTATAGAATCATAAGATATCTCTGCACATTCTTGTATTAGAATACATTTCGAACCATTCATTAACATAAGGACAAAGATTGTAATCTCTTTATTGAACTCAGACTGAACCAGAACTGATATTTCGGTCGAAATTATCTTCGTGCAAAAGAAAACTTCAACAATCGAATTAACTTTAACTTATCACAACATTTCCCAGATAGAATCGTTCCGATAGATATAATTCGGTATCAAGTCTTCAAGAATACAAATCCTTCTTCCAGAATATCCCTCAATTCACACATGTACATTCAAAGTTTATTTCCAGTCAGGTGGATAGATTCAGACACATATAACCCAATTATTATTATTATTATTATTATTATTATTATTATTATTATTATTATTATTATTATTATTATTATTGTTATTATTATTTCAATCAAATTATTCAAATCAGACTAAACCACTGAATCAGTCTTTTCGAAGAAATCTTTTCTTTTCGTTAAAAAGGATAACCCAGACATATCGTTTCACAGATTTGCTCTTATTCTTCTATCATTTTTACTTTTATCAATGTCAGACCTTCACGAGAACTAGAAGAGAGTTTATAATGAAGCTATCTCATATATTAATCATCGAAACTCTAAATTATACTGAAATCACCTTAACCAACTAGAAATAATTGGGCCTTAATAAGAACGACGTCTTTGTAACAGTCCGGTTTAGACCCTAGTCGGAACAGTGGTTTCGGGGACCACAAATCCGAGTCTAAATAAAATTTTAATATTATTTTATTTGCCTTTAATATGTGATTAAACATGTGGTAAAATTTCGTAAGTTAATTTATCCGTCTGTGTGCTTAATTTGATAAGAGGATTAAATTGCATTAAATGCAAAATTTGTATGCTATTTGTTAAGGCACCTATGTATTGTGGCTTTTAAAGGTGGAGCCTTATGAGGCAATTAGACCACTATTAAGTTAGTGGATGGATAAAGGACATAAATGCCCATAATGTTTATATGTATATATGTTTAGTAAAAGGTTAAATATGTCATTTATGTATTAAAATGTGTTATGATAAAAACAAAGCATGAAAATAGGCATTAATTCATTCATCTTTTGACAGAATATTAGAGAAAGAAGAAAGGGTTTAGTTCTTTTGATTTTTGACACTTGCAAGCTTTGATTAAGGTATGTTTTAACTTTGGTTTTTGATGATTTTTATGTTTTTGATGATTTTTATGTTTTTGAGATTGTTGCTTAGTCTACTATCAAGCCCATGTTGTAATTTGAAGAATTGATGATGTTTATGAGATGTGTCATTGATGAAATGGTGAGCGAGTTTAAGTGTTAAATGAAAGATATGTGTTAAATAAACATATTTTGTTCTTGAATTTTTGATGAATTTAGCTAATTAGGGCTAAATTGTGAAAATAGTATTTTAAGGGATTAAATTGTGAATTTGATGAAATGTTTGGACTTATATGAGACACATGAGCATTCGGATAAGCATGGATATATAGTGATCTTGTATATTTGATGTTTTGTAAAAAATGGACTAAATTGATAAAATGTGCAAATGTGAGGGTTAAGTTGCAAATAGCCCTAAATGTATGTTTTTGGACTGAATTGAATGAACTAGTGAATAAAAGGGTTAAATTTGAAGATGTATAGATCAAGAATTGAAGAAAACGGACTTAGATCGCGGGAAAGCAAAAGTAGTCGAATAACCGAGTTCGAATGAATATCCGAATCCGAGGTAAGTCAATATACAAATAAATGTATTTGTATTAAACTATTTGTGTATTTATGGAATATGAATTGCCATGAACATCCATTGTGATGGAATGGATATGAAATAAGAGTTACGAATAAGTTGACAAGTTGATAATGTCCGAGAAGTCCCGTCTAAACCTAGGAATAGATAGGAAGTACGAATGTCATGACATAGGTGTCTGTTATGTGATATCATGTAAGACCGCGTCTGGGACGTTGGCATTGATTCAAGATTTCGTGTAAGACCATGTTTGGGACGTTGGCATCGATATGAGATTTATGTGTAAGACCATGTCTGGGACATCGACATCATATTGATTCATGTAAGACCCTGTCTGGGACAGCGGCATCGACATCTGACTACATGTAAGACCACGTCTGGGACGTTGGCATTGTACGACTATTCCGAGAAATTTGAGTATCCTATTTAGTTCCGGATGGTTCAGCGGGCAAATCCAAGATATGAACGATTTGTGATTGTATATCCGTTTCAGGTACGTTTGATATGTACACTTAGTGTGTATGAAAGGTAAGTATCTATATGAACTTACTAAGATGAATATGTGCAATGGAATGAAGAGATGATATGTGAAAATATGCTTGAATAAGTTATGTGGATATATGATATTTGAGTTGAAGAATGTGGTAAGATATGGCTAAGCATATGAGCCAAAGAAAATGAGATGAATTTGCTATGAGAACCATAAATGATATTGTATCATTATGAATATGTGTATTTTATGCCAAGTTTATTTGTATATGGCTTACTAAGCTTTTGAAAGCTTACTCTGTGTGTGTGTTTGCTCTATTTTAAAGATCGTCAAAGCTACTGAAGGCTCGGGGACCGTCGAGGATCATCATCACACTACTCAACTTGTTTTGGTACCTTTGAAATATGTATAAAGCTAAATATGGCATGTATATGCTAGTCATTTTGGATTATGTTTGAAATATGTATAAATAGCCATGAGATGTGGCTAGATAAGTGTTGATAATATGCATGAGTAAATATGATATATGATACATGTTTTGGTATGGCTAGATAGCTAATGAAATGGTCAAAACTATGGTAGGCATATGAATGCATTATGAGTATGTATGTTTGAGAAAAGGAATAATTATATGAAAGGTAAATGTGGGTGAATCATGTTTGAATGTATATATGTTTTTAGTTGGGCAAAGTGGTATGATTGGGATGAGTTGAATATGAAGATTTTTTGATTGTTTGATATGTTATTTGATGTCAAATGTACATGAAATGAATTGGTAATTTGCTTGTAGGGTTGACCCTTGTGTGGGTGGCATTTTGGCCTTGCAAGTGGCCTGTTTTGCCTACACGGCCATGGCACACGGGCGTGTCTGGTGGCCATGTGAATAAGTCAGTAGCTGGCCTAATTTTACATGGCCATGGCACATAGGAGTGTCTGGTGGCCGTGTGAGTAAGTCAGTAGCTAGCCTAAGTACACACGGCCATAGCACACGGGCATGTCTGGTGGCCGTGTGGATAAGTCAGTATGCAAGCTCTGTTTTGGCACGGCCAGGACACATGGGTGTGTCTAATAGCTGTGGGAGGCACACCGCCTGCCCACACAGGCGTGTGACCTCTGTAATATAAAAAAGTTTTAAATTTTCAAGAACTTTCATATGTGTTCGGTTTAGTCCCGACCTTACTCTGAAGTATGATTAAGGTCTCGTTGACCTATAAAAGGGACACTTTGATTGCGATTGGTGAATTGTTTTACTAAATGTCTGTAAAAGTTTCTGATCTGTCCGGTAACGCCTATAACCCTAATCCGACAACGAATACGGGTTAGGGGTGTTACAGTCTCAACCCTATAAATAGATATTATCCCGACTGTTAATGAAGCATTTGAACACAGAGAAGAATCAAATATGATTTTAATAATAACCTCTGCAGAAACATAACTTCTATAACTCTGAGGACGGTACCACTATACTCTCACATTTCAAGCTAGAAATTATAATTATAAATGATATAGCCATTTCCGTCAAGTAGATATCTCTTACAGATAATCATATAGATTTATAAGAAAACCAGAAAAGCGAAATTTCAACATTTGGAAATACACAGGATATCTGAAAATTACAATCCAGATAGAATGATATCAATTCTGATGATATCCCAGAAAATGTCCAGAAAGAACAATGTCACTCATAAATATTGAAATCCATAGTAACAAAAGCAATATAATCTTCACGTATATTCAGCAGAGCAATAACCAGTAGAAACAGAGTATTAGCCTCATACATATATTACCATCGATTTTCATATTCACATAAGGGAATAAATACCAGAGAAAGACATAGTGACATCGAACATAACCCAAATAAACTAACAATATTTTCATCTATGTAATTGTTTTAGATAATATTCTCATGCGGTAAGAATTCTTTCTGAAACTTAACAGTCACATATACTTCTGAAGATTATTGTATACACAGAATGTCCAGAAGAAATCATAGTAACTGCTCGACTATAACCATTGCATTCAACCATCAATACAATTTAATCATTATTCAACTGTCTAATTCTGTCATCAGAAATTTTCATTTTATCTCTTCATTAACAGAAATAAATTCAGAAAAGCTTCCAGTTAATACTTTCTTTAGATAACATACCTGAATATGTCATTTAGTCAGAATTAACTTCTTCTTTACCAGTGAATCTACATTATCTGAATAGTCTTCAGAACAATCCAATATCTCTTTTAGTACTATCTTCGTTCACTGTTTCATTCCTTTTTCTGACCACATTACTAATCTTTCAAACATGGACTTCTATAACTCCACACTCGTGGGCTTATTCAATCTAAATCTTACAGATTTTATTATAGCATTTCACTAATAAGGGGGTGAGGTTAGTAAAGCCTCCAATTTAACTTACACATACATGCACGTAGCATATACTATCACAAATAGCTAGTTTGTTTTTAAATTTCACATTCTCAAAACATTTAATAAACTTTTGCTTTTAATCACTTTTATTCTCAACACATTGTTCATATGCCAACTCAAATCACTAATTCACAACCATATCATTTCAGATAGCAACCATAACTCAAGTATCATATCTCATATGCTTATATAATTACAACATTTATTAATAACAACATGTCATACTATTTGATCCTTACCTTTATGAGTCTCAACTCATCATCAACACATTTCCACTCAAATATTTGAGTATTTACTTCTGTACTATCAGAATTAGCTCGGTTGGAAAACTTATCTATCTCATCAAAACAATTTTCGTCAGAGTCGGGAGATATCACACTATCGCAGATTAAATATGGCATGTATAGCTAGATTCACATACGCTATGGTAGTCTTAGAATCAACTAAACTATAGCTCTGATACCACTCAAATTATAACACCCCTAACCCGTATCCATCGTCAGATTAGGGTTACGAGGCATTACCAAACAAAACATGGTTCAGAACAAACATTCTTTACAATTCATACGCCCAATAATGTATTCTCCTTTATAAAATCTTTTCGAAATAAATTAATAAACCAACTCTTATTCATACAAGTCAAAATCATATATTTGAATCACATATCTAACCACACAAATCATGCTTTATCGAACATTCTCTTATACGAACTATATTTCAATATTTAACTATTTCAATTACATTTGCTAATTCAAAACTTTCAAGCCAAGCCATCAAATATCAAAACCAATTTGTACATGTTTCATAATTACAATATTCAAGCCATATGGCCATCATTTCCATGACATTCGAATACCCATTTATAATCAAACATATTTCATTTCATATACCAAGCGTAAATCGAGACACCCATTTGTTTACATCTATTCCATAACAAATCAACGATCATACCATTTTATAAATCTAAGTACAATCGCATATTAAGTTGTTTCAACCCATATCATTAACTAAATAAAAAATGTAACATTTATTAAACATTATACATGCGCCTGTTAAACTAATTTGGCCATATCTCACAGTTTAATAATCATTTACACATAAAACGTTACGTAACTTTATACATGACCAACTATATTTTTAACATCATCCAACCATGCGCATAACACCCTAAAACAAAAAGCCATTTCTAAATACAATTACCAAATCATAGCATTTTAAACATTATAGCCTTATGAACATTTTACTAAATCAAATTTAACCATTTTCGAGTACAAATGTCAAGTCATAAAATATCTAATTTGCAAGCTAAATGACATATCTAACATGTTATATTCAACCACACACATGAACCACATACCTAATTCGCATTCTAATTATCATGCCTATAATTCATATATACAACTAATTAATTTATTCAATAATCTATCATCCAATTTAACTTCCATATAAAAATTAGATCATATACATTCTTTGTCATTCAAAACCGAGCTTAAATAGTCAAATACCATAGCCGAACATATAACTACTTATATATAACACATTTTATAATCACTCATTGAATCAACAATTTGACCTTTTTAAAACAAACTACAAGCAAATATTAAATAGGCATATGTATTCATATATCATATGTCCAACAATTTAAATAAACAACCTTTCGGTTATCAAATTTAACTCAATAATCATAACATTTCCATCACTCAATCTATAAGCTAAACATGTTATCTCATATCTTAACATCAAAACAATATGTCATTTATAGTTATTCAAATGACCCTTTTACCAAACCATATTATACCATTTTTCATGCTTCCAAAATGAGTTAATTAATAAGCCGAATATACACCCTACTTACCACTTCTCATTGCCAAATCATATAATCAACATCACAACATATTTACCATAAAACATACCTCTAAATTAAGCTTATAACATGACCAAATATAACTACCAACATTTGCATCATGAACAAGCCATTTTCGCATGGTACATATACAAATTTCAAAACTAGCCTATACATGCCACATATCCAAATATCAATGCATTTATTTACCGAAACGAATACTGGATAGTGTGATGAGATCTCCCACGACTTCCAACCCAAGCAAGTCTCCGAAACTCTATAAACATAGGAAAAAAACACGGAGTAAGCTTTGAAAGGTTAGTAAGCTCGTATCTTAATAAACTTAACATAGCAAATAATATCATTACAATGCCATAAGCATGATATGCTATCACACGCAACTTTTCTAAATTTTATAACAAGTTCTCCTTTCGAATTATCATCATTCAATATTATACTACATAACTAGCTAACTGTAGCTTTCACAAGCTTATTCAATTCAATTCTCATATATCATTTAATTCACATTTTCATATAGCCAAATGAGCACATTATGGGAAATAACACATTCAATAATATATCTTTCTCATTTAAATCTCCTATCATCATTTATACTCAAATTCACCTTTCATTCATATAGTATCTGACAATTTCACATATGCAACTTTATAAATCACATCTTATACATTTGTTCATATTTCCTTTGCACATATTCACATTTCATTTCCATATACATCACATAACATTCTTTACACATATACTTACCTTTCATTTCCAAACATTATATACCTTTCAACGTAGCTGAATCGGAATGCCATTCACTTAATCACTTATTTCTCGGAATGCCCGTTGAACCGTTCGAAATCAATAAGGATACCCGGATATCTCGAAATGCTCATATAAGGCCAACGTCCCAGACATGGTCTTACATGTAATCAAATATCGATGCCACTGTCCCAGATAGGGTCTTACACGAAATCATATACGAGGCCGATGTCCCAGACATGGTCTTACACATAAATCACAAATCGATGTCAACGTCCCAAATGTGGTTTTACACGATAACGCATATCGGAATCCTATGTCATGACATATGTATCCTAACTATTCCTATGGTTCGTACAGGGCTTTCAGATGTCATCACATTATCGATGCTTTCCCGTTTTCATATATTCTACTTCTCAAACAATTTAATATCATAATAACATATATAACTTATTCAAATTACATATATATTTACATTACCATTCGACATTAAATTCAATCACACAAATAATATGCATTTATAATATAATTTTGTAACGTCTATTAAAATACGAACCTACCTCGTTCGCTGTAGCGACGAATTAGGTTGACTATCCGATCTAGATCCAAATTCTATTTTTCTCAATCTAAATAATATCAAAATTAACTAATTTATTCAAAAATTCATTCAATTTCATCCAAGACACATAAATGGGCATTTTGCACTTTAGCCCTTAAAATTTCACATTTACGCACTTTAGTCCTTAATACACAAATACACAAATTCACAAAATTACTTAAATACCCATGCTAGCCAAATTCTCTTTATTACTAAAACAACCCATATTTTTCATTTATTTCATATTTCAACCTCATATTTTTCACATTTCACAAATTAGTCCAAAATTGACATTTTCACTCAAAATCACTTTATTAAACATGATAATCAAACATCAAAGATTTATTTTTCATCATAAAACTACAAATTCATCACATTATCAACAATGGAAAATTTCAAATTCATCATCAATTCCGAAAATTAAAGCATGGGTTTGCTAACACTAGAAGCAACGATCACAAAAACGTAAAAATTATTAAAAACCGAAACGGGCATACCAAAAAGCTAAGAAGCTTGGCCGAATGCTTGAAGCTTCCATGGCTGTTCATCTTTCTCATTTTCAATGGAATATAATGAATATAAAGATGAAATTTGGCTTTATTATATTTTATTATCATTATTTACCTTTTTACTAAATTAACCTTTAAAATAAATCAAATTTACACAAATGCCAAACCAAATATCATCCACTAACTCACAATTGGATTAATTATCACATAAGGACCTTTCCTTTATTTTTCTATAGCTATTTGACTCTTTTAACTTATAGAACCCAACTTTTACGCTTTATGCGATTTAGGCCTTTTTATCGAATTAACCACTTAAACAATAAAATTTCTTTACGAAAATTTCACACAACTCTAATATCATGTTGTAAATATTAAAATAGGAATAAAATAAATTTTTCAATGTCGGATTGTGGTCCCGAAACCACTGTTCCGACTAGAGTCTAAGCCGGGCTGTTACATGCCATGTCCTAGACATGGTCTTATACGGGACCTTCCTTATCTCATGTTGTGACATAGGTATCCTTGTTATTCCGAATGTTCAACCGGGACTTCAACTTAATATGATCTCATTATAATCTCATCAAGGCATCATTAATCAACTTCATGGAAATAATATACATTTCTCATATTATAAAGCAATTATAAACATAATAACATTATGTAGCTTTAATTTCATTCAAACTTACCTCGGTACTCAAAATGTGTGTAGGTATTTGATTTAGTTCACAACCTTGTTCTTGCCTCGGTTTCGGTCTAGGCTTCGTGTTTCTTGATCTATAGTAACAATTTCACTTTTTAATACTCTCATTGACTAAATTGACCCATGAATCATATTTTGGAAAAATTATGATTTTGCCCCTAAACTTTCACATAATTACACTTTTTCCCCTAGGCTCATAAAATGATTTTTATTCAACTTTCTTGTATTTTAAGCCTAGCCGAGTCATTTTCTTAACTACAATAGCCCTCCATTTCCACTAATTCACTCATTTATGACCATTTTTATAACTTTTTATAATTTGGTCCTTTTATGCATTTTTCATGAAAATCACTTAGAAAAATATGTTTATCATACATCGAACTTTCATATTCTTCCATAAATCATCAAAATACATGCATGTCATACATGGGTAAATTTTTGAATATAAACTCTAGCTCAAAATATAGCTAGAAATAGCTAAATCGAGCTACGAGGATCTCAAAAATACGAAGAATATTAAATACGGGGCTAGGATACACTTACTATCAAGATTGGAAGTTGAAGAAATCGTAGCTATGGTGCTCTTGTGATTTTCGGCCAAGCCTGGAGAAGATGGACACCATTTTTGACTTATTTTCCCTTTTAATTCATTAATTAACTAAATGACCAAATTACCATTAAGGCCCCTTTCTTGAGATTTTTCCTTCCCATGCCTATTTTTGTCCATCTTGACATTTAATGGTCTAATTGCTAAATAAGGACTTCTAATAATTTTTGTAATTCTATTTCATACTTGAATATACTAGAATCTCACATTTTCTAATCTTTGCAATCTAGTCCTAGTAGGCAAATTGTTCACTAATTCATAAAATTTCTTCATGAAATTTTCACACAACCATGCAAACATATCATAAACCTCATAAAAATCATAAACACATATTTCTACTTCGGATTTGTGGTCTCACAACCACTATTTTGACTAGGCCCTAAATCGGGTTGTTACACTCAATTGCAAATTTACAAAAAATTTGCATTTTATTCAACTTAGTCCCTAAAATCGGGACTAACACAACTTTCAAATTAGAACTCCAAATTAAATTTTGATTTCAATATAATCCATTGGGGACATCCTATTTTTCATTTCTACAGCCAATTTTACAAATTATTTAGTTTGGTCCTTAATGTACAAAACTATCAATTAACTTTACAATTTAATCCCTTTTCACTTCTATGCTTAAAATCTATCAAATTGGTACCTATAACTTCAAAAGTTCAACCATAGTATCTTTCTCAACCTTTAGCAGTTTCGAAAAATAACACGCAGATCAACTAGATTAAGCTCATGAGATTTCAAAAATATAAAAATTACAAGAAATGAAATAAATTGCACTAACCAATTTGTTGCCGAACTTCAAAACTTTAAGGCCGAAAGCTTCTTTCCTTTTTTCTTTTATGGTGAATTCGATGAATGGGGAAGCTGAAGAGAAAATGTTTTTCTCTTTCTTCCAACCAAGTTTTTATTACATGGTTTTATTTTATTTTTATTATAAATATTATAATTTAATTAAATTTTATAACATAACCTTATAATCTATTAAGCCACTGTCCACTAACATTCTTATAGTGATAAAATTTCAAAATTAAGCCCTTACTTTAAATTCTAATTAAATATTTTTTAGCAATTGAAATTTTTCTACTTTTAAAATTTAGCCATTGTACCTTAAAAAATCACTATTTCGATAAAAATGCTTATCCAAAATTCAATTCACTTCTAATATAGCACCATAAATATTTAGTAAAAATATTTACAATCTCGATTTATGGAAACGGGGTTCCAAAATCAAACTTCCCAACACCATTGACTTTAGGGTTGTTACACTTGTACCTTAATTAACTACCAATTAGACGAAATTACTAGACCAAACTTTAATATATTTCTATACTAGCCTCGTAAATATTAATATTTAATATTTACAAACATTGTTGATGAAAATAGGGTTCTAAAACCACATTTTCTGACACCATTGAATTTCGGGTGGTTACATGATTAGTTTAATTAATTAGGTTAATTAATCTCTAGTTTACCTATATAAGCTAAAATAAGGTTAAAAAAATCATCTTTCATTCATCTTTTTCCTCTTACTATATGTAAAAGAAAGAAAACTCTTTTGAAGCTTCAAACTTTTGGCTATCAATTGGTATGTTCAATTCAATCCTTTTCTTATAAAATCTTATGTTTTTATAGTCATGGGAGCTTGATTTAGCTAGCCCATGTACCAATTTGTAAAGCTGTTAAAGTTTTTGAAGGTTTCCATTGTTGATTTCTTGAAGAAATTGGTGTTAAATTGATAGATTTTAAGCTTAGATTATGAAAAAAAGGAAAGACTAGATTGTAAAGTTTAATGGTCAGTTTTTTACATAGGGACTAAAGTGAAAAAAATGTAAAATTATTGTAAAATTCTGGTATAAATAGATAGTAGAGGGTTCATAAGGGATGTAATTGGAATATGTTTTTAAATCAAAGCTCAAAATGGAAAAATATTGTTATTTCGATTTCAGGGACTAAATTTAATAAAATGTAAAAATTTAAGGGTATACGAAAAATGAAATTATATAGGTTTATTCATGTCATGGAATAATATAAAAATGTTTGGTATTGATGAATTGTCTAAAATAATTGTTTCGATCAAGAATTGGAGTAAACCAAAGATAAACCAAAAAAAGCCAAAATTGTTGATTAGTCCCTGAGGATTCAACTTGTTTGAGTGTTTTGGCTAGGTAAGTTTATATGGAACTTACTACTTTATCTTATGCTATGTTTAATTGTGTTTTTTTTTTTCATTTATGTGTTTAGATTAAAGTGAATTTAGTGAAATTGGCATATTGAGCTTAAAATGGATTGAATTAGAAACCATGAAAATATTAGCTATTATGAAAACGTAGGGAATACCAATATGAATCTTCAATGTTTAAAGGACTTGTAATGAAATACATAAACTGGTACAAGATTTGTTAATGATATGTATACAATAATGATGCCCATGTGAACTTAGTAAAAGATTAAGATATGTATGGCATGCCATTAGGATTATACAAATAATTGATCAGAGATTAACATATTACGAGATCTAGCATTTGTTGAAGATTCTCGGGTTATACGTGTCGTTAGTTTAGCTCGGATGGATAACCTTGATATGATGTTAGTTTGTGTGAGTAACCCTGATATATATCAGCTTATGTGAGCAAAATATTCCTGTGTATCCGAATCTATTTTATAGTTCCCTCAGGCAAAATTTTAATCTAATGGAAGTAGAAACTTGAAATGATTTAGAAATGGATTGCATATGAATTTAATTTTAGATGTGTTATATGAATTCATGCTTAATGTTCTTGATATGCAAATTGACTAACCTATTAGGTTGTATATGATTATATGTATTAGTTGCATCAATGTATGTCACAAAAGCCATATTGAATGCCAATGTGATTAGTAATTTAACTTTTTGAACATAATAAGGTAAGTAATGTAAATTTCATATGAACTTACTAAGCATTTTATATGCTTACCTAGTTGTTTTCCCCTTTCCTTGTAGATTGTTACCTCGCGAAACACGTCAAGCTGGATCATTTCAAAGCTCACACTATCCCTATTTCGGTAGCTATTTGGTAATTTTGATTCTAGGGTTGTGGCATGTATATAGGTGATATGGTGTATATCTTGGTATGTGAATGTATTTACTTGTGGAAAGTTTGTTTTAACCATTATCTATCATGTTGAAGTGGTGTTTTGGATTGCATATGGTATTGGACATATATGTGCTCCAATGCTAAAGATGCAATATTCTATAACTATATGAATGATATATGGAATGGTATGAAATGAGGTAGAAATGGTAGCTTGTTTGATTGGTGAATGAAATGGAAATGTACTTGAACATAAGTAACTTGAAGTATGCTTGTGAAATGTAACTTAATTTTGAAAGTTGATAGTTATGCTTAATGTTTATATGTTATAGATACGTATATATGTTCTTAAGTGTTTATAATGAAATTGAAATGGTATGTTTCAAGGTGGTTTGATAGAGGTAAAGTTTGGAAATTGCATGACTTGATTATTAGGTTGTCATAGTATTGAATTGTTTAGGTTTAAATGGTGTATAAGTAGTGATTGACTTGATAAGAACTTGACCATGGATGCTTCAACTATTTGACATGTTTTGATTCAATTGAAATTGGTATTTGCTAAACATGTTGTTAGGTTTGGTTGAAAACTTTGAAATAGGTACCAAATGATTCATTTTTACAAAAAAAAAATTCCTCATCCCGCCGAGCATCTTTCCTCGTCCTAATGTCGATAGATAGTATGTGACATTACGACGTCGAGTGGCTTGATGTCGCGACGTGAAAAATTGTTTGGAAATGTCACATTGTGGTCATGATGTTGACACTGAACTTTTAAAACTTTACAATTTGGTCCTATTTTGAGTTCAGGTTGACAAAAGAGCTTCCGTAAGCTCGATTAAGACTTGAAATTAATTGTCTAACATGATTTAATTGTGATTGACACTTATTGGCATGTATGAATGATTATTTATTGTGTATTTGACTATAGTTGCTTCGGCAACGAATATGACATCCTGTATCTCAAGCCCGATGATAGGGTCGGGCGAGGAGTGTTACATTTAATGGTATCAAAGCTACGATTTAGTCGATTCTAGGATTGAAACATAGCACGTATTGAGTCTAGAAATACATGCCACAATAACCTATGATAGTGTGATGCCTTCTCATATGAATTGACTCTATTTTTCATTATAGATAAATTGTAACGCCTTTACCTGACCCAATCACCAAGTTCGGGTATGGAGTGTTTGACACTTTAATCAAAAAATTCGCCAAAAGACCCTACTACTTTATTACAAATATTTCTTACAACTAAAATCTTAAGCTAAACATGACTTGACTACCCTACAAATTCAAATCCTAAGAAAAATACTTAATAACATAACCAACTTCGAGGCGAAGCCTCTGAAGGTACCTTTCCTATTTGCATGACACCTTACTAACGATGATCCTTGATCTAACATGGTCTAGTTTAATCTTTGTTTAAGATCATTAATCACCCAACGAGTCCTACAAACATAGGCCAAAATCTTACAAGTTCAATTGTACTTAGTGAGTTTCTATACTGCAATACTCAAGAATAAATCCCATCTTGCAGGGCTAGCAATATGAAAAGAAATTAAACACAATTAACTCCCTGGTTGCTTAGGGACAATTTCTCTTAATCTAGATGGTGACTTCTAATTCATTTTCCGTACTCGTCTATTTATGGATAGATTGATAAGCGATTTTCCCTTAGTCGATCCTACACCATCCGACTAGGTTAAGTTACTTTTCCAATGTCTTGCAATGATTGCGAACTTTGTTTTCTCTTTTCCTACATTCTCTTTTTCGCCATATGCTTATAGGGTGGTTCTCCTGAATCTCTATCTAAGGACCCTTTTTGTTATGCCTTCCTTGTCTTACCTTCCAAATCATCTAACTCTTGGCGGACTCCCTTTCTTACTATAGTCCTAAAGGACTTGTTGACATCCCATCAGTCGGGTTAACTAATGGAGACCCACGCCACTCTGGCGGACTAAATCTCATCTCACCCTACTCGAGTTGTAAATTTGTTTAGATTACTTCCTCGTAATTTGACCTATTTACTATACCTTGCTTTTAAGATGTAACATGTTTGTTTACAGTGAACCATTTTGGCCTACAAAATCCAGTGAACCATTACCTGAACAACCTTTCAGTTTTACAATTTCGTTTATGTGATAGTCCCTTACGAAACTAACTCTATGACGGTTGTCCCCGCAATAATCTAGTTTATTGCCTGCAGATCTTTTAAGAAAGTGGTTTCTTCAGTTAACTGAAGAGCAACGATCAATGTCAATTAGGCTATTTTTCCAGGCTGTTGACTGAGATAGTTGTGGTTGTAGGGGAAAGTTTCAAATTAGGATACATGTAAGAAATTTTGGTAAAACTATAGTATTTGAGAAATCAAAGTAGTTTTAGGGCTTTTCTGCGTAAGTGCTTCCTACATATATGATTTTGATATGGTTGAAAAAAAAAAAGGGAGTTGGGGGTTTGTGGAACTTGACTATGGGTTTTGTTGCTATTGCTAGGGTTGCTTTACTGAATAATAGGGAGGACTTGGCCACATCTCCTACCTAACTCCTAACTTATCTTGTTTATGATCCTCTGATAATTGAGAATTTATTGGTCAATCTTCAAATGGCAGTTTTGGACGTCTTATCATTATTTAGGATTCTTTTGTGTTCTGTAAGGTTGAGCTCAACTTAGAAAGTATTTGATAAAATGCTTCATTGATGAAAATAAACATGCCTTCTGAATTCACTTTAGTTGTTTTCAATTTATGAATGTTAATATTCTAGCTTAATAATTGGGTACTATTATATATTTGTTTTTCTTTATAAATAAATCATTGCAATTTATGCAAAAATAATGTAAAATATAAATTTAATAGATATAAAATAAACTCAATTAAACAATGAAAATTAAAGAAATTCTCAAATGTAAGTTTGTTTCATTTTAAAACAGTTTTTATGAAAAGTTTTCATGAAATCTGTTAAACAAAGGAAAATATTTTGCACAGATTCAAACACTAGAAAATATTAGATTTTCCAGAAAAGTAACTCATTTTCCAGAAATCATTTTCCGAAAACCATTTTACATGTAAACAAATGGACCCTAAGTATCAAAACCTATATACCTATATACAAAAGGCCGAAAATTGAAAAGTGGCACACCTACCAGAAGTTTTTATTTATTTATTATAAATAGTTAAATTTTAGTTTTTGTCCCTTAATTTAAATTTAAAATTTTAATATAATTTTATATGTATAATTTTTAATAATGTTATTGTTTAGTTCAAATAGTTAATATCGTTAACTTTACAATTAAAACATTATGTAATTATATATAATTTGAATACCTTAAGAGTTTTAGAGACTAACATGTGGCTTCCCATTTTTTTTTTTTTAGGTTTGCATTACTTTTTATTTTTTGACATTATTAGTAAAAAGTCAAACTTTAATTTTGACCTCTACACTATGGTGAGACTTGGAGATTTAATTTGTATACTTTAATTTTGACAATTTTTTATTCCTCCACTGTAACATCCTTAAATCGGGGCTTGCATTTTATCTGTTTGCGTGTAGTTGGTTTGGATGTCATGCTAGTTTAGGCTATTTTAGGGTCTAGGCTTGAGCCAGGGATAGGCTAGAGCCTTAGCAAAAATTTTATTTTTGGGTACCTGGAAGGGAGAGCTGAGCAATTTAGGTGTTAAGGATATTTGGTTACAAGTTTTGACACAAAAAGTGCCTTGGAAAAGTGGCAAGGAGGCGCCACTTAGGGCCCAAGGAAGTGACGCCTCAGGGAGGTGTGAGGGCCTAAATTCGAGTAGCAGAAATTCCCTTTCTGCTTGTTCTTTTTGACGCCTGGTCTAGGGAGGAGTTGTGCTCAGGATGGACTGTGATGGATAGGTGTTGAAGGAGTCAACACATTTGAATGATTGGAGAAGAGAAAATGTAGGATTTTGAAGTGTTCAAACTTGTCTGAATAAGTGGTTGGGAGAAAATCAAGGAGAGAAAAGGGGGATTGAAGTGGGAGGTGTGTTAGCCGAATTTCAAAAGAATTGGAAGGGGGTTGGGTATTCGGTGGAGTGAAGCCTTGGTGAGTGGCCGAATGTGGTGTGGTGGCTTTGGTGGAGTGTAAATTCGGCTAGTTAGGGAACGTTAGAGTTTTGTTTCCATTTTCTTTTTGGTGCCGAAACTAAACCACTCTCTTTTGGCATTTTTGCATTTTCTTCTTTTCTCTCATTTACTCAAACCGAATGCTCTCCTAAGTCTCCTTTTCTTTCCTCTTGTTGTTGTTTGGTCGAAACCTCACTCCTTATTTTCTTTTCTCTCAAAGCCATAGCCGAATCCTCCTAGTGCCTTACCATTTCTTTTTCTCCCTTCTTTCAATTGATTCAGCAAGTGCCGAAATCTCACCCTTCTCTCTCTCTTTTCGTATCTTTCTTTCTTGGTAGGCCGAAACTTGATTCTCATTCTTCTCTTCTCTATTTGTGTACTCTCCAAAACCGAAAACTCAAACTCTCTTTCTCTTTTCATTTGTTCTTTACAAACCGAAACCCCTAAACATTTTGTTTGAAGATCTTTTATCCTATTTGTGGTTTTCATATCGGTTTCCTCTTGTTTTAGCCATTGCCGAATCTTGCTAGTGGGTGACCGAATCTGTCAGACTAAGGTAAGGGGGCGATTTCTTTTATTCTTGTTGTCTCTTTCGGGATTTATGCCAGAGCCGAATGGCTATTTGGGTTAATGATGAGTGCTTGGCCGATTTTAGGTGGGAGTGGTGGCGCATAACTTTTGGTCTTCGAGATTCGTTTGGTCTGCGAATCAAGTCTAAAGCCTCGAATTTTTTGGTTTAGGTAAGGGCTCTGACACGTAACGTTAGTCTCTATTGATTCGTTTCATTGCGTTAATCCGATTTAGTGACTAAGGTGTTCATGGACTCAAATGCCAGCCAAGCGTTAGAAGGGGTTGGATCGGTGAACCCAGCCCCTAAGTTCAAGAAGTGGGCAGTATCAGCGGTGAGAGATTGGCCACCGGGTTGTGGGCCAGCCTCTGAGCAGGAAGGTAGACAGATAGCGGTAGTGTCAGTTAACGACAGTGTCGACGTAAAAAGCGTAGTCTTGCGAGTAATCAGCTGTATACCTCTTACACACTTCATATGTTAATATGTTAATGTTTTGTATGTTATCAAAAGCCGGAATAACTGTATGGAATGATAAGTTACCCTTGTGGGTAAAAGCGAGGACTCCGGGTAAGTCCATTCTGATGGTTAATGTTAATTGCCCTGTTAAATTTATATATGCCATGTTATGTCGTTAAATATTAGGCATGATAATAATGTATGGTAAAGCATGATCATAAGATGGGTATGATGAGAGGAGGGGGAAGGTTTAATTATCAGACTGTCACCAGTGGTTTGGTACCACACAGTGGGTTGGCCCCACTTCTCATTATTTTGTGAGTAAGTCTTAGTGGTTTGGCACCACCAGTGGTTTGGTACCACATATGTTATCTTTGTGACTCGTCCCAGTGGTTTGGTACCACAGTGGGTTGCCCCACATATTATTATCAAAAGGGATCGTCACTAGTGGTTTGGTACCACAAAGTGGGTTGGCCCCACACATGATTATCTGTGACTACGGTCACCAGTGATTTCGTACCACATATATATATTTGTGACTTCGATCACCAGTGGTTTGGTACCACCAGTGGTTTGGTACCACACGGGGTAGAATTGAGAGTTTTGGATGGTTAGGTTTTGGGTTGCATGACATACATATTTGCTTATGGAACTGTGTAAGGGCTTGTTATCTTCGGGATGGGGAATTACACACTGAGTCTCGGTGACTCACCCCTTAGTTAATTTTGCAGGTAATCATTAGATCGCGGATTTGGGAGCTGAGGCGGACTCGTGGAGGCCATACATTATTTTCTCGTAAACTTGTTCTCTTATTTGAAATTTGTTTTTAATTCGGGATTTTAAGTTGTAATAAGGCTGCTTTAACTTTATTTTTGGCATTTTATTTGTTTAGCTTTTAATTTGATCACTGCCTATTATTATTCAATGTGCGATACGGGAATTTCCTAAACTCTTAATAACTGTTTTTCCAAAATGTTAACAAAAAGGATAACAATCAACAAATATTTAAATTTGGAATTTTTAACAAACGCGCAGTTTTTTAAACAACCCTTTTATGTGACATGCCAGATCCGGTCATAACTTCTAGGCCGGGTTTGGGGTGTTACCTCCACTTTTTATAATCCATTAGTTAGTCTAAATAGTTATTATTATTACCTATTTCAACCGAAGTGCTAACATCGATTTTTTTTAAAGAATACTTTTCCAACATAAAAAATTTATCTTATCACGACGAATTTGAATGAGTGTTTTTAAGAAAAAAATCTTAATTAGTATTTTCAAGATTATTTATTATTGTTATGTGACTGTTAAGTACTTGTTTTTCTAAATTTTCAAATGTCATATAAAAATATTTATTAGAAAAAATTTAACAGTAATAACAATTGAATTCCAATTTTTAAATTCAAAAAATAAGAATTATATTCATAAAAATAAAAAATATAATATAAAAAATAAAAAAATATGAATGGAAAAGCAAACAATTAAAGGCCCTTTGCATGAAAAATAAAGCAAAGGAACGTGGCAGAAATTGGAAACATGTGAATTATAAATGATACAGGGAATTTATAAAAGTAACCCCTTACAATTATTATTTTCTGCAACATTAATTATGAGAAAATAACATAATTTAATAGCTTATAAAATTAACACCTATATCTTTTCTCCAATTACCTCTACTTTATTGATTAAGGAACTTTATGGTTTTGGGAATAACTTTTCAGTAGGGTTTTCAAGTTTAAAAATAACGAATGAAAGAGTTTACTTTTCATTTAAAAGTTGGGTTTTATTTAATTTTAAATTTAGTTGAGATCTAAATATATAAAACCAAATTTATAATATGATGAAATTATGTTATGATTTCCAATAAATAAATAAAATAAGAAAGTTTTGTATAGTTTGTAAGAAAGGTAAAAACGGAGAATGTGATTAATAAATTATGTAACCTTAATTCTTAGTGTCTGAATACCCCATCTTACAACAAATCTTGTCAAATAAATCTCAAATCATCACACCCATACAATTTTTATAATTTCTTTTCTATAATTAATATTCAACTATTTATACTTATCATCCATATAAACTTTTAACCGAATAAATATCTCTATCATATCAATCTAAAATATTGTCTATATATATAGAAAGAGATCCACTTACACAGACAATCTTACACTCTTTCATATATTTTTGTATGATTAATATTTTAATAGTTTAATCGTTATATTTCGTATTCCATTCGTGTAGATCATATATGTCAAATTTGATGTAATTTTTTTTAACTATTTGCTTTATGTAGTAAACATTCAACATCTCAATAAATATTAATATATACAATATTTTAGATTGATATGATAAAAATATCAAATAAATTCAAAAATTTACATATATAAAAAATACAATTACATTAATAAATTTAATAATTGAATTGTTAAAATATTAATGATATAAAAATATAAAAAAGTATATAAAACTATTTTAATTTTATAATAGTATAAGCGATGCTCCACACATATAAATATATATAAGGTTTTGTGTTTCAAGCTTGATGATGCAAAACATTAAATTGGGTGTACATATTGGGAAGATCTGGGGCCTTCCCAATTTCAATTTTGACATAATTCCTCGACACCATCATAACTTTTTAAGCATAATAATTTTGGTTGAAAATTATTAAAAATAACACGTTTATTTCGTATAACCTTAATTTAATTGTCCAGTCATAAAATTTGATCAAATAATGAAAATATAATTAAAAGTCAAGAGAATAAAAGAGATTTTAAGCAGTAGTTTGTTACGGTAGTTCAAAAATAATCTTATTTTGTGAAGCCATGTTTAGTGAATGGTTTTTTATTCCTCAATGAGTTTAATTATCTATTAGTAAAAGTTCAATTTATCCTTACACAATATGTAGTTGCAACCCTAATAGCTAGTTCTAACTAGTTACAACTACTCATTTAGACCTCACTGTCACAAGTTTAATTTACTCACAAATAATATCTATGTTATATTAGACGTCGATAATGACAGTAGGAATGATCGTAAAAAAAATTTAAAAAACATGCAGATTTTGTGGAAAACCCTTATCGGGAAAAATTATGAGCAGAAGAGAAAAAAATTACTAATGTTGAAAAACAACAATACAAGAATTTTTCAGGTATGCGCAGTTTTTAAGGGTTAAACAATTCGTCTAATAGAAAAAGTATAATTCTATATAAATTTAACTTATGCGGCAAGATCCCCATAGATCTCTAATTTTGCCTCTACTTTATTTCTTTAACAAATGAGTTGTATCTCAAACTTTTCAGATCAAATCAAACGAGATTCGGATCAAACAACTTTAACACTTTAAAATTAATTGCGAAACCAAATAAAGAGTACTTAGATAAGAACAATTCACAACGCTTTACCCAACAAAAAGTGAACCTTAGATCGTGCAATATATTGCCTATCTATAGGCCTCCTATGCAGCAGTGATAAGCACCAATGATTAAGATAAACTTGGCTTCTAATACTTATGTTTAATTAATGAAGTTCCAAATTAATAAGAAGAGACCTCGAAAATAGCAAGAAAATACGTCTTTTAAGATTGAGAAAAGTTATTACCATAAACACAAGTTAAATTCAAACCCTTTTAACATACTCAAACTTTTCATAAATATAACTACTTTAATTTCAGCTTTAAGTATTGGAATGAGAACGTTTAAGAGGCTCATTTGCTTATTAAAACAACATTTAATAAGACACGCATTTAAAAAAGATCACACATAAATATATCGAGACTATTTTGATCGATCAAATCTATAATTTATTGTGTCATTAGATGGACAACCTTGTAATTATGATAAAATTTTATAAAAAAAAATATGAAATTAAGATGATAAAATATTTTTCAAAAAATAATTATATTTTATATTAGAAATTGAATTTTAATTTTAAATCCTTCCATGGTTTTCCTGCAGATATACTGAAAACAAATATATAAAAACCGCAACGTCATCAATAACTTCAGAGCGTTACTTTCACCTGCAGATATACGAAGAGGAAGTTAACTTTTTTTAATTAAAATTTTAAACTTTAGTTTTATGAATAGAGAAAATAGTACTTTTTTTTGAAAAATTTAATCTAATTCGATTATGATTTTTAAAAAGATTTCAACATAGGACAGCCAGAAAGTTCTGAACTATACAAGTAAATTGAAATATTTATTACAAATTTTATTTTTACATACAAAAAACTTTGACATTAGAAAATCAAAATTTAAAAAGATAAATATTTACTTTGACAGTAAAAATAAATATTATCTTAAAAAGAGCTTAACCATTTATTTAAAGGTATTGAATGAGGGATCAATCTATAGGAGATCAAAGATTTTAGTTTGATTGTTCAATCAATGAAGTGATTCCTTTTTACTTTCCCAATTTTTTTATTTTAATTTTAATGTATTCTTTTATATTCTTTTAATGAGCCAATAAAAATTAGATAGGTAAAAGTATCGCAAAGGCTTCTGTATTAAGAGGTAATATATATTTTAGCCACTTTACTTAGAAAAATAGATAAATTAACCTTTACATATTAAAAAAAAGTGTAAATTGACTCTTTTATTAAAAATTCTATCCATACGCTTTGCTTAGTGATTATTGGGATTTTTAAATTTTTTATATGAAAGTGATGTGGGATTAAAGGATGAGCAGGATTAGGTGGGAGTACCATGGAGATATTTATATTAGGAGTTTAATTCCATTTTGTCTCTTCTACTAAAAAACTGAGCATATTGGTCCTTTTGTTAAAAATTCAATCTATTTCTATTTTTAAGTGACAACGTGATTGACCGAGTAACCGAATAACAATACGTGGTGTGTCGTATGTAACTCATGCGAATGTGGTAAAAAATTAAAAAATATAAAAAATAAATAAAAGTTTTAATAATTATTTAAAAAATCACCCTCAATGTAGTTTTTTATATAATTATAAAAACATTATAGAAAATTATTTAAAAACTATTAAAATTTATTAGAAATTATATTTTTTAGAAATTATTTAAAAATTATAATAAAAAAACAATGTCAAAAATGAACTTGGACGAATGATTGTCCAGGTTTAAATGAGCCCAGATAACCCTTTATCTAGATTCATTCTAGAATTATTTTTTAAATAATTATACAAAATTATAGAAAAATATTTTAAATTTATTGTGAATTATAAGAAATTAAAAAAAATCATCAACTTGATTAACTATAAGTATCAACTAACTAAGAAGCTACATATGTTATATTTGAATTCATTAAACATATTAAATGTGGGTATATATAATTTTTATAATTTTTGAAAATATTAATAATTATTTATAATTTATAAATAATTATTAACATTTTTATATTTTTAAATAATTATTTAAGAAACAACACTAAAATGATCCTAAACAAGTTGTTGTCATTTTGGGCATTGTTTTATTTTAAAATTTTTATAATTCTTAATAAATTTTAAATAATTCTTTATGTTCTATAATTTTTTGAAAAATAATGTCCAAGATGAAATGAATTAGGACAACCTTTTGTCTAGGTTCATTTTGGATGTATTTTTTTAAATAATTATAAAAAAATATTTTAAGGACATTATCACATCAACATGAGGTACACATGACTACATAAGCATTTAATAGTAAATATAAATAGAATTTTTAACAAGAATGACCATTTTGCTCTTTAATCTAACGTAAGGCTAATTTGCCAACTTTTTGAGTAAAGGAAACAAAATGCAACCAAGTCCTAATACATGAGCCTCCATAATACTTTTATTTAATCCTACTCATCACTTAATTCCAAGTCACTTATATTTTAAAAAAAAATTGAAAAAGCTAAATCATCACTTAACATCACACAAATGGAATTTTTAGTGGAAGAGTGAATTACATTTTTTTTTAACATACAAGGATTAATTTATCTATTTTTTTAATGAAAAGGAAAAAATAAAACTTGACTCCCAATACAGGGCTTCCTCAATACTTTTACCAAATTTGATACTTTGATTTTTTAATATTTAGATTTTTTTTTTTTTCCTTTTGTCACCTTGGAATGTTGTGATTAAATGTTTTCTCAAAATTGAAAAAAAAAAAAAAAGAAAGAGAGGGTAAATTGCATTGTTGGAAAAGAACCTTGAATATTTTTAAAAAAGATGAATAATTTAAGTGGATGGGGCGGGACCCAGATCTAAAATTGGTGCAGCAATGGACACCTCGGCATTCTAAGGTGACGTTTGGTTGGGTGGAATAGCAATGCCATTCCCCCCTAATTCTGCCCGCTACAGTAGAACATTTGTTTGGTTCACCGTTTAGGTGATTCCACGGAATAACTATTACACCCTCATTCCCTTATTTCACTGTTTACCTATTCAGGGGTTGAGGGTCTGAATACCCATTCAACACCACGCCGTTTACCCTTTTAGACCAAAATAGCCTGCCTCCTTCCCATTCTCTCCAGATTTCTTCCTCTTCAAGCCCTTCATCTTCATCTCCCCAAGGATTGTAACAGTACGTTTTCTTTTTCTTTTTCTTTTTCTTTTCCTGATTCCTTTTCCCCTTTCAATCGATTTTCTGTTCAATCTTCTTTACTTTTTTCTGTTAAATTTAAAAATTGGAGTTTGGGTTAAGTTTTTTGATGTCGCCTTTGTTAGACATTTACCGGCCACTCCAATAATCTTCTTTGGCACCAAATCAAAGTTGCCTCCTCCGTTTTTGTTTCCATAGCTTAGATCTTGAAGAACCCAAAGCTTACGGAAACCCAAGAAAAGTTCCAAGATAGAAAATCTCGATTCACCATCGTCCATCATCAGATCAGCCCTATTCTCCGATAAATCATTCGCTTCGGTTGGAGCAGCTTCCTCACTATTCGGATCGTTGAATGGATTCCCAAAGCTTCGAAACCCATTTAACTCTAGGTATGTCATATCCTTTCTTTTTTCAGTTTTGGTTTTCCTTTTTTTGGTTTCTTTGTCTATTGGTTTCATCTTTTCTTGATTGGGTATTGGTTTGACTGAGTTTCTGAAAATGGTGGTTAATCGTCTAGGTGGTGATGGTTTCATCAGGGTGATAGAAGATTTTTGAGTTAGCACATGCAAACTCGAAATTAAAGCTAAAAAAAAAGAAAAAAAAAAGGTAAATTCTTTTGTTTCTATCTTGGAAAATCTCAATGATGCATGTGTTTTTTCTAATCGATTAGCTAATAATCTGATGCTGATATGTTATAAAATTTACTGAGTTTCCATTTTTTCTAATCGAAGTTGTTTTCATGCAGCATGTGTTGTGCTGTTATGTTTGGTTTATTGCATTTTGTAACATCATAATAATGTATTTCCATTGCACTTCTAATCTCCTTATTTATAGAAGGACTATAGGAACTTACCTTAAATCCTTGGTGCAAATGGAATCCGTAGTAAATCAATAAAACTCCAACACTCAGATTGGTAGGATTGCTAAACAGCGTGTTTTAATTATCTCATCTTTTAAAGTGCTGTCTTTATTATTGTTCATTTTAGTCATCTGTCTGTTAAGTTGATTCTTTTATAAAATTGCATGATACCACATCATTTCTTAATGACTTATCGAAAGCATTATGTTGCTAAGCTTTATCGTTTTTGTTGCACTGATAAGTTTCTTATTATTATTATTTTTTGGCATGTTCAGGCATATAATATTGAATCTGAAACCTCTAGATTTCATGGAGACTACCATTTGACGATGCATGAATGTTCCAGTTTGGGGCGTGGAAATAGTGGTACATGCCCCATTTGTGACTTTGGTTCCATCTTTCTTCATGCATGAATGTCTGACTCATATGTTTTGCTTGTTAAAATTAGAAATTGTTAGCAAAGGAAGGTAGTCTTTGTTGTTTCGTACAGACCTGTTGCTATATCCACTGGCACTTCATGCATAAATTGATTTCATGTAGTTTTAGATACGCATTCTTAAGTGAGAAATTCAAGTTTCAACTGCAATTTCCCGTCTTCTACTTATTTGCCATCATCATTCTCATTATATTTAACTTAAATGCAAGTTTGTTCAGAAATGCTGTGATAAGTATCTTATTATTAAGTTTTTTCTTACTTCACAAAACTACCATAGATGGTGCTGATAAATATCAAAATAAAGGAGCGACATTCGCTTAATTATCTGTTCAATCCTTGTTTGAATTGAAATATCAATATTCTAGCTAATGTAACATCCTTGGACAAGGGGAATGCCATTAATATTCTCGTAGTTAGATGTGTACCAAGGGCACTTGAGTAGGGTTCGGTGCATGCAAACTTAGATGCATATATAACCATATAGCCACGTCCCCTTCTTAAGTCAAACTTTTTAAACCTAAAAAAATATGAATATTTACTGGCTTTTTAAGTTAGAATTCCAAATTTTGCTATATGAACATATATTTGCTAACTTTTTAAGTTAGAATTCCAAATTTTTTTTAAACCTAAAAAAATATGAATATAAAAAGGGATGGAAAGATGTCTAAATCCAAATCAAAGAAAAATAGAAAAAGTAAATGGGAGGATGATGAGGGGAAGGGGAAAGGAAGGGGAAGGTGGGGAGAGTAGTGTTCGCACGGTGGTGTAAAAAAGGGAGGGAAAATGGAGGGTTTGAAGGTGGGGAGGAAAGTTGAGGGGGAAAAACAGGGAGAGGGGTGTTTGAACGACGATGAAAAGGATGCGAATGAATAGTGGAACGACGGCTTGGGTTTTGGGATGGGGTTAGGGGAGGAAGAAGATAAAACAAAATAGAAAAAAAATAAGGTTTTTAAGGGGGACATAGTCATGTGAAGGCCTGTGTTGGGCCACACAGCCGTGTCACACGCCCGTGTGTACACTCTTAGCCCGTGTCAATTGAAAATTGAAAAAAAAATGAAGCCTAGACTAGACACGACCTACGACACGCCCATGTGTCCAAGCCGTTTGTCTCACATGGCCGTGTCACACGGCCGTGTGCAATCATTCTTCGCTTCTCCCACGCTTGTGTGCGAGGCCATACAGGGCACACGGTCTCACACACGCCCGTGTGACAGGCCATGTGTCTTACATAGGCTTGTCTCTAGCCCATGTAACTCACTATTTAAAATTGAATTGAAAAAATTCACCCAGTATGCACATAGCCTAAGACACGCTTGTGTGTACAAGCTGTGTGGACCACACGGCTATGTCGACAGGCCGTGTGGATCACTTTAGACTGTATGACAATCGAAATCTTAAAGAATTAAGTCTCAAGACGCACATAGCCCAGGACGCGCCCGTGTGTCCAGGCCATGTGACTTACACAGCTATGTCTTCAAACCGTGTAAGTCTCTATTAATATGTGTGTTGCAAAAAAATTGGAAAAAAGTAGCTCCAGTATGCACACAGCCTGGGACATGCCCTTGTGCTTAGACCGTGTGTCACATGTGGCCGTTTGTACCACTCCCAGCCGTGTGGTTAACTTTTTTTTTTTTACAAATTAGACATGCAAAAAAATTAAGGGAATTAATGAAATTTGAACACTCGGGTTGCCTCCCTAGAAACGCTTATTTAAAGTTGAAGCTTGACTTTCCCTTTTTCTTATGGTTGATTCGGATTTTGGAGCTAAGGTTCCTCTCTCTTGATATTAATATCACCTCTAATATAAGATTTGAGTCGATGATCGTTTACCTTAAATGTGTCGTATTCAGGATGTGTTACCTCTATTGTACCGTTGGGAAAAAAACGATTTTTACCACATAAGGACCTGACCATCTCGATTTTAGCTTTCCCGGAATAAATTTAAGTCTTGAATTATATAAAAGCACTCGATCTCCAACTGTGAACTGTTTGGGCTACTTTAAACAAGCGTCATGGCGTTTCTTCGTTGCTTCTTTGTATAATTTCGAGCTCCCGTAAGCATTTGCTCGCCATTCATCTAACTCATTTAGTTGCAAAAATCTCTTATCACCTGCAAGTTTAGGATTGAAATTCAAAAAAAATTATTGCCCAAAATGTTTTATGTTCGAGTTCTAGTGGTAAGTGACAGCTCTTTCCATAAACAAGTCTGTATGGGGATGTTCCTATGGGTGTTTTATACGCAGACCTATAAGCCCATAAAGCGTCATCTAATTTTAAAGCCCAATTCTTTTCTAGGATGCGTTTCAATTCTTGGTTTGACACTTCAGCTTGTCCATTAGTTTGAGGATGATAAGGGGTAACTGTTCTATGATGTACACTGTATTTCTTAATAATCTTGTCAAATTGAATGTTACAGAAATGTGTACCCCTATAACTAATGATTGCTCGATGTGTTCCAAAATAAGTGAATAGTTTCTTAAGAAACCTAACGACCATTCTAGCATCATTAGTTGGTAAAGCTTGAGCTTCAACCCATTCGATACATAATCGACTGCTACCAGTATGTATTTATTACCGTAAGAACTAATTCTTGTTGAAATCAACTCATTCTTCTCATTAGCCACAATGGTTATGCCTCTTTTTTTTAGGAACAACCTGCAAAGGACTCACCCAAGTACTATAAAAAATAGATAAATAAATCCAACATCTAGAAGTTTAATTACCTCAAATTTGACAACTTTCTTCATGTTGGGATTTAACTGCCTTTGAGCTTGCACACATGGCTTATACTCATCTTCCATTAAAATTTTATCTGTGCAAAAAAAAAAAGGATTGATTCCTCTAATGTCCAAAATTTTCCAGGCTATAACTTTTTTGTGTTCCTTTAACACTTGTAATAGTTCATCTTTCTCATTCGGCTTTAAATCCAAAGCAATAATCACCGAAAATGTAGAATTTTTCCTAAGGAATGTATAATCCAAACGGTTTGGCAATTGCTTCAGTTCCAATTTGGGAGGTTTATCAATAGAGGGCTTCAATTTCAATTCTTTACTTACCTCAATAGCCTCATGATTTTTCTGTCTCAGTGGAGACTCATTAGTATCTAGATCAATTTTCATCTCATTTATCACAACTTTACCTCCATCGACATCCTCTCCTTGAACAAGACACAGTTCCAATGTGTCCTTATGAACAATTTCCTGCAAATAATCTTGAATAGCATGATCAATAAAATCTATAAAATAACATGAATCATCTTACTCTCTAGAAAATTGCATGGCATCATAAATTTGAAAAATGATCTCACCATCACCCACCCTAAGCATAAGTTTATCATTACCCACATCAATAGCTTTAGTAGTGGCTAAAAAGGGTCAACCTAAAATTAAAAGCACCTCAATTTCTTCATCCATGTCAAGTATAACAAAATCAATAGGGAATATGAATTTATCTACTTTCACAAGTACATTTTCAATAATACCCCTGGGATATTTAACAAATCTGTCAACTAATTTAATACTCATCTTAGTGGGTTTTGGTTCCCCAAGACCAAGTTGCTTGAATATTTTAAAAGGCATCGAATTAATACTAGCACCCAAATTAGCCAATGCTTTTTCAATGTTTAAACTACCAATAAAACAAGGAATAGTAAAACTTCTTGGGTCTTTCAACTTGAGAGGCAGTTTATTTTGGAAAATGGCTAAACACTCATCATTAAGTTCCACAGTGGATAGCTCTTCAGACTTTCTTTTATTTGTCAATGCTTCAAAAAAAGGTAAGTTAATATGTAATTTTTTAAAAAGTTCAATAAATTTACCAAATTGTTCATCCATGCGGTCTTTCTTCAACTTTGTTGGGTATGGTGTCAGTGGTTTGTATTCTTTAATTGTCAGTGTTTGAATTTTGTCGATTTTTTCCACCCCATCATCTTTATTATCAGTTTTTTGTTTCGACTTCTTTTCGAGTTCAGACAACTCTTTCCCATTCCTCAATGTCACTGCCTTAACATGCTTTTTTGGGTTGGGTTCAGTGTTACTAGGTAAGCTACCTTGTTGTCTTTCCGAAACTAGTTTAGTAAGCTACCCAATCTGATTTTCGAGCCCATGAATTGATGCTTGCTGATTTTTCAAAGCTGTCTCAGTGTTTTGAAATTGAGTTTCTGACATCAAAATAAATTTGCTTAACATCTCTTCAAGGTCTGGTTTCTTTTCTTGCTGATAAGGTTGTTGAAAACTCAGATGGGGTTGTGACCTTTGATTTCCTTGACCACCCTATGAGAAATTTGGATGGTTCTTCCAACCTGCATTATACATATTTCTATAAGGATTACTTTGAGATCTAGAAATATTACCCATAAAATCAACTTGCTCATGCTCCATGTTAGACTTGAAGGGTGAATATTCTGAATTAAGCATCCCCGCTCCATTCGCATCGCACTACATCACTGGATTCATCTATTTAGATAAATTTAAACCATCAATTTTCTTGCCAAGAGCTTCAATTTGATTATCTAGCATTGAAACTTGTAACATCTTGATCTAGGGGGGTGGTTCACAAATAAATAAACTTTGATGCGAATCGTGTCATAGAAAATAAATTGGTAGAGTGGCTGAGTGCGTTAGTGCAGCTACTCCCTCAGGTCGCAGGTTCGAGCAGTAGGAACTGCTTTTGGAGACCTTAATTTTTGGCATGTAGGAGGACTTAACGAGGAGGGCTTAAAAATAAGTTCCGTTGAGACATGGCATGAAAAGTTCAGTAGCAAAGGTGGCAGGAGGCTTGGGCATGTTGCTTCAGGTCTGGAGTTCGAAACTCCTGAATAGCGCATAAGCAGGTTTTAATTGTTTTTTTTTTTTTTTGTTTTAGCGATGTGGCAATGGAACTTGCCGAAGGAGTGTTTAAATAAATTCATGTTGCGCCCATGTCATGAAATACCCGGTAGCCGAGTGGTTCGAGCGTGGGGGATTTAGCCTCAGGTCTCGCGTTCGAGACCCGAGGGTGGCGCATGAACGAAATTTTTTTTTGTTTTTCGTCTTGGGCTTTAATGCGTGCAGGAGCCAGCAACCGAGTGTTTAAAAGAAACTCCCGACGCATTATGTCATGAAAGACATGCTAGCCGAGTGGCTAGCGCTTGGAGGGTACTGCCCCAGGTCTCGGGTTCGAGACCCAGCAGCGCATGGAAGGAATTCTTTTTCTCTTTTTGCTAGGGACGGCATGCTTTGGTAATTGCATGCACATGTGCGCGTGGAGACAAGGTTGGCTGCACATTTCCTTTGTTCTTTTCTATGTTTATTCTATTTAATTTATTATTATTATTTTGTAGTTACAAGATGTATGGGTTAAGTCCTTTTTATTTCACTTTGGTTGGAGCATGGGAGGCTAATAAACAATAGATTTCATGTTTCTATGATAATGGGAAATTAAAGCTTTGAAATTGGAGAGGGGTGGAGTTGTTGGCCGGCCATGAAGTTTTTGAGGGATTTTTAATTCCTTTTTTTTTCTTTTTTCCATTGCTTGGCCGAATGATATAGGGTCAAGATTTTGAGGGATTTGTTTCCTTCCCTTGCATAGCTATGGCCGAATTTCTCCTTGTGGTTTTGCCTTCCTTCTTGAAATTTTTCTTGGCCAAATGAAGCCCACTTTAAGGATCCCTACAATCGGCTAAGGAGCTAGCTAAGGAGGTACCGAACTGATGGCCGAATATAGGGGCATTACGAGGACAAGTTCGGGACTCTTTCAATATCGCATAGATACGAGAATCCTAGTTAAATCTTCGATTAAATAGGTGTGTAAACTCTTACACACTTTATTAGTATAAACTGTTATTTAATGATATTAATAACCTCTCATATGGTAACTTGGCTTAGTGGGCATAAGCTTGGTTCTCGGGTAAGTTTCCTTGTTACTCGATTTACGATATATGTTGTATATGCCATCATATGCTGAAAAATGCTATGCTATATTCGATTGCATGATATATGGAATCATGAGACTTGTAATGTGAGCATGATGATGGTGGGATTGATGAGAGGGAGTAATATTCGTGTCGACGGACACCAGTGTTTTGGTAACACATTGTGACTACGGTCACCAGAGGTTTGGTACCTCCAGAGGTTTGGCACCTCATAGCGTCTCGTCCCTGTGGCTTAGTACCACCGTGGGTTGGCCCCACATTTGAGATACGGGATCGACGCCAGTGATTTGGTATCACACGATGGGTTGGCCCCATCATTTGATTGTGACTTCGGGTCACCAGTGGTTTGGCACCACACGTATTGACGGATATCGTGACTATAAGTCACCAGTGGTTTGGCACCACCAGTGGTTTGGTACCACACGGGGTAGAAAAGGAGCATGGATGGCTAGGTTGGGTTGCATAATTGCATGTCATACTAATATCTTGTGTATGAGTGTTATTTTCGGGTCGGGGATTTATACACTGAGTCTTGGTGACTCACCCCTTCCCATATCATCTTGCAGGTGAGTAGAGCACGGATGCGGAGCCGAGGAGAGCTCGAGGCGACCATGTTGGTTTTGTGGACTTGAAATTTTATTTTACCCCGTTTTAAGTTAATTATTCACTATAATTCGATTGGGTTGTAATATGGCCGCTTATTATTATTTCTGTTGGTTAGGTAGTTGTCTTTACTTTATTTTAATACTAATGAACTTACGAACGGTTATGCAAATCGATTAAAAGTAACGTTTTCAAAAATAAGTACTCGTACGCGTTTTCAAGGAAAATGTTACCATCGGGTAACGAGGTTTTCTAAGCTATGGATCACGCTAATGTTCAAAAATTTTTAAATGGTCAAATGGTTTTAAAAAGGAAGAATGGATTTTCAACTCAATCGGATTTACCAAATTAAACCTCTTGAGTTTTTAACGAACACCATTTTATACCCTTAGCGAAATTTTTAATTTCTACTATTTATCCAAACCTTTCAAACTTCCTTTATTCCGTGACATACCAGATCCGGTCATGGCTTGTGGGCCGGGTTAGGGGTGTTACAGTTTGGTATCAGAGCCAGGTTCAAAACTCGGCTGTGAGGGCCTAAGGCCTAAAAATATTTTTTCTAGATAAGCTTTTTGAAAACCTCTATGAAAATAGTTTTGGTTAAACAACATGGCATCGAGTCTCCGGCACCGATCCGCTCTTGTAAGTATCTTTAACCTATGTATGAATGGGTATCTGTAAATGGGTAGAAAATGGGAAGTAGATAGTACGAAAGGTATATGAACCCTAGGACTAGTTTACCCCAAACAATCACATAAGATTTATAATTGCCTAATTAAACAAACCCATGACTAAGTCGCCGAGTTAAGGTGTGGTAACCCTTGTACGCATGTCTAGGATTGGATCCGGAAGAGCTTAGTATTTAGGTGGTCCTAGCGACTCACCTCCTCTTCGCGGGAATCCTACCTGGTGCGTAGCTTCGGTTCACCCTAACCGTGAGGACTTGTTCATGGGCTAAACCTCTATTATTAAAACCCGAAAAGGGAATTAGCCGCATTTTTATAAAGACTCTAATTTCTAAAGACTTCCCTCAAACTTATGAGAATTTTTCTACAAACTTCCTTTGATTTATGGACATTTTAAAATACCCTTAGGGGTAAATTACAAAAATGCCCCTAGTTTTAAGAATTCTACCAAACTACCCCAAAATTTCTTTTTTTTAAAACAAAATTTTCTTATTTTACAAGCATATCTAAAATCCCTAATTTGCAAAACGTCAAAAATGTTGTGTTTTTGGAAAATTACAAAATTGCCCCTAATTTGCAAAATTCCCAAAATGACCCTGATTTTCAAAAAGTTTTGCAACACTACTAATTTGGGAAGACAAAATTTTTCAAAAAGGAACCCCAAGTTTGGCAAATTTTTAAATTTTTTTTTCCTTTGATTTGTCAAACTTACATTGTTTATTTACCAAAATACCCCTGTAGGGTAAGGGACGAAAATACCCCCGGGTTAAGAATTGGACATAGAGAGTGATGGAATAAGTGAATATGTATATCTTCAAATTACGATAGAAGACTTGAAACTTGTTTGATCGAAAGAACAACTTCTTAATTTCGCCCATAAGATTCTTTGCTAATAGTCAGTGGAACAGTGACTAACTCATAAAACTTTTAAGACAGATCGCGCCATAAGAAATGAGTTCTAGAGGTCGCGGCCGTCGGGGACGCGGTAGAGGCCGGATGGCCGTGACAGAACCAGTTAGGTCGGGCCAAGGATCGGATAATGAGATACCACCCCCACCGCCACCCCCAACTTTTGGTGATGGACCTCAGGATCAGACGGGGGGTGAGTCGGTATCGCAGGCTATGCTGCGTGTGCTAGAGATGATGGCTGAGACCAATAGAGGTGCAGGCGCTCGGAAGTCTGTATCTGAGCGGCTCCGATCCAATGGAGCTGAAGTATTCCGGGGTGTGTCAGGTGTCGCTCCCAGTACAGCCGAATATTGGTTAGAATCAACCGAGAGGATTATGGACGATCTCGACTTAACAGATGAGGAGAAGCTGAAAGGAGCAGTGTCGCTTCTAAAAGACGAGTCATACCAGTGGTGGCTCACGGTTCGAGACGGCGCTACAGCAGACGACCTTACTTGGGAGTACTTCAAAGCTACTTATCAGAAGAAGTATGTAGGCACCGGTTATACTGATACTCAGAGGAAAACCTTTCTGGGACTGGTACAAGGAAACAAGTCGGTATCTGAGTATGAGGCAGAATTTTTGAGGCTGAGTCGCTATGCTCGGGGAGTTGTGTCAACTGAGCACGATCGTTGTGTCCGCTTTGAAGACGGACTTAGGGATGACTTAAGGCTGTTGATTGCTCCACAACAGGTACGTGAGTTTGCTGTTCTGGTGGAAAAAGCAAAGGTAGCTGAGAGGGTCCGGGAGTCTGTGAGGCAGAGCTATGATAGGAGCAAGCAGAAAAGAGGTGTTGGGTCATCTGGATCGGGAAATAATGCTCAAAAGAGGGCCAGACAGAGTGGGCCGAATCAGACTGGACGGACCATGACTACTAATCAGAGACCGACTCAGTGTAATCGCTGTGGAAAGTCACATTGGGGAAGTTGTTACACCGGTGAGAGGGGTTGCTTTGAATGTGGATCTCCGGATCACCGTGTAAGGGATTGTCCTCGGAAGATGGCAAGGAATCAGCCAGAGGGTCAGAACCGTACTCCAGCAAGGAATGTGGGGCCACCGCAGAGGGGTCGTGGTAACGGTAGAGGAGGCAACGGTCCTAATCGAGGTCGCGGAACTCAGGGCAGAGGAGCAGGCAACACAGAGGCTAGGCAGCCTGGCTTAGTCTACGCAGCGAGACGTCGCGAGGAGGGTGACGCACCGGACGTCATCACCGGTACGTTCCTAATTTTTGGTCTTCCTTATGTTGCATTAATTGATGTGGGTTCGACGCATTCATACATTGCCAGTAGTGTGGTAGAGACTATGAACTTGGATTTTGAGACTACTTCTAGCGAGATGGCTGTAATTAGCCCTCTGGGACACTCTGTGATGGTTAACAAGCTATATAGAGATTTACCCCTAGAACTCCAAGGGGTAGTGTTTGTGGCCGATCTGATGGAACTGCCGTTTGGGGAGTTTGACCTAATTCTTGGAATGGACTGGCTGGTTAAGCATCAGGCAAGGTTGGATTGCGCCGCTAAGTGCATGGTTCTAAAGACGGCTAAGGGTGATGAAGTGGTAATGATCGGTAACAGAAGAGACTATCTATCCAATGTAGTGTCTGCCTTGAAGGCCGAGAAAATGATCAGAAAAGGGTGTGAAGCATTGTTGGTTCAAATTTATGCCTTGGAGGCTAAGGAGTCAACAGTTGAGAAGGTCTGAACTGTAGGGGAATTCGCTGATGTGTTTCCTGAAGAACTTCCGGGTCTGCCTCCAGATCGGGAAGTTGAGTTCGGTATAGACTTGTTGCCTGGAACGGCACCTGTGTCCATAGCACCCTACCGAATGGCACCGAAGGAGTTCGCGGAACTGAAGGCTCAAATTCAGGAACTCTTAGATAGAGGGTTCATTCGACCCAGCATATCTCCATGGGGAGCACCTGTGCTGTTTGTCAAGAAGAAAGACGGATCAATGCGGATGTGTATCGACTACCGTCAGCTAAACAAATTGACGATCAAAAACAAGTATCCGTTGCCTCGGATTGATGACCTGTTTGATCAACTGAAGGGAGCCTCGGTGTTCTCAAAGATAGATCTTAGGTCGGGCTATCATCAACTTAGGGTAAAGGAAGCTGATGTGCACAAGACGGCATTTCGTACCCGGTATGGGCATTACGAGTTCTTAGTGATGCCGTTTGGGTTGACCAACGCGCCGGCAGCATTCATAGACTTGATGAATAGGGTGTTTCAGCAATACTTGGATCAATTTGTCGTGGTGTTTATAGACGACATATTGGTTTACTCAAAAACGGAGGAGGAGCATGATAGGCATTTGCGCATAGTTCTACAAGTGCTGAGAGAGGAGCAGTTGTATGCCAAATTCAGTAAGTGCGAATTTTGGCTTAGGGAGGTGACTTTCTTAGGTCACGTGGTGTCAGCTGAAGGGATTAGAGTGGACCCCCGCAAGGTCGAAGCGGTGTTGGAATGGAAACCACCTCGGTCAGTGGCGGAAATTCGAAGTTTTCTGGGTCTGGCCGGGTATTATCGAAGATTTGTGGAAGGATTCTCCTTAATCGCAGCACCGTTGACTAAGCTATTAAGGAAAGGAGTCCCATTTGTTTGGTCAGAGGAACAGCAAGAAAGTTTTGATAAGCTAAGAAAGATTCTAACGGAAGCTCCCGTTTTGGTTCAGCCTGAGGCGGGGAAATTGTTCACAGTTTATTGTGATGCGTCCCATAATGGGTTGGGATGTGTGTTGATGCAGGAAGGGAAGGTAGTGGCCTATGCATCCTGTCAACTAAGACCGCATGAGGTTAACTATCCGACTCACGACTTGGAGTTAGCGGCAGTGGTCTTCGCTTTGAAAATATGGAGGCATTACTTGTATGGGGAGAAATCGATAGTGTATACGGATCATAAAAGTTTGAGGTACCTCTTGACTCAAAAGGACTTGAATTTGAGGCAGCGCCGATGGATTGAACTGTTGAAAGACTACGACTGTTCAATTGAGTACCACCCAGGCAAGGCTAACGTGGTGGCTGATGCGTTGAGCCGAAAGGTCGTGACAGACTTAAGGGCGATGTTTGCTCGTCTTAGTCTATACGACGACGGAAGTCTTTTGGCAGAATTGCAAATTAAGCCAACTTGGATCGAGGAGATTAAGGAAAAGCAATTAGGGGATGACAGTTTAAACGCACGGAGGCTGCAAGTTCAAGATGGCGGGTTGGAAGGGTATAGTTTAACTGGTGATGGGGTGCTGTGCTTTCAAGGACGGCCTTGTATGCCGAATGATGTGGGATTGAGGCAAAGGATTCTTCAGGATGCGCATAGCAGCCCTTACGCTATGCATCCTGGAGGTAGTAAGATGTACGGAGATTTGCGGAAGCAGTTCTGGTGGCCAGGGTTGAAGCGCGAGGTAACTGAATTCGTGGGAAGGTGTCTCACGTGTCAGCGGGTAAAAGCGGAGCATCAGTTGCCATCTGGGTTACTTCAACCAGTGAAGATTCCTCAGTGGAAATGGGAGAGGATCACTATGGACTTTGTCAGTGGGCTACCCCTCACGCCCAGCAAGAAGGACGCAGTTTGGGTGATTGTGGACCGTCTGACCAAGTCAGCTCACTTCATACCGGTAAGGGTGGATTACTCGCTCCAGAAGTTAGCTAAGTTGTATGTGGCGGAGATAGTGAGGCTGCATGGTGTGCCAGTGTCAATCATCTCAGACAGAGACCCCAGATTTACATCGAGGTTTTGGAGAGCACTACATCAGGCATTGGGTACACGGCTGGATTTCAGTACAGCCTTCCATCCACAATCTGACGGGCAGTCGGAAAGAGTTATTCAGATTTTAGAGGACATGTTAAGAGGCTGCGTTTTGGACTTTGGAGGTAGTTGGGAGGAATTTTTGCCATTAGCTGAGTTCGCATACAACAACAGTTATCAGGCAAGCATTAAGATGGCACCTTATGAAGCACTGTATGGTAGGAGGTGTCGCACACCTACTTGTTGGACGGAGTTGGGTGAACGACGGATGTTAGGACCGGAATTGGTTGCAGAAACTGAAGATAAGGTGAAGAAGATCCAAGCTCGATTGAAAGAAGCCTCGGATAGGCAAAAGTCTTATGCTGATCTCAAGCGAAGGGACATAGAATTTGCCGTAGGAGACGAAGTTTTTCTGAAGGTCTCGCCATGGAAGAAAGTGTTAAGATTTGGGAAGAAGGGCAAATTAAGCCCAAGGTTCATTGGACCGTTTAAGGTGCTGAGACGAGTGGGACCAGTGGCTTATCAGCTCGAGTTACCTGCAGAACTGAGTCAGATTCATGATGTGTTCCATGTCTCCATGCTTAGACGCTATCGTTCTGATCCATCACACGTCTTGGCAGTTGAGGAAGTTGATGTGAATCCAGATTTGACGATGGAAGAAGAACCTGTGCAGATCCTAGATCGGGATGTGAAAGTTTTGCGTAGGAAGTCAATTCCTTTAGTGAAGGTCCTATGGCGGAATCATGGCGTAGAGGAAGCTACGTGGGAGCTCAAGGATGCGATGCGGCAGCAATACCCCCAACTCTTCTGACCCAGGTAATTTCGAGGACGAAATTATTTTAAGGGGGATAGAACTGTAACATCTTGATCTAGGGGGGGTGGTTCACAAATAAATAAACTTTGATGCGAATCGTGTCATAGAAAATAAATTGGTAGAGTGGCTGAGTGCGTTAGTGCAGCTACTCCCTCAGGTCGCAGGTTCGAGCAGTAGGAACTGCTTTTGGAGACCTTAATTTTTGGCATGTAGGAGGACTTAACGAGGAGGGCTTAAAAATAAGTTCCGTTGAGACATGGCATGAAAAGTTCAGTAGCAAAGGTGGCAGGAGGCTTGGGCATGTTGCTTCAGGTCTGGAGTTCGAAACTCCTGAATAGCGCATAAGCAGGTTTTAATTGTTTTTTTTTTTTTTTGTTTTAGCGATGTGGCAATGGAACTTGCCGAAGGAGTGTTTAAATAAATTCATGTTGCGCCCATGTCATGAAATACCCGGTAGCCGAGTGGTTCGAGCGTGGGGGATTTAGCCTCAGGTCTCGCGTTCGAGACCCGAGGGTGGCGCATGAACGAAATTTTTTTTTGTTTTTCGTCTTGGGCTTTAATGCGTGCAGGAGCCAGCAACCGAGTGTTTAAAAGAAACTCCCGACGCATTATGTCATGAAAGACATGCTAGCCGAGTGGCTAGCGCTTGGAGGGTACTGCCCCAGGTCTCGGGTTCGAGACCCAGCAGCGCATGGAAGGAATTATTTTTCTCTTTTTGCTAGGGACGGCATGCTTTGGTAATTGCATGCACATGTGCGCGTGGAGACAAGGTTGGCTGCACATTTCCTTTGTTCTTTTCTATGTTTATTCTATTTAATTTATTATTATTATTTTGTAGTTACAAGATGTATGGGTTAAGTCCTTTTTATTTCACTTTGGTTGGAGCATGGGAGGCTAATAAACAATAGATTTCATGTTTCTATGATAATGGGAAATTAAAGCTTTGAAATTGGAGAGGGGTGGAGTTGTTGGCCGGCCATGAAGTTTTTGAGGGATTTTTAATTCCTTTTTTTTTCTTTTTTCCATTGCTTGGCCGAATGATATAGGGTCAAGATTTTGAGGGATTTGTTTCCTTCCCTTGCATAGCTATGGCCGAATTTCTCCTTGTGGTTTTGCCTTCCTTCTTGAAATTTTTCTTGGCCAAATGAAGCCCACTTTAAGGATCCCTACAATCGGCTAAGGAGCTAGCTAAGGAGGTACCGAACTGATGGCCGAATATAGGGGCATTACGAGGACAAGTTCGGGACTCTTTCAATATCGCATAGATACGAGAATCCTAGTTAAATCTTCGATTAAATAGGTGTGTAAACTCTTACACACTTTATTAGTATAAACTGTTATTTAATGATATTAATAACCTCTCATATGGTAACTTGGCTTAGTGGGCATAAGCTTGGTTCTCGGGTAAGTTTCCTTGTTACTCGATTTACGATATATGTTGTATATGCCATCATATGCTGAAAAATGCTATGCTATATTCGATTGCATGATATATGGAATCATGAGACTTGTAATGTGAGCATGATGATGGTGGGATTGATGAGAGGGAGTAATATTCGTGTCGACGGACACCAGTGTTTTGGTAACACATTGTGACTACGGTCACCAGAGGTTTGGTACCTCCAGAGGTTTGGCACCTCATAGCGTCTCGTCCCTGTGGCTTAGTACCACCGTGGGTTGGCCCCACATTGAGATACGGGATCGACGCCAGTGATTTGGTATCACACGATGGGTTGGCCCCATCATTTGATTGTGACTTCGGGTCACCAGTGGTTTGGCACCACACGTATTGACGGATATCGTGACTATAAGTCACCAGTGGTTTGGCACCACCAGTGGTTTGGTACCACACGGGGTAGAAAAGGAGCATGGATGGCTAGGTTGGGTTGCATAATTGCATGTCATACTAATATCTTGTGTATGAGTGTTATTTTCGGGTCGGGGATTATACACTGAGTCTTGGTGACTCACCCCTTCCCATATCATCTTGCAGGTGAGTAGAGCACGGATGCGGAGCCGAGGAGAGCTCGAGGCGACCATGTTGGTTTTGTGGACTTGAAATTTTATTTTACCCCGTTTTAAGTTAATTATTCACTATAATTCGATTGGGTTGTAATATGGCCGCTTATTATTATTTCTGTTGGTTAGGTAGTTGTCTTTACTTTATTTTAATACTAATGAACTTACGAACGGTTATGCAAATCGATTAAAAGTAACGTTTTCAAAAATAAGTACTCGTACGCGTTTTCAAGGAAAATGTTACCATCGGGTAACGAGGTTTTCTAAGCTATGGATCACGCTAATGTTCAAAAATTTTTAAATGGTCAAATGGTTTTAAAAAGGAAGAATGGATTTTCAACTCAATCGGATTTACCAAATTAAACCTCTTGAGTTTTTAACGAACACCATTTTATACCCTTAGCGAAATTTTTAATTTCTACTATTTATCCAAACCTTTCAAACTTCCTTTATTCCGTGACATACCAGATCCGGTCATGGCTTGTGGGCCGGGTTAGGGGTGTTACAAAACTGCATCAATATAAAAAACTTCGGCTGCTTTGACAGGTTTTACTTCGTAACTTGCCATTGATAATTAGTCAGTGTCATCTCCTCAATAAATTCTTGAGCTGCCTCAGGTGTTTTGTTATTTAAAGTCCCACCAGGTTTTGCATCTATCATTTGTCTAGTCGAGGGTTCAAACAATTGTAAAAAGTTTGAACTTGGAGCCATAAAGGTAATCCATGGTGAGGACACCTTCTCAACAAATCCTTGAATCCCATGTATCATAAAGAGTCTTAATATCAAACTGAATAAAAGAAGAGATGTCATTCCTCAACTAAGCTCTTTTAGTCGTTGGAAAATATTTTAACAAAAATTTTTCAGTCATCTACGCCCAAGTAGTAATAGGACCTTCTGGTAAAGAGTTTAACCACTGTTTTACCTTGCTCCTTAATGAAAATAGCATCATCAATAACACCAATAATCTTGAAAGTTTCACAAATATCTAGAAAGTTAGCCAAATGAGCATTTGGATCTTCATCTTGCAAACCATCAAACTGAACATATTGTTGCACCATCAAAATTGTGTTTGGTTTGATCTCAAAGTTGTTTGCATTAACAGTCGGCCTAACAATACTCGATTCAACCCCAATCAGAGTGGGCTTAGCATAATCATACATAGTATGAGGTAGCTAATTATTTTGATTATCACCCATCTCCACAGTAATATTCTTTTCCTCGTGATCGTCTACTGTACTCTTTTGATTTTTCCTTGCTTCTCTAACCTCTCTACGATTTTTGCGAGCATTTTTTTAAATCTCACTATGAAAAATTATTGGTTCCAACAGGTTTCCTCTAGTCATAAACCAAAAGAACCTGTCCAAATTAAACAAACGAAAATATAAAATATAAAATTTAAATTTAAAAAAAAAAAATAAAAATAAAATAAAGAATGGCTAAATTAATAGAAATAAAGTTTTCTAATATTTTAGAAACCAACTAAAAATACGACAAAGGCAAGTGCACCTATTGATAAATAGTATAGTTATGGTGACCAAAGATATCGTTCCCCCAAGGAAAAAAAAAAGTACTAGTAATTACCGTCTTTCTATTATCTTACCGGGAAATCGAAATGATTGAATTAAACTAAAATTAACTAAATCAATTAACTAAGAACTCGACAAAGAATAAATAAGGAAAATAATCGAACAATAGCCAAGAAAGCAAAACAATACCCAAGAAAGAATCCACCTAGACTGCATCTGTCATTATCAATCTAAATTAAACAATTTATTCACTTAATATCTTGATCCGTAGAAATGCCTAAATTATGCTAATATCTCTCTTCAAGACTAAAAGCAATTGACTCTAGGTTGATTAATTGAAATTTCTTTCTAATTAAAACCTTTATTTTCGCATTAACTCGATCTATGAATTCCCCTATTAGATTTGACTCTAATTCGATAGATTTTTGTTGTCCTATTTCTAGAATTGCATGCAACTCCACTAAATTATGTTAGATCTACTATTAAACAGGGTCTATTCTTTCTTTGAATTAAGTACATCAAACATTAATTAATAATAGATAAATATTTAAATCAAGAATTAAGCACACATAACTAAAAACAAGATTTAAGTATTTATTGCGTAAAACAAAAATCAAAAGATAGAATTCATCATAGGTTTCATCTCCCCTAGGTATTTAGAAAATTAGTTCATAATCGCGGATAAAAACATCTTAAAGCCAGTATAACCACAAGAAATAGAAAAACTCATAATAAACTTCAAAGAAATCAAAAGAAGATCTTCAATATTGGTGGAAATCTGCTTCATAGTCAGCTTCAATGGCATTTTCTGAGTTGTTTTCTTCAATATTCTCTAACAACTCCCTTTCCTTTTCTTATATATAGGTCTTAAATTGCCCGAAAAACTTAAAAATTGAGTTTTTTTGCTTGTTCAGAATACAATTTGTAAAATCGACACAGTCTGGCACATGGCCATGTGGAAGGCCATGTGGCTCATACGGCTATGTGTATAGCACGTGTGGGAAGGGCCAGCCCATGTGGCTCCTGAAATCTACTCAAATTGTTCTATTTTTGCTCCATTTTTGCTCATTTTGCTCCCAAATGCTCTCCTAAGTATAGAAACATGAATTTAAAGGATTAAGAGCATAAAATTCACCATTTTGCATTGATTAATCACCAAAAAACGCATTAAGAATGAGATTAAAATATATTACTTTTGACACTTATCATACGGTGATCCATTTTTGTATTTAATTTTTTTAAAAAAAATTTACGATAATCAGCGTAAAAAGTTACTTTGTTATTGATTTGTTTATATGTGTAAAAATATTAGTAATTCTTCAAAAAACAAAAAAGACAAAATGGTACAAAATTCATCCTCCACCATTTAGATGTATTTTTGCACCAAAAAATATTAATGCCGCCCATCTCTCCCTCTCCACCCTTAAAAAATTATTTAAAAAAAACACATCATTTTCTAATGATGTTTCAATTATTATGTCAGAAAAAATATGGGTGCCACCCATCTCTCTCCCCCCACCCTTGGAACTGTTTCAAACACCCCATTTTCGTAAATAATGATATCGACATATCATTTTAATATTTAATTTTTTTAATTTGTATTATACTGATAAAAAAACGAAAGTTCATGTTACAATAACTGGTTCAGGATTCAAACCTCAACATCTGGATTCTAATAAAGACAACCGCTAAAGAATGTTCAATTGATCAATTGTGATTAAGGTCTCAACATGCAAATTTAATCTATTCCAGTGACAAAAAAAAAAGCAAAAAGAAAATGTATATATGTATCTATCCTTAGAGCTATTGCAAATTAATTATCTAAGTTTATGGAGAAAAGTCATATTTAATACAAAATAAAGTTACACCTTTCATATATCTTTACCATATTAATAGCAGAACAAGAATTTCAGGGCAAGACATTCATACACTCTCTATAAACAGGATGTTTAATCAATTTCTGCCACTTTTCGTTTAATCATATATCCAAATTCCACAATACAATTCAGTTTCACTATCAGATTTTTCTTACTCCCAAATCACGAAAGGAAAATGAGGTGATATTAGATTAGTACGATCTCTCGAGGCGCTACTAGATTATGGAACTAATGACTTGTTATGTTACTTGGAATTTGAGATTTTTTACTTCTTCTAAGTATTTGTGTTTGACATTTATTGTTGATCCAGGCGAAGTTAGAAAATATTTGGGTGGAATTAAATTACATATTTTTGCGATAGTAAGAATGTAATTTCACTATTTTAATAGCCTATATTTTTATAATTTTAAAAAAATATTAAATCAAATTTTTATCATTTTTGAGAGGTCAAAGTGCAATTTTACCATTATTAATTAAAATTTTTATAGATTATAAAGGGTTAAAGGGGGATTTTTTTTCCATTTTAACAGAGGTCGGTGACCTGCCACAAATTGTAGTGGCAATTTAAGTATACCATTATTAATTAAAATTTTAATAAATTATAAAGGGTTAAAGGGGGATTTCTTTTTCCATTTTAAGAGAGGTTGGTGACTGATAAACCATAATTCACACATATTTTAACCCCATGTTTGGCTATATTTTGAATGATTTTCTATTGGATTTGATGAATTCGATACTCCTAATTCTTTAAATTTCACGTTTTATATTCAAGAGGGCTTAGGAATCGAAAAGAACGAGAAACGGGACAAAAATGGACAAAATGGGCCTACACGGCCTGGGCCACCGCACACGGGCGGACCGCACGGCCGTGTTTGGCAAGCCTGATTGAACACAGCCTGGGCTATCGACCACGGGCGTGTCACACGAGCGTGTCCCTGCCGAAATAAGGATGAATTCTATTCGGAATAGGATACTTGTGGGCCAAGAAAGGCATCTCGAAGCCTATATAAACACCCTAGGGGGAAACCTAAAAGGGGAGTTCGACAGGATATCGAATAGACGCCGAGTAGAAGGAGAAAATACTCCAAGACAGCCGTCGAGAACAGCTGAGGAGAAGGATCTCCATCAAGACTGAGGATCTCCCATCAAGTTCTTTAGGAGTTTTTGGGTTTTCTTATGTTTTGTTGTTTTTCCTCTTTTATGAGGTTTCCCTCTTTTAGTATGAACTAAATCCCTCAAATATCTAAGGGGGATGAAGCCTAAGACGGATCTTATTATTATTTGATTTATGTGATAAATACTTGTGCTTATTCTTAATTGTGAGTTCTTATTCTTATTTGATAATTCAGGTTATTGATTCAAGTCGAATGTGCTTATTCAATGGAGCAGAAGTCCCTGTTTAAGAGTAGATCAACACAATTAAGCGGAGTTGATTGCAACCCTAGGGATAGGGCGACAAAAATCTGTCGGATTAAGGTCAAACCTAATAAGGGAATCCATAGTTCGAGTTAATACGACAATGGAGGTTTTAATTAGAAAGAGATTTCAATTAATCAACCTAGAGTCAGTTATTAGTAGCCTCGAGAGAGGTATTAATATAATTTAGGGATTTCTACGGATTAAGCCAAGTGAATAAATCGCATGAATCAAAAGTTTTTAGATTAAAAACCAAATTTCCTTAATTATTAGGCTAGATAATAAAAAGATAGTTAATACTAGTACTCTTGGTCCTTGAGGATACGACATTTCGGACTCACCACAGCTATACTACTGTTCGATAGGTGAACTTGCCTTTGTAGAAATAATAGTTAGTTTCGAGATCCATCAAGTTTTTGGCACCGTTGACGAGGACTAAGATATTAGGAACGCTAAATTTTTATTACTTTAGCCATTCTTATTTTTTATTTTCGAAATTATTTTTGTTTCTAGTTTACTAACTTTTTCTCTTCTTTGCTTCTGGCAAGACCTTTTAGTTTATGACAAGAAGGAACCCGTCAGGACCATTTCTTTTTGACAATGAAATTGAAAGTACAGTTCACAGAAACCGCAGAGAAATAAGGCGAAGCCTTCAATACATAAAAGAAGAGCAAGAGGACAATATCAATACTACCGAAGAGATGGCTGATAATAATCCGCTACCTCCTGTGGTTGCCGCAAATCTGGTGAATCAAAATCCTACTCTTCGTACTATGTATGATTACGCTAAACCTAATTTTACAGGAACTGAGTCAAGTGTTGTTAGAGCTGCTATTACCGCAACTAATTTTGAATTGAAACCTAATACTATACAGATGATTCAACAATTTGTTCAGTTTGATGGTTTGCAGGATGAGGATCCAAACAATCACTTAGCAAATTTTCTTGAGTTATGCGACACTTTCAAGATTAATGGCGTTTCTGATGATGCCATTCGTCTTCGGTTGTTTCCCTTTTCGTTGAGGAACAAAGCTAAACGGTGGTTGAACTCGTTACCACGAGGATCAATCACTACATGGGAACAAATGACCGGAAAATTTTTGTTAAAATATTTTCCGTCGGCTAAAACGGCTAAGTTGAGGAATGATATCTCTTCTTTTGTGCAGATGGATTTAGAGACACTTTACGATGCATGGGAGACATACAAGGATCTACTAAGGAGGTGCCCTCACTATGGGTTACCCTTGTGGTTACAGGTTCAAACCTTTTACAACGGTGTGAACCTCTTAACCAGGCAGTTGATTGATTCAGCCGCCGGTGGAACTCTGAATAACAAGACCCCTGAAGCGACTTATGAGTTTATAGAGGGGATGTCACTGAATAACTATCAGTCGCAAGTCACGAGGACAAAGTCAACCAAAGCTGCCAGTGTTTTCAACCTCGATGCAGTGACCATGCTATCAAACCAAGTAGAACTGTTAAGTAAAAAGATTGATGATTTGCGTGGTTCTTCGCAGGTACATCCAATTATGCAGTGTGATACAAATGGAGGAGGAATGAGCAATGCAGAATATCCATCCTACAACCCTGGCATAGAAAACGAGCATATGAACTATATGGGTCATAATTCTAGACCACAGAATAACCCTTATAGTAACACTTATAATCCAGGTTGGAGGAATCACCCCAACTTCTCATGGGATGGGCAAGGAAATCAGAGACAACAACCCCTCCCAAGCTTTCAACAGTAACCTTACCAACAAGAAAAGAAGTCGAACCTTGAGGAGATGCTAACAGAATTTATTGCGGTGTCAGAAACCCGTTTCGAAAACACTGAAAAAGCACTCAAAAATCAAGAAGCATCGATTCAAGGGATCAAGAACCAATTAGGACAACTTGCTAAGATCATATCTGAACGACCATAAGGTAGCTTGCCAAGTAACACTGAAACTAACTCAAAGGAGCAACTTCAAGCCATAACTGCTCACGATAGTGATAAAGCAAGAGAATGTGGTAGAGGAAGGTAAGGTTGAGGTAAGCCATGATAAGCCAAAACCGGTAATTATAGAGTACCAACCTCGTGTGCCATTCCCCAATGCGATGAAGAAAGACCACACAGATGAACAATTCGGTAAATTTCTTAAACTTCTAAAGAAATTACATATTAACTTACTGTTTCTTGAAGCTCTTTCGCAGATGCTAGATTCAAGGAAATTTTTAAAAGAGCTTTTGACAAACAAACGGAAGTTAGACTAGGTGTTGCATGTGGAAATAAACGCAGTGTGCTCAGCAATTCTACAAAATAAACTACCACGAAAGTTAAAAGATCTAGGGAGTTTTACAATTCCGTGCTTAATTGGTAGTTTATCTGTTGATAATGCTTTAGCTGATTTAGGGGCAAGTATAAATGTTATGCCTTATAAAATGTTTAAACAGCTAGGTCTAGGGAAACCCAAACAAACTAGGATGAGCATTCAATTAGCTGATAAAACTATTAGAATTCCTAGGGGTATAATCGAAGATGTACTACTAAAAATTGATAAATTCATATTCCCAATAGACTTTGTCGTTTTAGACATGGATGAGGATAATAATATTCCTTTAATTTTAGGAAGACCCTTTTTAGCAACTGATAGAACTAAAATTGATGTTTGTATAAGTGAACTCATACTTCGTGTAGGTGATGAAACGATCACTCTTCAGGCTCTTGACTCGGCTAGGACATCGAGTAATCAAGGTGAAAATATCAACTCTACTAATGACCATTTGGTTCCACCTTCTTTACAGGAAACACCACGAAACTACACAACTTAACCAGACCCTAGACCTCGTGTCAACAAGGAAATAACTCATAAGGAACGAAGGCTTTAGATTGATGAACTAGACGAGTGGAATACACATTACAAGGAGAAACTAAAAACATACGAAGCAAAAACAAATCGACTCCATGAGCCAAACCAATTTAAGATCGGAGATAAGGTATTGTTGGATAAAACAGACCCTCGGATCGCCACTTCAGACTTTGATACAAACGAAGAAATCCCTTTTGAGGTACTAAATATCTTCCTATATGGAACAGTCGAGGTAACTAATCCCAAGTTTGGCACTTTTAAGGTAAACACTGCTCGACTCGAACTATATAGTGATCATAGAACTGATAGTAGGGGAGAGGAGTTTCAACTCCTCAAACTACCATGAATATGCGAATGAGAGGTAAGTTTAGCTTAAGACTTTAAACGAGCACTTCTCAGGAGGCAACCCGAGCACTAATCTCGTGGTCGTGGCCGTGTGGACACTAGGGATTTGCACACTGGCGTGGCAGAGATCGTACGAACCAAGGATGAAAAAATCCCCAAAACCATGGGCGGCGATAAAATGCCTAGGTCGTGCAATATGGCCGTGGTCGACACTGATTTATCAACATAGGCGTGACGTCCACTACACGGGTGTGGGAGAAATGAACGATATACCACACGGCCGTGTGATACAACTGTGTGACCTAACACGCCCATAGCACACGGGTGTGGGCAGCAACCAGATCCCTGACTCTATTTAAAACCCCCCTTCTTCTCACCTTCCCTAAATTCTTTTTCAACCACCACACCCCTCTTCCTTTCTATTATCTTTATCCTTCCATTTTCCCATTTTCCCATTTTCCCTTTCCCTCACGCTTTCTCTACACCACCATCACCATGTTGAAAAAGCGGAAGGAGCCTAGTACAATCTCTCCGTACGAGACCGATCTATATAAGTTCATGCCGACCGCTTAATTAACTCGACAGGACAAGGACCTTTGAGTCCATTTATTTTTTCTTTTTCTTTTCTCTTCTCCTTTATTTTCCTTCCCTTTATCTTTCTTGTTTTTAATTTATATTATTATATGTTGATTTCTTTAATTTAGGTTCTAAAGGCTGTTAGGGAATCACCACACCACGACCCTAGTATCCACCGCCACCTTCATCCACGCCCAACTTACCGTTCCTTTTCCTTGAGATCATCTGAAATTCAGGAAGTTTCACTTCTTTCCCTATCTTATGATTGTTTATATTGTATATATCTATCATTGTACATTGAGGACAATGTACATCTTAAGTGTGGGGAGGTTATTGATTTCATTACCAGAAAATCCCTGAATTATGTCTTGTTCTTAAAGTAATGTTCTCATATTTACTATTAGAATGAAACTTCTATTTATTTATGATTCTCTTTGATATGTTTCAGATCAAGTCATAGGTAATTGTGCATTGATGGTTTAAACTTTAAGATATTAGAGAATCAAGCATGATAAGTCTATTTTCAGAATATAAAAAATCTTAGGTTGTTTCCCTAATCTTAAATATTACTTTAAAGTTTGAAGTTTGCAAGGTTGACATCAAAAACCATAATTTTTGTGAGATTTTTGAGCCATTTAGAGCATATATTTTTCTTGCTCACTTTGTTGATTATGAGTGTGTCAACATTGATTTGTTATTCTAGAACTTGCTTCAATTATACATGTCGAGACCACATTTTTTATTTGATATACTGAGATGATAAAGGCACCTAGGATCTAACTCACTTATCCCAAAAAGCCTACCTCCATAATTAACCCCTAGTAAACCCCTTTTTAGCCTAATAAACCATTTCTTGACTCACCCATTAATATTAACCTAAAACAAAATTTTTACTTCCCCTAATCTTTTGACATCCCTTTTTGTCGAGATTTGATTTGAGTAGATGCCTAACTATGTTCTTTATCTTCGTTGTTAAGTTCTTTCTTATTAATTGTATGTTCTAAAGAAAATGGTATATTCACTTTATGAGAGTAAACAGTTAAATTCACATCTTTAGAAGAAGCTCTTGTTATTAATGTAATTATTCATCACTAGTTCATTGTTTCTAGTTAGGTAATTTGTCAATTCAATCTCGATTCTAACTTTCTAATTCAGCCTATATCCACACCTTTAACCCAAGCCCTATTACAACCCTATAAAGACCTTTTGATTTGTGTATCATCTCATTTTATAGTGGTGGAGATTTGATTTTCATGCAAGCCTATGGGATTAACTCTTCATGTTTGACTTTTGAGTGCTTAGTTTGAGTGATTTGAGTGAATCTTTAGTGAGGATGTCAATTCTTGTTGGTTTTAAATTAAAGGTAATTATTTAGGTAAGGGGAAACACCTATGTTTTTGTGCTATAAAATGTATGGCTTAGATTGTTTGAATCTTTAGGACTCTTTTAGTTCAAATTATCAATGTATGAATTATCTATGAATTATGATGAAACATTATTGATAAAAATTGTGAATTGAGGAAGTTAATTTTAATTGTAAGTTGAGGATTTTGCTTGAGGACAAGCAAAGGTTTAAGTGTGGGGATATTTGATAAACCATAATTCACACATTTTTTAACCCCATGCTTGGCTTTATTTTGGATGATTTTCTATTGGATTTGATGAATTCGATTCTCTTAATCCTTTAAATTTCATGTTTTATACTCAGGAGGGCTTAGGAGTCGAAAAGAACGAGAAACGGGCTAGAAAGGGACAAAATGGGCCTACACGGCCTGAACCACCGCACATGGGCGGACCGCACAGCCGTGTGTGGCAAGTCGGATTGAACACGGCCTAGGCTATCGACCACGGGCGTGTCCCTGTCGAAATAAGGATGAATTCTATTCGGAATAGGATACTTGTGGGCCAAGAAAGGCATCTCGAAGCCTATATAAACACCCAGGGGGCAACCTAAAAGAGGAGTTCGATAGGACGTCGAATAGATGCGGAGTAGAAGGAGAAAATACTCCAAGACAGCCGTCGGGAACAGCTGAGGAGAAGGATCTCCATCAAGACTGAGGATCTCCCATCAAGTTCTTTAGAAGTTTTTGGGTTTTCTTATGTTTTGTTGTTTTTCCTCTTTTATGATGTTTCCCTCTTTTAGTATGAACTAAATCCCTCAAATATCTAAGGGGGATGAAGCCTAAGATGAATCTTATTATTATTTGATTTATGAGATAAATACTTGTGCTTATTCTTAATTGTGAGTTTTTATTCTTGTTTGATAATTCAGGTTATTGATTCAAGTCGAATGTGCTTATTCAATAGAGCAAAAGTCCCTGTTTAAGAGTAGATTAACACAATTAAGCGGAGTTGATTGCAACCCAAGAGATAGGGCGACGAAAATCTACCGGATTAGGGTCAAACCTAATAAGGGAATCCATAGTTTGAGTTAATGCGACAATAGGGGTTTTAATTAGAAAGAGATTTCAATTAATCAACCTAGAGTCAGTTATTAGTAGCCTCAAGAGAGGTATTAATATAATTTAAGGATTTCTACGGATTAAGCCAAGTGAATAAATAGCATGAATCAAAAGTAATAAGTGAAGTCTAGGTGGATTCTTCCTTAGGTATTGCCGATATCATAAAAGTTATCCAAAAGTATTTTCCCAATTTACTCTCTGTCGCTTCCATAGTTAGTTAATTTTAGATTAAAAACCAAATTCCCTTAATTATTAGGCTAGATAATGAAAAGATAGTCAATACAAGTACTCTTGGTCCTTGAGGATACGATATTCGGAACTCACCACAGCTATACTACTGTTCGATAGGTGTACTTGCCTTTGTCGAAATAATAGTTAGTTTCGAGATCCATCAGTGACCTGCCACAAATTGTAGTGGCAATTTAAGTATTTTTTGGCACTTAACAAACTTGTTTTCTAGCAATTATTGTATCGTTTATTGCATTTTTGATTTTATTAGTTTAGATTAAAATTATTGCAAAATAAACGTTTTTATGCATGTTTTAAGTGTTTCAATGACCCGTTTAGCCAACTCGGGATTCGAAAACAACTAATAGGCTATTGGAGTGTGTAGGGTACCAGTTCAGGCCAATGAGCAAAAAGGAAGACAACCATGTCACGACACAGGGGGTCTATGTTGCAACACAGGACTCCAAAGCTGCAAGGGCTAAAAAAGACTCTACGTCACGACGAGGGCTTCTCCCACGTCACGACAACATGATGAAATTTGGAAAGATTCAGCCGTATCTTGGATGGGGGCATTGTGATGAAGGTTTTCCTGACGTCACGAAGACACGACAAAATTTGGAAATATTCAGCTGAATTTTGGACGACCATTTAGGGCTATTTTCCATAATTAAACCATAATTACTCCAAGGGTATTTCAGGCACCTAGCACCATAATGTTTGCCTATTTAAACTTTATAACCTCATTAGAGAGGTTGGACGTGACAGAACAGTTCTCTATAGTTTTCTTTTTATGTTCCTGTTGTCAAAATCTTTTCTATTCCGATGTGAAGATGATTGCGAGCAGAGATTGCTCCAGAACCATGCTTATATATTCATTCTTGATCAATTTCTTTATCCTTTTCTTTTATTATTTTATTTATATTTCGTTAATCTGATCAATTAACGTTTGTATGAATATTAGGATAAAATTTTGTGCTTTATTTATATCTTGCATGATTCAGTTATGAAACTGATTTATTAATTAAGTAATTATTTATCTAAAATTGAGTGTTTATTAAATAGTACTTAGTATATTAAGGTGTGATGCCCCTAGTAAAATATCTAGATAGGTGAGACTGAGAGGGTATCCTTATGCCTAAGAACAGACTGAAAGGGTGACTTAGGTGGTAATCCTTAGTGAAGATAAGACTGAAAGGGTATTCTTATCTAATGGTGGTAAATAAATCAGTTAAGAGTAATTAGAAACTTAATTGATAATTAGGGATTTAATCAATCATAGCTCGGGAACTCGCATCGTTGACATTAAGAATAGGAAATTCCATTAGGTTAATTTAGGTTAAGCAATTTAATTAGTTTAATTAATATTTTAATTTGGATTCACACTACTAATTCGTAACTCGATTAGATTAGTAATTATTTTTCTGTAATTAATTTAATAATAAATTTCTCCAAACTACAATCCTTGGGTACGATCCTCGAATGCTTACCGGTGTTTGGTTGTAACACAAAACTATATTAAAATTTGACATGTTCGCTTGCAGATACCACACCTTAATTATATATATATATTATTTGCACGATTTATACTCTAAACATTCGAACATTTAGAGGTGGTCAGTCGGGCCTTTGCCAGTCCCTTAGCTCTGCCCCTATTGTTGATACAATTATCATGAGTTAGTTTTGAGTATAACCTTTATAAACAAATATAGCTTCAAATTTGGATAATAAAGATGGTCGTTACATCTTCATGTCAAGTACTATTATACTCCTATACCTCCCTAACACGTAGCACTTCAATAAACTACTTGAGAGGCACCCATGGAAGGCTCTTCGCGTCACATTATTCGATTGGTCTTCCACATTGCATACCCGATTGGTCACTAGGTGACCAACCACCCGTTTACTCCACTAGCTTTTTACACTTACCACCAAAGGGAATGTTAGAACAATACTATACTTGAGGACAACTGACCTACTTGGTCGACCACACGAGTAAGCCACCACCCGTAATCTCAATGATGTGGCACTACCAAGCTCAAGACCTTCCCCCTATAAATACCTTGAAGAATGATGAATAAAAGATCTTTTCCCTTTCAACTACCTGAAGCACTTATTCTCAGCACTCAATCTCCCTTACCTTTCTAGCTACCTTTACCTTACTCTTACACTCTGGCTCTCCGTCTTTCTAAGTGAGCTGACATCTCTGCAACTACCACCATCTCTTCATTAACTCCTAATTGAGAACGAAAGTCGTGTAGCCAGAAGGCGAAGATTTGACACTGAACGAACCAATAGAGGCCAAAGAACTGCCAAATAGTTGGAAAACCTACAGATTTCTAAAGGAAAACCCAACAAAGCCTTGAGGAAACAAAATAGTAGACCAAATGAAGACCTGTCCATCTTGTATTTTCATCCAAAGATTTTAATATAGTTCAACTCCATCTTCTTTTCAAAATGTAAAAATTTGAACTTTGTTGGCATTTCTCACCTCCATTGTTCTTGCCATCATTTTCTTCAAGCAACCACCAAGATATCTCTAGGCTTTCTTTAAACTTATTCTTGTACTTATTTGAATGCATGATTTGAATGTGTTAGGTTGTTGTTTGTATGAAAATGGTGTCAGGTAACTACATCTGTGGTGGTTGGTTGATGAAAATGTTGCTTAGTTAGTTTTTGGTACAGGGACTAAATCATAAAAATTGGACTAAATCGAATAAACTTCAAAACTTAGAATTGGAGCCTCTAGGTGAATATTTAGAGTAGGTAATTCCCACTAACCAAGAGCATATACAAGTAACCCCTTTACTGCAACCATTTGAAAATATTAATTTTAAAACTAGACTAAATTGTAAAAGCTAGACTAAATTGAATAAACTTCAAAACTTAAAATTGGAGCCTCTAGATGAATATTTAGAGTAGGTAGTACCCACTAACCAAGAGCCTGTACAAGTAACCCCCTAACTGCAACCACTTGAAACCAATCCTACTAAGCCTATAAATATCTCACAAGGTTCCTCCCCTAAAGAAAATCCTAAAATTAATAAAATCCCAATCCCTGAAACTATTCAAGATCTTATCACTATTGCCCAAACCAATGTCATATCCACCAAAGTATAAACTAAAATAGGTTCACCTTCATCTCCAAGCCCTCAAACAAATCAATAAAAAATATTGAGGATTTAATTCAAGCCTTAACCACTCAATGGGAGTTTCCCTAAATCAACCCAATCTAACTACTAGTCCAGTTGTTGATCTGACCTTAACCAACACAAGCCCTCTACAAATTGATGACTTCACCACCAACATCTAAGAACCAGAACCAGAGAAAGGAGAACAAGAAGGAATTGAAATCTTGTTTGAGAAAACCTCGTCTATTGAGGTTGAAATCACTAGGGCAATGCCCACTGTTGCTAGTACTACTTCAAGAAGAGTGAGAACCATGTCTGTATTAGCCAAGAAATTCAAAGCTTTGGCTCCCTTCAAGAAGGAAAAAGGAAAGACACCCATGGTGGCCAAACCCAAAAGTTACAGGAAGCTTATTGTTTATAATTCCTTAGAGTCGTCTACTGAATCCAGTCCAAACTCGACCCCTTTTGACAATGTGGATCTCATCAGCATTATGAAAGCTCGTACCAAGAACCTTAATCTCTCAATCACTACTGCACAAAGAAACAAGAGAATGACAGGGGCAGGTGTGCCTAAAATATAGGTTGATGCTACAGAGGCAACAAGAAGAAAGAATAAGGGCTGAAGAACAAAAAGCGTTTTAGGACCCTAGCTACTCTAAACGTTATGCCAAGCTGATCTTAAAAGAATTTATAAATGAACAAAACATCAATGTAGGATCCTTTGGAAATCATGGAATTGATCAAATCCAACAAAATGTAGGCTTGTTTGGTTCAGTCTACTATGTAGAGCCTTATGTGAATAGAGGGATCACCATTGAAGGCCATCCATTCTTTCACGAGGTGTTTATTCAAGGAAGTGTCTAAATTTTAGCCCAAAGGAGATTTAAAAGGTGCTGCATTGCCACACTCCCTATTGGAAAAAATCCAATTCGAAAACAGTTTTTTGTATAGTGAAAAAATAAAAATTTGAAAACTGAATCAGTTTGTAATATTTATAACAATAATTTTTTTTCCTAAAATAGTACTTGTGCTTTGAGAGAGACGAATGCCAAAAGTTCCTAGCTTTTAACCGAACAACCTTCTCTACTATTCTCGTACCATGGACTACCTCAAGTGTGAGCTCGAACAATTTCGAATCAAACACAAAATTAACAATAATTTTCTTACTTTTAGTAAGAAATGAAATCTCTCACTCTCTCTTATAGAAACCGATAGAATTATTATTATCGAAAAATAAAATTTATACTTAAAAATAAATTCTGACTTACTTTCTTCTTAAGCATAGATGACATACAATAATTTATCTAGTTTCGAGGGGGTATCATCCTTTATTATTTTTTCCCTTTATCTCACAATTTTGGTAACATTTTAGATAAGTTTTTTGGTGAGAAAATCATGCAAAAAAAAATTAAAATAATTTTGATATGTTCAAGTTCAGAATAAAATATGTTGAAAATTGCTTACCATTTTACAAAAATTGGTTTTAATGCAAAATTTCTTTTGTTGATTTTTAATTAATACATAAAAGAAATTTAAAGTTTATTTAATTTTGAAATTGAACATATGTAAGGTGGTTCCAATTCTTTGCTTTTTAGTATTTTTTTTTTCAAAATGCCATCAAAATTGAAAAAATAAAGGAAACAAAAAAGGGGAATACTCCCTCCAAACTAGAGGTGCTTATAGGTCGGGTCCATGTAAGGTATTTAAACCAATTTTTTAAACCTAGGCCCAATCTAAAAAATGAATTTATTTTTTTTAAGCCCGATCTGTTTTAAAAAAAGTAAACTCGAACCCGACCCACCCATATTTAATTTTAATTTTAATTTTTTTAAAATATATAATACACTAAATGCAATAAAAATGTTCAAATAAAAATTTTCTAACACATTAAAAATACATCAAAAAGTATTTACATTAAAAAAAACAGTACAATAAAAATAATAAATGTTTTATTATATTAAAAAAAATAAATGTAATAAATATTTTATTGCATTAAATATAAATTTTAAAGTTTTTTATTATGGGTTGAGTTATTTAGTTGGGTAAATTTGTTTTAGGTCGTGGACAATGAGTTTAATTATTATTGGATTAGTGATTTAATATAAATATATATAATTATTATGTATCATATATAATTAATATAGTATTATTTGAAAACATAATATTTGAGTCGGACCGGGCTTTGGCTAAAAATTCTTACTCAATGTTCGGCCTATATAAAAAATGGGCCTTAAATTTTACCCAAACTCATTTTTTGAACTTTTTATTTTGTCCAAATCCTTCCATTTTTTAAGCAGACCTCCACCCATGCCCATGAGAATGTTTACTCTAAACTCCTTAAATCATGGTATAACATTTATGCCCTAAAATAAAAAAGAGAAAACCTCTTCCACATCAAAATCTTAATATACATAATTATTTCAAGATGGAAAAAAACCCAAATAAATTAGCTTCCAAATAAAAGAAATAGGTTTGAATCAATTTCCCAAACCTTAGAATTGGGGTTAACATTTGCCCAATTGAAAGAGGAAATACCTCTAAAATAAATTGTTATACCAACAACAGTAATTTCAAAAAATGGAGAGATTATTTTGCATTAACTCAAATCTCTTCAAAATATTTGTACCAATATTGATTCAAAAAGAATTTTCAAAATGTTTTGCTAATTAAAAAATGGTTTTACGAAAAAATATGAAAAAAATCTAGCAATATTATGAAAATATATTGGTCCAAACAGAATCAATATTATTCAAATGTTTTACAATTCCAAAAAATCCCAATTTTATAACTTATTCAACAACTCAATTTCTCAATGTTTTTTTTTTCGAATTGATTAGGATAAAAATTGAAAATATTGCAAAATAAAAAATAAAAAACATTCTCAGCCAAATTCACCACTAATATTAATGGTTGCTAACATTTCGCTTACTAAAATTACCAACAAATACCTTCTTCTTCTTTTTTGTAAAACAAGCACTTTTTATTTAACAATAAAGACATCAAACACTCTTGTTTTATATATTTTAAATTTGATTCCCAGTTTGAATTTCCAAATCAGTTCTAACACTAAGGAATTGGTATGAACTGTTAATTTTGATAAATTCCAATTGAAAGAGGAACACAAGTAATTAAATCCTCCCTCAAATTATTCTCAAAATTATGCATCTCATTGATAATATATAATCAGGGTGGAACCCGATGGTTGTCTATAAGTTCAAATTAAAATGTTGAGATAATTACATGTTATTATTTATTATCATAAAAGGTTAGTCCAAATTAAAAGTGATCTAATTTGGTTAAGATTTATTGAGATTTAGTTATTAAATAAAGTATAGACCAAGTATGTGTGATACTCTAGTAACTAATTTCTAATTGATGATTGGCAAATTAGAAATTAGGGTTAATGTGTAAAAGTTATATATATTAAGGTTATGATCCTAAATTATACATCGGACCTTTTTTTAATATCCTATCTTTAGAAAAGAGAGAGTCATCTTCTCTAGATTACTTATGTGTAAAGGTGCCAATGGGTCGGGCCGAGTGCAATCAAAATTTTAGACTCGGGCCCATCCCAAAAAATGGGCCTAAAATTTTGTCTAAGCCCGACCCAGATAAAAATGTTAAAACCAGGTCTAGCCCGGCTGTATTATTATTTTTATATTATTTAAAAAATATAATACATCAAAAATACTAAAAACATTAAAATAAATGTTTCCCAACAAATTGAAAAAAAATATTTTAAAAAATATGTATACTTAAATAACACTAAGATAGGTGCGACTTAATAAGCAAATGCCTCTAAAATAGTAACAAAATTAACAATAAAACAATAGTTATACAATATCCAAATAATAAAAACAAATTGTGAAATGGTAGCAAAATAGTGAAAAAATAATAACAAAATAATAACAAAATTCACAGCTAGAAAACAATAAAATATTCGAGCCGCGCCGGGCCGGTTCGGGCTAAAAAGACTTACCCTAAGCCCGACCCAAGCCCATTTTTCAGACCTATACTTTTACCTTAACTCTCCCACTTTTTAGGCGGGCTGGCCCGGCCTATGGACAAGTCTACTTGTATGCTAATTTGGGATATTAAAACCATAAGATCCAAAGATTTCAAGAAATCGATGAATTCAAGTATGCTTCCACATTTAGTCTTGTTCTTTATTCATTTTTGATAATTTAACATGACAGATCTTGATTTATAATTTATTAAATTTTTTGTTAGATATTATTTTACGGTTCTAACATAGATAAATTCAATGATGAAAAATATAACATTTAATATCCCATTTAATTTTTGGGTAAAAATCCAAAACTTGTTGCTCTAGATCAACACATGGTGGGGTTTCTACAAGCAAAGCCCAATGCTAGCATATTCTTAGCTTGGACCAAAATTAAAATAGGATACAGAAAGCTTAGGATAAAAATGTACTCAACATCCTCCATCAAGACTATAGAGCTTGAAGAAGATATAGTCACAAAAGTTACAATAGAGAAAGAAGAAACGATTCCCCATTAAGAGAAAGGAGAAAAACAATATCAATGCGGCTCAAAAGCACTTAACAAAACACTGTTTTTACAATTTTGTAAGAAAATTAAAATAGTGTTAATTACGTCGAATAGTCAAAAGTAATGCATGTAGTCAAAAGTAATGCATGTAGTCAAAAGTTAAATCATAGTGCTCCGCCTTCGTTAGGGGATTATATTCCAGATTATTGCTTTTATAGCCCATAATATATATAACTGTATATGAATCACTGGTTAACACCCTTTTTTTTTTTTTTTTTTTTGCATTATATACGAAATGGTCAAATTTCAATTTTTGATCCCTGTGCTGCACTTAGATTTAAGATTCAATCTTTATATTTCAACTTTTTGACATAATTTGGTATCTCAATTTTTTACAATCTCATTGATTAGTCAAAATATTTTATTTTGATCAAAATGCTAATATAACTTTTAAGAGTTGTTAACACTATTAAAATTATTTGTTAAATTCAAGTCAATTACAATGCTATTATTTTTGTTACATGGTTACTAAAGTGAGTTTTTTTTTTTTAATTTCAAAATTTTATGCCAACAAATTTAACAATAGAAATTAATAGTGTCGTGTTAACAATTGGATCTGAATTTTTAAATTTAAAAATTAGAGGGACTAAAATTTTAAAATTAAAAGTATAAAAACTAGATTTAAAGAGATTTGAAATATACTTTAATATTCAAATATTTTTAATAAAATAATAATAATTATAATTAATCCAAGGGGAAGGGTAATAGGATCCATAAAGTAAAATAGAAAACTTGGGTTTAGAAATTTTTTTGAGAAAGTTTTAGTCAAAATGTTAGTGACTTAGATGTATATGTATATGTACAAGTTCGTAACTTTGATGGCAAGCCTTTCATGCTCAAATGCAGATGACTGGCTATTTTTCAGTTACCTGCAATAGCACAACAATTCAAACAACTGTGCTTCAGAATCAACTTTCAACATATGATTCCCGGAAACGAAAACATCCCAACATACTCTCATCATCATAGTTATGGCTAACTGCAGAAACACATACTTGCAGATTTCAGTCATCTCTTACATAATTAACACCAAATAACGAACATGTATAGACTTGACACACACTCAACCAAGTGTACAACATTTACTGCATACAAAAAAATTTGATAGTGTCATTATCAAGTCTTCACAACAGGTTTGTCTGGGGGGGGGGGGGGAATCCTACTTGTCACTAACTATTGAAATTTCCCATTTTGGATGTTCATGCGAAATTTCCCATAAATTCTGCACGTTAGCATAAAAAACCCATCTTCACTCCAAGGTGCAAATTTATATCTTTGCATCACAAAACAACATCAACTTGGGATCTTTCCAGGAACTTTCCAATGTGGTTGGAACCCAACTCCCTTCTACTTACAACCATTTTATATTGAATTGCAAACTTGGTATCTCAGGTTTGTAAGTAAAGAATCTTAGCTTAATACCAGATTTTAAGCTCTTTTTTTTCTTGAATTGTTGTAATCTCCTCGAAATCGGTAAGTTTCTAATATTCTGTATCATTGTTTAGTGATCACTTTTTTTTTTCTTTTTTTCTAGTTTTTAGCTCTCTAATGTTATTTGAATGTATCTAAAGATGATATATATAACTATGAAATTTTACATTGTAATTCTTCTAGCAGGTTGTCTTAATGTTGGGTCACTTCAACTCAATCATTGCAATGGCTGCCAATGCTGCAAAGCAGACCAAGTTGCCAATGGCTGCTACAGATTCCCCAAACTTAACAAATGACGAAAATGGCCCCAAGAAAACCACCTTTCAGAGTTGCAAAGCCACTTCAGTAGCTACAAATTGTGCTCCTCGGACCAATCTCCCGGACCTGAAGTGGCTCGGACTGTACTATGTTATCTATATAGGTGCTGGAACTTTAAGCTTTTTGGCATTGAGAAACCACATCAGAGGGAAAAAAACTAATGATTTCATTGATTCTCTGTATATGTCTGTGGTAACAATGACCACTGTTGGTTATGGAGACCTTGTCCCTCACGATTTCCTTTCACAACTGGTCTGCACTGGTTTCATCACCGTAGGGATGTTTCTGTTTGGAATAGTAGTGAAACTAGCTGCTAAATACTTGGTTTTCAAGCAACAAAAGGTGCTGATTAATGCCTTGCACACAGCTAGGAAAATGGGTCCGATGGAAGCCCTTAACGAGATTGAAAGCATAGAAATAGACTACACCAAGTGTATAATTTCATTGATCGCTATGGCGGTGCATTTTGTCATCGGGGTCTTCGTTCTGGTTACCGTCGAAAAAATGGACATGGAAGATGCAGTGTATTGTGCTTGTACCACCATGACAACCGTAGGGTTCGGAGATGAGAGTTTCTCGAGTGAATTCGGTCGAATGTTTGGCGTACTTTGGATATTCACCGGAACTTCCTGTTTAGGCCAACTATTTCTCTACGTTGCTGAGGTTTACACAGATATTGAAGCAAAGAAATTAGTGAAGTGGGTTATTGCAAATAACATTATTGACAAGAAAGACTTTGCAGCTGCTGATAATCTTGAGAAAGGCAAAGTTCATGGGTAAAATTGCTATGAGTTTTTTACTCCCATAAAATACTTCAATAATACAATGTTAATTGTTTGTTTCTTCTATAGGGCTGCTGATTTCATTTTATATAAGCTAAAAGAAATGAGAAAGATCAAGCAAGAGGATATTTCATGCGCTATGAAGGATGTTGGTGTCTATGATCGATCGGTTTTCGATGTGATTCCAGCTCAATCATCGGAAAAGAAATGACGATCATACCGTCAAAAGATCATCAATTATACTAGATCTTATTTTTAGAGAATTAAAATCTCCCTTTACCCTTAATTTTCAACCTTCCTTAGGTTGAAATACTCTCCTTGGAAGCCATAAAATTTGCTAGGCAATCCCCGAGTATATGTTGTAAAAACTGCATGCTACTTATGTTTTGAAACCATATTGGACGTACGTATAATGTATTTTTATTGCAATAACGATGGGTTTTTGCTTTATTCTACCTTCTTTTTTCTTTTTCTTTTTTTGAACTTTTACAAAATTTATGATTTAATACAATCATTTAAAAATAAATGTATTTTGAGATTAAAGAAGCAATAATTAGTATTTTTATAAATGGATGTAAATCTATTGAGATTGCAGAGTCCATGTAGCGTAGACTTGTAACCAAGCAGGGCATTAAAGTGGTTGGGATGATTAAGCCTTTGACCTATTATTAGTCCACGCTGTCCACCCCACAGCTTCAACCCAGGTTTTCGAATAAGGAAGAAGCATGGCTCTTTATTCAAGTCATGGTCACGGTGAAAAGCGCACCCTAGGCCGACCTTTTTTCAGCTATTTTAAGTTAGTTTTACTCCAACTTCCCTAAATGTGTTAAAAAGAAAAACTTTTTTCCGAAACCTATTTATTCAATTAAATAAATTATTAAATTTTAAAATATTTTAAAAATAGAGAAAATTAATTTAATCGGTTCAACTCATTAATCCAACCAATTTATTGGTCAACTGATATAACTCGTTATTTTGACTCAATTTTCAGTCCAATCAATTTGACGGTATGATGCTATTAAATTATGAAAACAATGACTTTAAGACTATTCTAAAACTCTTTTTTTTTTTTTGTCTAAATTGGTAGAAAAACTTATGATCCATCAAACATTCTACTCCATAAATTTAACACCACTAGTTTTTTAATAATGTCACAAGTCTAACCTATCAATAAATATATATTAAATCAAAAAGGGACATATCTCAAAATTATATATGATTTTTTATTTAATGTGAAATTATACATATGAAACTTTAATTTTGATTCAATTATATATATTTAAGAAAATAAATACATCAAAATATTTTTATATTGGATAAATATAATTATTTGTTTATGTAGTATAAAAACATAAAATAATGTTATATCAATAATTGTGTTAATAATTTGTGAGAATTGGATCACATAAAAATTTCATATAAAATTGCACAAAATCAAAATTCATGTATAAAATTACATATTAAATCAAAGTTTATGTATAGTTTTGATATTTATCTAATTAAAAAAAGTTACACATACCACCTTATGGGTAATATTTTTTATTTGAATTCTCGTTCAAAAAATTATTTCAAAGACAAGGAAATTCATAACTACTCCGTTTGAGGATTTGGATTTGAAAATTTAGATTTAGATTTGGATTTCAATTATTATGTAAATGGTAAGAATAAAGTGGACAAACTAGTTGAGATTCAATATAGCATTTATTAAAAAACTATAAAATATGGATTTATCAAATCCAAAAATATTTTAAGGATTTCAGATTCATTACTAATCAAGCTTCTAACAAATCCATGGATTTGAAAAAATAATTATGAATGTTATATTTCTAAAATGTTTACTACTTAATTTACATTATTTTAAAATCTAAATCCAAATTCTAAAATAGTAGTTACCAAATGCTCCCAAAAGGAATTTTCAAAAGCAGCAGTATTTCTAGTCACCATCACGGGTGGATTTCTCTAGCACAAAAAAAAAATTCCAAATCCATCAACAAGTAGAAACCAAGGCAAGAATCAAAAATAAAATTGTAGATACTTAATTTTAGTTACTAATATTTTATTTCTTTCTTGAAATAAATAATATTATTGTTTAAGAAATTGTGCTTCCAAGCATACTTCTTCTGGAGCAACAATTCTTGTTTAGAATAGTTGTTGTTTAGAACAACTATTGTTCAAGAATAACTATGCCTAAAATAACTATGTTCAGAATAGGACTTCAATTAGAACAGTTGTCATTCAATGTAGTTATTATTTGAAAACAACTAAAGTCCAAAATAGTTTTGTTTAGAATAATAACGTTTCAGAAATAACTATGTTTAGAACAATCATTGTTTGGAATAATTTGTATTTAGGAAAATTATTTTTTTTTTCCGGAAGAGTCATTATTCAGAGCAAGCTTTACTAAGAAAAATATCACCACAGAACAACTCTTATTTAGGAACAACTCTCATCCAAGAACAACCATCATCTTGTGTTTCAAGAGATGTTTTGCAAATAATGTTTCACGTGGTACCGCTTCACCAAAGTAGAAGAAGTGGAAGTAACCCTGAAATATGGCAAAGCTTTTGGGTTATCTTCACTTTTAGGATGTTCCGAAGAGCTTAGCTTAATGGATCAGATATAGAGGTAGTTAAGAGTTCTCCTTAACTTTTTCTTGTAACGCCGAGTGTTTTTCTTTCTTTCAAAAACATAGTAAATTCTTCTTCACTATTCATCATCACCAACAAAATCTTTCAGTGTCCCTCTCTTAATCATTAATGCAATTGTAACTGGAAAAATATATGTCATTACTCTCATTAATTATTAGCTTTGTAACTCCCATTCTTGAAACATTATAAATAGAACCATTTCACAATAGGTGAAAGGACTTTTGGCACTTTTGACATTTTCAACATTTTAAACTCTTAAAGGATTCTCCCTTAAATTCTCTCAACTTACTTCTTTGTTAAATCTGATCGTCAGACATATTTTCCTCTTTTTCACCTCACCGACCACCACCTGCTACTACGCTCAAGTGTTGCTGGATCTGCTCTAATCTTCCTCTCCGCATTTTTTATGTACATCTCGTTCACTTGTTTACAACAATTCCTCTCTCCACCAAAAGAACTTTCTACTAAAATAAAAACCATATTTCCCAAAATCTTTATTGTGGCTCATAATGTTGAGAATTAATTCAAAGTAGTGGGTTTAGTTGACCAAGTATCTCGGTAGAATTTTTGTTTGTTCCAAATTTTCAGTTTAATTGAATAAGTTGTTAGCTATTTTTGTGTTAAGGTAGTTTCTTTGTAAGCCTATAAATATAGGCATTTATGCTTTGTTTTATCAATTCAATGTTCATCAATAATAGAATAACTTTGATGTATATTGTAATTGTCTCTTTCACGTTTCCTTCTTCAACAAATTTGGCATCGGAGCAAGGTTCGATCTTTTAAGCAATTGTGTGAAAGTTAGATTTGGGTCCACTGGGTATTTGAGAGAAACACCTTTTTAGGTCTTTGGAAAACACGAGAGAAGAGAGTGTGTGTTCTTGGAATGGCATCAGCTAGTTTTTCTTCTTCTCAACCGCTCATACCCATTTTTAATGGTGAGAAATATAAGTGGTGGAGCATCAAGGTGAAGACATTGCTCAGATCATAAGAGCTATGGGACTTGGTCGAGTACAGGTTCGCTGACATACTTGAACCTGATAAAAAAGAAGAAAAGAGATTGAAAGAAACTAAGAAAAATAATGCTAAGGCATTGTTCATTATCCAGCAAGCGGATCATGACTCTATTTTCTCACGAATTGTTACAACAACCACATCGAATGAAGTATGGTCAATTTTGCAAAAAGAGTATCAAGGTGATTTAAAGGTTATAGTGGTGAAATTGCAATCACAACGACGTGATTTTGAAACCTTGATGATGAAGAATGCTAAATCAATTGCTAATTTTTTGTCACAAACAAGGATAATAGTCAGCCAATTACGCTCTTACGGCGAACAAATTTCAGACGAGATAATTGTAGAAAAAGTTTTGTGAAGCTTGACAACAAAATTTGATAATCTTGTGGCTGCTATAGAAGAATCCAAAGATCTGTCAGTTCTCTCCGTTGATGAAATGATGGGGTCTCTTCAATCTCATGAGGCAAAAATCAACAGATCAACAGAAAAGAGTGAAGAGTAGGTATTTCAAGTGAAGGAGACATTCACAAATCAAGGCGACAATAACCATTCAACAAACAATGATCGAGGAAGAGGAGGATTTCATGGTGGTCATGGCCGTGGTTATGGTAGAGGCAGAGGCAGAGGAAGGAATGATGGACAGAGGCAATACAATGAGCAAGGTAACATAAAATATAGCATACAATGTTATCATTGCAACATATTTGGGCATATAAAAGTTGATTGCTAGTATAAGGATAAAAAAATTAACTTTGCAGCAGAAAGTGATGAGGAAAACAAGCTTTTTATGGCTTGTATTGATGCTAACCATAAGCCAAGTGATTTGTGGTTTGTGGACATCGTTTATTTGAATAATATGACATGCACCAAATCCTTGTTCAAGGTGCTTGATGAGTCACAAAAGATAAATGTGCAGCTTGGGAACAAAAGGGAGATGCTAGTTGAAGGAAAAGGCACGGTGAAATTTTTTTACTAGTCATGGAGAAGGAAAAGTTTTGGACAATGTTCAATTTGTTCCTAATTTAGGATACAATTTATTGAGTGTTGGACAACTAATGGCTAGTGGATATTCTGTCATATTAGATGATGATGATGCATGTATCATCAAAAATAAAAAGTTAGGCAAACAAGTCCATGTCCACATGAATCCAAACAAGATGTTTCCGTTGGATGTTTCAAACATGGAGAACTTTGTTCTTATTGCAAGTGCAAAGGATGACTCGAAGCTATGGCATTTGAGGTATGGACATCTCAATATTAAAAGCCTAAAATTGCTAAGTGATAAAGGTATGGTTCTTGGACTACCAAAAATTGGCTCTCTTGATTTATGTGAGAGGTGCATTTATGAAAAGCAAACTAGGAAGCCATTTCCTGTTGGAAAAGCATGGAGAGCTACTGAATGTTTAGAATTAATTCATGCTAATCTATATGGTCCTACACAAACCGAGTCCTTGGGTAGAGAGTTGTTACTTCTTGTTGTTCACTAATGATTATAACCACATGAGTTGGGTGTATTTTCTGGAAAACAAATCAGAAACTTATGAAAAGTTCCAGATATTCAAGGCTATGGTGGAGAACCAAAGCGCCTGCCATATCAAAGTTCTTCACACGGATCAAGGAGGAGAGTTTGTGTCCGAAGAGTTCAATCTATTTTATGAAGACAATTGCATCCATAGGGAGTTAACAATTCCTTACACTCCAGAGCAGAACGGCGTCGCTGAATGGAAGAATCAAAAAGTTGTGGAGATGGTGAGAAGTATGTTACAAGTAAGGGGACTCTCAAATTAGTTTTTGGCAAAAGCTATGGCAACATCAGTCTATCTACTGAACCTCTTGCCAACAAAGATTGTCATGAACAAAACTCCAAACGAAGCTTGGTATGGTAGGAAACCCAATGTAAGTCATTTAAGAAGTTTTTGGTGTGTTGATTATGCTTTGGTAAATTCTCATGCTCGTAAAAAACTTGATGAAAAATCTGAAAAATGTAATTTTATTGGTTATCGTACTCAATCCAAATCATATAGATTGTATAACCCTCATAGTGGAAAATTTTCAAGTAGAAGAGATGTAGTGTTTGATGAAAATGCAAGCTAGGATATGACTGTAGAGCAGGTACAACAGGATATTTCTTTTCCCATTGAAGATTCTTCAGATGAAAAAAAAGAGTCAGTACCAGCAACATCTACAACACTTGAAGAGTTTTCTGAAGAACTAATTCCACTAAGGAGATCAACAAGGGTCAGAAAGCCGAATCTGAAATATACTGATGACACTTATGCATCCTGTGAATTTGCTCTAGCTATTTCAAATCCTCTATATTATGGAGAAGCTTCTGATAATGAAGAATGGCAAAAGGCGATGATGGAGGAGATGAAATCCATCGAAAAGGATGGAACTTAGAAGATGGTCGATTTGCCGGAAGACAAAAAATGCAATTGGTTTGAAGTGGGTATTCAAGGCAAAATTTGGTGCATATGGAAGCATCTAAAAGCACAAAGCTCGTCTTGTGGCGAAACTTTCTCTCCAGTAGCTCGGTTCAAAACAATGAGGCTTGTTTTAGCATTGGCTGCACAATTGCAATGGCATGTTTATCAATTTGATGTCAAATCAACATTCCTTAATAAAGATATACAAGATGAGGTTTATGTAGCACATCCAGAAGGTTTCGTAGAGAAGGGCAGCGAAACAAATGTGTACAAGTTGAAAAAGACGTACGAATTGGAGCAGGCCCTTCGAGCATGGTACAACAAGATCGATAGGTATCTTCAGAAGAAAGGGTACATGAGAAGTGAGAATGAGCCCACTTTGTATGTGAAAAATGAAGGTAAAAATGATTTCATCATTGTTTGTCTTTACGTTGATGATATCATTTATACTAGTTCATCTAACTTTCCTATTGATGAGTTTAAGTCTCAAATGATGAATGAATTCTAGATGTCGGATATGGGTTTATTGTATTATTTCCTTGGTTTTGAAGTTTATCAAGCTGAAGATGGAATTCTTATCTCACAAAGAAAATATGCCAAGGACCTTCTCAGTAATTTTGGCATGCTTAATTGCAAGCCTGTAGCTACACCCATGAATATTAATGAGAAATTGCAGCTAGAAGATGGAGAAAAAATGGCAAAAGCAAAGAGGTTCAGAAGCTTGGTTGGAGGTTTAATTTATTTGACTCACACTAGGCCCAATATTGCATTTCCTATTGGTGTTATTTCTAGGTTTATGCAGCAACCTTCAAAGGTTCATTATGGAGCAACAAAACAGGTCTTGCGATACATTGCTAGAACTTTGGAGTATGGCATTTGGTACTCAAAAACTTTAATTTTCAGATTGTGTGGGTTTACAAATAGTGATTGGGCAAGTTCTTTAGATGATAGAAGAAATGTATTAGCAAATGTTTTCACTCTAGGTTCAGGGGTGATCACTTGGAGTTCTAAGAAGCAAGCTACAACAACATTCTCGATGTAACACCCCAAACACTACCTAGACGTTATGGCCGAATCTAGAAGTGTTACGAAAAAGGGTTTTGAAACTGACGATACTTCGATAAAACCATGTTTAGTTATTTGATTAAACGTCCAAGTATTATAAAACATATACATTACTGAAACCGTTATATGATGTTCTTTAAAGTTAACCATTTATTTCACAACAGAAGTTTGAAATCTTTTAAAACCAAAATCGAGCTCGGGTTTCCAAAAACCCATTTGTTTTCGTAAAGTTTTTTTTGTTGATGTTATGAAAAAAAAAGCAAAACCAAAAATTAAAACCAAATAGTCCACAGAGAGTCCCAAAAAGTACAAACTCTTAAAAAAATCCAGAATTTAAAATTAGACCATTATTACTAAATAAAAACAATTCACTGCCGAGTGGTCACCGCTGAGCCTTCGTCGCACTGACCCACCTATGTCTGTGGATTGCCTAAACAGAACAGACAAATAGATGTGAGTTTTCGTAAACTCAGTGTGTAACCCAACAGAAATAGTCATGTAACATACACAGAGTTTCATATAGGTCAGATACAGATTTGGACCTAAGTCCATAATAGTAACAGATATCAGAATCAGATGACAGATTAGACATACAGAATCCTACCCCAATCCTCTACACACCATCTCCGTCCATCCCATCACACCATGTGGGGTTAAAAACACCCACCTATCCTTACACACCATATATTGTCGATCCGACACAAAACAGATAGTACCCAGTCAAGCTGCCAGAATATAGGCGAAAGGTCACTGTACAAATCACTTCCTCCACATATACAAATCCCACCCCAAACAAAGATACATAATATATTTTAACATGCTCGTATACAGATAACATATTTAACAACCCGGTTTTAGCTAAATCAGAATAGTGGTTTTGGAACCACAAATTCGATGTCAAAAAATTATATTAATATTATTTTCAGTATTTACAGCATGTTATTTGATATGTGTGAAAATCTCGTGAGCTAATCTTATCGATTGGTTGGTTAATTTGATAAAAAAGACTAAATCGCGTAAAATGCAAAAGTACTGTTCTATTAGCTAAATGTGTCAAATAGCTATAGAACCTTAATGTTAAGGTCCTTATGTTGTAATTAGACCATTAAATTGGTGAGTGGACATATATGGACGTTTAATGGATGTTTTAAATGGTTTTTCATTAAGGTTATTATGGTAATTAGCATAATTATCATATGTTAAATAAAACAAAAACTAAATTATGCCTTCATATCATTTTCCACCACCGAATTCTAGGGCTTGAGAAGCCATTTTTATACCTTCAAGTTCGGCACTTCTACTTTCATCAATTAGGTATGTGTTTTTGATCGGTTTTTGATGATTTGTATGTTTTTGTAATCATTGCAGCTCAATCTAGCTAGCCCGTACCTTTAATTTCAAAACTGTTAAAGATTTTAAGAGTTTCCATTGTTGAATCTATGTGTTCTTTGATGTTTAATGTTGAAATATGAAAGCTTGATGATAGTTTTACATGTTCTGTTAAGTTATTTTTGATGAAAATGCATAATAGGGATTAAATTGTAAAATGTGTTAATTTTGTGGTTGAAATGTGGAATAAATGAAAGTTTTGGACTGCTAGGGACCTATATATAATTCGTCCAAGCATGGGTTTTGTTGAATTGTGTGAATTTTGTGTATTTGTGAAATATGGACTAAATTGATTAAATACGAAAGTTTAGGGTGTAATGTGTAAAAATGCCCAAATGTGTATATTTGGATTAATTGAATGAGTAGATGAATAAATAAGTTAATTTTGAATTCATATAGATCAAGAAAGAAAGAATTCAGATTTAGATCAGGAGGAAAGCAAGGTTATCGAGTAGTCGACCCGATCTGTCAATTTCGAATATGAGGTAAGTTTGTATGTAATGATTACATTATAAATCTATGTTAAAATGCTTTAATATTGCATAAATTGTTAAAACAGGATTATGGATAATGTATGAATTGTGAAAACGACTTTACGGATGCATTCAATGATAGAAACGAAAAGTGTGAAAGCCATGTTGAACCTTAAGAATAGTTTTGGATACTATTGACATGTTAGTAAGTGATACGTTGAGTGATAAGTTACCTTAATTTGGCTACGGGATGGTATAGGTACTTATCGTACGAGACTCCTGAGTATTTGATTTCTATTCCGATTGGTTCAACAGGTAAATGAATGATGTGGTTGATAAAGAGGTTAGTAACCTATTCGTGTGTTAAATAGTGAAAGTTCAATGAGTTTGTATTTGATCATGTTTTGAGACATTAGAAAGGTTTGTAGTTAATGTGTATATGGTTTTGTTATGTGTAATTGGTTGATTTGCGTTTATTCAATGAAATAAGTTATTCACATACGAGCTTACTAAGCTATGAAGCTTACTTCGTGTTATTTTTCTATGTTTTATAGTGAATCAAGGCTAACTCGGATCCGAGAGTCGTTGGGAACATCATCGCACTATCAAACATTTATGTTGGTACTTTTGAATTATACATTATGGTATATGACATGTATAGGCTAGATGTGGTATTTTGGTTGTGATCATAGCCATGAGATTTGGTTTGTAAATGATGTTAATATTGATGTGTGTTTGGCTATTAGAAATGGCTTGTAAATGTACATGTTCTGGTTTGTGTATATATATAGCCATGAGTGATGGCTTATTTTGGTATGTTTGGTGCGAATGTGGTTATGGTTTTATAGTTGCTCAAATGGTTAATTGATTTGTGGATAAACGCTTGAGAAATGTCTTGATGACGTATGATTTTAGATGTTGTGTTGTTTATTTATAGGGTAAGTTATGTATGTGTGAATTATGGTAAATGAACCATATGGTTTGATATTGTTTTGGCATGTATTTGGCTAAGTAAATGGTAGTGATTTGAGAATTGGAATAGATGAAATTATAATGGTATGAATTGTGCATTTGGTTGCATAATTGTATGATGAAATGGTAACATTTTGCCTTGTATAGGTACATTGAAGTTGGGGTGGCAAATTGGCCTTGCAAAACGCCTATTTTTGTCCACACGGGTAGACACACGGGCGTGTGTCTTAGCTGTGTGTGACACACGGTCATGTTACATGACCGTATGTCCCCTGGTGATAAAATTGAATTGAAGTCAGTATGCTCCACATGGTCTCACATACGGACGTGTGACTGGCCGTGTGGTACAAGTTAGTATACCCCCTAATTGGCACACGGCCTAGTACACGGGCATATGACTTGGTCGTGTTGCATAAGTCAGTATACCCTACAGGTTTGGCACGGCCTAGCACACGGCCTGGCACACAGGCGTGTGTGGCCACTTCGAAGGGCACACGGGCTAGATACACGGGCGTGTGGTTGGCCGTGTGACCTAAGCCAATATGTATGCCCTATTTGTACACGGCCTGAGACACGGGCGTGTGTGGAGCCGTGTGAGGCACACGGTCCGTTCACACGAGCGTGTGACCCCTGTATGGTTAAAATTTTTCTAAGTTTCCAAAAATTTTCATATGTTATCGATTTAGTCCCGAACCACTTCTAAAGCATGTTTAAGGCCTCGTAGGCAAGTATAGCTTATAAGGGACAATGTAATTGTGTTGAATGATTTGAGAATAAATGATTTATGTTTGATAAATGTATGCTATATGTTGTAAATTAATCTGTAATACCTCGTAACCCTACTCTAGCGACGGATACGGGTTAGGGGTGTTACATTTTATTGGTATCAGAGTTACGTTTAGTCGATTCTAGGACTAACGTAGCGTGTGTGAGAGTCTAGCTATACATGCCATATATACTCTGCGATAGTGTGATGATTTCTGACAGCTTAAATTGTGTTTCCGTATAGTAATGAATCCCGAACGAGCTATAGCTGATGATGTAGAGGTAATGCACCTGCTCCCACTCAAAGGGTAGAGCCATCTGATTCTAGGCCTGTAACAAGTAGCCACGAGGGAGAGGCTAAATAAGCATTTTTCCAAATAATGAACGAGTGGTTCACGAAGTTCATTCGAATGAATCCGGCTGCTCAACAACCTCCATCCCCACCTATTCCTCAACAAATCCCTATTGTTCCTCAAGTTATAGATCCGATAAGGTTGAACAAGCCACCAGTAGATAACATTCGTAAATATGGGGCTGAAGAGTTTCGGGCTACTGTTAATGATGATGCTGAGAGAGTTGAGTTCTGGCTCAAAAATACGATTCGAGTATTTGATGAATTGTCTTGTACTCCTGATGAATGTATTAAATGTGTTGTATCTTTGTTTAGAGACACCGCGTATCAATAGTGGAACACGTTGATATCTGTGGTTCCGAAAGAACAAGTTACTTGGGAGTTCTTTCAATCCGAATTTTGAAAGAAATACATCAGTCAAAGATTTCTCGATCAAAAGCACAAAGAGTTTCTAGAATTAAGACAAGGCCGAATGACTGTAACCAAGTATGAAAGAGAATTTGTACGGTTGAGTAAGTATGCCAGGGAGTATGTTTCTACCAAAGAGATTATGTGTAAGCGGTTTGTTGACGGGTTGAACAAAGATATAAAATTACTAGTCGGAATTTTAGAGTTGAAAGAATTTGTCGTTCTGGTTGAAAGGGCTTGTAAAGCTGAGGATCTTAGCAAAGAAAAGAGAAAAGCAGATTCAGAAGTTAGAGACTCAAGAAAAAGATCGATGAGTAAGCCGTATCATTCTTCATCGAAGAAATTCAGAGATTCATACGCTCATCCAAATGCTTCAAACGAATATTCGAATAGAGATTGTAGAAAACAATACTCAAGTTCTAAAGCTCAAGCTACATCAGTATCGAGTGTTGGTAGTGTGAGAGACAACAAACCCGACTGTCAGCAGTGTGGGAAACGAAATTTTGGAGAATGCTGGAGTAAAAGTAATAAAGCTTGTTACAAATGTGGTTCGCTAGATCACTTCATCCGAGATTGCCCTGAGCTGGATAAGAAAGATAAAGTTCAGAATATGAGACCAAGTAACATGTCGAATAGAGTTAGACCACCTAGAATTGCCAGAAATGTAAGTGGTAGTAGAGGGGCGACAAAGGGTTCAGCTGTGAGATCCGAGGCCAGAACACCTGCTATAGTCTATGCTATTCGCGCTCACGAAGAAACATTATCTCCAGATGTTTATCACCGGTACTCTCTATGATACTAATATGGTTGCATTGATAGATCCAAGATCAACTCATTATTATATATGTATTAATTTAGTATCTAGTAAGACTTTACCTATAGAGTCTACTGAATTTGTGATTAGAGTATTGAACCCCTTAGGCAAATGTGTTTTGGTTGACAAAGTCTGCAAGAATTGTCCATTAATGAATCGGTATTTTTGTTTTCCAGCTAATCTGATGTTGTTGTCATTCGATGAATTTGATGTGATTTTGGGTATGGATTGGCTAACGATACATGATGCTATAGTGAATTGTTGTAGAAAGACAATTGAACTAAATTGTCAGAATAATGAGACTATTAGAATTGAATCTGATGATCTAAATATTTTGCCGGTTGTGATCTCGTCTATGTTAGCTCAGAAATTTGTGAGAAAGGGGTGTGAAGCTTATCTTGCTTATGTACTTGATACAAAAGTGACAGAAACAAAGATTGAATTAGTACTAATTGTGTGCGACTATCCAGATGTATTTCCCGAAGAATTACCAGGTTTGCCACCTATCAAAGAGGTTGAGTTTGGTATTGAATTAGTACCAGGAGCAACGCCGATATCTATAACTCCGTACAGAATGGCCCCGACAGAGTTAAAAGAATTGAAAGCTTTGTTGTAAGAGTTAACAGATAGAGGTTTTGCTAAACCGAGTTTCTCTCCCTGGAGTGTACCGGTGTTATTTGTGAAAAAGAAAGATGACATAATGAGAATGTGTATAGACTATCGACAGCTCAATAAAGTGACAATCAAGAATAAATACCCTTTGCCACGAATAGATGATTTGTTTGATCAGTTAAAAGGGGCAACAGTGTTTTTAAAAATTGATTTGAGATCAGGTTATTACCAGTTGCGAGTTAAAGACTCAGATGTGCCAAAGACTGCATTTAGAACAAGGTACGGACACTACGAATTTCTTGTTATGCCTTTCGGACTAACAAATGCACCCGCTGTTTTTATGGACTTGATGAATCAGATTTTCAGGTCGTACTTAGACCGACTTGTAGATGTGTTTATTGATGACATTTTGATTTACTCTCATGATGAATCTGACCATGCCGAGCATTTGAGAATCGTGTTACAAACTTTGAGAGATAAACGGTTGTTTGCAAAGTTCAGCAAATGTGAGTTTTGGCTACAATAGGTTGGTTTTCTGGGGCATATAGTTTCAGCCGCGGGTATTCGAGTTGACCCGAGCAAAATTTCTGCGATTATAGATTGGAAGCCTCCGAGAAAAGTATCTGAAGTCTGTAGTTTTTTGGGAATAGCCGGATATTGTAGACGATTTGTGAAAGGCTTCTCAATGATTGCGACTCCGATGACACGATTGCTTAAAAAATATGTTAAATTTGAATGGTCAGAAAATTGTCAGTAGAACATTATTGACAGAGGCACCAGTGTTAGTTCAGCCTGAGTCAGGTAAAGTATTCGTAGTTTTCAGTGATGCATCGTTAAATGGCCTGGGTTGTGTTTTGATGCAGGAAGGCAAAGTTATAGCTTATGCCTTGAGACAGTTGAAGCTGCATGAAAAGAATTATCCGACGCACGATCTAGAATTAGTCGCGATAGTGTTCACATTGAAAATTTGGCGTCATTACTTGTTTGGTGAGAAATGTCATATTTATACCGACCATAGAAGTTTGAAATATTTGATGACTCAGAAATATTTGAATTTGCGACAGCGAAGATGGCTAAAATTGCTAAAAGATTATGAATTAGTGATTGATTATCATCTGAGGAAAGTGAACGTAGTTGCTGATGCTTTAAGCCTAAAGTCCTTATTTGCTTTGTCTGACGACGGTTCGATAGTAGCTGAGTTGAAAGCGAGACTGTTATTTCTACAGCAGATTTGTAAGGCGAAAAAATTTGATAATGAATTATAAGCAAAACGAGCTCAGTGTGAGTCGACTTCTGATTCAGAGTTTTGAATAGGGCTTGATGATTGATTGATGTTTCGTAATAGAATATTTGTACCAAGAAATTTTGAGCTCATTCAAAAGATTCTAAACGAAGCACATAGTAGTTGTTTATCAATACATCCGGAAAGTACGAAAATGTATTACAATTTGAAATAGCTTTATTGGTGGCACATCATGAAACGAGATATTTTAGAATTTGTTTCAAAATGTTTGATTTGTCAGCAAGTCAAAGCTGAGCATCAAGTGCCGTCAGGTTTATTACAACCTATTATGATTCCTGAGTGGAAATGGGATAGAGTAACAATGGATTTTGTATCAGGTTTGCCCTTATCTTCAAAAAAGAAAGATATGATCTGGGTTGTTGTTGACAGATTGACGATGTAACACCCCTAACCCGTATCCATCGCTGGACTAGGGTTACGAGGCATTACCGAATAAAACATAGTTCAGAACAGACATTCTTTACAATTCATATGCCCAGTAATGTATTCTCCTTTATAAAATTTTCCAAAATAAATTAATAAACCAACCTCTTATTCATACAAGTCAAAATCATCTATTTGAATCACATAACTAACCACACAAGTCATGCTTTATCGAATATTCTCTTATACGAACTATATTTCAATATCTAACCATTTCAATTACGTTTGCTAATTCAAAACTTTCAAGCCAAGCCATCAAATATTAAAACTAATTTGTACATGTTTCATAATTACAAAAATTCAAGCCATATGGCCATCATTTCCATGACATTCGAATACCCAATTTATAATCAAACATATTTCATTTCATATACTGAACATATATCGAGACACCTATTTGTTTACATCTATTCCATAACAAATCAACGATCATACCATTTTATAAATCTAAGTACATTCACATATTAAGTTGATCTAACCCATATCATTAACAAAATAACAAATGTAACATTTAATAAACATTATACATGCGCCTGTTAAACTAATTTGGCCATATCTCATAGTTTAATAATCATTTGCACATAAAACGTTAGGTAACTTTATACATGACCAACTATATTTTTAACATCATCCAACCATGCGCATAACACCCTAAAACCAAAAGCCATTTCTAAATACAATTACCAAATCATAGCATTTTCAAAATTATAACCTTATGTACATTTTACTAAATCAAATTTAACCATTTTCGAATACAAATGCCAAGTCATAAAATATCTAATTTGCAACTAAATAACATATCAAACATGTTATATTCAACCACACACATGAACCACATACCTAATTCACATGCTAATTATCATGCCTATAATTCATATACACAACCAATTAATATATATTCAATAATCAATCATCCAATTTAACTTCCATAACAATTAGATTATATACATTCTTTGTCATTCAAAACCGAGCCTAAATAGTCAAATACCATAGTCAAACATATAACTACTTATATATAACACATTTTATAACCATCCATTGAATCAACAATTTGATCTTTTTAAAACGAACTACAAGCAAACATTAAATAAGCATATGTATCCATATCTCAAATGTCCAACAATTTAAATAAACAACCTTTCGGTTATCAAATTTAACTCAATAAATCATAGCATTTCCATCACTCAATCTATAAGCTAAACATATTATCTCATATTTTAACATCAAAACAATATGTCATTTATAGTTATTCAAATGACCCTTTTATCAAACCAAATTATACCACTTTTCATGCTTCCAAAATGAGTTAATTAACAAGCCAAATATATATCCTACTTACCACTCCTCATTGCCAAATCATATAACCAACATCACAACATATTTACCATAAAACATACCTCTCAATTAAGCTTATAACATGACCAAATATAATTACCAACATTTGCATCATGAACAAGTCATTTTCGCATGGCTATATATATATACAAATTTCAAAACCAAATATATCAAAACTAGTCCATACATGCCACATAACCAAATCTCAAAGCATTTATTTACTAAAAAAATATTGGATAGTGTGATGAGATCTCCCACGACTTCCAACCCGAGCAAGTCTCTGAAACTCTATAACATAGGAAAAACACACGGAGTAAGCTTTGAAAGCTTAGTAAGCTCGTATCTTAATAAACTTAACATAGCATATAATTTCATTACAATGCCATAAGCATGATATGTTATCACACACAACTTTTCTAAATTTATAACAAGATCTCATTTCAAATTATCATTATTCAATATTATACTACATAACTAGCTAACTGTAGCTTTCACAAGCTTATTCAATTCAATTCTCATATATCATTTACTTCACATTTTCATATAGCCAAAGGAGTACATTATGGGAAATAACACATTCAATCATATATCTTTCTCATATAAATCTCATATCATCATTTATACTCAAATTCACCTTTCATTCATATAGTATCTGACAATTTGACTTATGCAACTTTATAAATCACAACTTATACATTTGTTCCTATTTCCTTTGCACATATTCACATTCATTTCCATATACATCACATAACATTCTTTGCACATATACTTACCTTTCATTTCCAAACATTGTATACCTTTCAACGTACCTGAATCGGAATGTCATTTACTTAATCACTTATTTCTCGAAATGCCCATTGAACCGTTAGGAATCAATAAGGATACTCGGATAGCTCAGAAAGCTCATACAATGCTAATGTCCCAGACGTGGTCTTACATGTAATCAAATATCGATGCTACGTCCCAAACAGGGTCTTACACGAAATCATATACGATGTCGATGTCCTAAACATGGTCTTACACGTAAATCTCAAATCGATGCCAGCGTCCCAGACATGGTCTTACACGATAACACATCAGAATCCTATGTCATGACATATGTATCCTTACTATTCCTATGGTTTGTACGGGGCTTTCAGATGTCATCACATTGTCAATGCTTTCTTGTATTCATATATTATGCTTCTCGAACAATTTAATATCATAATAACATATATAAGTTATTCAAAATACATATATATTTACATTACCATAAGACATTGAATTCAATCACACAAATGATATGAATTTATAACATGATTTCGTAACGTCTATTAAAATACGAACTTACCTCGTTCGTAGTAATGGCAAATTAAGTCCACTAATCTGATATTTTGACTTCCCCTCGATCTAGATCCAAATTCCGCTTTTGCCAATCTAATCAATATCAAAATTAACTTATTTATTCAACATTTCATTAAATTTTCAACCAAAAACATATAAATGGGAAATTTGCATTTTAGCCCCTAACATTTCACATTTTTGCAATTTAGTCCCTATTTCATAAAACACAAAATATTCAAGATTTCACTACACCCATGCTTGGCCGAATTTCACTAAGGTCCCTAGCAGCTCATTTTTTTCATTTATTTCACAATTTAACCTCTCAATTTACACTTTTCTTAATTTAATCCCTAATTGACATTTTTGTCAAAAAATCACTTTACAAAACATATATATCAAACACCAAGCCTGCATAATTCATCATCAAACATCATAAAACCCATGAATTCATTAACAGCAACTTTCAAAATCATCAACACTTTCAAAAATTGAGGCACGGGCTTAAGAGAACACTAAACAACGATCACAAAAACATAAAAATTATCGAAAACCGAGCAAAACACATACCTGAATTAAGCTTCAAGAGTGCCGAATATTAAAGCTCATCCATGGATTCTTTTTCTTCAACATTCGGCCAAAGATGAACATGCATGCCTTGCTTTTAATGTTTTGTTTTATTTATTTATAATTTAACACAAAAATTAACATTTTAACCATTATAAAATAATTAAAAACTATATATTAAAAGCCTAATGCCATCCACTCAATTATATAATGGCCAAATTTCATTTTAAGGACTTCACAATTAATAGACCATAGCAATTTAGTGCTTTAACAATTAGATTGCCACTTTTGCATTTTACGCGATTAAGTCCTTTTATAAAATCGAGCACACAAACGATAAAATTTCCACACGAAAATTTCACACATATTAACTCACATACTCTAAACACCAAAGATAATATTAAAATATTTTTGACTCAAATTTGTGGTCCTAAAACCACTGTTCTGACTAGGGTCTAAACCGGGCTGTTACAGACGGAATCAACTCATTTCATTCCGGTACGTACAGAATTCTCACTTGCTAAATTAGCTGAGTTGTATATTTCTAAAATTGTGAGATTACATGGTGTTCCCCTATCTATTGTTTTTTATAGAGATTCAAGATTTACTTCGCGATTTTGGAAGAAATTGCAAGAAGCTTTCGGTTCAAAATTGCATTTTAGCACTGCGTTTCACTTGCAAATGGATGGTCAGTCTGAACGAGTTATTCAGCTACTTGAGGATATGTTGCATTGTTGCATTCTTGAGTTTGAAGGTAGTTAGGAGAAATATCTACCTCTAATTGAATTTGCTTACAATAATAGCTTCCAATCGAGTATAAAGATGGCACCGTACGAAGCTCTATACGGTTGTAAATGTAGAACACCATTGTACTGGACTGAGCTTAGCAAAAATAAGCTTCACGGGGTTGATCTGATCAGAGAGACTGAAGAAAAAGTGAAAGTAATTCGCGATTGTTTGAAAGCAGCTTCGGATCGCCAAAAATCGTACGCAAACTTGAAACGGAAAGATATTGAGTTCCAAATTGGGGATAAAGTATTTTTGTAAGTGTCACCGTGGAAAAAGATATTGCGGTTTGGTCGGAAAGGGAAATTGAGTCCGCGATTCATCGGATCGTATGAGATTGTTGAGCGAGTTGGGCCAGTGCCATATCGACTATCTTTACCGTCTGAGTTAGAGAAAATAAATAATGTGTTTCATGTGTCGATGCTTCGACGATACCGATCTGACCCTTCACATGTCATTTCCCTGACCGAGGTTGAAATTCAGTCTGATATGTCATATGCTGAAGAATTGATTCAATTTTTATCTCGTGAGATCAAAGAGCTGAGAAATAAGAGAATCGCATTAGTGAAAGCATTATGGCATCGACACAGGGTTGAGGAAGCTACATGGGAACCTGAGGATGCTATAAGAAAACAATACCCGAACCTATTCACTGGTAAGAATTTTCGGGGACAAAAATCCCTAAAGGGGGAGAGTTGTAACAGCCCGGTTTTAGCTAAATTGGAATAGTGGTTTTGAAACCATAAATCCGATGCCAAAAAATTATTTTAATATTATTTTCAGTATTTAAAAACATGTTATTTGATATGTGTGAAAATTTCGTGAGCTAAGTTTATCGATTGGTTGGTTAATTTGATAAAAATGACTAAATCGGGTAAAATGAAAAAGTACTATTTTATTGGCTAAAGGTGTCAAATAGCTATAGAACCTTAATGTTAAGGTTATTATGTTGTAATTAGACCATTAAATTGGTGAGTGGACATATATGGACATTTAATGGATGTATTAAATGGTTTTTCATTAAGGTTATTATGGTAATTAGCATAATTATCATATGTTAAATAAAACAAAAACCAAATTATTCCTTCATATCATCTTCCACCATCGAATTATATGGCTTGAGAAGCCATTTTTATACATTCAAGTTCGGCACTTCTATTTTCATCTATTAGGTATGTGTTTTTGATCGGTTTTTGATGATTTCTATGTTTTTGTAATCGTTGCAGCTCAATCTAGCTAGCCCGTACCTTTAATTTCAAAATTGTTAAAGATTTTGAGAGTTTCCATTGTTGAATCTATGTGTTCTTTGGTGTTTAATGTTGAAATATGAAAGCTTGATGATAGTTTTACATGTTTTGGTAAGTGATTTTTGATGAAAATGCATAATAGGGATTAAATTGTGAAATGTGTTAATTTTGTGGTTGAAATATGAAATAAATGAAAGTTTTGGACTGCTAGGGACCTATATATAATTCGGCCAAGCATGGGTTTTGTTGAATTTTGTGAATTTTGTGTATTTGTGAAATAGGGACTAAATTGATTAAATGCGAAAGTTTAGGGGCTAATGTGTAAAAATTCCCAAATGTGTATTTTTGGATTAATTGAATGAGTAGATGAATAAATAAGTTAATTTTGAATTCATATAGATCAAGAAAGAAAAAATTCGGATTTAGATCTAGGGAAAAGCAAGGTTATCAAGTAGTCGACCCGATCCGCCAATTCCGAATACGAGGTAAGTTTGTATGTGATGATTACATTATAAATGTACGTTAAAATTCTTTAATATTGCATAAATTGTTAAAACGGGATTATGGATAATGTATGAATTGTGAAAACGACTTACGGATGCATTCGATGATAGAAATGAAAAGTGTGAAAGGCCTGTTGAACCTTAAGAATAGTTTTGGATACTATTGACATGTTAGTAAATGATATGTTGAGTTGGCTTCGGGCCATGATATTAGCACTTCGGGTGCGTATTTTACCGATTTGGCTTCGGGCCATGCATATCGGATGATTTGGCTTCGGGCCATGATAATAGTTCTTGGGATAAATTACCTTGATTTGGCTACGGGCCATGGTATAAGTACTTATTGTACGAGACTCCTGAGTATCTTATTTCTATTCCGAATGGTTCAATGGGTAAACGAATGATGTGGTTGAGAAAGAGGTTAGTACGAGGTGATATAGGTACGTATAGAACCTATTTGTGTACTAAATAGTGCAAGTTCGATGAGTTTGTATTTGATCATGTTTTGAGATATGAAAAAGGTTTGTAGTTAATGTGTATATGATTTTGTTATGTGTAATTGGTTGATTTGCATTTATTCGATGAAATAAGTTATTCACATACGAGCTTACTAAGCTATGAAGCTTACTTCGTGTTATATTTCTATGTTTTATAGTGAATCAAGGCTAACTCAGATCCGGGAGTCGTTGGGAACATCATCGCACTATCAAACATCTATGTTGGTACTTTTGAATTATACACTATGGTATATGGCATGTATAGGCTAGATGTGGTATTTTGGTTGTGATCATAGCCATGAGATTTGGCTTGTAAATGATGTTAATATTGATGTGTGTTTGGTTATTAGAAATGGCTTGTAAATGTACATGTTCTGGTTTTTGTATATATATAGCCATGAGTGATGGCTTATTTTGGTATGTTTGGTGTGAATGTGGTTATGGTTTTATAGTTGATCAAATGGTTAATTGATTTGTAGAGTATAAATGCTTGAGAAATGCCTTGATGAGGTATGATTTTAGATGTTGTGTTGGTTATTTATAGGGTAAGTTATGTATGTGTGAATTATGGTAAATGAACCATATGGTTTGATATTGTTTTGGCATGTATTTGGCTAAGTAAATGGTTGTGATTTGAGAATTGGAATAGATGAAATTATAATGGTATGAATTGTGCATTTGGTTGATGATTTTGGATGCGTAATTGTATGATAAAATGGTACCATTTTGCCTTGTGTAGGTACATTGAAGTTGGGGTGGCAAATTGGCCTTGCAAATGGCCTATTTTTATCCACACGGGCAGAGACACGGGCGTGTGTCTCAGTCGTTTGTGACACACGGTCATGTTACACGGCCGTGTGTCCCTGGTGATGAAATTGAATTAAAGCCAGAATGCTTCACACGGTCTCACACACGGGCGTGTGACTAGCCGTGTGGTACAAGTCAGTATACCCCCTAAATGGTACACGGCCTAGCACACGGGCTTGTGACTTGGCTGTGTTGCATAAGTCAACATACCTTACAGGTTAGGCACTGCCTAGCACACGGCCTGGCACACGGGCGTGTGTCGCCACTTTGAAGGGCACACAGGCTAGACATATGGGCGTGTGGTTGGCCGTGTGACTCAAGTCAGTATGTATGCCTTATTTCCACATGGGCATGTTTCGAGCCGTGTGAGGCACACAGTTTGTTCACACGAGCGTGTGACCCCTGTATGGTTAAAATTTTTCTAAGTTTCCAAAAATTTTCGTATGTTATCGATTTAGTCCCGAACCACTTCTAAAATATGTTTAAGGCCTCGTAGGCCCTTATAAGGGACAATGTAATTGTGTTGAAAGATTTATGAGAATGAATGCTTTATGTTTGATAAATGTATGCTATATGTTGTGAATTAATCTGTAATACCTCGTAACCCTACTCTGGTGACGGATACGGGTTAGGGGTGTTACATTTTATTGGTACCAGAGCTACGGTTTAGTCAATACTAAGACTAACGTAGTGTGTGTGAGAATTTAGCTATACATGCCATATATACTCTACGATAGTGTGATAATTCCTGACAGCTTAAATTGTGTTTTTGTATAGTAATAGATCCCGAACGAGTTGTAGCTGATGATGTAAAGAGTAATGCGTCTGCTCCCACTCAAAGGGTAGCGACATCTGATTCTAGGCCTGTAACGAGTAGCCACGAGGGAGAGGCTAAACAAGCCTTTTTCCAAATAATGAACGAGTGGTTCACGAAGTTCGTTCGAACGAATCTGGTTGCTCAAAAACCTCCACCTCCACCTATTCCTCAACAAATCCCTATTGTTCCTCAAGTTATAGATCCGATACGGTTGAACAAGCCACCAGTAGATAAGATTCGTAAATATGGGGCTGAAGAGTTCCGGGCTACTGCTAATGATGTTGCTTAGAGAGCTGAGTTCTGGCTTGAAAATACGATTCGAGTATTTGATGAATTGTCTTGTACTTTTGATGAATGTATTAAATGTGCTATATCTTTGCTGAGAGACACCGCATATCAGTGTTGGAACACATTGATATCTGTGGTTTCGAAAGAACGGGTTACTTAGGAGTTCTTTCAATCTGAATTTTGCTACATCGAGACGTGAAACACATCACAGATACGGTCCAACTCTAGAGGTAACTCTAACTGATAAGCAACCGGTCCCACACGCTTCAGAATTCGATACGGCCCAATGAACCTAGGGCTTAACTTGCCCTTACGACCGAACCGCAAAACTTTCTTTCATGGAGACACATTAAGGAATACGAAGTCACCCACAACGTACTCAATATCCCTCATTTTTAGATCCGCATAAGAATTCTGTCTATCAGAAGCCGCCTTTAGACAATCCCAAATCAGTCTAACCTTATCTTCAGTCTTGAAAACCAACTCAGGACCCATAATCCGTCGCTCACCCAACCCAGTCCAACATAGCAGAGTACGACACTTACGACCATACAAAGCCTCGTAAGGTTCTATCTGAATGCTAGACTGGAAACTATTATTATAGGCGAACTCACCTAACAGTAGAAAATCCTCCCAACTACCTCAGAAATCAATCACACAAGTTCGAAGCATACCTTCCAATATCTGAATCACCCTCTTAGATTGACTATCGGTTTGAGGATAGAATGCAGTATTGAAGTCTAATCTCGAACCCAAGGCTTCGTAAAGTTTCTTCTAGAACTGAGAAGTGAAGCTAGGGTTCCTATCAGAAATTATTGAAACTGGAACCCCATTCAGTCTTACAATCTTAGATATGTAGAGCTTCGCTAACTTTTGCAGAGAGAAGTCCGTCCAAACAGGAATAAAATGGGCGGATTTGGTCAATTGATCCACGATGACCGAAACGGAATCCTTCTTAGTGGGTGTCAAAGGTAACCCACTAATGAAGTCCATCGCCACTCGTTCACATTTCCATAAAGGAATCCTAACGGGTTGGAGCAAACCCAAAGGCAACTGGTGCTCAGGCTTAACTTGCTGGCACATCAGACAACGAGTAACAAAATATGTTACCTCTCGTTTTAACCCCGACCACCAATACAGCTTACAAAGATCCCGATACATTTTATTTCCACTGGGATGCATAGCATAAGGACTACTATGCACTTCCCTCAGAATCAACTATCTTAGATCAGATTCATTCGGTACACAAACCCGTCCTCGGAAACATAGAACTTCATTCTTATTCAGTCCAAAATCAGAAATACTAACACTCTCAACCTGACGAAACCGTAGAACTAGAGACTCATCCCCTAACTGCTTTTCTTGAATCTGCCCAATCCAAGTCGGCTTAACTTGCAACTCGGCTAACAGACCCCCATCATCGAACAGGCTAAGACGAGCAAACATCGCCCTCAAATCAGTCATTGCTCTACGATTGAGAGCATCAGCCACCACATTGGCCTTACCGGGATGATACTCTATCGTGCAATCATAATCTTTGAGCAGCTCAACCCATCGACGCTATCTAAAATTCAACTCCTTTTTAGTAAGGAGGTACTTGAGACTCTTGTGATCGGTGTAGATAATACACCTCTTGCTATACAGATAGTGCCTTGAAATCTTTAACGTAAACACCACTACAGCTAACTCGAGATCATGTGTCGGATAATTTTTCTCGTGTAACTTAAGCTGTCGGGACGCATAAGCCACAACCTTACCATCTTGCATCAGTATACACCCCAGACCGACATGCGACGCATCACTAAACACTACGAACTCCTTACGAGATTCAGGTTGTATTAGAATAGGAGCCTAAGTCAAAATAAACTTGAGCTTCTTAAAGCTCGATTGTTGCGAATCAATCCAGACGAAATGAACACTATTGCGTAGAAGCTTAGTCAAAGGAGCTGCAATCAGTGAGAACCCCTCGACAAGCCTCTGATAATAACCAGCAAGCCCCATAAAACTGCAAATCTCAGATACGTTCTTAGGCTGTTCCCAATCAAGCACAGCCTCAATCTTTTTAGGATCAATTTGGATCCCCTCAGCAGAAACCACGTGCACCATAAATGTTACCTCTCGCAACCAGAATTCACATTTGCTCAACTTAGCGTAGAGTTGTTTCTCTCGAAGCATCTAAAGTATTACTTTAAAATGTTTATCATGCTCATCCTCAAACTTAGAATATACTAGGATATCATCGATGAAGACAACAATGAACTGATCCAGATATGGCTGAAAAACTCGATTCATCAGATCCATGAATGCAGCCAGAGCATTCGCCAAACCAAAGGGCATAACTAGGAACTCGTAGTGCGCATAATGAGTCCTAAATGCCGTCTTATGAATATCAACTTCCTTAACTCTAAGCTAATGATACCCAGATCGAAGACCTATTTTCGAAAATATTGAAGCCTTATGGAACTAATCAAACAGGACGTTGATCCTCAGAAGTGGGTATTTATTCTTCACCGTCAATTTATTCAACTGTCGATAGTCGATGCACATCCTCATGGTACTATCTTTTTTTTCACAAACAAAACCGGTGCCCCCCTCACGAAGACACATTAGGACGGATGAAACCAAGATCCAGAAGCTCTTAAAGTTGAGCCTTAAGCTCTATAAGCTCTTTCGGTGCCCTACAGTATAGAGCGATGGAAACTGGAGCTGTATCCGGTAGAAGTTCAATACTGAACTCAACTTCCCGATTCAGAGGTAAACCCGGTAACTCCTCAAGAAACAAATCCAGAAATTTCCTCACTGTTCTAATATCCCGGACAGAAGAGTCCCTAGAAACTAAAACATTAACATTGGCCAAATACGCCTCACACCCTTTTCGAACCAATTTCTCAGCCAATAGAGCGGAGATTATATTAGACAGGTAATCTTGACGCTCACTAATCACAACCACCTCTTTATCATCCTTGGTCCTCAGAATGACCCTCTTAGTCACGCAGTCCAAACTAACTCAGTGCTCAACTAACATGTTCGTACCCAGAATTAAGTCAAACTCCCCAAACGCTAGCTCCATTAGATTTGCCAGAAACACAGCCAATTGTACTTCCAACAGAACATTCCTATAAAGTCTATTTACCTGAACAGATTGTCCCGAAGGACTCAATACAGTAATGTTACCAAAACACACTCAACAAAAATTCCCAAGTTTTTAGAAACAGCACTAGCTACATAGAAGTGTGTAGAACTTATGTCTATCAAAGTAATATATGAGATATCAAAAATTAAAAACGTACCCGTGATCATATCCGAGGCGTCTTTGTCGTCTCGGCCTCGAGCAGCATAAAACAGTGTAAGTTGCCATGCCTCAGTCTGATTAACACCTCTGCCTGGTACTCTCTGTCCTCGGCCCATACCATTATCACCCCTAGCCGATCCATGACCTCTAGGTGGCTGCTGTATTGTCTTTTGAGGCTGAACAAAACCCGGTCCCATAGCCTGCTTCTAATCGGTACGATGTGGTCACTCTCTAATCCGGTGCTCCAAAGACACACCACAAACAAGCCCCCAATCTCCTCCAATACTCGCCCGGATATCGCCTACCGTAGTCACCACAAGGCTAAATCCCAGTAGGAGGAACAGGAACTCCCACCCTAACAGGTCTATCAAGTCTGGCCCATTTCTTAGGTTTCTGAACAGAACTAAAGGGCTCCAAATCCCTCTTATTCTTGTCTCTCTCACGATCTTTGTTCTGGCACTCCACACGCTTAACCTTATCGGTGTTCTCCGCCTTATCCAAAAGAACTACAAACTCTCGCTCCCTCTATAAAACAATCTATGCCCTCAGACTATACCTCAAGCAGACCTCAAAACAGACACATTTCTCATACTTGGATGCCACAATGCATCGAGCGTAGCAGCTCAATCCCAAAAACTCGGCCTTATATTCGGCTACAGACTTATCACCTTGCGTGAGATTCATGAACTCTCGCCTACGAGCATCAACATAGCTCGCGCCCACATATTTTCCTTAGAAAGAAATCTTAAAGTAGTCCTAGTTCAGACGATCCGGTTGAGTACCCTCCTCAACCGACAACCACCATTGATACACCTCATCGTGAAGCGAAAAAACTGTACCCTTCAATTTCTACTCAGGAGTGCAGTCGATGTCGTTCATAATCCTTTCGGTGGCCTCCAACTAATACTTGGACATAGTAGGGACGACTCTAGTAACGCCCCTCAACAGCTCAGCTCCATTAGACCAGAGTCGTTCAGTTATCAACCCACTGCCCCCAGATCCAAAATGGGGTCCAGCGACCCTCTCCAACTCTCTTAACATGGCTTGAGACAGTGCATCATCCCCAGCCGATCGACTTTGAGACCTAGTCTCAGTAGCAGGTGAAACCGATGTCTCACTCGTATCCAAATTTGACATACTGCCCAGAGAGAAAGATCCAGCTCAAGCCTCCTACGGTGCCCGTCGCACCCACGAATACCGTGAGTTTTACGAGCACTCATCATAATTTTAGTTTTATTTACATTATAAAATTTTATACCTCAGTTCCAGTGTTTATTAACAAATATTTTATGCTTAAAATATCAGAAGTTCAGAAGTATTTCAGAGGTTTCAGTCTCTAACTAACTCAGTACAGTTTCAAAAAGTACTAAATACAGTGTTTTCTAAATTCAGAGATACTTACGGACTCGGTGTACCACGTACTTACTCAAAATGATCCAAATTATTTGAAACCAATTCTTTTTCAAAGCACAATTTTGGAACCCAAAATTCACAACCCGAGTTTTGCAACTTGACTCTGATACCACTAAATGTAACACCCCAAACACGGCCTAGACGTTATGGCCGAATCTGGATGTGTTACAAGAAAGGGTTTTGAAACCGACGATACTTCGATAAAACTAAGTTTAGTTATTTGATTAAGCGTCCAAGTATTATAAAACATATACATTAATGAAATCGTTATATGATGTTCTTTAAAGTTAACCATTTATTTAGTAGCGGAAGTTTGAAATTCTTTTAAAACCAAAACCAAGCTCGGGTTTCCAAAAACCCATTGTTTGCGTAAAGTGTTTTTGTTGACGTTGCGAAAAAGAAAGCAAAACCAAAAGTTAAAACAAAACAGTCCACAGAAAGTCCCAAAAATTACAAACTCTTAAAAAAAGCCAGATTTTAAAATTAGACCATTATTACTAAATAAAAACAATTCATTGTTGAGTGGTCACCACTGAGCCTCCGTCCCACTGACCCGCCTAAGTCTGTGGTTACATGAACAGAGCAGACAAACAGATGTGAGTTTTCGTAAACTTAGTGTGTAACCCAAAAAAAATAGTAATGCAAATGCATAGAATTTCATATACCGTCAGATACAGATTTGGACCTAAGTCCATAATAGTAACAAATATCAGAATCAGATGACAAATCACACATACAAAATCCTATCCCCATTCTCTACACACCATCTTCGCCCATCCCATCACACCATATGGGGTTAAAAACACCCATCTATCCCTATACACCATATAGTGTCGATGCGACATAAAATAGATAGTACGCAGTCAAGCTGCCAGAATATAGGCGAAAGGTCGTCGTACAGGTCACTTCCTCCACATATACAAATCCCACCCCAAACACAGATACAAAATATAGAATTAACATGCTTAACATGCTCATATACAAATAACATATATATATATATATATATACACTCAAACAGAACAATCATGCGTATATATCAGTGTCTTAGCCAAATCAAACTATCAGAATATCAAATCACATGAATAAGGGATTGGTTAGCCGTTACCGACCCTACGGTAGGCCCATAGTCGATCGGAACGACCTGTACAACCTTAGGGAAAATTCAAAATTCTAGGCCTACATGCTCGTGTGGCCCACATGCCTAGATTGGCCTTGCCCGTATGGCCTACACGGCTGTGTCTTGCACATGGCCACGCCTTCGTCAAACACATGGTCGTGTCTCGCACAAGGCCAACCACATGGTCAGCCACACGCCCGTGTAGCATCGACAGACTCTATTTTTGGCTTTCGTCGAAGCTCAATTTTTCATGTTAGGAGCACACACCTAGTTCGATTTTAACACGTAAACAATCCCAAGCCCATCAAAACCTAGAAATCAATATTACACGCTCTCACAATCAGTTTTAATTCTCAATTAAACCGAACCTACAAAATCAACAACGGTGCAACACAAGTGTTAAACACTTACCCACTACTTTGAACGATTCTGACTACGATTCTGCGAGAGGAGAGTCCCGTTCTTCACGATTCACTGCTGCCAAAACCCAAAAATCAAACAATGAAAAGTAACATCAACAGAGATTATCAAAAACTGTTGCCACTGAAACGAGCAAGAACTCACCACCTTCGCTTACCTAAACACATGAAGAGACCAAAGGTTCGTATCACAGCGATTTTGAACAAAAGATTTGATAGAATAAGGAAAAAGAAAGAAGAAACTTTTTATGAGGAAGGGACACAAAAAAGAACGTCAGAGAGAATTGGGAAGAGAGAGAAAAAACACTTTAAAAAAATAAACAAAATAAGATATATCTCAACTTCCCACTAACAACTTAACCTCAACTAATTTGGAATCCTACTTCCACAGAACTAGAGCAAAAATATCACCCATGCTCACACAGGGATTTGAACACAAGACCTCCACAAGCTAACTCCTTACCGCTTGAACCAACAAACTCATTTTGATATGAGTTTATAAACAATAATATATAAGCCCACCCAACAGAGATAAGACTTGGATAAAAAATAAAAAAATCTGCCAAAAGAAATACTTGAACTCAAGACTTCATATACACACCCAAAACATTTAACCACTGAAGTAGATACATATTTATGTTAGATTTCACAAAAACAGACTTAAATTATTTAGGGCGTTACAGTCAACCTCAGAGGCTAAATATGTAGCAGCAACAGCAACAGCTTGTCAAGCTATTCGGTTAAGGAGAGTGTTAGCATATCTTCAACAAGAGAAAAAATGTGCAACAGAGATATTTTGTGACAACAAATCAACTATCTCCATGACAAAGAATCCAACATTTCATAGTAGAATAAAGCACATCGGTATTCGTTATCATTTCATTCGTGATTTGGTAGCAAAAGAGGAGATATCTTTATAGTATTGCAGCACCCAAGAGCAACTAACAGATATGTTAACAAAGGCTTTATCAAAGGAGAAGTTTAGCTATTTTAGAAGTCTACTTGGTGTTTGCAACTTTGAATCAAGAGAGAGTGTTGAGAATTTATTCAAAGTAGTGGATTGTTTAGTTGACCAAGTATCTCGGTAAAATCTTTGTTAGTTCCAGATTTTCAGTTTAATTGAATGAGTTGTTAGCTATTTTTGTGTTAAGGTAGTTTCTTTGTAAGCTTATAAATATAAGCATTTGCTTTATTTTATCAATTCAGTGTTCATCAATAATGGAATAACTTTGATGCATATTGTAATTGTCTCTTTCACATTTCCTTCTTCAACACATAAGTCATAGCCATATTTTTTTATTGTAGAAGCCATCGCCTCAACCGCGATTGATCCAAACTTCGAATCACCACCAACAACATTGATACCCACAATAGACCAATTTGGAGAGTGAAACTTTTATTTGATAAATCACTCTCGAAATCGATCAACACCTCAAAAGCCATCAATTGAAAACCTTATATTAAACCAAGAAAAAATTGTTGTTTGTGAACCCAAAATATGAAATCCACACCCCAATCCGACCCCATTCTATGTTGATTCACTTGTAAGCATACGAGTTATCCAACTTTGTTCAATCCACAACACGATTCATTGCAAATATCATATACCAAAATTTAAAAAAAAAAAAAAAAAGTTACCAACATAAAAAATTTTGTCAAGTTTATCGCTTTTCAAAACAATAAGGAAATTACCACTTGGATTTTTCAGTCATTTTGGTATGTATACTTTCATTTTGTCCACCCCATTTGGAACTCCCATTTTTTTATTAAAACATATGATGTGAGAATAAGCAACCAATAAAAACTTATCGAAACCATAGTATTAGGATGATGAAATTAGGAGAGTGATGTTTGCAGTGGGGTCTCTTAAAACTCTTGGCCTGGATGGTGTCCAAGACTAATTTACCACCACTTTTACGATATCATATACGCGGTTTGTTTTAAGAAAACTTTAACGGTTCTACTGATCTAATACTCTAACAAGATCTCCGATAATAGGAACAAGGTTAATATTGAAACCGATTATAAAGACCTCATCATCACTCCTAATAGCAACTCTTGAAGACCTACTATTTTAGTTTTGGCTGAAAACATGGAATTTGTTTTTTGCTCTGCACCTTGCAAACAGAGCAATGGAACCGACGAATGGGGGCACAAGTACAACAAATTTATTTTTCATTGTAATGGATAATTGGTCAAAATAATAAAATTATTATTCTAAGATAAACACGTCAGCATAGATTCACATAAAGAATTTAACCCAAATATGGAAGTAATTATTAAGACCCCTAATGTGAAAATAATGCTCAAATTATAGCAATTAATCACATATCTAATCGAGTTTGAATTTGCAATTGCAAATGCAAATATTAAAATGAGGGTCCTAATGCAATATCGGCCTTTTAATTATGGAAAATTTAAAAATCTAATTACCAGCTTTGATTTTCTAAAAGCGAACTTTTTAGATTTAAAATTTTGGAAAAGCAAAATCTGAATATTAAATTTTAGGTGGATTACTGAAACTAAAAGTGAGTCAAAATTATTAAATAATTTTCAAAAGTTCATCCTAATAATTAAAATAGAAAATAAAATAATTGAATCCAAAAGTAAAAAAGATATTTATTTGATGACATATGAAAAGATTTGGACAGAAGGCAAATGAAATAAGGCATGACTGGTACGATCCGAAACACATGCATCACCCAAACTCAATGGTGTTACGTCAAATATCAATGGCTGAATGATTGTGTGTTTTTGAAAAAGGGGCCCATTTTAAACAGCGACTCCAACATCATTCTGGAAAGCTGAAACCCCTCTTTCAATTTTCCATCACACAAACATAGGAACGTATATACCACATCCAGATATTCAACGTCTCAGATTATTCGTGAAGGAATATATGGATTACGCCTACGCTGTAACTATTTTCATATTTTCCTTAAACATTTTATTGTGATGTTAATATTCAGAGCACTTTTTTTTTTGTAATTTTAAACTAAAAAATTATTAAAAACATATCTTTTACTCTATTTCTGAAATAAAATAAAAATAATTATCAATACATATAAAAACAAACTTCATATTATATTTGCAAAAATAAATATCACAATTTCCTTTTTCTATTTGTATGACTGTTTATACTTATTTTCATTTTCAATTTTATAAATTAATAAAGCAGTGTCAAATCACAATCATACTTTTTTGAATAATTTATTCATAAATTAAAAGGTATTAATACAACTAAATACTCAAAAATGCAAAAAGGTAAAGAAAAACAGTAGTGATTAAAGTAATTAATTATTAATATTAATATTATTCCTCCCGAAATTTACAGTTCAAATATAAAAAGATAAACGAAAAACGGAAAACACACAAAGAGAGTTAGAGATGAGACAAGTGAGTTGAAAAAGAACCTAGTCAGATTTGTAAGAGCCAAGAGGTAGTTCGGGATGGCCAGCAACGTAGTCAAGGATGCCTTCACCGGGCTTATCGGCCAGGGAGTCAGCGGAGGTTTTGGCAAAGAAGATGACAACTATAAGGAAGAGGGCAGTGGAGAGGAAAAGAGGCCAAAAGTAGGTTAAAATGGTTAGAAAAGAAGGCGCAAAAATTATGAGTAAAGAAAGAGCAAGTGAAAGGGTGAGTGCTAGGATTATGGGGAACTTTAACTTCACAAGCTTTCCTGGGATCTCCATACTTGTGATGCAGAAAAGGAGGTGGAAGGAAAGAGTGTGTTTTGGAGTTTCTTGTCAGGGTTGGTGTGATTGATTACTTTCCTTTTTACCCTTGTTGCTAATCTGCTCAAGTGTTTCGTTCCTAATATACCCCTTCTTTTTCTTTACTTTCGTTTTTATAAGAAAGGAATTCAAATCCACTTTTTTTACTTGAAATTATTATTTTTAATATATATATATATATATATATATAAAATATTAAGTGTTGAGGAAACTTTTTAATGTATTGTCGCTCTGACACTCACAGTAAAAAGTTGGAAATAAAACTTCATCCCAATTTAAAGATAATATCAATGAATTGACAACAATTTTAAGATAACTTCCTCAAATTAAAGCAAAATTAGCGGAATATGACTATTTTTTTTTAATTAGGAATTTGGGCCGCTTTTTATTTATTTAGGTAAATAGGTTGATTTTAGGATAGGGAAATAGGTTAATTTTAGGAGAGATGAAGAATTTAAGGTTTGGTGTATATTTTACGGTTTAGGATTGTTTAGAAGAGTTTAAGGCTTTTGACTAAAATCGTGGAAGTTCATAAGTAGATTTGAGGGGTTGGGGATGTGATAACGCGCCACAATACACATACATTTCATAAGTCATGGCAAGATAGGACCATTACCTCAGAAACCCATCGTGGGGAAATCTAGTTTCGGGGTAATAATGTTTGATATGATTAGGGGTCGAAGTCTAGGTAGAGGTCCCAGTCAGCAGCCGTGATGCGGTCACAAGTTTGAGTATAACTGGGGGGCTAAGTGACGGTTGTCATGCGATTAGGAGTTTAAGCTTTTTGGATACCCACAAACGATGCTCTATATATACCATACATAAGATTGAGGCCATAATCATACAGAAAGCTTTAGGGACTTCCGGTGTAATCAACGTAATTTTTTTTTTCTATTTCCAAGCAGTAGATATCTTTGACCTTTCATTCTTATTCGAAGGTGGACACCGAGGTGGACATAAGAGGGCTCTCTTGTGGAGAGCGGATGTTCCGGCACAGTAGAGGTCAAACTCGTGTCGACGCAATAGCAGTTGTAGTTATTAATGACTTGTTTAATAAAGACAATCATCGTCATTTCGAAAGGAGTATCATCTTTACTGCACTACAATAGTCACTCTCCACTTGAGAGTCCTTTTGCGTCTACAACAGTGCTAGCCTTCGAATAAAAAGGAAGGTTAAAGGTACCAGTTACTTGGAAATGGAGAAAAAATTACACTGATTATAACGAAAAGCCCCAGAGTTTTTCCGTATTAATATGCCTTCAATCATAATAGGGCATCATTTTCGGGTATCCGAAATGATTGAGCTTATGGTCGCGTAACGATTGTCAACTGGCTCCCCCGTTATACCCCGATCCATTATCGTATAACGGTTGTCGATTGAGACATTCACGTAGACTTCCACCCTTAACCGTAAAAAGTAAAACCACCTTGAACCTGACTTCCTCGAGATAGGCTTTGGAGGTAATGGTTCCTAATAGGCATGATATATGAAATATGTGCGGCTCAGAGTGTTATCACATCACCGACAACTCAAGAATACATCAAACATTAAGGAAAAATTTTTAGCAACCGGAATTATTAGCACCCAAAAATGATTTATAGATTAAAGGTGGAGAGTGTGTGGTAGAAGATGTTTGAGACGAAATTGAAGCTTGGTGTGTGTGACCCCTTTTATAGGCATAGGGAAGGGTCTGTTTGCAAAAAAAAAAAATTATTTCGTTGAAAATGCATTATAGGAGTGAAGAACATATTCAAAATGTGGTTAAAGCGGCCAAAAAAATACAAAGCATCAGAGTGCTTTCTCTAACAAAAGTTTCTTTCCTGCTAAGGGTACAAGCAACTTTTCAGGATACCAGAGGAGCACGTTATGAGATGCAGAATAATTGGGTAGCATGGGTGCAATAAAATTATACGACTTCTAAATGTGCTTTGAATATGGATTGCATCATAAAAAATGCAACGAATGTGTGCATTTGTAAACGAATTTTGAAGCACTTATTCACTTTCTCCTATATAATTTTCCTATAAATAGGACATAATTTTCATAACTTAGACATGCATGAAACAATTAACAAACAAACATTGAATATTTGTGTTACGAGAGTTGCGTGTACTTCTTTGGATAACCCTCTACTTATTATTGTTTTTTTACAATTTTCCATCCAATTCGTGACCAAAATTGAAATGAGCCGACGAGTGAAATCAATTATTTACTATAACAGTCAAATTTGTAATACAAAGGTTGGGGTGGTGTTTGTAGGAACGAAGTCCGTGGAAATGGCATTCAGTACTACCATTCAATTGCAGAAGTTACAAACCAGAATCAAGATGAAAGTTGGGGGATCGACCCGGAGAAGGATTTCGAAGTTGTAATGCAAATATCTTGCGTCCGTTGACCCCTATATGTATGACCTATTCGACGTGACTAGCGAGGTCTATCTTGAGACGGTCATATCATCACACTAGGAAAGAGGAAATGTTGTAATAGAGTTATACGTCGACTTCACCGAGGCTAATGGATCTGGCCCATCTTCAACCACTGTTGTGGTGAATACGTGCCGAAGCAAAAAGTCCTACTACACGGTTATGCGGTAGGTTCACTAGCCTGCTACAAAGTAGCTACTACGATATTCTCGGAATATTATTAGGCAGATACTCATCGGTCTTTGGCACGGATCTAAACTTTGGTGGTTAGTACCTGTTGGGGCTTGAGCATAACTTCATTCTGGACACTCAAGTTAAACATTTAATTAATGCATTCAATTTCAAGTTTGGCACTGGGTCAATGTCATGGGGCGAAAGCAGTTATACAAGGGGATCATCGATGTACACTAGACACCAAATTGATTCATTTTTTGATGGGCACATAGGTAATAGGAGAATTGATGACCTACTTCTTTCGACGGGGACCTGCAATGGTACATATAACCTCCTGTTTAAAGGTGACAATAAAGGCACAAATGAGGAAGAAGATGTAACTGAGAAAGAATATGCAGGTGATGAAGTAAGGGTGACCGAAGAAGAGGGGGCAGCGGATACAATTGATGGGGAGGAGTCAAATCCTGAGCCAATTTAGTTGTGCGGTCTGAATGGTTTAAAAATAGCACTATTTTTCGAATCGGAGCCATTTCCAATGGAACCAGAACCTTATGGGTTTGATGATGATGCCTCGAACAATGCTTTGAAACCAAATCCGCGATTTAGGGCATATGAACCTCCGCATGTGGGAACGTATGAATTGAGTACACGTCTTACATCAACGATGTCTACTAACTAGAATGGTTTCACAGTGTGTAGAGTCCTGAATTTTTTACTATCCCAGATGATAGTATGTGGTTACTGGTGTTCAATGCGTTAAATGAGTTGGCGTCGAACAGGGAGCTACGTCGCGTCTTGAAAGGTCACCCAAATTCTATAAGGATAAGGAACAACAGTGATATTCAGGAGAGGGATAATCAACATAGATTATGCAAGTACTGAAGAAACCCAAGGCATACGAAGACAACATGTTCTCTGCACAGGGATACGTTAGGGTATTAGTGTTGATAGGATTATTTTCTTCCAAATAATATTGTGGATTCAGTGTTTCCTTTTATTCAAGAAATTAAAATTTGTTATGTATTGTTAACTTACGCATGACTCATGTTACATACAAACGAAGACAAATGTAATGTTTGAATTAAACGGTTTATTATTTATTTACTTTTGTATATATTTACGTTGTAATATTAAGAACAACAAAAATACATCAATCATGTTTTCGGGGAGAATGTGTGCCATAAGGTGATCGACGACGGCTGCGTGGAGGATTTTTGCATACAACCGGATGTGTAATCAGAGGTACATCCGGAGGTGCAACCATGGGTGTGTTTAGAGGTACGAGCCTATAGACTTCCTCAGCTTAATCGTTGCTAAGAGTCCTATCTACTAATACCCCTTTGGCCTTTGTCTTCAGGTTCGCTAGCGTCGTCCTCGTCCTCTATGGTCGATTTCTGCGTGGTCTTAGCCTCCCATCCTGTATATGGCACTCTAGCAAATAATGGTTTTGGCGATGACCCACTTTGGCAAAATAATGATGCGGGCGGTGTTTGGGTAACTATAGGCGAGTAACTGTAAGGTGCCCCAAATCTTGAGTATGTCAACATTGCCCAGACATCAGTATTAGCATCAAGTGCTGCATAGGCATTTGTATCGCGTCGAGTGTTGCATTGACATCAGTATGTAAGGGACGTCGATGCAGAGAAATATGTACCTGCAGGAATAGAAAAACTGGCCATTTTGCGGTGGTGGTCTGTAGTGCGGTGGTACTTGTGAAAAAAACATGGGGTTAGTGTAATGAACTGGAAAAAGTTGAGTGAACTGACCCATATATTGCATAGACACAGGCGGTGCTTCTTCTGCCAAGGTCAATGATGATCCCGTCGTGCAATGGCATCCCATTCTATGCTATTGTTGTGGTGGTTGTTGTTGTCTCTTACACCAAATTTGCCTTCTCCCCTTCTCTGGCGATAGTAGATAGGACTTGCCGGAGAGTCTAAACCATGGTATGTACTTGACATCTGTCGTCATGTCTGTTGAGAAAAATGGTTCGCAAATTAGTAAAGATTGCATCCCATGCTCCCAAGCCTCAATATGCTCCCCGTAATTAATATAGGTTCAAATTTTCTTTTACGAATCATTACGTAATTAATATAGGTTCAAAAGAATAAGTAACTAACCTCAGCTTTCGAGCGTTGATTTAATAGTAGCCTTAAATCTTGCAGCTTCTCGGGCAGTCCCAGGTAACTCGGCCCATGGTTCCACCTGTACAAGCGATGTGTTAGTCGAAACGTATAATAAATAAATAAAAATTACTATACAAATTACGTATTTATTATTAAATGATGTTTACCTCATCACCAACGGGAACATGTATGGGTTGGTCACTCTAGGACGTAGAAATAATAGTTGCCACCAATCCCACGACTACAGTAGGAGCAAACAACCATTAATCGACATCTTATTTTGTACCGTGACCCGACACATCTCTCGGTATAATGTGGACAAGATGGTCGATCCCCAACTTAGTTTTTCGCATGCATTGAAGTCCAGTAGATGTAGTAGCCACCTTATATGCAACAAATTTTGAGATTTGTCGGGCATTAAAATGCCCCCAATTAACCTCATGATGAATGCTCAAGCGTATTATTCTATGACTTTCTCCATTCAATCTTGAGGGGGCTTGTAAATTTTTCTCCAACCAATTGATCAATATTTGACCACTTTCAAACTTGTCTGAGACCTTCCCCAACAATGCTCTGTAGAGGTCCACTTTACCCGGAATGACTGGTAATCTCGTCATGACTGGCCCATGCACTGGCAGACCAAGTTGTAGCGCTACGTTCTCGAGTGTGATTGTACACTTGTCGCATAGAAGGTGAAAAGTGTGTGTTTCGGGACTCCATCTTTCCACCAACGTGCTGCTTAGTGTAAGATTGAGTTTGCAACCCCTAGTTATGTGAGACACATACAAGAATCCAACCTATTGCAAGTCGCCACAAGTTTCAAAGATCGTAGGCTTTCCCATATTATGAATGAAGCCCTCCAGAACACGATAATCCGTTTATTTACATAATTAAAAATTTTAAATTAAAAACAATTTAAATTTAACATAATTGAAAATAACGAAATTTAAAATTTTGTCTTACCATTATTGCTTGGGCGACAAAAATGTGCTTATCGTTGAAGCGAATTAAAGAGGCAATCATTTGTGAGAAGATGATTTGAAACGAGATAATTAAAAAAATAATATTTTTAAATGAAAATATCAAAAAATTTAAAACGAGAGAGTTAAGAGAGTTGAGAGAAGGATGTGAATGAAAAATTTAAAATTTGGGGGGTATTTATAGGGTAAAAAAATATTATCGTTGGGGTATTACTTTTTTTACTATTGGCGCGACAACGTTCAAAAAGTCATTTTTTACCATTGGGGGAAAGCACGTCTAGTTGGTCGCGCTTTCCCTAAAGTGTGTCCAACTAGGCGAGCTTTCCTGTCACCTGTGCAAAAAGTGCGTCCAGCTGGACGAGCTTTTCCTTTCTCTCTCCTAAAATCAACCTATTTCAGTAAATAAAAAAATGGCCCATAGGCCTAATTAAAAAAATTGGCATATTTTGCTAATTTTGCCCGAATTAAATTGTATCAAATTAATATTAATTTTTAATTTAAATATAATATAATTTTACCTCAGGGAAAAATATTCACGGTTTTAGTGTATCTTAAAATTTGAATTCCAACTCTCCTTTGATTGCTAGGTACTCTTCAATGTGGTAACGCGTATCCTATTTTATTTTTTCAGATATTGACTTGGATTCCTCTTCTTATCCACTATCGTTTATCAAATTAAGTTGGTCTTCCAATTAATTAAAAAATCATAGAGATTAATTTTTATATTTAGTTTTTATACCTTAATTACAGACTCAAACATCAGAAATGAGGTTTTGAAACCACCATTTTCGACACCACTGAAAAATAGTCTTGTTACAATTTTAGATAATTTGGGATGAAAGATAAATATGATAATTTAGATATCACATTAAAAAAAAGAAATTTTATTTTAGTTTTTTAATAAAACAAAATCAACTTCATATTTTATACTTTTAAGTGATAATGAGCTACCTAGCTACTTACATTATTCAACAACTTTTTCGTTGAAAATTTTATATTAAGTAAAAAAATTAAAATAATTATTAAACACATTTAAAATATTATATATTTTTTTTCATTTTCAATGAAATAAAAATTTTCTATAATTTATTAAACACGCCCTAAATTAATATAAAATATACATTAATATAAAAGGTAAGCCTTCAAGCCTTCATAATTTACTAAAACATTTTAAATAAAAATATAATTATACCCTTATTTATTTGTTTTTATTTTATCCATTTATTCATTTTTAATTAATAAATAAATAAAACAAATTACACATTGAAGTACTATAAAATTACATATATTTGGCTTCTTTCATAAAAATATATGAATTCAATTAAAATAAATTATTTTAAAATAATATTTAATTTAGTTATATACTAACTTTGAGATGACTTTATTAAATTATTTTTATGTAAAATCAAGTAGTTATTATTATGGAAATTACTTGGTATACTGTTAGTGGTGGTTTTAGACTCCACAAGCAAAATTAGAGGATTGACAAGTGTCCTATAGGGATATAGTCAAATATTAAAAAATATATATTAAAAAAAAGACATGTCAACTTTTTAAGGCTACTTGTAGAATAAAAAAAATATACTACCAGTGTATCAAATATTAATTCTATTATTTAAAAAGTTTTACTAGAAAATAAACTAATTAAAACATAAAAGAAAAAAAATGAATTCATCAAGTTAATATTTAATTAAAATAAAGTTAAAATTTAAATATTTAACATGTATTTGCATAAAAAATTGTTAAAAAATAAAAGTAAAAAAAATTGACAAAAACATAATAGGTATCATTGATAATTTTTTAAAAAATAAACTTATAATCAAGTTCGCCTTGCTTAATGTCAAGATTAAGGACTTAGGTTTGCTAAAAAATAAAAAATAAAAAAGATTCAGAATTTTAAGATGTAAATTATATTTGGGTTATTAGTTTAGGTTTATTTTGATTTATATCCTATCATATATATTTTGCTTAATTGATATATTTTGGTCTACGTATTGATATATTTTAGTTTAGTTTTATCATACTTTATAATAATTAACTGCATTTGTATGTTTAAAAAAATTTTACATATATTAATTAAAAAAATACATGATGTTTAACGTATGATTATATTACAATATAATAGAATTTATAATTTATTCTATTAATAATTAAAATATATTTTTGGTAAATTTATAATTTACTTACACATCCTTAACAGGTGGAGATAATTGTCAACTTAAACACCATAAATAAAATTACTCCTACAATTTGAACAAATGACATGAGTTTTTAGAATGAACACCCAATACCACTAGATAATTGTCAACTTAAACACAATAAATAAAATTGCTCTTACGATTTGAACAAATGACATGAGTTTTTAGAATGAACACCCAATACCGCTAGGCCAAGAGTTAAGGTTTATTTTTTATTGAAGATACTGAATATAAAGATTAAATATAACAAAAATAAATAAAATAACTTGTGTTTTTTCTTTTTATCATTTCAACTCTAAGACAGGCCCTAGAAAGGATGGTATGCTGGCTAACAACCAAGATAGCCATAACCAAAAGAAGCAAATCTTAAAAGTTGGACAAGGAAAAAAAGAACAACCAAACAAGTTTTGGGTGCTGGAGAGATATGAAGCTCTAATAAGAGCAAGTCAGCCTCTCCCGGAGAAGAAAACTCAAGGAAGCGGCGCAAATCTGAGGCAAGAAATTTGAGGGCTCGATCATAAACAAAAATTAAGAAACACAAAAAATCCTAAAGACAAAGAGACCCTTTAGCAGGCTTCACTACGAAGGCAAAAATAACATAAAAAAAGAAGCAGCTAAATACATAATAGCTCCCAAGGGACAGTAGCGATGGGTGATCCAGCTCTAAAGTGCCATTGGGAGCTAATCCAACAAAAGATCAAGGCCGGCAAAAAAGGTCCAAGAGAATATCAAGGTCAGAAGCCATGGCTATATTCGTCGCTTTATTTACACCCCTGATTGCCAAACGACAATGGAAATATTAGCCAAGTTAACAACCTCAAAAGTCATTCTTGAATACCAATGGTTTAAGACCTTTCAACAAGTGGCAACCACAGCAACAAGAGGTCATTCGCACCTCCAAGGTGATAACTCTAATATCTTAGAGTTATTTGTTTATTATTTTAATAGGATTTCAGTTTATTTTATAAATTAATTTTAGTAGATTTTAAGATATTTATTTTATTTATGTTTTTAATTAATTATATATTAGTAGTGTTAAATCGGACTCATTTTTCAAGTGTTCTTTACTTAATGTAGGTTTCGCATAACATGGCGAAAGGATAGCTTGACATAGGCAATTAAAGTAAATTTTTGCCCCAGCGAACACAGACAAACAACTCTCTACTCCAGCGGAAAAATTTATCCACTGGAGCGAAACACGTTCCTAAACAATTTCCAAGAGTTGCAATTTTTATGGTTTATAAAAGAGAAAAAGAGACCTAAACTTAAGGGAGGAGAGGAGAAAAAAGAGGAGAAGACACCAGAGCCTTCATGCATCAAGAATCGACAGATTTCATTGAGAAGACTGAGTTTCTCCATCAATTTTCTTCTTGTTTCCTTTTTTTTCTATATCTAGCTATTATTTTTATTTCAAGATGTTTTTCAAATTTTCTATGAACTAAATTTTCTTTTCTAGAATTGCAATGGAGTCCGTGTTTAGTTAATTGAATTTTTCTATTTCCATCTCTCTTTTTTTAATTCTCGATAGAGAATAGATTATTTACTCATTCTTGCTCTTTATTGATAATAGTCTGATAAAACCTAAAGAAATCGAAAGAGGATCTTTCATTTTAGAGCTAGAATGAATAGTTATTAATCTAAATTAGATGGGTCAACCTGTGATTCGTAATTAGGATAGGATATACTTGATTATCTTGTGCAGCCATAATTGGGCTTTGTTCTTAATCAATTTGATCTAAATTATTGGTATAGGAATATAGCTCAATGGTTGGACTAAATTAATTCATTAATTGCTAGGAAAAGAATTAAGGGGATTTTAGTACCGCAGATTAATAATCAACTCTATTAAAATAAATTGAGTGGAAATAGAACAATTAACTAATACATTGGATAAAATTATAATCATAGGTTTTTGTCATTGATTAGTTATTTTGATTTAATTTGCGTTGCTTATTTTTATTTATTTAATTTATTTTATAACATTATATTATCAATTTATTTGGATAAATATTAGAGTAATATTTGCTGATTACAGTTATAATTAGTAATAACTTCCGTGAGATCAATATTTTTGCACTACTTATTAAGATACATATACTTGTGTGTGCGATTTTCAACCAACACAAAAACAAGATCAGCAGTCCCGCATCGAAAGCCCTTAACCATATCTTTGAATAAATCTCTGGCGTAAGACAAAAACCTCAAGAGAAACCTTCAAATATGGATTAATTAGAAACAGATGACTAAACATTGAACAAAGATCAATAGCCCGAAGGATTGGAAAGGAAAACAGAACCGACAGAGTCACAGAGACTAAAAAACCTTAAACTTGCGATAGCTAGACGAGGGGGAGAAGCATAAAATAATAATAAATAAGAATTTGATTAGTTTTTTAAAATCAAATCAGTAATCAATTAATCAAGTTATTAGTTTAACGATCCTATCAATTTAATTAAAAATTCATAAAAAATTAAAATTAAAAAAATTTAAAAAAAATCGATTTAATTAGTTTGTATTAATTTACGGATCAATCAACTTAATCTTTTACTCCGGGTTGATATTCTGACAAATTCAGAGTCCAACTGATCTGATTGCAAAAATCATGATTTTTCTTGATATAAAATAAATAAATACATAAACAAGATATGAAGCGGATGACAGAACTCAAATATTAACAAAACAAAACCCTAGTGAGGTTTTGGAAAAAAGAGGGCATGGGACATTTCAACGGTAAAATGAATGTCAAAGGCACAGAGATCCTCACTGAAACTGTCGGCTACTTTTTTTTTTTTTTAATGAAGCTGCTGTAATTGTTTTAGCTTTTAACTAAAGTTTTTGTAAGGTTGTGGGCAGAGATAAGATCCAATCCAACGCATGGTGCAGAAACCAAAGGCCTGAAATTATTCCATTTTCAGAACAATTTTTATAATCCCTCACCTTTCCTTTCTGGATCTTTGCTCTCTTTTTCAAACATGGGAAACACCCCCCCCCCCTTTTGTTTTCATTCTCTTGGATTGGCTTTTCATCTTATTTTTAGTAATTTGTTTATGTACTTTTTGCTTTTGGAGTAGATTTTCATGTTTTTTCACCTTTCAATTATGTTTCACATCTTTGTATTTTCATCAATTTTCTCTTTTTATTTTTGTGCTTTTTACTTCTTATCTTGCTCCAATCAACCATGAATAATTTTTAAACTTTTAATATTTATAATTTTATCAATTTAACCCCTATACTTCTCAAAAGTATATAAAAGTTTTACAAAAATTCATATTTTCAACAAAAAAAATCTTATTTTTTTTCTAAAACTTTTCAGAAATTATGAAAAATATTAAAAGATCTTTAAAATTTTAAAAATGGAAAATTTTAAAATCCATTTTGTTTTAAAAAATAAAAAATACAAAAAGTTCCAAAAACTAAAAAAATATTATTTAATCCTAAAATAATAATAAAAATATTTTCGAAATTTTTCAATCCATATTAAATCGAATTCAAATAAAGTATATATAAATGTAATACAAATTAACTTTAAATTATGCACAAGTCAATTCTCCCTAACCTATATATCTAATTGGAATAACTTTTATTAGTTTATTTTTTAAACGTATTTAATAACAAATTTGAAAATAATTTGATAAAATTTTCAATAAAAAAATCATTAAAAAATACAAGTAGATAAGATATGACTTATCATTTAATAAAGAATACATTTAGTCAATTTATACTTTAATTTTTTTCTTTTACATTATAGATTATTCTTTAATTGCAAATTAATGATTATTTTTATTATTAGTTTGAATATTGTTAAATATTTATTTATTTTATTTTTATTTCTTAAAATATTTAACGCTAACTTTTACCAATTTTTTATATTCAAATTAAAATTAATGATAAAAATATAAAATGATTTTTTTAAAATTTAACATTTATGTTTATCAAACAATATATTTATACCTATAATAGTATATTAATATATTTTCTCGATTCTCCTTTTTTTTTGACATAACGTCTAGAACTATCTATAGTCTCTCCTTAACAGAAACAAGAAATAGAGAAGAATAATATTTGATTCATAACATTGTAGGTCCAATGAGTGTGCTCTTATACACTAATTACAATATCAAGAGAATAACTAACAAAAGAATGAACTGATTAGTTGAGAGTAGTTAATCTGTTTAAGTAGTTACCGCTGATATTCTCTCTACGTTTCCCTATTGAAAATCTTCAAAAGAAACAACATTCAGCTTGTGGCAAAACCAAGAAAAAGCACCAATGTTTAGTGGCTTTGTTAACACATCAGACACCTGATAATTTCCAGGTACATGATTTACCTAAAGCTTCCCACTTAATACCTTATTTTGAACAAAATGTAAAATGCATAACTGGATTTGCAGAAAGTGAGATGGTGCTTGAGTTATCACACCAAATAACTGAAACACATTGTAATGGTATCCCTATTTCATTGAGTAACAATTGAAACCATGTAACCTTTATAGTGGCATTTTCCAAACTCCTATACTCAGCCTCTGTTGTTGATCGAGAAACAACCCATTGTTTTTTTTATGACCAGCTAGATAGACACAAAAACCAAACGTTGACTTCCGATCTTCAAAGAGAACTCACCCAGTCAGCTTCAGAAAACCCTATCAAAGTGACCATTGAAGGTTGAAATATCAATTCATGATGCAATGTCCCTTGTATATACCTCAAAATTCATTTTACTGCTGTCCAGTGCACATCATGTTGCAAGTGCATGTATTGACTCACCTTATTAACAGCAAAAGATATGTCTAGTCTCGTTAAACATAAATATCTAAGCCTTCCAACTATCTATCGATATCGAGTGCCATCTTGAAGAGGTGAACCAACTAGAGAAGATAATGTAGGTGAGCTTACCAGAGACGTGACTACTGGCTTTGCTTGTCCCATTGTTACCTTGCCTAATAGATATCGTGCATACTTGTGTTGAGAAATATGCACATTACCACCGTGTTGTGTTACTTCTAGACCTAGAAAATAACTAAGATCTCCCAGGTCCTTTAGTGAAAACTGATTATGTAGAGACTGAATGATTGCTTTAATGTTTGTATTGGAATCTCTTGTGAGAATAATATCATCCACATACACAAGTAGAAACACATTGTTACTAGAGGGGGTCTTATAAAAAATAAAAAGGAATCTGCCTTGGATGACTGGAAATGTAACTGTTGAATTAAGAAGTCATGGAGCTTTTTGGAACCAAGCTCTAGGAGCTAGATTAAGGCCATAGAGTGCCTTCTTGAGTTTGCAAGCCAGTAAATTACCCTTTTCATCAACAACTTCAAACCTAGGAGATTTTTTCATATAAATTTCTTCAATGAGATCCCTGTTTAAGAAGGCATTGTTGATATCCACCTGTTGTAGCCACCATTTGTTGGATACAACCAAAGCTAGAATTGTCTGGACAGTGTTTGCTTTCACCACTAGACTAAAAGTTTCATGATAGTCCATACCTGCAGCTTGTGAAAAACCTTAAGCTACAAGATGTACCTTGTTTCGAGCCACACTATCATCTGGATTCTTCTCATTCTTGAAAAACCATTTACACACAACGTGTGACCTGTTAGAAGGGGGAGACACTAGGTCTCATGTGCCATTACGAGCCAAGGCATACAATTCATCATACACTGCATTCTTCAAGGATGAAATACTTATGGCTTCATGGATGTTGAAGGGTTCAGTGGGACTAACAATTGTAGTCACAGTGTATGCCTTCGGTTTAAATATGCCAACCTTGCTCCTGGTAGCCATAGGATGAAAGTTGTTAGGAGGAGTACTTGAAGAAGCTAAGCTTGAGGGGCTTTCAGTGCGAGATAATAAAGGTTGCAATGAGGGTTGACTAGTAGCACACATATCTAGAAGAATTACTGATGTTGGTGGGACAATTGACATAGTAGGAGACAGTACAGAATGACAGGTAGGAAGGAGACTGGTGCTTCATCAGTTGAAGAAGGCAAAAGACTGGTTGTATCTTGAGAGGAGTATTTGGCATAAGGGAACACACCTTCATCAAATTGCACATGCCTTGAGATGTAAACACGACCGTTCTTGGCAAGACACTTATATCCTTGGTAATTTGTTGCTTAACCAAGAAATGTATGTAACATCCTGAATTAATGGGTCTACGCGTTTAGTGTGAGGATATGTTTAAAATGTTAATTTAAGTAAAAAGGGTCTAAATTTGGGCTTAGAATTAGGCAAAGGCCCAGATTAAATTATTTTAAGATGGCATCATTAATAATTAAAAAGGAACAAGTTTTGGGTCGTAAGGAGCCCATGTTTTTTTAGGCCAATTTTCGGCACTTAAAATGGAGCAAGAGGTGACGCCACACACAAGGAGTAAGGGGCCCAAATTTAAGTTTCATGGAGCCCAATTCTTTTAATTTAAGTTAGCTAAATTTTGGGCATTAGGATTAGGTGGAGTGGATGGCAACAAGGTTAAAATTTAGGGATTTTAATGTTTAAAATATGTGGATAATAAGCAGATAAAGGCTATTATTTAGGAATTTATTTTATGTGGATAATAAGCAGATAAAGGCTAAGATTTAGGGATTTTAATGTTTAAAATATGTGGATAATAAGCAGATAAAGGCTATTATTTAGGAATTTATTTTATGTGGATAATAAGCAGATAAAGGCTATTATTTAGGAATTTATTTTATGTGGATAATAAGCAGATAAAGGCTAAGATTTAGGGATTTTAATATGTGGATAATAAGCAGATAAAGACTATTATTTTGGAATTTATTTTATGTGGATAATAAGCAGATAAAGGCTAAGATTTAGGGATTTTAATGTTTAAAATATGTGGATAATAAGCAGATAAAGGCTATTATTTAGGAATTTATTTTATGTGGATAATAAGCAGATAAAGGCTAAGATTTAGGGATTTTAATGATTAAAATATGTGGATAATATGCTGATAAAGGAAGGAGGAGTTAGAGATAATTAAGTCTCTTTTAGATGAGCTAGTAGATTAAGATAAAGGAGGAAAGTTAGGAATTTATCTACAAAGAGAGTGATGGCCAAGAATCCATCACTGAGAGGAGTAAAGAAACCAACTACTACATGGCAAAGGGTTGCCGAATTTCCTATAAATAGAGGGGGCTAGCTCCTTGTTTCTGACATTAAATCCTCTCCCTTTTGTGCCGAAATTCCCTAGCTTCTTTTCTCCAAATTTCTTTCTCTAATTTCTTTAAAAGCCGAAAATCTTCCCCACTTTCTTTTCCCTTGTGCCGATTTCTCTAAAAAGCCGAAGCATCCATCGCTTTTTCTTTTATTCATCCTATTTGAGAAATTGTTCTACACTTCCGGCATTTAAATCTTCCATCGGCATTGCCGAATCCTCTCCCTAGTGCTAGCCGAATCTCCTAAGCTAAGGTAAGAGTCGAATTTTGATTAGTTCTCTTAATCTATTTTAGAAAGGCAAAAGCCGAAAGCTAATAGTTAATGGTTTTATGATGGGCGGCAATTCGGGATTTGAAGGAGGCTTAGTCGACTAGATCTAAAAGTCGAAAATCATAAGTCTCCAATTTCGAGATTTTAAGGTAAGAAGATTATCCCTAGATTTTTATTAGATTCGTTCAATATATATATGATCTTAACTCTAAAAGGAGGATTAACGATTAAACATTGTTATAGTAGCTCTGAAAAGGATGTGATGGAATTAAATATGGATCAGGCAAAAGAAAGAATCCCTAAGTTTAAGAAACGAGCAGTATCTGCTGTTCGAGATTGGCCAATTGGTTGTGGACCGGCTTCTGAACAACACCTTAGGCAGATAGCAGTTGTGTCGACTAAGGATAGCGTCGATATAGAAAGCCTCGTTTTATCGGTAATCAGGTGTGTAGATCTCTAACACGCTACTGATAAACCTGTATGTATATTTATTTTTGTATGTTATGGGCTAAAAAGTCGGAATAAGGCTGTATAGACAGTCGAATGGAACCCTAAAAAGGGTTAGGCAAGGATGCCAGGTACGTAAACATAGAACTCCCTATGTGTATCGAAAAATATATATATATAACTGCATGATGTTTTCTTTATGTGTGTATGCATGGGATGGGATATTGATATGATGGAGGGTTGATTGTAGAAATCCCCAAGGTGTGATGGTTGGTACGGGTTGGTGTGTAGAGGATGGAAACCTAGGATGGGTTGGGTTATTCATTCTTTATTGTTTATTATGTGATTATGATTGATGCCTTCCTGTATGGGCTAGGGCCCATAATGTGTTTGTGGGCTCAGGTCGATGTGTGTTTTGAGATTTATACACTGAGTCTTTGTGACTCACGCTTTCCTTTTCTCTACTTTTCCAGATGAACAGTAGATCGTGGACATGGGAGCCGAGATGGACTCGAGGGGCCATCAAGTCCTATTTCTACAAGTTATTTTCTTTTGAGATTTCTTTAAGTTTAATTTATTTCAATGTTATTTCGAGGATATTTATGTAATAAGGCCCCTAGCTTTCATTCAACTAAGTCGTTTTCAATGTTAAGCAACTTATGAATTTTATGATAAGGTTTATTTATAATTAATAATACTTAATACAAGGTTATTTTTTTTAAAATGCCGCTTATTTACTTAAATATTGTCTAATTAACTCACGAATTTCAAATACCATCAAAGTAAAGGTTTTCAAAGTACAAGTCGTGACACGCCAGATCCGGTCGAAACGTATGGGTCAGGTTTGGGGTGTTACAATTTGGTATCAGAGCCCAGTTCAAAACTCGGGCTGTGAAATGGGTCTAGAAGTGTTTTAGAAAAAAAATTGTATTTAAGAAAATTTTTTGGTTTGAAGACATGGCCTTCGAGTCTACCGGCAACCAATCCACCCAGATAAGTATTCTCAACTCCTGATTGTGATATAAATGTGGGCTTAATGGGCTTTATGGGACGTAGACTATCTAGATTAGAACTTGATGGACTCTAGGCTTAGACAAACAACTCTTCAATTACATAAGACTTAATTTTTACTAAACAAAACCTGTAAACAAGTCCCAAGACTAAGGTGTGGTAACAGGCATATGCATGTCTAGGAGTAGATCCGGAAGAGCTTGGTATTTAAGCAGTCCAAGTGACTCACCTCCTCTTCGCTGGAATCTTACCTGGTGCGTAGTGACTGTTCACTCTAGCAATAAGGACTTGTTCATGGGCTGAACCCATAATTAAAACCCGAAAGGGACTAACCCTATTTTGCAAAAAAAAAAAAACCCTAAGTTTTGTACACTTCAAAAAAAAAAAACTTGATTTGAAAATGTTCACAGCCATGAAGGAAATTACCAAATTACCCTTGTTTTGCAAAATGACCAAAATAACCCTGGTTTGAAGAAATTACCAAATTACCCTTGATTTCTAAAATTACCGAAATACCCCCAGATTTCAAAATTACCGAAATACCCCCGGATTTCAAAATTATCGAAATACTCCCGAATTTCAAAATTTTCGAAATACCCCCGGATTTCAAAATTACCGAAATACCCTTAGATTTTAAAATTACTGAAATGCCCCGAATTCTAAAATTACCAAAATACCCCGAATTTCAAAATTATCGAAATACCCCCAGTTTTCAAAATTACCAAAATACCCCCGGGAATGCAAAATTACCAAAATACCCTTATCTGACAAAATCACCAAGGAAGCTTATTTTGAAAAATTACGAAAATACCCATGTAGGATAAAATTACGAAAATACCCCTGGGTAGTGAGAACAACAACAACAACAACACCACCACTTTTCTGTAATGAACGTAAGTTCATGATTGAATGTATGCGTTTCTTAGAGGATATGAACTTGAGACTGTATGGTGAATGCGAATTCAAAAGAATTACTCTTAAAGTTACTATTTATAAGACTGTTCGTGGTTAAAACAGTGGAAGAAAACTAATAGTTCATAAAATTTTTAATCAGATAAACGCGAATCGATAGAATGAGTACAAGGGGACGAGGACGCTCTATATGCGAATACCGGTGCGTACCCTACCATAGTATACTAAGTGCTTATTTTGACTTTAGAATAGAGTGCGCAGCGAAAGCATAGTGGTGAGACTTGGGTAGTACGATTAATAGTTAGTTGGAAATTTCGAGGACGAAATTTCTTTAAGGGGGGTAGAACTGTAACATCCTGAATTAATGGGTCTATGCGTTTAGTGTGAGGATATGTTTAAAATGTTAATTTAAGTAAAAGGGGTCTAAATTTGGGCTTAGAATTAGGCAAAGGCCCAGATTAAATTATTTTAAGATGGCATCATTAGTAATTAAAAAGGAACAAGTTTTGGGTCGTAAGGAGCCCATGTTTTTTAGGCCAATTTTCGGCACTTAAAATGGAGCAAGGGGTGACGCCACACACAAGGAGTAAGGGGCCCAAATTTAAGTTTCATGGAGCCCAATTCTTTTAATTTAAGTTAGCTAAATTTTGGGCATTAGGATTAGGTGGAGTGGATGGCAACAAGGTTAAAATTTAGGGATTTTAATGTTTAAAATATGTGGATAATAAGCAGATAAAGGCTATTATTTAGGAATTTATTTTATGTGGATAATAAGCAGATAAAGGCTAAGATTTAGGGATTTTAATGTTTAAAATATGTGGATAATAAGCAGATAAAGGCTATTATTTAGGAATTTATTTTATGTGGATAATAAGCAGATAAAGGCTATTATTTAGGAATTTATTTTATGTGGATAATAAGTAGATAAAGGCTAAGATTTAGGGATTTTAATATGTGGATAATAAGTAGATAAAGACTATTATTTTGGAATTTATTTTATGTGGATAATAAGCAGATAAAGGCTAAGATTTAGGGATTTTAATGTTTAAAATATGTGGATAATAAGCAGATAAAGGCTATTATTTAGGAATTTATTTTATGTGGATAATAAGCAGATAAAGGCTAAGATTTAGGGATTTTAATGATTAAAATATGTGGATAATATGCTGATAAAGGAAGGAGGAGTTAGAGATAATTAAGTCTCTTTTAGATGAGCTAGTAGATTAAGATAAAGGAGGAAAGTTAGGAATTTATCTACAAAGAGAGTGATGGCCAAGAATCCATCACTGAGAGGAGTAAAGAAACCAGCTACTACATGGCAAAGGGTTGCTGAATTTCCTATAAATAGAGGGGGCTAGCTCCTTGTTTCTGACATTAAATCCTCTCCCTTTTGTGCCGAAATTCCCTAGCTTCTTTTCTCCAAATTTCTTTCTCTAATTTCTTTAAAAGCCGAAAATCTTCCCCACTTTCTTTTCCCTTGTGCCGATTTCTCTAAAAAGTCGAAGCATCCATCGCTTTTTCTTTTATTCATCCTATTTGAGAAATTGTTCTACACTTCCGGCATTTAAATCTTCCATCGGCATTGCCGAATCCTCTCCCTAGTGCTAGCCGAATCTCCTAAGCTAAGGTAAGAGTCGAATTTTGATTAGTTCTCATAATCTATTTTAGAAAGGCAAAAGCCAAAAGCTAATAGTTAATGGTTTTATGATGGGCGGCAATTCGGGATTTGAAGGAGGCTTAGTCGACTAGATCTAAAAGCCGAAAATCATAAGTCTCCAATTTCGAGATTTTAAGGTAAGAAGATTATCCCTAGATTTTTATTAGATTCGTTCAATATATATATGATCTTAACTCTAAAAGGAGGATTAACGATTAAACATTGTTATAGTAGCTCTGAAAAGGATGTGATGGAATTAAATATGGATCAGGCAAAAGAAAGAATCCCTAAGTTTAAGAAACGAGCAGTATCTGCTGTTCGAGATTGGCCAATTGGTTGTGGACCGGCTTCTGAACAACACCTTAGGCAGATAGTAGTTGTGTCGACTAAGGATAGCGTCGATATAGAAAGCCTCGTTTTATCGGTAATCAGGTGTGTAGATCTCTAACACGCTACTGATAAACCTGTATGTATATTTATTTTTGTATGTTATGGGCTAAAAAGCCGGAATAAGGCTGTATAGACAGTCGAATGGAACCCTAAAAAGGGTTAGGCAAGGATGCCAGGTACGTAAACATAGAACTCCCTATGTGTATCGAAAAATATATATATAACTGCATGATGTTTTCTTTATGTGTGTATGCATGGGATGGGATATTGATATGATGGAGGGTTGATTGTAGAAATCCCCAAGGTGTGATGGTTGGTACGGGTTGGTGTGTAGAGGATGGAAACCTAGGATGGGTTGGGTTATTCATTCTTTATTGTTTATTATGTGATTATGATTGATGCCTTCCTATATGGGCCAGGGCCCATAATGTGTTTGTGGGCTCAGGTCGATGTGTGTTTTGAGATTTATACACTGAGTCTTTGTGACTCACGCTTTCCTTTTCTCTACTCTTCCAGATGAACAGTAGATCGTGGACATGGGAGCCGAGACGAACTCGAGGGGCCATCAAGTCCTATTTCTACAAGTTATTTTCTTTTGAGATTTCTTTAAGTTTAATTTATTTCAATGTTATTTCGAGGATATTTATGTAATAAGGCCCCTAGTTTTCATTCAACTAAGTCGTTTTCAATGTTAAGCAACTTATGAATTTTATGATAAGGTTTATTTATAATTAATAATACTTAATACAAGGTTATTTTTTTTAAAATGCCGCTTATTTACTTAAATATTGTCTAATTAACTCACGAATTTCAAATACCATCAAAGTAAAGGTTTTCAAAGTACAAGCCGTGACACGCCAGATCCGGTTGAAACGCATGGGCCGGGTTTGAGGTGTTACAATGTACATGGTGTAGATCTGAACTAGAGTTTATGACGGTTGTAAGTGTTAGGAAATATGTCCATATTATAGTAAACATGTAATTGTTTTCTATTTATTTGAATGGTGAATAAATAAATAAAGTTAATTTCACATTTCACTATTATATCTTTTGCATTTATGTCTTTTATATTTTGCATGCATAGCGAAATTGTGACAAGCAAAGATTAGCTTATTGATTATCTAAAGTTCAAACTGAAAATAAGTGGAATTGTAAAGAATATTTACATTGCGAGAAAGATAACTTAATTCGCTAGATAATCTAAATGAGTCCATAATCCCGTAAAAGAATTAAAGTGAGCATTTGATTCAAATATTGAGAATGATTATTATGTCGTCTACAATTCCAATTGGGGGAGATTGCTAGTTTTGCCTATCAGAACAATTGACTCTAAGGGTAGAGACATAAATGTATTCATTGGTAGAATGATACATTGGACTAGATCCAAGATGAATTAATTTTGAATTTGTTTGTGAATTAATTCACTTGTGAGGTTCATGGTGTGATTTACCTAAATCCTAATTTAGTCACTAACCATGCGTATGCAACTTATGTGCTTTGATATAGGTGGAGGCTTATGCTCTAAAGATGATCGAGCCTATAGCTGGTATGTTGGGTACATGACTTGTGTATGGCATGGCTTTACTAGCAACAGTGGAATTCATAACTCAATTAAAGAGTTAATGATATCCTCTCATTGGCATTGTGTGTATTGATAAATATGGAACGTGGCCATGGGTTGCCTTTTCTCGAACGAGCAATTTATCATAGTTATGTGTTGGCAATGATCATATTAATCATTAAGAAGACGTAATGGTGGCAATGACATAAAATAAGATTATATTGAGTGAACAGATTTTACTGAAAGGAATGAAGGATATCATATGAGGGTAGCACACACATGACGAAGTCATTGGACAAAACAGTTGGATGAATTATTTTCGTAAAAAGTATACAATAAGGTGGTTTCAATCATGGTACTTCTTGTGGATTGATTCTATGATTAAGTAATTGCGAATTATCGTACGATGCTTCTGGACATAATTGCAATTACCAGAGCCTAATTATATATGTCTGATTGGTCTCTCTGCTAGCTCAACAAAACCTCGATCAGACTGCATTTGAATTAGAAGAAAATTCTATGACTTTGGAAATAATTTAATTGAGTCGATTTATTCGATATGGAATTAAATTAGGTGGTTGTGAGAATTGTTCAACTAGAGAATTTAATTAAAGAATTTTCTTGAAAATTTAATTTGGAAAATCTAAGTGATTTTTGAAAAAATTAATTTTAATCAAGTAAAATTAAATTAATCAAATTAATAAAGATTAATATGATATTTTTGGAAATTAATTTGACAATTGGCCTAATAAGTAATTGAACTTGAAAACTGGAATTCAGATCGTAAATTGGAACCCAAAAACTAGTCGAACTAGGTCCGGACAAGTTGGGTTGTCACTGACCCGGACCGAACTGGCAGTAGTCAAACTGGCTCGGGGTGTCGTATGGGTGTCGCACCTGCATTACCGGACACGACGGAGCCGACGATTGTGATGGTGGCGTCTTGGTGGCCAGCGGCGATTGGTGTTCGGTGGTTGAGCAGTGGAAGAGTTACACTTCTACTGGGACTTTACCAGAGAATTTGATTTTAGATTAACTATTCCAAAAATAATATTATTTTAATAGTTTAATATTAAATTTATTTTAATACTTATCTTAATAGTATTTTATTAATTTAATATTAAAGTGATTATCTTAATATGAAATTTAATTTAATGTTTATCTTGCAGATAAATATTTTATTATTTTAATATTAAAGTGATTAAGTTTAATCGTAGTTGAACTTTCTAAACTCTCCCTATATAAAGAGAGCATTAGGTCATTATTTTACACACACTTGAATTCAAGAGAAAGTTGTAGAGAGAAAATTATCTGAAGAGATTATTTCATAAAATTTGTAAAGATATTTTTCTGATTTACAACTTGACCCAAAAGTTCAGAGAAATTGCGAAATTACCCCACTAGTAATTTTTTTTGAAAAATTTTCTTATTTGAAACGAACCCATACTCGGCAAACGCGAGCTTGAGGATAGCGGAAAAGACTACTCAATCAAAGCGCTCATCCTAGATGAATCGAAAATGTACAATTTTGATTAAGTGTTTATTACTTTAGATATCACAACTAAAATTTTGATTTGGAAAATTTTTTAAAACTTTGGTTTTTTCCCTAAATTTATTTTTCGCTGCGTTTTCCAAACCCATTTTTCCAATAATTGGTATCATGAGCCATGTTGTGTTCTATCTATAAGTATAACAGATAATCAAAATAAATTTCTCTTTTTCTTGAATGATTTGATTACATCAAAAGTGACATTCTTTAGATCTTATGCATGTTTTTAGTTATATATGAGAATGGATTTGATATTATATATTTGTTATATAATTATTTTTATTGTCGAGGTTGTGGTTCTTAGGAAATAGACTGTGGACTATCATATCCACGTAGGGCTATTTTTTTTAAAATTCATAGAATTCTAGTGAGCTGGAAACGAATATAGGACTTATATGTAATTTTTTAAAAAGGTCTCCATGACGAGGAAAATATGGGATGGCGGTTGAAGACTCAAGGAATGTCTTGTAGTGAAAATATTATGTAATTTTATTTTTTCATTTATTTTCTAGAAATAGAACCATGGAAGCCTTGGTTGACAATTTTATTTTAATTATCTATCTCATTATCTATCTATTTTATAATTGTTTATAATATTTATATTTTGTAATGTTATAATTGCGATATATATATATATATGAGATGATCCACAGTTGATCAATTAAAAAAAATAAGAAGTGTGGTAATGAGAAAATACATGTTTTGTATTGTTCTATTCAGTTTTTTGGTAATTGGAAGGTGCATGTCTAGGATTAGCTCTGGCTAGGAAATGCTTGGTTTTTAAGCGGTCAAATTTGACTCACCTCCCTTTCCTGGGACCCTACCTGGTGCATGGTTCACATTCACTTATTCAGTTTTTCCCATAAAAGAAAATCTGTGGAGAATCAAAATTGTTTTTTTTTTATGATTGATTGATTTTTGTGAATGAATATTATATTGGAAACATGTCATTTAGATTAGGTAAGAATGACACTAGGACTATTGTATGATCATTCTTGAAATTTGGGATAAAAAACCTTGCATGTTTTTTAAAATATTGAGTTGGAGAAGGTCCTTAAACAAGACCTACGACCTCCATTAATGGTTCCTGAGTGGTAGCATGATAAAGTTTCGAGCCGGTTCCTACCTTGGCCGCACCCCAAGGTAAACTTTGTCATATGGGTTCACTAGATAGGATTTCCATTTAAGGACAATTAGTAATGCATGACTTTCAGAGAGATTGTCTTAAAATGGCTCACAAATGACAGCATGTTCATGATGGGTGTTGAGTCAATGGTTACACACTCAAGATCATCTCTTATTAAATAGTTTCCCAAGAAACAATATTTAAGCTAGAGATGATGACCAAACATTAAACGATCAGTAGTTCATCTGGAGTGTTAAGAATTAAGATCTATGAACTTATTGGATGCAATCTATATTCTTGCTAGTTAATTATGAGACCCCAAGGCAACATGGTTGATGGGTGTGAGAATGATCGTAGCAACGAAAAAAATATTTTTTTCATGTTTTTAATACAAGATGCATGCATCATACTGCATTTTTGATATGTTGCTGAAATGAAAAATATTTGCTCAATATAAAGATAGTAATTAGTGAATCTTTATTTTTTTTCAGTTCAAATATGTCTCCTACTCCTCTTGTAAGCATTCTTACTAAGAATAAATTAAATGGGGATGCCTTTTGAGAATGTAAATGGAACTTGCTGATAGTTCTCAGCTGTGAGAAACACAAATTTGTTCTTGATGAAACGTGCCCTCCTAAAGCTCAGCCCAAAGCGAGAAATCGCTAGAGAGATTTTGACTCGTTTACTCGATGCTATATGTTAACGAGCATGAGTAGTGTGTTGCAAAAGCAACACGAGAATTTTTGTATCGCCAAAGAGATCATGAAAAATTTGGAGGATTTGCTCCGAGGCGAAGTTGCATTGGCTCGACAATTTGTTATTATAAATTTGATGAACTTTCAATAGAAACTCAACACTTCAGTCAAATAACATATGCTTAAACTTATGGGATTCTTTAAGGAGGTGAGGACAATGGGGCTAAACTAGACGTGAACACTCAGATTAAAATAGTGTTCAAATCCTTAACCAAGGAGTTTACTAGTTTTAGGGTCGCTTATAACTTAGGGAATAAGACGCTTATGTTGACTCAACTTTTAAAGGAATTACAATCCTATGAGTTGATGCTGAATGGTGGTAAGTCGGTTCAGGAGAAACCTGAAGCAAACTTAGCTGTGGGCCTTTCGTCCTCTAAGGGGAAGCAGAAAGTTAAGGGAAAGAAGAAATCGACGAAGCCTTCGGTTCCACCTCGTGTAGGTAGGAAGAAGGCTTAGAAGTAAAAACATCCTAAAAAGATCAACTGTTTGTTCTGCAACAGGAAAGAGTATTTCATATCAAACTACAAAGAGTATTCAGATTACCTAGCCCAAACTGGCAAAGGTATGGAACTTTTTGTGGTTGAGGCTTGCTTAGTGGAATAATCAATTGATAACTGGGTTATTGATTTTAGAGCCACTAACCATGTGTGTGTTTCTTTACATGGGTTCAATGAAATGATAAGTCTGCGTGATAGGATCCTCTCGTTGCGGACCGGAGATGGGAGCTATGTTTCAGCCGAAGTAGTGGGAGAAGTTATTTTACACTTTGAAAATTTTAGGAAGATTATTTTAAAAAACGTATTTTATGTACCTCATCGTAAGAGAAATTTAATTTTTGTAGCATGTTTATTTTATGACGGTTATAGCATAACATTCAATAAAGTGATTGCTATTCACAGAAATCATTCTTAAATCTATAATGGATGTATGGAAAACATTCTCTACTTTATCAAACCAAATAAGTACTAGATGCTTAAAACTAAAATAGTAAATAAAAAGCTTAAAACTTCCCACTCTAATGAGGGGTACCTATGGCACTTAAAACTTGGTCAAGAAAGAATCACTAGACTTGTGAAAGATGGTCCCTTAAGTATGCTTAAGGAAGTTAGTCTTCCACAATGTGAATCTTGCTTGGAAGGTAAAATGACTGAAAGGTCTTTTAATGCGAAAGGTACAAGGGCCAACCAACCTTTAGAACTTGTGCACACTGATGTATGTGGTCCCATGAGCATCAGGCCCGAGGAAGTTACGATTATTATGCGATTTTTATCGATGATTGTTCTTGATATGGGTATGTGTATCTAATGCACCACAAAAGCAAAACTTTTGATAAATTTTGAGAGTTTCGTGCGCAAGTGGAAAAGCAATTAGATTTATTAGTAAATAATCTTCGGTTTAACCGATGTGGGGAATACTTGTCTGATGAGTTATTAGGATACCTCATAGATAATGAGATTTTATCCCAATTGATTGTGTCAGGCACTCCACAGTAGAATGGTGTAACTGAGAGAAAAAATAGAACCTTGCTTGACATGGTTCGTTCAATTTTAAGCTATTTACAACTTCCTACTTCCTTCTGGGGATATGCAATACAAACAACTTGCTATATTCTAATGATGTGCCAACTAAGTCTGCTTGTAAGACACCTTATGAACTACAGCATGGAAAGAAACCCGCTCTAAATCACTTTAGAATATGGGGTTGTCCAACACACGTTCTAGATAATGATATAAAGAAGCTGGATGTACAGATAGAATTGTGCATGTTTGTAGGATATCCGAAAGGAACAAAGGGAGGATGATTCTACAATCTGAAAGATAACACTATTAAAGTTTCTACTTAGGCTACTTTCCTTGAGGAAAGCTACATGGATAGCTTTAAGCCTCAAAGTAAATTGATACTCGAGGAATTTTTGAGAGTGGTAGAACATTCACCAAGTTTAATTATCGAGAAAGTTGTAGAAAAACGTGTAAACAATCAACGTCGTAGGGAAATTCGTTGTAGTGGAATCCGTCATTGTGGGAGAGTTTCTAACAAATTAGACTTCTTCATCTATGATGGCAATATTTATAATACAAAATTCAATCACGAGGAAATAGACCATAGATGTCGAAATGGATTCTATGAAATCCAATATGGTGTAGGAACTTGTAAACTTACCGATTGGGATTAAACCCATAGGGTGTAAGTGAATCTACAAGAAAAAGAGAAATACAGAAGGGAAAGTGGAAACACACAAAGCTAGACTTGTAGGGAAAGGCAACACACAAAAAGAAGGCATCGATTATGATGAGACATTATCTTCGGTCATACTTAAGTCTATTCGCATACTCTTTTCCATTGTTGCTACTCTCGATTACGAGATCTAGAAAATGGATGTCATCACAACATTATTGAATGACTATCTTGATGAGACCATTTACATAGCTTAACTGTTTGGCTATGTTGTCAAAGGAAAGGAGCAGAAAGTTTGCAAACTGCTAAGATCCATTTATTGACTTAAGTAGACGTCCCGCTCATGGAATAAAAGGTTTGATCAAACGATCAAGAATTCTGGATTTGAGAAAATCGCTGATGAACCTTGTGTTTGTAAGTGTATAGAGGACAAAAAGGTGGTCTTCCTCGTTTTGTATGTCGATGATATTCTACTTATTGGAAACGATGTAGGAGAATTGTCATCGGTTAAACTGTGGTTAGCTCAACAGTTTAGCATGAAGGACTTGGGTGAAGTTAGTTATATTCTTAGAAGTCAAATCCTTATGGATTAATAGAATAAAATGATAGCTCTATCTTAAGCTTCATACATTGACAAGATACTAGAACGTTTTGCAATGATTGATGCGAAGCCATGCGTTCAACCGACTGCATCAGGTTTTAATCTTTCTTTAGATGATTGTTCTAAGACAGCGAAAGAAAGAGAGCTTATGAGTAAGGTTCCATATGCTTCGATAGTTGGAAGCCTTATGTATTCAATTTTTTGTACAGGTCCAAATATCTTTTTCGTAGTAGGAAGTGTTAGTCTATATCAGGCGAATCCAGGTCTTAGGCATTGGCAAGCTGTAAAGCATATATTAAGGTATCTTAAAAGAACCAGAGATTATATGCTTGTGTATTCATGGGAGAACCTTACTCCTGTTGGATACATAGACTTAGACTTCCAAACCTGTAAAGATTTGAGGAAATCAATGTCGGGAAATGTATTTGTTCTAGGTCGTGGAGCCATAGTATGGAGAAGTGTAAAACAAACTTGCATTGCTAACTCTACTATGAAGGCCGACTATGTGGATGTGGCTGCTTCTGAGGCAACAAAAGAAGCAATATGGCTTTAAAATTTCTTAACTGATCTTGAAGTCATTCCTGGTATGAAAAAAGCTATAACACGTAGAGGTGAGCAAAACTCGATTAGACTTGAAAAAATCGAAAAAAATTTGAATTTTGAGTTAAACAAATTGAGTTATTCGAGTCAATTTGATTTTTTTTCAAATTTTGAGTTCGAATCGAGTTCAATATTAAAATTAGAATAACTCAAATAATTCGAATAAATCGAATACCAAACTATAATATTTTACATTTTTACCCCAAACCTTTTTACTTTTCCTCAATACTTTTACTCCCTCTCATTGTCCCTCTAAAACTTTTACCCCCTTCCCATCCCACCCCCATCTACCCTAAACCCATTTTCCCCCATTTACTTTCCCCCCAAAATTTTACTCCCCCAACCCTCAAAACTTTTTATTTCTCCCTAAACTTTTACTTTTCACCCTTTACCCCCAAATAAAAAATCATCCAAAAAAAATACTAAACCTAAATAGTAATAATTATATATATACTATTTATATTATTAAATTAAATTTCACATTTTCTACTATTTATATTATTAAATTGTTTAATCATATTAAACCTTTATAAATTTCTGTTAAAATTGAATTATTGATGATGCCATAAAATATTTGTGTTAAAATGTTGGTATCAATTTCAAATTTTATCTTTAAGATAAATTTTATTAAAAAATCACATTTTTTATATTTAATATATTTTTTAATTTCAAAATACATAATTTGATTATGGTGGGAAAATTTGATTACGGTAGGTGACAATAGTTACAAGGATCCAAAATCGTTTTTTAAATTTAACTCGAACAAATGTATTCGATTCGATTCGAATTTCATCTCACTCAACTCGATTCAAGAAAATTTCAAATCGAGTCAGGATGATAAAATAGAATTCATCAACTCGAAATTTTTTCATTCGATTTGATTCTATTCAATCGAACGCTCACCCATAATACAATTGTATTGTGATAGCAGTGCCGCAATAGCTAATACCAAGTAAATGAGAAGTCACAAGAAGATGAAACGCATTGATTGGAAGTATCACTTGATACGAGAGGCAGTAGCCGAAGGAATTGTAGATATGATGAAAGTAGCTTCAGAAGATAAACTTGCGGATTCGTTTCCTAAGACTCCTGTAACTAGGGGTTTTAACAACTACGTCGAGGATATGAGAATGTCAAACATGACACATTTACTTCACTAGGGCAAGTGAGAGGTTATTGGGAAATGTGCCCATATTGTAGTAAACATGTAACTACTTTCTATTTATTTGAATGATGAATAAATAAATAAAGTTAATTTCACATTTCACTATTATGTCTTTTGTATTTATGTCTTTTATATTTTGCATGCATGGCGAAATTGTGACCAACAAATATTAGCTCATAGATTGTCTAAAGTTCAAATTGAAGATAAGTGGCATTATAAAGAAAGTTTACATTGCGAGAAAAACGACTTACTTCAATACATAATCTAAATGAGTCCGTAATCCCGTAAAAGAATCAAAGTGAGCATTTGATTCAAATACTAAGAAGGATTATTATGTTGCCTACAATTCCAATTAAGGGAGATGACTATTCTTGGTTATCGGAGAAATTGACTCCACGAGTAAAGACATAGATTTATTCATTGGTAGAATGATACACTAGACTGGACCCAAGATGAATTAATTCTGAATACGTTTGTGAATTAATTCACTTGTGACGTTCATGGTGTGATTTACCAAAATCCTGAGTTAGCCACTGACCATGCGTATGCAACTCATGTGCTTTGATATAAGTGGAGGCTTATGCTCTAAAGATGATCAAGCCTATATTTGGTATGTTGGGTACATGACTTGTGTATGGAATAGCTTTACTAGCAACAATGGGATTCATAGCTCAATTAAAGAGTTAATGATATCCTCCATTGACATTGCGTGGATTGATAAATATGGAACGTGGCCACGGGTTGCTTATTCTCAAACGAGCAATTTATCACAGTCATTTGTTAACAGTGATCATATTAATCATTAAGAAAACACAATTGTGGTAATGAAAAAAAATTGGATTGGATTGAGTGAACGGATTTAACTCAAAGGAATTAAAGATATCATATGAGGGTAACACACACATGACGAGGTCATTGGACAAAACAGTTGGATGAATTGTTTTCGTAATGAGTATACAATAAGGTGTTTTCAGTCATGGTACTTATTGTGAACTGACTCTACGACTAAATAATTGTGAATTATAGGAACTATGCTTCTGGACATAATTGTAATTACTAGGGCTTAATTGTATGTCTCCGGTTGGTTCCTCTGCTAGCTCAACAAAAGCTCGATCAGATTGCATTTGAATTAGAAGAAAATTCTACAATTTTAGAAATAATTTAATTGAGTCGATTTATTCGATGTGGAATTAAATTAGGTGGCCGTGAGAATTGTTTAACTAGAGAATTTGATTAAAGAATTTTCTTGAAAATTTAATTTGAAAAATCTAAGTGATTTTTGAAAAAAAAATTAATTTTAATCAAGTAAAATTAAATTAATCAAATTAATTTAAATTAATATGATATTTTTGGAAATTAATTTTCAAGTCAGGCAATTGACCCAAGGGGTAATTGAACTTGAAAACTTGAAAATTGGACCTGGGATCTTAAATTGGGTCTGGGAGCACAAAAACCTAGACCAAGACCTAAAAACTGGCCGAACTGGGCCCAGTATGTGAAACCAGACCGACGATCCAACCAGTGGTTAAACTGGACCGGTTGAGTTGTTATTGAATCGAACTAAATCGAAAGTAGTCAAACCTGCTCAGGGTGCCGTAAGGGTGTCACACCTGCATCACCGAACACGGCGGTGTTGGCGGCATCTCGATGGCCTGTGGCAATTAGTCTTCGGTGGTTGAGCAATGGAAGAGTTACACTCCTACTAGAACTCTACTAGAATATTTGATTTCAGATTAACTATTCCAAAAATAATATTATTTTAATAGTTTAATATTAAATTTATTTTAATACTTATCTTAATATTATTTTATTTATTTAATATTAAAGTGATTATCTTAATATTAAATTTAATTTAATGTTTATCTATAAACATTCTATTATTTTAATAAGTTTTAATATCAAGATAAATATTATATTAATATAATATTAAAGTGATTAAGTTTGATCATAGTTGAACTCTCTAAACTCTCCCTATATAAAGAGGAGAAGGGATTGTATGAAACTGTGATTCCATATCATCCTTATCACTTTCCAATAGGAGAATGACAAATCAAATTTTTCCTCCTGAAAAAAATTCAAATCCAGCTAAAAATGCCAAAAATCAAAAGGAAAAATTTGATTTGTCATTCTCTCATTGGAAAGGGATAAGAATGACATAAAATCACAATTTCATACAATCCTTTCTCGTATAAAGAGAGCATTGAGTCGTTATTTTACACACACTTGAATTCAAGAGAAAGTTGTAGAGAGAAAATTCTCTAAAAAGAATATTTTAGAAAATTTCTAGAGATATTTTCTGATTTACAACTTGACCCAAAAGTTTAGAGAAATTGCAAAATTACCAATTTGGTAATTTTTGTGAAAAAAATTTAGATTCGAAGCGAGCCCACACTCTGTAGACGTGAACTTGAAGATAGCGAAGAAGATTACTCGGTCGAAGTGCTCATCCTAGACAAATAAAAAATGTACAATTTTGATTAAGTGTTTATTTGTTTAGATGTCACAACCAAGATCTTGTTTCGGAATAATTTTAAAACTCTTGTTTTTCCCTAAATTTATTTTCCGTTGAGTTTTTCAAACCCATTTTTCCAACAACAAGTTTGTGTGAGAGGGAACATAAACACCTAAAAACTTTGAGAAACTTGTTATCTGGTTTTTGATTGAATAATTTCTCCACAGGTGATATGCCATCTAGGGATTTGGTAGGCAAAACATTCATTAGATAAACTGCTGAAGTAAAAGCATCAACCCAGAATGACAGTGGTAATGACGTTTGAGCAAGCAACACCAATCCGGTCTCTACTATTTGTCTATGACGACTTTCCACCATATCATTTTGTTCAAAAGTATGAGGACACGAGTAGCAATGCCTAGTGCCAAATTTTTGATGACTTGGATCAAAGCTTCGAAATTTACCACCCCCACCACTTTGAAGCAGTTTAATTTTAGTCTATAATTGTAACTCGACATGTTTTTTGAAGGAGAGAAATGCAAACAAGGCATCGACTTTGTTTTTGAGAAAATATATCCAATAATGTTTTGAGTAAGCAGCGACAAATGAGATATAATACTGAAAACCAGTGAAAAAATAAGGAGTAAGACCCCATAGATCAGTAATAAAAAGGTCAAGTGGAGCAAAATATTCAGATGCGGTTGAAGAGAATGACAATTTGTGACTCTTTCCAAGAGCACACTTATTACAAATGGAAATAAACTCATTAGTATGAGGCACACTAATATTACATGATCGTAACACATTATGTAATGCAGTAGAAATTGGATGACCAAGGTGTTGATGCCATTGGGTGAGTTTTAAATCGGACATTGAACTCATAGAACTTGAAGAACCTTCATTTGCAGTAGGTGCTCCAGCTTGCATACAAGCCTCAAGAGCTGGGTTATTGGAAGCAATAAAAGCAAAGTTGTCAAGAGTCAATGGGACTAGTTGATAAAGCCCATTCGCCTTAGGGCCTTGAAGCAAAATTCTATGTGTGACCAGGTCCTTACTTAACAATAGGAAGGATGAAATTCAAAGAAAACCTTATTATCTTTTGCAAATTTGGACACAGGTATAAGATTCTTATGAATGGTAGGAGCATACAACAAATCCTTTATGGGTAACTGATGAGAACCAGAATAGAGAGAAGACTTACCAACATGAGAGATGGGGGGCAGAGTTTCCATTACCAATAATTACATTACTAGAACCACTGTACAGGCTGCAACTTGCAAACTGAGTGGGATCATTAGTGAGGTGAGCAGTGGCAACGCTGTCAGGATACCATGCCTAGTCACCAACTAATAATAAGTAGTAGGTGTAGAGCAAGTAATTGCTTGCATCAGGTGTTGATCTCCTGCAGATGATAGAGTAGAAGAAAAACCAGTTTGATGTGTCTCAAACCCAAAATTCTTGGAAAAACCTTGATCCAAATAGCATATATGGGCCGAAGGAAGCCCAGAACCACCAGAACGTGAGGATCCAATAGAATGCACCAAACCCAATTTGGATTGAAAAATCTCAGAGTTAACATCATAAGAAGAATCGCAACAGTAGTAGCAATGACAAGCCACATGGCCAATCTTGCCACAAACATGGCACTGTGGTACCCCCAAAATGAGCACGCCTACGGCCGTGAAAAGGCCTAGACGCACTGTTGGATCTGAAAAACTAAGGAGGTTGACTAGTATACGGAGCAAGAGACGGCGTCGAGGACTTACCAATTAGAGCAAGATTAGTCGAGATTGTTACCTGAGAAAAATAAGCTTGTTGACGTGCTTCAACATCCTACAGAGTCGTTCTGATACATTGAAGATCAAACGGCACTCGACTAGTGGTGATAATAGAAACAACATGGTTAAATTTTAGTGGAAGTCCATTTATAATGGTCGATTGATGCTCTTCCATGCAAACACAATGACCGAAACTCTCCAAACAGTCGCAAAGATACTTAATTCCAGCCAAGTAAGTAGACATAGAAAGATCAACTTTCTTGAAGTTATGTAAAAGGGAACTGTAATGCCCCAAACCCAGCCTGGACGTTATGACAGAATCTGGCGATGTCACATGGTAGCGTGTTTGAAAACCGTAGCTTTGCTTAAACCATTTTCCATTTAGAATTCGTCTTTATCTCTTATTAACTCTAAAATTGTGATTTTTATTCAGTCGTTAGTTTTCAAAACATTATACGTTGTGGAAGCTTTTTAAAACTGTTTGTGCCCCTTTAAGTATTTTGCTAAAACACATGCATTTTATTTAAAAAACCCGTGTTTTACCTACTTCTAGCAGATATAAATGGAAAACAGTACGAAATCCAAATTCTAGGTAAAAATCTACAGAGGCCATTATTACAGAAAAATTACCCCAAAATAAAACTAAAAATTGTAGATAACTATCTAAAAGCAAAATGAGTCATGTGGCCACCGCTGAGTCCTCCGCCGCACCGATCCGCCTATGTCTGGGGATTACCTGTAAAGATTAAACAGAAGGGGTGAGTTTACGTAAACTCATTGTGTAATCCCCATGCAAAAAATCAGACAATAACAGATAATCTCAGTGGGGCCTAAGCCCTTTTTCTGTATCAGTATCAGTCCAGTTTGGGCCTTAGCCCATTTCAGTAACAGTATGCATTAGGGCCTTAGCCCATCACAGTACCGTAACAGTAGCAAATATGCAATCAGAAAATCCTACCCAACCAGCCTCTACACTCCATCTCTGTCCAACCCTGCAGTCCATGTGGGGATATAATCAACCCACCCATCCCTACACTCCAAGTAGTACCTGTTGCGGCACTAAATAGTAGTTTGCAGCTGTGCTACCAGTAATTAAGCTCGAAGCCTTTTAGTACACTTCCTCCAATTAACATCAACCCGTCCCTATGTAATGCATCATACAGTTATTCATGCCCAATCATGGTATATCACATTATTACAGTTCAATACAAACAACATGCTTAACATACAGTCATCCAGTTAGGAGTCTAGGTAATCTTACTGACCCTACAATAGGTTTACAGTCGTCTTGGGCGACCTGTGCAACCTTAGCAATAAATCAGTGAAAATGGGCTCACACGCCCATGTTGTTTGTCCGTGTGGGTCCACAAGGCCCAAAATTTGGCTTGGCCGTGTGGATCACATGGCCTCGCCCAGAATCCCACACGCCCATGTGGCCCACACAGCCCAATTTGTCGAGCTAGTGTCTCGCACACAGCCTTGCTCGGCCATCACACTGCCGTGTCGCCTGCGCATGGCCTGGCTCGTCGATCACACGGCCATGTTGTGGCTTACAGCATTGCACACGGGCTACCACACGCCCGTGTGGCGTTGATAGAAAGCTTTTTCAGCTTTTCACCGAGACGTGTTTTCAGTGTTTCGGGTGCACACCTGATATCGATTCGCTCCGAAAAGTACCCCAAGCGTTCCAAGACCTAGATTTAGCCAATACAAACTCTCGATTAATCGCTTAGCAATGAATTAAGCCAACCCCAAAACATGATATCCAACCTTTGAGCAAAAACCATTACCTTCAATCGAACAGTAGAACACTTACGAGACCCAACCTCCAACTAACAACCACAAGTCCTAGATTCTTCCCCTAATCAACCAAAACAGCCCCCATTAGTAGAAAGTTAATAAAAGAAATCTCAAACTTACCGATTGGATGGAAACCAAAGTTGCATGCAACGAGGATGACTAAAATAAAATTAAAAAAAAACGAGAGAGTGGGGGTTGGAGAAACAAGATTTCGGCACAGTAAGGAAGAAGGAAAAGAAATGCAAAGAGGGGAGGATGACAGGAAAGTTGGCGTCAGAAAGGTTTTCGAAAAGAGAAAATTTGCAAAAAAAGAAAAAAGAAAAATTGCCTAAGCTAATGCTTGAACCCAAGACTTCTCAGACACTCTCAGAGCACTTAACCACTGAAATAGACACAAATTTGTGTCATAAACACACTAAAATAAATATAAGAGATTTTTGGGGCGTCACAACTCTACCCCCTAAAAGAAAATTTCGACATCAAAATTTTACCTGATTAGAATAGATGAGGATACTGCTGAGCATCACATCCTCAAGTTCCCATGTGGCCTCCTCAGAGCTATGATTACGCCAAAGAACCTTAACTAGTGGGATGGATTTTCTCCTCAGAATCTTTACGTCGCAATCCAATATCTAAATTGGCTCCTCCTCAAAAGTCAGATCTGGCCTAACTTTGATTTCCTCAACCGGAACAATGTGAGATCAGAGCGGTAGCGCCTCAACATTGAGACATGGAATACATCATGAATTCGCTCCAACTCTGGAGGTAGTCGCAACTGGTAGGCAACTGGTCCCACACGTCTCAGTATGCGATAAGGTCCAACGAATCTGAGGCTCAACTTGCCCTTACGACCAAATCTTGGTACCTTCTTCAATGGCGAGACCTTGAGAAAAATGAAGTCCCCCACAGAATACTCAATCTCTCGACGCTTCAGATTCGCATAGGATTTCTGTCTGTCCGATGCCGCTTTCAGTCGGTCTCGAATCAATCTAACTTTGTCCTAGGTATCAGAAACTAGTTCAGGACCCAGAATATGACGCTCGCCCAACTTAGTCCAACACAAAAGAGTACGACACTTAAGACCATAGAGCACCTCGTAAGGTGCCATCTCTATGCTAGACTAGTAACTGTTGTTGTACGCGAACTCTGCCAATGGCAAAAACTCCTCCCAACTGCCTCGGAAGTCAATTACACAACCCCTTAACATATCCTCCAGTATCTGAATCACCCTATCAGATTGACCATCTATCTGAGGATGAAACATAGTACCGAAGTCCAACCTTGTACCCAGAGCTTCATGTAGCTTCTTCTAGAACCGAGACGTGAAGCGAGGATCCCTATCAGATATTATTGAAATCGGTATCCCATGTAGTCTCACTATTTCAGACACATACAATTTAGCCAGCTTTTGCAGAGAGTAGTCAGTACGAACAGATATAAAATGGGCGGACTTAGTACGAACCGGCAGACTTAGTCAATCGATCCACGGTGACCCATATTGAATACTTCTTAGTGGATGTGAGGGGTAACCTAGTAACGAAGTCCATAGTCGCTTGCTCCCACTTCCAAAGTGGAATCTTAACTGGCTGAAGCAACCCCGAAGGTAACTGATGCTCAGCTTTAACCTACTGACATGTCAGGCATTTACCCACAAAGTCTGAAACCTCTTGCTTAAGAATTGGCCACCAATATAACTCACGAAGGTCTCGGTACATCTTGTTTCCGCTAGGATGTATAACATAAGGGCTACTATGCGCCTATCGCAGTATAGACTGCCTCAACTTAGTATCCTTCGGTACATAGATTCTCCCACAGAAACAGAGTACCCCTTCGCTATTCAATCCAAAATCCACAGTATTCCCACTCTCAATATGTCGGAAGTGAAGACCCAAAGACTCGTCCTCCAATTGTTTACCCTTAATCTGCACTATCCACGTCGGTTTAACTTTAACAGACTACCATAATCAAATAAACTGAGATGAGCAAACATTGCCCTCAGATCAGCCACAGCCCTACGGCTCAGCCCATCGACCACCACATTGGCATTGCCAGGGTGGTATTCAATCATACAGTCATAGTCTTTAAGTAGCTCAATCCATCTACACTACCTAAGATTTAGGTCCTTCTGAGTGAGGAGGTATTTGAAACTCTTGTGATCAGTGTAAATGATACACTTCTCTCCATACAAATAATGTCTCTAGATTTTCAGTGCGAATATCACTGCAGCCAATTCCAAGTCACGTGTTGGATAATTTTCCTCATGAGTCTTAAGCTATCGAGACACATATGCAACCACCTTACCCTCTTGCATCAACACACATCTTAAACCGACATGTGATGTATCACTGTACATAGTAAACTCTGTTTTAGGCACTTGCTATATCATAACAGAGGCTTCAGTCAGTACGGTCTTGAGCTTCTCAAAGCTCTCTTGCTGTGCATCAGTTCAGTTAAACGGCACACCCTTACGTAGCAGCTTAGTCAAGGGTACTGCAATAACAGAAAAGCCCTCTACAAATCGTCAATAGTACCGAGCCAATCCCAGAAAACTGCGAATCTCTGATACAATCCTAGGCTGCTTCCAATCCAAGACAGCCTCAATCTTTTGAGGATCAACCCTAATCCCCTCAGCAGATACCACATGGCCCAGAAATGTTACTTCTTTTAACCAAAACTCACACTTACTAAGCTTGGCGTACATTTGTTTCTCACTCAAAACTTGCAAAACCACTTTGAGGTGCTCATCATGTTCATCATCAGTCTTTGAATACACCAGAATGTCGTCAATAAAGACTATGACGAACCGATCCAGATAGGGCTGGAACACTCAGTTCATCAGATCCATAAAAGTTGCTGGAGCATTCGTCAATCCAAATGGCATTACTAAGAACTCGTAATGACCATAACGAGTCCTAAACGCAGTCTTGTGTACATCAACCTCCTTAACTCTCAACTGATGGTACCCAGACCGGAGATCAATTTTAGAGAAAATTGAAGCTCCTCGGAACTAATCGAACAATGGGTCTATCTTCGGCAGGGGGTACTTATTCTTAATGGTCAACTTGTTCAATTTCTGACAATCAATGCACATACGCATTGATCCATCCTTCTTTTTCACAAACAGAACTGGTGCTCCCCATAGAGACACACTAGGGCGGATGAACCCACGATCCAGTAACTCTTGGATGTGGGCCTTAAGCTCCACAAGCTCCCTCGGTGCCATTCTATAAGGGGTGATAGATATCGGAGCTGTACCAGAAAGGAGCTTAATCCCAAATTCTACCTCACGATCCGGAGGTAACCCAAGTAGCTCTTCAGGAAAAACATCCGGAAAGTCCTTAATTTTCCTTATATCCTTAACCGAAGAATCCTCAGAATTTGAAACACTGATGTAGTCTAGATACGCCTCACATCCCTTACGAACCAACTTTTCGGCCCTCAGTGCAGAAATCACATTCGATAAGTAGTTCTGACGTCCCCCAATTACGACTGCCTTACTGTCCCCCTCGGTCCTTAGTACAACCCTTTTTGTGGCACAATCTAAGCTCACTCGGTGTTTGACTAACCAGTCCATTCCCACTATCAGATCAAATTCTCCAAAAGGCAGTTCCATCAAAGAGTCAAAACCATTTTTTTTTTTGGAAAACGGGGATCGATGAAAATGGAGTCCCCACCAATCTCTTTTTGCTTAGGTGTGATCGGATCACCTTATAAAACATTTTATTTCAAAATAATGATTTTTGGTACGAAATTCGAGAAAACGGGTTCGGGAGTCAGTTACGTACGAGGAAGGATTAGCACCCTCGTAACGCCCAAAAATTGGTACCTAATTGATTAATTAATGTTCTTATGTCGTGAATTTGAAAAGATTTTACAATACAATTCCTTTTAAAGAATGTTTATATAATTCGTTTTGGAATATTAAGACTCTTTTGTTCCAAAAGGAAAAAACATCACATCCAATACGTTAGAATGTGACATTTTAACCTCGAAACTAAGATCATCCCTTAATTGTCCAAAATTCGAAATTAAAAGGATATTTAACTATTTGGATGAACGAAAAACCAAAACCCAGCACGTTAGGGCACAATTTCTCGAAATTCCAAACACGAAACATTGCCTTGTTTTTCAAAATCCTTATCTTGAGATAACGAAATGTCACATCCAGTGCGTTAGGACACAACATTTTCAAATTCCCGAGAACAGTTTTTTTGTTCAACTTTTAAAAAGAAAGTAATAGGTTCTTTAGACTCGAAGAGAGAAATCGAAACCCAGTAAGTTAAGGTACGATTTCTTTCGAATCTTAGAACGCGAAGTGTTTGTTTATTTTGAAAATCGAATAAAATATGATATGATTTTATAAAGAAATGTAAAGTAAATTACGATACTAGTTTGTATGACAAAATAATGGTGATGAAAATACAAATAACAATACCAAATATATAAATAAAATACGAATAAAATAAAAACGAAATAAACAAATAAAATAACAGAAAATAACAGAAAATAATAGCAAAAATGAAAGTCAATGGTGAACTAATAAATACATAAATATTATATAGCATAATAAGAAAAATAATAATAAAATAATGATAATAGTAACACAAACACAATAATAATAATAAAAGATATTAATAAACAAATAGTAAAGATAAAATAATATTAGTAATAATAGAAGTAATAGAAGTGTTAATAGTAATGAAAATGATAATAGAAGTAATAGTAAAATAAAAATAGTATTAATAATAACATAATAGTAATAATATTTAAAGTTAATGGTAATAATAATAAGAAATAATAGTGGTAAAAAAATAGAAATAATAATACTAATAATATCAAAAAATAATAATAATATTAACAATAATAGTGGTAATAACAAGACAATAAAAAAATATTGTAAATTTTAAAATAAAAACATATACACTTATGTAGTAGTATAAATAAATAATATACAATAAACTAGAATAACTTAACCAAAAAAAAAATTGAAATGAATTTTAAATTTAAATAAAGTTGAAATTACGTAAAATATAAAAGATAACACACAATAAGTAAAAAAATAAAATAACCTAATGAAATTAAACAAGATAATTTGAATAAGATAATAAATAATAAAAAATAATAAAAAAGTTAAATGAGGACTGAATTAAAACACGCGTCGTATCCTAGGGGTTAATTGGGCAATTATACCCTATCACCAAAACGGCGCCGTTCGGATATCCACCATTAAATGGCCTAAGGACCAGATCGAAACAGAAAGGAAATTTTAGGCCAAAATCAAAAGCGAAAGAGGAGCGCATCGAGACAGGTCGCAAAAGTGGAAGGGTCTATTGCGTAAATTGCCATTTTACAAAAACACGCGGATTCTCCCCGGGTTGGGTCAACCCGCGGGTCTTGGGGGGCAAAACGACATCGTTTTTGGCTCTAAAAACAGCCCTCAAAACGGCGCCATATGGATCACTTATATAGGCTAAAATTAACCCTAAAAAATCGATCATTTTAAACACCCCTGAAAAAAATCAAAACAGAAGCCCCGAAGGCTCTCTCCCCCACGGCTAGAGGCCAGGATCCGACCCAGGCTCCGGTGACGGATCGTCGCGCGTGTACCCCACGTGCCACCGCAAGCGCCGCCACATACGGCGGCCGGAGGCCAGAAATTTCGTCTTTTCAGCGCGAGTCGAAAGGTAAAATCTGTCTTTTTATTTTTAGTATTATTTGCATAAATAAAAAAGATTGCACTAGTAAAAACGAAAGTGCATAAACGACCAATCACCTCTGATTTTTCTTGTATTCTCTGTATATTTTTATGTGTATATGTCCCTTTTACAGATTTCGTTGGGACTTTTTATAGCCCTGAAAATAAATCGAAAATAAAAATACAGATTCTGTTTCGCTATTTCTTGCCATATTTGCTGTGTTTTTCTTTCCCTTTTTGCAGGTCAACGGCGAGGAATTCGGTGACAGAGCACTAACTGCGCACTGATTGCGGCATGAGGAGAGGCTGGTGTCGGGGCTGTGCTGGGTGCTTGCGGTGCGAGGGAAACCTAAGGTTTCAAAACCCCTTGGTTTCTGATTTAGTGTTGGGCCCTTTTGGGCTGTGTAGGTTTGGGTCTCTGCTTTGGGTGTAATTGGGCATTGGGTCATTTTGGGCCTCGTAGGTTTTGGGTTTGTATTGGGCCACTGAGTTATTAGTTTTGTAAATGGACTGTAAAATAAACTGGACTTTTATTTTTTTATTTTTTGTTTTTATTCTGGTTTGTTTTATCTACATAGGCCCGGGCAAAATGGGCTTATTACACAGAGGAACATCTCTAAACAGTTTATTCACCCTTACCGATTACCGCAGCAGACTCAGTACAATGACCTCACTCATAGTACTCTCAACCAAGATACCCAAGTTCCTAGATACAGTACAGGCTATATACGAGTGAGTAGATCCTATATCTATCAGTGCAGTATAGGGTACGTTATAAATAAAAAATATACCCAAAATGATGTTTGGAGCATCTCCAACCTCTCAGCGACGAGCAGCATAAACTAGAGCCGGCTATCTCGCCTCAGTGTGACTAGCACATCTGCCAGGTGTTCTCTGACCACCGCCCAAACCATTACAAACTTTGGCCTGACCTCGGCCTCTCGCTGGCTGCTGAACCGCCCTCGGTGGCTGTGCAGTATTATTACCCAGAGCTTGCATCTGATCGGCCCTCCGCGGACAATCCCTAATACGGTGCTCCAAAGAACCGCATCTCAAGCATGCCCCCAGTCCTTTTCCAACACTCGCCTAGATGGCGTCTTCCATAATCAGTATACGGCGGTTGTCCAGTAGCAGCAATAGGGGTCCCAACTCTGACTGGTCCATCAACTCTGGCCTTTTTCTTAGGCCTCTAAACAGAACTCAAGGGCTCTAAATCCCTCTTATTCCTTCCTCTCTCTTTCTCACGGTTCTGGCACTCAGTGCGCTTAACCTCTTCGGCGATCTTCACCTTATCCACTAATGCAACAAATTCTCGCTCCCTCTGTGGAGCTATCAGAACTCTTAAGCTATCTCTAAGGCCATCCTCGAAGCCAACACATCGCTCGTACTCAGTCGGCACCATACCTCTCGCATAGTGGCTCAGCCTTAAGAACTCGGCCTCATATTCGACCACTGATCTGTCCTTCTCAGTCAAATTTAAAAACTCCCTCCTCCGAGCATCCACATAACTGGCACCCACGTATTTTCCCTAGAAGGCAAATTTGAAGAATTCCCAGGTCAGTCGTTCGGGTTGAGTGCCCTCCTTTACAGTGAGCCACCACTGATATGCTTCATCTCGTAGCAGCGATACAACATCCCTTTAATTTTTGCTCAGGGGTACAGTCCAAGTCATCCATAATTCTCTATGTGGCCTCTATCCAGTACTCAGCCACATTAGGGGCAACTCCAGCAATACCCCTAAAGATCTCGGCTCTATTGGACCGAAGTTGTTCTGTAACTGACCCTCGGCCTCCAACTCTAGTATTGGCCCTAGCGACCCTTTCCAGAATCCTTAACATGGCTTGGAATAGTGCGTTGTCCCCTGCTGCTCGATCATGAGACCCAATCTCAGTCACATGTGAAATCGGCGTCTCACTTGTATCCAAATTTGGCAGGTTACCAGAAGATAAGGACCCAGCTCGGGCCCCTCTACGGCCTCTACCACGGCCTCTTGTACCCCATCCGTGAGTACCTCTCGTGCTCATTGTCTAAGCTCGTTTATCTGTGTTAACAGTTTTATGCATCAGTTTATAGTTTCAGTATTTTATTAACAAATGTTATATGCAAAATAGTATCAGTAATTTCGAAGTTCGTTTTCATAAATCGCAGTCTCACTACAATTTTCAGTTCCTCTATAATAACTTTGTATACACTAACTTATAGTGTTTTCAGTGCAGTATACTACCTATAGTAGTTTGAATTTCGTATCAGTTTCAGTTTAAGCACATAACAGTTTCAGAGAACTTACGAGATATGCGCCGGAGACTCAGTGTACCACATGTTCGGTAAAAACATTTCAAATCATTAGAAAATATTTCTTAGATAATCAAATCTTAAAACCCAAATCCACAGTCGAGTTTTGTAACCTGGCTCTGATATCACTAAATGTAACGCCCCAAACCCGGCCTGGACGTTATGGCCGAATCTGGCGATGTCATATGGTAGTGTGTTTGAAAACCGTAGCTTTGCTTAAACCATTTTCCATTTAGAATTCGTCTTTAGCTCTTGTTATCTCTAAAATCGTGATTTTTATTCAGTCGTTAGTTTTCAAAACATTATATGTTGCGAAAGCTTTTTAAAACTATTTGTGTCCTTGTGGGTATTTTGTTAAAACACATGCATTTCTTTTAAAAAATCCGTGTTTTACCTAATTCTAGCAGATATAAACGGAAAACAGTATGAAATCCAAATTTTAGGTAAAAATCTATAGATGCCATTATTACAGAAAAATTAACCCAAAATAAAACTAAAAATCGTAGATAACTATCAAAAAGAAAAAAGAGTTGTGTGGCCACCGTTGAGTCCTCCGCCGCACCGATCTGCCTATGTTTGGGGATTACCTGTATGGATTAAACAAAAGGGGTGAGTTTACGTAAATTTAGTGTGTAATCCCCATGTAAATAATCAAACAATAACAAATAATCTCAGTGAGGCCTAAGCCCTTTTTCTGTATCAGTATCAGTCTAGTTTGGGTCTTAGCCCATTTCAGTAACAGTATGCATTAGGGCCTTAGCCCATCACAGTACCGTAACAGTAGAAAATATGCAATCAGAAAATCCTACCCAACCAGCCTCTACACTCTATCTCCGTCCAACCCTACAGTCCATGTAGGGATATAATCAACCCACCCATCCCTGCACTCCAAGTAGTACCGGTTGTGGCACTAAACAGTAGTTTGCGGCTGTGCTGCCAGTAATTAGGCTCGAAGCCTTTCAGTATACTTCCTCCAATTAACATCAACCCGTCCCCATGCAATGCATCATACAGTTATGTCATGCCTAATCATGGTATATCATATTATTACAGTTCAGTACAAACAACATGCTCAACATACAGTCATCCAGTTAGGAGTCTAGGTAATCTTTGTGACCCTATAGTAGGTTCACAGTCTTCTCAGGTGACCCGTGCAACCTTAGCAATAAATCAGTGAAAATAGGCTCACACGCCCATGTTGTAACACCCCAAACCCGGCCCAAACGCTACAACTGGATCTGGTATGTCACTTAAGGGATTTTACAAAACATGTCGCATTTTGGAAAACAACTACTAGGTTTAAACATTTATACCGAAAACTTAATAATTCATTAATTCATGTAAAATATAAAGTTATAAATTACCTTGGTGAATTTTAAACAAAAACTATAATTTCATATATGTCTTAACTTAATTTAAAACATAAAACTTAAAACCCCAGTAATAAAAGCCCAACATAAAACCAAAACATAAATAATAGTCTAGTGGCCCATGGCCTTATTACAATAAAATTTAAAACCCATTAAATAAAAATATAAAATAATAAACTGGAGTCTTCTTGTTAAATCCAAGAGTTCTTTTGCATGGCCACCTTGCGCTCCTCTCCAGCCCGGTCCAATGCACTAGGTGCTACCTAAAAATATTAAGAAATTGGTTGAGTCGCGAGACTCAGTGTGCAACCCTTATGAACCATTAGATTTGGGCCTTAGCCTCACAGAACAGAATAACAGTTTAATATATATATATATATATATGTAACAAAAAAAATTATGCAAGCCCAACCCAAATCCTAAGTTTCCATCCGCTACACGCCTCTCGTACCAGCCGTTCCCACCATAGGGGATTTCTACAATCAACCCGCACCGCTACACGCCGTTGATGGCAGTCGTGCTGCTCATCGTCAGAGTTGTGACAGAGTCGCCAAGCTGAAATGACAAAAAGCCACCAGAAACAGAGTTTGTGACAGAGTCACCAGGCTGAAATGGCAAAAAACCACCAGAAATAGAGTTTGTGACAGAGTCACCAGGCTGAAATGGCAAAAAGCCACCAGGCTGAAATGGCAAAAGCCACCAGAACAGATCACTTCCCCTTTTCATCAATTTCCTAACCCCAAGCATACAATGAAATCGTCATACAAAGCATATCGTTTTAACAGGAATAATCACTGAAATAGGACAGAATTCACTAACCTGTTGATTAGCCTTTACCCTTCAAGGGTTTTCACTTGTTATGTCGGGATTTCGGCATTTAGCAAAGTATAGCAGATTTATACATATGAATATATATTAGCAAACAGTCTAAGAGTGAGAAAGGTTACACACCTGATTAATGTCGATACCCTTGCTAGACCAATCTACAACTTTGCTCAAAAAGCCGGAAAGATGTGAAAATAGGGCCTCTCCTATATTCGGCCAAGGGTTAGTAAATCCTGAATTTACACATTGAAACTAATAGATCTTCTTGCCTTGAAATCTCGAAAGTAACATGATTCGAGTGCTACCGATCTATAACTCAGAGATCTATGCGATTGACTCCACTAAAGTTCCCTTCAAATTTCGGCACAAGTAGGCACCATAGAAGTAATTCGGCAATCACAAGAGATGAGATCTAGGGATTTCAGCTTTTAGTAAAATCCCAGAAAAAGTATGAACAAGAGAAGGATGATGTGTCTTTGGCTTTTAAAATACTTGAGTGAAGAGTTTCGGTTTCTGACAGGAAAAGAGAATAAGAAAAGAAAACAAGAAAGAAACTTGAAGATTTCGGCTAGGAAGAAAAAGAATGGAAAGAGTTTCAGCTTTTGAATCAAAGTGAAGATGGGGGATTAGGCTTAGAGATTTCGGCTTTTGCAGAGAATGAAGAAGAAGATGGAACTTTAGGAGTTTTCGGCTTTTACTCAGAGAAGAAGAGAAAAGAATGAGAGAAAAACCCAAATGCCGAAATTAAAGAAATATTCCCCCTATTTATAGAAATTTCGGCACTTACCTAACCTTGCAAATAAATCCTATCTTTTCTCCTTTATCTTAATCTACTAGCTCATCTAAAAGAGACTTAAATATCTCTAACTCCTCCCTCCTTTATCAGCATATTATCCACATATTTTAATCATTAAAATCCCTAAATTTTAGCCTTTATATGCTTATTATCCACATAAAATAAATTCCTAAATAATAGCCTTTATCTGCTTATTATCCACATATTTTAAACATTAAAACCCCTAAATTTTAGCCTTGTTGCCATCCATTCCACCTAATCCTAATGCCCAAAATTTAGCTAACTTAAATTAAGAGAATTGGGCTCCATGAAACTTAAATTTAGGTATTTTAAACATAGATACTACCTTTTAAACCCTATAATGCCCAAACAGATAATTTTAATCAAGGCCTCTGCCTAAGCCCAAAAATTCAGGATGTTACACATGTTGTTTGACCGTGTAGGCCCACATGCCCGTGTGGCCCACACGGCCCCAAATTTGACCTTGGCCGTGTGGATCACAAGGCCTGGCCCAAAATCCCACACGCCCGTGTGGCCTATACGGCCTAATTGGTCGAGCCGATGTCTCGCACACGGCCTTGCTCGGCCATCACACGGCCGTGTCGCCTGCGCACGACCTGGCTCGTCGATCACAAGGCCGTGTTGTGGCTTACAGCCTTGCACACGGCCTACCACACGGTCTACCACACTCCCGTGTGACGTTGACAGAGAGGTTTTTCGGCTTTTCACCGAGACGCATTTTCAGTGTTTCGGGTACACACCTGATATCAATTCGCTGCAAAAAGTACCCCAGGCCTCCAAGACCTAGATTTAGCCAATACAAGCTCTCGATTAATCGCTTAGCAATGATTTAAGCCAAACCCAAAACATGATATCTAACCTTTGAGTGAAAACCCTTACCTTGAATCGAACAACAGAACACTTACGAGATCCAACCTCCAACTAACAACCACGAGTCCTTGATTCTTCCCCTAATCGACCAAAATAGCCCCTATTAATAGAAAGTTAATAAAAGAAACAAAGCACTTACTCTCAGACTTACCGATCGGATGGACACCAGAGTTGCACGCAACGGGATGACTAAAATAAAATTAAAAAAAAATGAGAGAGTGGGGGTTGGAGAAACAAGATTTCGACACAGTAAGGAAGAAGGAAAAGAAACACAAAGAGGGGAGGATGACAGGAAAGTTGGCGTCAGAAAGGTTTTGGGAAAGAGAAAATTTGCAAAAAGAAAAGTTACAAAATCTGATAACCTCCAAAATCCCTTAATTCTCTCCCTCAAACTCCCCACTAAATCCACTACTCAGATTTCTAGTCCATCTCAAACTCTCACACGGCCCAAGCAACAAAATAAATCCCTTGTTTCCGCAATGACTCGAACTCCAGACCTTTAGCTTATTTACACTCCACTTAACCACCAGACCAGCAGGCCCATTCTGGCATAGTTTACCAACATTTAATTAAAAACCTACTGTCTAAAGATAGAGCTTTATTCAAAGAAAAAAAAAAATTTCCCAAGCCAAGGTGTGAACCCAATACTTCTCAGACACTTCCAGAGCACTTAACCACTGAAGCAGACATAGATTTGTGTCGCAAACACACGAAAATAAATATAAGAGATTTTTAGGGAGTCACAGGAACGATACCACATACCTTTGGTGGTAGATTATGTGCCAAAGCTTCTAGTCAGTGCTTCCCAAAGAGTAAATGCAGAAGAAGAACTGCCAATCAACTGATTGTGAAAAGACGCACTCAAAGTGGAAAGTAGCCAGGCCGAGAGTGTCGAGTCTTGCTGCTCATACTGAACAAACGTCAGATTTTCAGCCAAAAGACCAGTGTCATCAGTGATCTTATGATGCAGAACAGAGACAAATCCATCAATTTATTGCTGTAGACGATGAGTTTTGAGTACAAGCAGAACATGCTGCTTTCAGGCTAAAAAAATGCTATCATCAACAAGAGTTGCTACCTTTTGAGTAGCAAACGCAACATGATTAAAATCCCTCCTAGTTGTAGAATTGAAGGAACAAACAAATTCCATCACCAAAAGCAAGAAGAAAGAAAGGAAAAAAAAACCTACTCTGATACCATAACATAAATAAGAAATAGAGAAGAATAATCTTTGATTTATAACATTGTAGGTCCAATGAGTGTGCTTTTATACACTAATTACAATATCAAGAGAATAACTAACTAATAGAAGATAGCTAACTAACAGAAGAATGAACTGGTTAATTGAGAATAGTTAATTTGTTTATGTAGTTACTTTTGATATTCTCAACGCATAAATAGGAGGATAATGCATTTCAGTACCCTTGAACCCACGTCTTCCTGCATTGATAATGATACCCATACCAATCAAGTTAAGACTCAATCAACTTCTCGATTGTCTTTTAATAAACTAAAATATTAAAGTGCTTCAAAAATTAAGTAAAGAGTTTTTAATATTACATTTATAAGCACTCATTTGTATTATAACGACTATTTTGTATATTATGAAAAACCATATTATATAATTATATTATTGATGACACTAAGAAGTAAGTAACATATTATTTTTTGGAAAAAAAATATTATATATTTTAAAATTTTAAATTATTTTTTTTTGAATTTTAAAGAAATTTTAATTTTCACAATTTTTTAAAAGTTTTGAAAATATTTATAATTTTAAAATTTTTAAGGATTTCTTATTGAAAATGTGAAAATCTTTTATTTTATTTTTTATGTTCAAAATTTTTTATGGACTTTTAAAGAGTTAAGATCAAGTTGAAAAAATTGTAAATATTAAAGGTTAATTTTATTTTTATTTTTGTTATTATAACCGTCACATAAATAAGACTAATGGAAAAATTGGATAGCATTATCAATTAGACCAAAATTGCTAAATAAAAATATAAATACAAAAATTCAATGTCTTAAAATTAAGTCGCAAGACTAAATTTTTAATTTCAATGAAGTACACGCACCTCTAACATATTATTTTTTTCGAAATAATAAAAGACACATACCTCCTACGATTTGGTGTAAAATAAACTTATTCCTATAGTTTTAAAAATATTCATTTATGCCCTTCAAATTTGAAGAAAATCACATGAGCCCCTTGAGATCTTATTAAGGTGGTGTTTAATAAATTAAAACATTAATGCTACGTTTGGAAGAAGTATTACTTTTTTACATATGTTTTAGTATAGGCAGCCACAGACCCTCAAAAGAATTAGTATTTATAGATCGTAAAACTGACATGGAGAAAACCTTGGTTATACAAAAAAAAATTTAATTCAATTAATAATATTTAGTCACTCTCATGACTTATTTTTGACAAAGAAAATGAAAAATTTTCGCTTATTTTGAAGAGATATTATTTTTTTACAAGAGTTATTACTTATCTTTCTAATTTCAAGTTTAATTTTATACTAATTATTCTTTATATTTTGTCTAAATATTGTAATACATATGTAATAAATAAATTTTTTTTTCATATTATTACACTAATAACCAAATGAGACCGTACTAAAAAATTAATGTTTAATTTAATACATATGGAACTTGGATTATAAAAATTATTTGGCATGTTTTGAAATTAAGTGCTAAATATAAATATATTGTTTTGGAAATGCAAATATTAAAAGATAATTGTACTCTTGTTATTATTTTTGGTAAAGTACGCAAGTAGTCACCTAATTATAATTTTTTTTTTCATTTTAGGCATAAAAAAAATTGTAATTTAAGCACTCACGTTACATAATTCGATCATTTTGGTTACTCCCGTTAAAATCACAAATGACAAACTGATGTGGTAGTTAAAAAATGGGTAGGATAACAAATTTAACCCTCAACTTTTACATATTATACCAATTTATTCATAATTTTAAAAACAAATTAACTCTCAAATTTACAAATAGTTTCAATTTGATCCTAATTTTAAAATATTCAAAGAAATATATAAATATTTCCAAAAAAATTCAAACATTATTTTCGGCAATCACGATTTTAAATTTTAGCAAACTGAGGTGTTTGGATGATTTATGGAATCCAAACTATCAAGTAAAAGATTCAATTTTTTTCAAAAAATAAAATATTTTTTAAATAATTAAATCGTGCATTGTAGAATGAATCTGGATAAATAGTTATCCAGGTTAATTTTGGATGAATGCAAAACTAAAACAACTTCAAAACTTATAAAAAAATATTTAAAAAGTCTAATATATATAAATCAAATCTGAAAAATCTCTAAAAAATATTATTTATTAAAATATATAAAATATATATAAAAAATCATATTGAATATACATATGATCCATCAAGAGTATGGTGCAATAATAAATAACTTTTGTTAAAATAATGCAACCAAAGCTGTTTAACTTAAATATGATTTTGTTAAAATAAAGTTACAGATGAGTAATCTGTAGCAAACATTCATACACATTGATTAACGTATATCACTTCACTTTATTGTTTCTCATTTATCATCTTAAACTTAGCTTCCAATTTAATAAAAATATAAGTTGAAATAAAGGTACTCAAAATCAATGAATTCTCATATACCATTAAATATAAGTTTCTATTTCACCAAGCTTGTATATTCAATATGAATTTTTATATTTTTTAAAAATAACTTTTAATAATTATTTTACAATTTTTGAAGATTTTTAGTTTTGTACTCATTCAAAATGAACCTGGATAAAAATTTATCCAGATTCATTCTATATGCACATTCATGCGCTTATATTTATAGAAATTTCATGCTAATTTCGAAATAATTACATTTTAGTGTCTGTACTGAAAACTAACAAATTTCACTTTACAAAATAGTCTCTTTTTCATTTCTAAGCTTATAAACTAATATTTAAACACCAAAAACTTTAAAATCATCAATGACAACATTTTAAAACTTTAATAATTTCTCAATTTAATTCCTTTAATAATTTCTCAATTTAATTCCTATACTACTTAAATTAAACTGTGGAAATTTTAAAAACATAAAATTCATTTAGAATCACTCACCATCCAAATATGACAACTTGGCCGAATTTTTCCATCTTCAACAATGATGGAATCGGTGGGGAAGGGTAAAATGAAGACGATAACTTGTTATTTTATGCCTTTAATGTTTTTATTTATCTTATAAAAATCAATTAACATTATTTTAACATCTAATTCCCTTCAAAATTAAGCACTAACCGTCCATGCCAACATATTATGTTCTACTTACCACTTAAACCCTTAAACAATTATATTTTAAGTCTTTTTAACAAATAAAATTAATAGTGATTAACTTTTACGGTTTTTACAATTTATCACTATACCTTAATTATTAACCGTGCAATAAAATTATCGGATCAAAAATCAATATAACACTATAAGAGAGTCACGGATATTAATAAACAATATTTATTGATTTGATCATCGAAAAATGGGGTTCTGAAATCGTTGTTTCTTGTACCACTAAAAAGCGAGTTGTTACAATAACGTTCAAAGCTCTTTAATAAAAAAATTAGATTGTAGAAGAGAAGGGGAATGAGAGCTTTCGATTGGTGTAGGGTGCGCAAATAGAGAAGGCCATACATCAATGATTTTAATAGCCTAGTAACTTAAATAAAAGCTTTCGAATAGTTCAGTGCCTATTTTGTAATCTTCTGAAGTTTAGTGACCAATCTACAAATTGTTTAGTGACCTTGGGTGTGTTTACCTTAATTTTATGGATAAACTATACCATTGGTCATTCAACTATTAATGTGTTTCTGTTTTGGTCACCAAACTATAAAAAATTTCAATTTTGTCACTATTGTTTTATATCGTTTCTGTTTTGATCACTCTCCGTTAAATGGTTAATGGAAATGATGATGTGACATTTATCTAACTAGTATAATAACACATTTAGTTCTCAATACTTACACATTCTATCAATTTGATCCTAGTTCTAAATAATTCTTTAACACCCCAAACCCGGCCTAAACGTTATGGCCGTATCTGGCAATGTCACACGATAGTGTTTTTGAAACCTTGTTGTTACGATGAAAACATTCCATGTTATTATCTTTAGTAAACCTTTGTTAGAACTTAGGAAGTCGTCTTTATTCATTTAAAACATTTGTTTTGAAACATCCCTCGTTGTGGAAGCTTTAATAAAACAGTCTAGGTGATCATGAGTTTAGAAATTACTTTAACTTTTTGAAAACCGAATTTCCTACGACTAGCAAGTATAAATCCATAAAGTAAAATAAATAAATAAAAACTCAAATTTAAAACCAAAGTCCCAGAGGGTCCTTAAATTACAACCGAAATATTCAATAATAATCAAATCATAAATCATAAATTGAAAACCATGAAGTCCAAAAATTACTGTGGTCACCGTTGAGTCCTCCGTCGCACCGGTCCGTCTAAGTCTGGGGATTACCTATGCACATTAAAAAAAAGGGGTGAGTTTACGTAAACTCAATGTGTAATCCCATAGAAACAAACAAACAATCAGTATTCACAGTGCACAGTTGAACAGTCTTGGGCCTAATCCCTTTTCAATATCAGAGACAGTTTGGGCCTTAGCTCATCTCAGTATAGTGTTAAAAATGCAGTAGGGCATTAGCCCATCACAGTATCAGTAGCAGTAATAGTTATGCAGTAGCAAAATCCTACCCAACCAGCCTCTACACACCATCTCCGCCCAACCCTACACTCCATGTGGGGATATAATCAACCCACCTATCCCTACACTCCAAGTAGTACCGAATGCGGCACAAAATAGTAGCTTGCAGCTGAGCTGCTAGTAAATTAGGCTTAAAGCCTTTTAGTACACTTCCTCCGAATAACAATCCCTAACCCAATGCAATGCAACATACAATGGATGGCATGCTATTATGCAATTTTAGTACATATATTCAGTTCAGATATTAACATGCCCAGTACAGATATCATTCAGTCAATTTCACACATTTATGGGTCTAAGTAGCGCTTACCGACCCTACAGTAGATTCACAGTCGACTTGGGCGGCCCGTGCAACCTTAAAAATATTTCGGTGAAAATGGGCCCACACGCCCATGTGACCTACTCGTGTGGGCCCATATGCCCGTGTGGCCCACTCGGCCCAAATTGGCCTTGGCTGTGTGATCCATTTTTAAAGTAACCCATGCTAGCTCAATACTCATATATGTTTTCACTATTTACTTATATGTTCATTCAATGCATTCTACTTGAGTCATTATCACTAGATTATTTATATCTTGAGCTACAAAATTCAAAATTAAGATCCGCTTGATGTTTTTGAAACTATACTCAAATACCTTTCTACCATAAAGTTTTCAGAATTTATAGTTTATCAAATAAGTACAGTAAAATCTTTAAAATTATCCCTATTCTGCTGTTTGATAGCTTCATCCTTTCCTTACTAAAAATTATTTATCTCTTAGTACAGAATTTAGATGATGTTTCTGTTTATTTCTCTTGAAAATAGACTCATTAAGGATTTAAACATAAAAATTTAATCCCCTTATTATTTTTTTTTACAATTTTTGATGATTTTCCTAAGTCAGAACAGGGGAACCCAAAATCATTCTAACCTTGTCTCACAAAATTTATTATAACTCATGATTTACAATTCCATTGCTTACACTGTTTCTTCCATGAAAGACTAGACTCAATAAAATTTAATTTCATATTTTATTCAACCTCTAACTCAATTTACACTATTTTTGATGATTTTTCAAAGTTAGATTACTGCGATTGTCCAAAACTGTTTTAGTGCAAAATGTTGATTTCCTAGTTTTTAACACCCTTATTTCCTTTCTCTACAATTTTTTGCATCATTTTCCCTTATTTCTCTTATTTCTTGATAGCAAGTAATTTCGGCTTTTCTCCGAACCCTATTTTCTTCTTTTCGGGTACACACCTAGTATCGTTTCTGATGCGTAAGCACTCTTAAGCCTTCAGAACCTAAAAATCGACCAACATATCTCCAGATTAATCACTTAATTTATTTTTAATCAACCAATTTCGGAAGGAACTTGACTAAAAACCTAGCAAAACCCTTACCTCGCTTGAGTAACCATGCCTTCTCACAATCACAGCATCGATTCAAAACCACCAGCCCCTTGATTAACTCCTAAACACCAAAAAAGAATCCCCCTTTTAGAGATTCACCAAGAACGATTAACAATAGAGAAAACCGTTACTTACCGAACACGTGCAACCAACGATGAACAATCGAATCAATTGGAAAAAAAAAGAAATAAATGGAAGGGGAAAAATAATGGAAATTTCGGCAGCAACTAAGGGAAAGAATCGGCAGAGGGGGGAAAAGAAGAAGAAGAAGAAAACGTCAGAAAAAGTTTGGGAAATTGGAGAGAAAACCGAAACTCTACTTTTTTTTTTGCAACAAGAAGATAATCATATTATTTTCTGATAACCTCTCCCCAATTATCTCCTAAAATCACTTCCTATTAACCCACTAAAACACCATTACTCAGAATTTTGCCCCAACACAACTCTTAGCCTAAATTGGAGCAAAAATACTGTCTCCACGCCATCACAGAGAATTGAACACAAGACCTCCAACACTCCACTTAACCATCAGACCAACAAGCCCATTCTAATATAAACTTACCAACAATTAAACTTAAGCCCTTTGCACAAGGTTAAGGCTTTATTTATAAAAAATATCAAAATTTGCCCAAGTAAGGCTTGAACTTGGGACCTCACACACACACACCCAGAACACATAACCACTGAAGCAGATAAACTTTGTGTGTCACACATACACGAAATCAAAAATTAAAATTTTGGGGCATTACAAATTCAATAAATTTAACTCTCCACATTTGCAAATGTTATCAATTTGATCTTCAAACATATATAATTGAATATAAATATAATTAAATAATTATTATAAATTATGAAAAAGTAAACAATATAATATAATACCATGTTTGGGAACCTTAGGCTCTCAACTTTAATATAATATAAATATATTATGATCAATGATTATTATTTTTGTATTTTTTCAAGATATATAATTTAATCTAATATAAATAATGCCTTCTTTTTCTTGTATCATATTGACACTCAAGTTTCAAATTTTAGTGAAATTGATAGAATTTGATAAATGTGGAGGGTTATATTTATTGAATTATTTAAAATTAGGATAAAATTTATAGAATGTGTAAGTATTAAAAATTAAATGTGTTATTATACTAGTTAGAAAAAGATCACATCATCATTTCCGTTATCCATTTAACGAAAAGTGACGAAAACTAAAACAATCTAAAATGTTAATGATGAAATTAATTTTTTTATAATTTAATGACTAAAAACAAAACACACCAATAATTAAGTGACTAATACTAACCCCTTAAATTTAATAGTCACAACATATATTGTATTACACTTTATATAATGATTGGCTAACCTATCTTAAATAGAAATATTACAAAACAAATTAAATAGAAAATTGTCATGACCCAAGAATTGTAACACCCTAAACCCGGTGTAGACGTCTAGACCCAATTTTGGAGAGTTACGACATCCATACTAAAATTCCTACCACCATAACAAAGTCGAATTGAACCATTCATTACATAACATCCATCATAACAATTATTTAAACATATAATCTTCATAAATACCATAAGATCATAGAACATCAATCCCTAGTAGTGATGCTTAAAAGGTAAAAAAAAGAAATTTTTGACCGAGCTTCCGTGACACTGACCCGATCAAGATTGGGGACCACCTGAAATCTAATCAATAACAAAGTGAGTTGTGAACTCAGTGCATAAAAGGAGTTTAATTTAATAATGTTCACTCATAAAGAAATTCCAAATTCAGAGATTTAGTTGATATAGTAGTAATTTCAGCCAAATTCAGAGTAGATGAATTACATATATGTGTATATATATATATGATTTCAATTCAAATATGGTTTAGATCAGATTCAGACGCAATATTCCTGTTTCCATCCGCTACACACCATCTTCGGCCATCCCAACACACCACTATGGATATTTAATGTCCACCCAACCCTGCACACCTTTTGAGTGTTCATGAACACTTTCACAGAATCTCAGCTTAGCTGCTAGATTAATATGTGACAAGCACCAGAATCAGAGTAATACTCATTGTGGCGTAGCCACGATTTCAGAACGGATTCCTTCTCCTTTCACAATATCCCAACACATGCCATTGTAACACAAATGCCCGTAACATATGTTCAGTCATTCTAACTCATTGTACAATTAAATAAGATAGTTCAATAAGAAAGTATGTATTATTGCTCACAGATCAGTCCTAGTGTATTAGACAGTTCTTATGTAATCAAACTCAATTATTCGTACATTGAGGAAACCAATATCAAGGTTAAGTAACATTCTCGGCCTCAAAAGACAGTTCTCAGGCACAATAACCTGCCACAGGTCCTGGTCACACGCCCGTGTGCCTTGGCCGTGTGATTTTTAAGCATAAACAGTGAGTTGCACAGCCTGGACACACGTTTGTTTCCTTGCTCGAGTGACTCACACGGCCTTAGTACACGCCTTTGTCCCTACCCGTATGGCTTTTATACCACAAACAGTGAGTTACATGGCCTGGACACATGCCCGTGTCCCTGGCTGTGTGGTCTCGTTCCATAAACAGTGAGTTACACGGCCCAGATACATGCCCGTGTCCGTAGCTCGTGTGAACCCTGCACTAGCATGGCTACATATAGCCTAGACACACGTCCGTGTGGCACCAATTCAGTAAACAGTAAGTTACATAGCCGATCACACGGCCTACCACACGTCCGTGTGCTTGGCCGTGTGGTGTCGACAGTCACCATTTTCGGTGATCTGAAACTTGCAAAATTAAAGTTTCTGGTACGCACATGATTTCGTTTTGATGGGGAAACAACACGGACACTACCCGAAACCTAATTAATCATTCAACAACCAATTAAACCATCAATTTCAATATTTAGCAAAATCAACCCATCGCTAAGATTATGTCGAAGGATTAGGTGCAACCCCAACTCAATTCGCACTCTCACCTCGTACGAAAAAGGAGAAGTCAGATTAACACGGTGGATTAACGTCTCTTGCGATATCCTTGCCTAAACAAAGTAACCAATCGAGTGTTTAACAGAACGTCAAGTAAACGAGCAAAATCCTGTTTCGACAGAAAAGTGTTAACACAACGGAATCGAAAACGAAAGGAAATTACAACGAAACTTACACAATATCTACCTTATAAGCAACATGACTTCCCAATTCACATAAAAATAATTGCAGAAAGAACAAAAAATAAAAGAAGGAAGAACAGAAAAACAAAGAAAAAAATTTAGAAAAAAAAAGAACGATCACATTTTCTTAGAATGTTTTTAATTAACCACCACCCCTTCTGGCATTTGCAAAAAAATTATTTCCTAATGCATACGATGGGACTCAAACTTAGAACCAGACAGAATACAGACAAATGCTTAACTAGTGAACCAGCAGGCTCATTCTTGACACCGATTTACCCAGAATTGCATTTAACCTCCTAACATATGGATAAGGGTTGTTTTAAAAAAAACCAAAACTTTTAGCAACGCAACTCGAACTTCAGACCTTAAACACAGAAGAAGAGCACATAACCAGAGATACAAAAATCTACTTACTAGAGATTCTCACAATTAATTTCTTATAATTTTGGGGCGTTACAACTCACTCCCCCTAAAAGAAATTTCGGCCTCGAAATTTTTACCTAAGTCAAATAGATACAGATAAAGACGTCGAATTGCTTTCTCAGGTTCCCACGTGGCTTCCTCAGTACCGTGGTTCCACAACAAAACTTTTACTAAAGGAACAGTTATCTTCCTCAGCACCTTAACATCATGTTCCAAAATTTGGACCAGTTCCTCTTCGAATGTTAAATCCGGTTGAAACTCGATCTCGTCAGTAGTAACAATATGCGACGGATCCGAACGGTACCATCTCAGCATCGAAACATGAAACACATCATGAATTCGATTTAGTTCCGGCGGTAATTCCAACTGGTAATTAACGGGTCCGACATGATTCAGGATACGATAAGGCCCAATGAACCTCGGGCTTAGCTTGCCCTTACATTCAAATTGAAAGACCTTTTTCCATGGTGATACTTTCAGGCAAACTTGATCACCAACAGAAAACTCGATGTCTTTCCTCTTTAAATCAGCATAAGACTTCTGTCGATCATATGCAACTTTCAGTCGATCTCGAATTACTTTCACAATTTTCTCAGTTTCAGAAACCAGCTCAGGACCCAATATCTAGCGTTCACCTAATTCTATCCAACATAGCCGAGTGAGACACTTATGACCATATAAGGCCTCGTAGGGTGCCATCTGAATACTAGACTGAAAACAGTTATTGTACGCAAACTCCTTTAACAATAAGTACTCCTCCTAACTGCCTCTGAAGTCTATCACATAACTCCAAAACATATCCTCTAGAATCTGAATAACCCGCTCTGGCTGTCCATCGGTCTGAGGGTGGTACGCAGTGTTGAAATTAAGTTGAGTCCTAAAGCCTTATGGAGTTTCTTCCAGAATCGAGATGTAAATCACGGATCTCTGTCCGAGATAATCAAGACTGAAATTTCATGTAGCCTCACAATTTCGGTGATGTACAGTTTAGCTAACTTCTGCAAAGAGTAATTCATCCGGATAGGAATGAAATGAGCCAGTTTGGTCAACTGATCAACGATGACCCAAACTGAACCTTTTTAGCAGGAGTTAAAGTAACCTCGTAACAAAATCCATTATTACTCGTTCTCATTTCCACTGTGGCATCTTAACTGGCTGAAGCAGTCCGGAGGGCAACTAATGTTCGGCCTTAACTTTCTGACACATTTGACAGTAAGATACAAAAGTAGCTACCTCTCGTTCCTGTCCGGGCCACCAATAAAGCTCTCAGAGATCCTGGTACATTTTACTCCCACCAGGATGCATAGCATAGGGACTATTATGCGCCTCCTCTAGGATTGAATGCATTAATTCCTTATCATTGGGTACACAAATCCAACCTTTGAAGCATAACACCTTATTGCTATTCAAGCTAAAATCAGAATTTTTGTTTGAACCAACATGTTGCAAACGCTACACTAAGGACTCGTCGCTCAATTGTTTAGCTCAAATCTGATCCACCCAAATTGGTTTAACCTGCAATTCTGCCAACAGTCCTCCATCCTCAACTAAACTCAGATGAGCAAACATTGCTTACAAATCAGTCATCGTTCTACGGCTAAGGGCGTCAGCCACCATATTAGCCTTACCCGGATGGTACTCTATCATGCAATCATAATCTTTAAGTAAATCAACCCATCGACGCTACTAGAGATTTAATTCTTTTTAGGTTAACAAATATTTAAGACTCTTGTGATCGGTGTAAATAATACACATTTAACCATAAAGATAATGTCTCCAGATCTTTAAAGCAAACACGACCGCAGCTAGTTCAAGATCGTATATAGGGTAGTTACCCTCATGTATCATAAGCTGTCGCGATGCATAAGCGACCACCTTACCGTCTTGTATAAGCACACATCCTAACCCGACATGTGAAACATCGCTGTACACCACAAACTCCTGACCTGATTCCAGTTAAACTAAAACAGGAGTCTGTGTCAAAACAGACTTGAGCTTATCGAATCTAGACTGTTGTGCCTCAAACCACACGAATGGGGCATTCTTACGCAACAACTTCGTTAGAAGTGACGAAATCAAAGAAAACCCTTGGACGAACCTTCGGTAGTAACCGGCTAAACCTTGGAAGCTACGAAGCTTAGATACATTTTTCGGCTGTTTCCACTTGACAATAGCTTCTATTTTCTCGGGATCAACTCAGATCCCCTCCGCTATCACCACATGACCTAGAAAGGCGACTTCCTACAAACAAAACTCACACTTACTAAATTTGGCATACAATTGTTTTTCTCAAAGTATCTGAAGTACAATACGAAGATGATCATCATGCTTAGTTTCAGTTTTAGAGTAGATCAAGATATCATCGATGAAAACCACTACAAACTGATCCCAGTACTGTTGGAACACCCGATTCACAAAATCCATAAATGTCGCTGAGGCATTAGTTAATCCGAAATGTATTACTAGGAACTCATAATGTCTGTAACGAGTCCTGAAGGCAGTGTTATACACATCAGTCTCTTTGACTTTGAGCTGATGGTAACCAAAGTTTAGATTGATTTTAGAAAAGACAGACGCTCCTCGAAACTGGTCGTACAGGTCGTCAATCCTTGGTAACGGGTACTTGTTCTTGATTGTCAACTTGTTTAACTATCTATAATCAATGCACATTCTCATCGATCTGTCTTTTTTCTTAACAAACAACACTTGTGACCCCCACGGAGACACACTTGGTCGAATAAATCCTCTATCAAGGAGTTTCTGAAGTTGCGCCATTAATTCGGTTAGCTCTTTCGGTACCATGCGATAGGGCGCAATAGACACTGGAGCTGTACTGGGTAACAGATTAATTCCAAACCCACCTCTCTATCCGAAGGTACTCTAAGCAATTCCTCGGGAAAGACGTCTGGGAATTCCCTCACGATACGGATATCTCCTACTGAAATCTTTTCAGGAGAAGAATCGGATTCGTAAGCAAGGTATGCCTTGCACCCCTTTCGGACTAACTTATCAGCTACAAGAGCGGATATTACGTTATCCCTACGCTGGCCAATCATGACCATTTCGTCATTATCATTCGATCTTAGAGTAACCCTCTTAGTTGCACAGTTTAGACTGACCCGATACTCAACAAGCCAATCCATTCCCAAAATTAAATCAAACACATTAAAGGGTAATTCTATTAGATCAGCTGGAAATACCAAACCTTGGAGCTCTAGGGGTACCCGCCTATATACTTTATCAACTCGAATTGACTGACCAAAGGACTAATCACAGAAAACTCTCTAGCAATATTCTCAACAGTTAAACCCATATTTGTAGAAACAACACTAGCTATGTACGAGTAAGTAGAGCCAATATCAATGAGAGCATAGTTCAGAATAAAATGAATAAAGAAGGTACCTGCAATGACATCAGCATTATCACTCTCCTCGCGGCGTCTTACTGAATATACCAGTGCTGGCTGACGAGCCTCAGCCTGACCTGTACCTCTACTCGGTGCTCTCTGTCCTCTCCCAGATCTATTACCAACCCTACCAGTACCACGACCTCTAATTAGTTGTTGAACCTATCTCGGAGGTCGAACATAATTTAGAGCCAGAGTCTGTGCCACAGTTGGCACTGAATCAAGTCAACGAGGACAATCTCGAACTCGATGCTCCATCGAGCCACAACGGAAGCACGCTCCTAGATTTCTTTAGCACTCGTCCAGATGGCACTTCCCATAATCACTGCACAGCTGAATCTTAGTCACTACAGTTGGTGCATCAGCCCTCGGTGGTCTATCAAATCTCGCCCGCTTCTTAGGACACTGAGCAGAACTAGAGGGACCCAAATCCCTTTTAACCTTATTCTGATCCTTCTCACGATCACGCTGCTCGCGCTCAGTGCACTTTACTTCTTCTACTATCTTTGCCTTGTCAACTAGGATCGCAAAAACCCGTTCCCTCTGAGGAGTTATCAGAACCCGCAGATCATATCTTAGTCCTTCCTTGAACCTCACGCACTTGTCGTAATCAGGCGCTACTAAAGTCCGTGCATTCCTACCCAGTCGCAGAAACTTGGCTTCATATTTTGCCACAGATCGATCACCCTGAATTAGGCTCATAAACTCGTGTCGGTGAGCCCCCACATAACTCGGCCCTACATACTTGCCTTGGAAGGCATTCTTGAAATAGTCTCGGTTCACTTGTTTAGGCTGAGCACCTTGCTCAACGGTCAGCCACCACTGATTAGCTTTGTCCTGGAGTAGAGACACAACACCCCTCAATTTCTGAGTAGGAGTACAATCAAGGTCTGTCATAATACGCTCGGTAGCCTCGAGCCAATATTCAGCAACAGTAGGAGCGACTCCTATGACACCCCTAAACAGTTCAGCACCATTCGACCTAAGTCGTTCAGTAACTGACCCTTGGTTCCATGATCCTGATTGGGTCCCAGCGACCTTCTCTAGTTCTCGAATCATGGCCTGAGACAATACGTCGTCCCTAGCTGTCAGAGTCTGGGATCCCGTCTCAGCAGTGGGAGAACCAACAGTCTCACTAGTCTCTAGATTGGGTATACTGCCCATAGAGGACGACTCTGCTCGAGCTCCTCCTCGGCATCCTCGATGCCCCCGCATACCACGTCCACGGCTACCGCGCGAACTCATTATGGCAATCTAACTACAACGTCAGAGTACACAGATCAATTCGCACATCTAACAAGATGATTTCACCAGTTCACGTCAAAATATTTTACCAATAACAGTTAAGTATCATAATCTTTATAACAGAATAGAAATACTTATAGGGTCAGCGTCGGAGGCTCAATCGTTCACTAAGGGTTCAATGTTTCTATATTAATTCCGATACTAAATTATCACTACGCTATTTTTCTCACACATTATGAGCTCAAACACAGTCTGATTGTTGACAAAACTGGCTCTGATACCACTAAATGTAACACCCTAAACCCGGCCTAAATGTCTAGACCCAAGTTCAGAGAGTTACGACATCCACACTCAAATTCCTACCACCATGACACAGTCGAACTGAACCATACATTACATAACATCCATCACAAAAATTATTTAAACATATAATCTTCATAAATACCATAACATCATAGAACATAAATCCCTAGTAGTAATGCTTAAAAGGGAAAAAAAGAAAATTTGAATCGAGCTTCCGTGACACTGACCCTATCAAGATTGGGGACCACCTGAAATCCAATCAATAACAAAGTGTGTTGTGAACTCAGTGCATAAAAGGAGTTTAATTCAATAATTTTCGCTCATAAAGAAATTCCAAATTCAGAGATTCGGCTGATATAGGAGTAATTTCAGTCTAAATACAGAGCAAATGAGTTACATATATATATACAGCTCATTTTTAGGTCAAATTGAAACAGTGGTTTCGGGACCACAAATTCGAGGCAAAAATATTTATTTTATTATTTTATTAAATTTTACAGCATGATAGAATTATTGTGTGAAAGTTTCGTAAAGAAATTTTACTGTTTGAATGCTTAATTCAGTAAAAAGGACTAAATAGCATAAAATATAAAATGCATGTTCTATTAGTTAAATGTGTCAATTAGCTTTGGATTTTAAATATGATGGCCTTAAGTGGTAATTAAACTGTTTGGTTTATGAGTGGACTTTTATGGACGCATTTTATGTGTTTTTAATGGTTATATGTTAAGGTTATACTTGTAATTTAGTAATTTATCATAAAATAAATAAAACAAAGGTAATTAAAAGTTTCCCATTATCATCTTATAACAGAAAATTAGAGGAAGAAGAAGCTAAAATAGGGTTCTTCATTCGGCAATGATAAATTCTTCAATTCAGTATGTATTTTGACTCGGTTTTTAATGATTTATATGTTTTTGAGATCGTTGCTTCGTATTCGCTAGCCCGTATCTTAGATTTTGAAATTGTTAAAGATTTATCATGTTGCCATTGTTGAATGCTTGAGTAATTTGATAGTTGATGATGGATTTTGAATAATTGTTGTTAGTAAAACTAGTTTTGTAAAGTGATTTTTGACAAAAATGTCAAAAAGGGTCAAATTAAGAAAATATAAAATTATGTGGGTAAAAGTGTGAATAATGAAATATATGGGTTGATAGGAGTCCCTATGAAATTCGGCTAGCTTAGTTAAGGGTTTAATTGCATTAATTTGCAATTTTATGTGATAAGGACTAAATTATAAAAATGTGAAAGTTTAGGAGCAAATGTGTAAAATAGCCCTAATGTGTTTTTTAGACTAAATTGCATAAATAGTTGATTAAATAAGCTGCTTTTGATAATATACAGATCAAGATAAATCGAGATCGAGTTTAGATCAGGGAAAAGGAAAAGTGGACGAATAGTCGATAGTTTCCATCCGAGCAACTCGAGGTAAGTTCGTAGAATTAGAATCGAACTTTTAAATACTTGAATTTCTTTGAAATGTATGTATATAATTGAGAAATTGATATACTTGGAATACGAATGCCTATTTGATATAGATTGTTGGTTACCGAGCCCGATTTGAACCGTATGAATTCGTAGGATACGAGTGACATGTCATTAGGGTTACCATTTTGGTCGAGCTCTTGCATTTGTTGCGGACTCACCACAACTCGTATGAGCTTACCAATATATCAAATCATAAGAGCTTACTATTTTTAGCTTGTTAGAGCTTACCGTTTCAGCTCAATAGAGCTTACTGTCTATCAGCTCAGGAGGAGCTTACTAATCATAGCTCAAAAGAACGGAAATGATAATGAATTGACGGATTACTGATGTATATCACCCGAGTATCCTTTAAAGTTCTAATAGGTTCAGCGGGCATAAATTCTGTTTATACGGATGAAGTACTGTTTATACGAATGAGTTATTGTTATCGAATGAATTACTGTTTATATTATGGATTGTCGATTATATGAATGTGAATGACTTGTTACATGTGTTTTATATGTTACATGAATTTAGTATGAAATTAGGATAAAGGTTGTGTAATATCCGGGATTTAGGGGTTGTGCATTTTGCTTAAATATATGTGGAAGCATGCCTGTGTGTATTTTGAATGTGTTTTATAGATTTTGAGAACTTTAGAGTGTAGGGGAATGCCTTAGAAAATATTGTATTTTAAGTCTGGAAGTGGAGCTAAGCATGTTAGGCCTTAAGTCTGCTATGGCCGAATCTCCACTATTCTTCCTTATTTCCTCTCTGTCGACATGTGTAGAACAAAAGCCGAAATTCAGCATTGGTCTTGACTTTTAATCAACCATGCAATCGGTTTCTTTTAGGATTTCCGGGATTTTGAAGCAGTAGAACGAGAGCATCTTTTCCCTGTCAATAGTTTCGGTAAGTCAGTGGTAAGGGTTCTAGTGATTCAGATCTGTTTCTTATTCGTTCAAAAGCCAAAAACTAACCGGTTAAGTGATCTAGTGTTTGGCCGATTGTAAGGGGGAAACATCACGAAGTTTTGGGATTTGATTAGTAACCAAATCGGCAGCAAGGTAAGGATTTTGGTTGCGATAATCCTTCAGGATTTGACTATTTAGCCGAATGGCTTTTTGCTAAAATGCTTAGTGTTGGCCGAATGTAGGAACAAGGGATCTAGAGCATTAGATCGGGATTTTCGGGATTCAGTAATCGTGTTAGTACCAGGTGTGTAGCCCTACACTAACTTCTAATAGATTTATGGTGGTAATATTATGAATGTGATAATGAAAGTATTAAAAATGTGGCTAAGGATACCATTCAATGGTACAGAGCATTCAGGTACGTTAACCGTTACTACTATGTTAATAATGTTATGAACATTTGAATGTGACACATGTGCGAATCTGTTATGAATATGAAATAAGGTATATTATGATTTCTGCATGATTTGTATAACGCATGGGCATAAGGGTGATATGAAAAGGGGGAAGTGATCTGGTGGTTTTTACCACATTATCTGGTGACTCATGTCACATAATCTGAATCTGGTGATTAATGTCACACATTATTATCTGGTGGCTATGCCACGATTATAAGGGCGATGTGCAGTTGACTGCAGCGACTGCCTTCGATGGTGTGTAGCGGATGGAGGGTCGATTTAGTAATCCCCACGGTGTGTTTGGCAGGTACGGGTGATGTGTAGAGGATGGTTATTTAGGTTTGGGTTTGGGATTGCATCATTGCCTATATTTGCTATATATATGAATCGATATGCCTAAATCGTTTGGGAGTTGTGTTGGTTGCTATACACTGAGTTCGTGGACTCACCCTTCGTGGGCTAACATTTTGCAGGTGACACTCAGTAATTGGACCAGGTCGGCGGGGACTTAGTGGTGGCCATGCTCAGCTCAGAGTTTTCTTTATTTTGGATTTCTATATTAAGTTTTGGATTTATTTCGGTTTATGCTTTGTTGTAATAAGGCCATTACTATTAAACTGTTTTATGCATGCGTTTTACTTTTATTATGATATGATCGATATTAAATAAAAAGGTGAAGCAACTTTTCTTTAAAAATCATTTCAAATGTGTTGACACCTAAACACTAACGATTTTCAACTTAATGTTAAACTCTAAAACTTCGGCATATCTTTTAACTTATAGTTTTCAAGTACGAAAATAACGTTTTCATAAAGTATAGACTTCAATAACAACACCGTTTTCAATTCAATCACAACACCAATCGATTTCTCTTCAAAATGACCAAAATTTTCCGAATTAACATACAAGTTTTAAAATGTTTTACCCAAGGAGCATGCCAGATCCGGTCGAGGCTCGTGGGCCGGGTTTGGGGTGTTTCAGGTTGAATATATGTATTTATGAGACTAACACATTGATGAATCCTTATGTTTAGGCATTTGGCAAGTGAAATTGATTTATTTTGTTTAATGGTTTGATTTTGTAACAAATGGTAAGATTATTTTTAAATTATACGGGCTTACTACGCTATAAAGCTTACTCTATTTCTTTTTCGTGTATTATAGAGGTTCGATAGCTTGCTTGATTCAGATAAAGTCAGAGTTACGCATCACACTATCCAGTTGTCGATTAGTACTTTTGAATTTGTGGATATATGTAAATATGGCATGTATAGGCCAGTTATAAGATGATAGTTATGGTTACTTGAACTAGTAATTTTGGTACATGTTATGGTTTAAGTTTAAGCCATGTAATTTGGCTAAATTTGGTATAATGTTTTGGTTACGTATGAGTTTATAAATATGGTATGTTTTGGCAAGTAGTAGATGGAATGGAAATATGCAATTGATGACTTGATTTGAATTAGTCACATGAGAGGAAAACGCATGATATTATTTAGGTATTAGAATGCTATGTTGAAATGGTATAAAATGTGTTTGAAATGTCATGAATTGGCTGCGAATTAAATTGTGAACTGTTGTAATTTATGCCTGTATATGCAAGTAAAAATAGGGTGGAAAAACGGTTATACAAATGGCCTATATTTGTCCACACGGGCAGGTGTCTCAGCCGTGTGCGACACACGGTCATGTTGCACGACCGTGTGTCCCCTGATGTTGAAATTAAATTGAAGTCAGTATGCTCCACACGGCCTCACACACGGGGGTGTGATTGGCCGTGTGTCACAAGTCAGTATACCCCCTAAATGGAAGGCGGCCTAGCACACGGGCGTGTGACTTGGCCGTGTTGCATGAGTTAGTATACCCTATAGGTTTGGCACGGCCTAGTACACGGCCTGGCACACGGGCATGTGTGGCCATTTCGAAAGGCACACGGACTAGACACACGGGCGTGTGGTCGGCCGTGTGACCCAAGTTAGTATGTATGCCCTGTTTCCACACGGCCTGAGACACGGGTGTGTCTGTAGTCGTGTGAGGCACACGGCCTGTTCACACGGGCGTGTGGCCCCTGTATGTTTGAAAATTTTCTAAGTTTCCAAGACTTTTATAAGTTATCGGTTTAGTCCCGAACCACTCCTAAAGCATGTTTAAGGCCTCGAAGGCTATTATAATGAGCAAAATAACTGAGATTGAATAATGATTGTTTAAATTGATCAAATGATTGACAAAAGTATAGATATATGTGTTAGAAGTCCGATACTACTCCGCAACACTATTTCAGCGTTGGATACAGGTGAAGGGTGTTACAATATATATATGATTGCAATTCAAATATGTTTTAGATCAGATTTAGATGCAATATTCCTATTTTTGTCTGCTACACCCAATCTTCGGCCATCCCAACACACCACTATGGACATTTAATTCCCGCCCAACTCTACACACCTTTTGAGTGTCCTTTGACACTTTCATAGAATTGCAGCTTAGCTACTAGATTAATATGCGACAAACGCTAGAATCAGAGTAATACTTATTGTGGCGTAGCCATGATTTCAAAATAAACTCCTCCTTTCACAATATCCCAACACATTCCATTGCAAAACACAAATGTCTGTAACATATCTCCAATCATTCTAACTCATTATACAATTAAATAAGAAGTTCAATAACAGAGTATGTATTACAGTGCACATATAATTATGTTGCTCAAAGATTTTTCCTATTGTATTAGGCAGTTCTTATGTAATCAAACTTAAGTATTCGTACATTAAGGAAACCAAATTAAGGTTAAGTAACATTCTTGGCCTCAAAAGACAGTTCTCAGGCCCAATAACTTGCCACACAGCCTGGTTACACGCTTGTGTACCTTGGCCGTGTGATTTTTAAGCATAAACAGTAAGTTGCACAGCCTGGACACATACCCGTGTGACTCATACGGCCTGGGCACACGCCCGTGTCCCTGCCCATGTGGCTTTTATACCACAAACAGTGAGTTACACGGCCTGGGCACACACCCGTGTCTGTAGCCTGTATGAACCCTACAGTAGCATGGCTACACACGACCTAGGCACACGCTCGTGTGGCCCCAATTCAGGAAACAGTGAGTTACACGGTTGATCACACGACCTACCACATGCCCGTGTGGCCTACACGGCCTAGTCACATGCCTATGTGCTTGGCCGTGTGGAGTCTACAACCACCATTTTCGGCGATCCAAAACTTGAGAAATTAAAGTTTCTGGTACGCACCTGATTTCGTTTTGATGGGTAAACAACACGGAGACTACCCGAAACCTAATTAATCATTCAACAACCAATTACACCATCAATTTCAATATTTAGCAAAATCAACCCACTGCTAAGATTATGTTGAAGGATTCGGCGCAACCCAACTCAATTTGCACACTCACCTCGCACGAAACTGGAGAAATCAAACTAACACGGTGGATTAACATCTCTTGCAATATCTTTTCCTAAACAAAGTAACCAATCGAGTGTTTAACAGAACGTCAAGTAAACGAGCAAAATCCCGTTTTGACAGAAAAATGTTAACACAACGGAAATCATAAACGAAAGTAAATCACAACGGAACTTACCCAATATCGACCTTATAGGCAACAGGACTTCCCAATTCACATAAAAATCAATTTCAAAAAGAACAAAAAATAAAAGAAGGAAGAACAGGAATATAAAGAATAAAAAAAAATAAAAGAACGTTTAAATTAACCACCATCCCTTCCGGCATTTGCAAAAAAATTATTTCCTAATGCGTACGATGGGACTCAAACTTGGAACCAGAAAAAATACAAACAAATGCTTAACCAGTGAACCAACAGGCTCATTCTTGACACCGATTTACCCAGAATTGCACTTAACCACCTAACATATGGATAAGGGTTGTTTAAAAAAAAACAAAACTTTTAGCAACACAAGTCGAACTTTAAACCTTGAACATAGAAGCAGAGCACAGAACCAGAGATACTTAAATCTACTTACTACAGATTCTCACAATTAATTTCTTAAAATTTTGGGGCGTTACAAGAATAACTCTACTTCCCATAATTAAAGTAGTGCTGTGACGATGTTGTCCTCTAGCTACATAAAAGACGACCCAAAATGAAATTATCATCAAAATCCAAATTCAAATGTCTTTATAATGAATAATTATGAACCAGTTTGAATAAGTTATGGTCGGTATTATTTGAGGATAAGTTCATCAACCACTCCTAAGAATCAGATTTGGATGTTTGCTTGTAAAACCAAAGAACACAACCAATGTAAAATGCCATGTTTAGATAAACAAAGATCAAGGGTGATAGGTCTTTTCCTATAGAAAAAGAATTAAAATAAGAATTTAAAATTTAAATTAGTTAAATTATATTAGAAGTGTTAATGGGTAGATAAGGTGAACTTAAGCATGATATTAATATAATTTATGATTGTTCAATCCGACCCGATCTAAAATATACGCCTAAAATTTTATTAAAAATGGGGTTACTTGGGATCGAACTCAATCTCTCATGTCACCAATGTAGTGCTCTTGCCATTAGATTAAAAGATTGTTAGGAAAAATTATTTAATATATAAAAATAACATAATATAATACAAGTTTAGAAAATGGGCCGGGTTGGCTAGAGTCTGACTCATATTTTAAACGAGTCTTGTGATGCAATCATAAATTAACTAAAAATCTGACTAAGGCAAGTGCACCTATCAATTAATAGTATAGCTACGCTAAGCAAAGATATCATTCCTACGAGGACTAAAAGTACTAGTAATTGCCGTCTTTCTATTATTTAACCAACAAATTGGAGTGATTGATTAAAACTAAAATTAATTAAAGAACACGACAAAGAAAAAATGAGAAACGAGACAATACCCAGGAAAGAATTCACCTAGACTTCATCTGTCATTATCAATTTAAATTACGCAATATCTTCACTTAGTATATTGATACGTAGAAATCCCTAAATTATGCTAATATCTCTCTTCAAGACTAAGAGCAACTGGCTCTAGGTTGATTAATTGAAATTTCTTTCTAATTAAAACCTCTATTGTCGCATTAACTCGATATATGGATCCCCTTATTAGATTTGACTCTAATCTGATAGATTTATGTCGTCTTATTTCTAGGATTGCATGCAATTCCACTCAATTACGCTAGATCTACTCTTAAATAGGGTCTATTCCTCCTCTCATTTAAGCACATCAAACATGAATTAAAAACCTAGAAATATTAAACCAAGAATTAAGCACAATAATTGAGAACAAGATCCAAGTATTTATTGCGTAAAAATAGAAATCAAATAACAGAATCAATCCTAGGGTTCATCTCCCTAGGTATTTGGAAAAATAGTTCATGATAGCAAATAAAAGCATCCCAAAGACAATATAACCACAACAAACAAAGAACCTCGTAATAAACTTCAGAGAAATCAAAAGGAGATCTTCAATCTTGATGGAAATCTACTTCAGAATCGGCTTCAATGGTGTTTTTTGAGTTGTTTTCTTAAGTATTCTATGGCGGCTCTCTCCTATCTTTTATTTTTGTCATATATAGGTCTTAGAATGCCCAAAAAAACTAAAAATTGCATTTCTTCACTGTTTGGAGTGTAAACTATAATTTTGACACGGTTTGACGTACCTTGCTCCAATTTTTTGATTTTCACTGGTTTTTCGCTCCTTTTACTCCCAAATGCTCTCCTAAGTATATAAACATGAGTTTAAAGGATTAGGTGTGGCCCACACTATCGTGTGACAAACTCGTGTGGCCCCTGTACCTTGTTCCATTTTTTTGATTTTCACTTGTTTTTCACTCCTTTTACTCGAAATGCTCTCCTAAGTATAGAAACATGAATTTAAAGGATCAGGAGCATAAAATTCACCATTTTACATTGACCAATCATCTAAAAACACATTAAGAATGAGGTTAAAACATGTTACTTTTATCGCTTATCAAATATCCCCACACTTAAGTGTTTGCTTGTCCTCAAGCAAAATCCTCAACCCACATTGAAATTAACTTTTCTCAATTTGTTATTTTCATCATTAATGTTTCAAGATAATTCGTAAACAATCATGCATTGGAAATTAAACCAAAAGGACACTAAAGATTCAAACAGTCTGAGCCAAAAATTTTAAAGCACAAAAATGTAGGTGCCTCTCCTTATCTAAATAATTACCTTAAATTCAAAATCTACAAGAATTGACATCCTCACTCAAGATCACTCAAAGCACTCAAAGCACTCAAAGTGTTTAAGGTTCAAATATTATCATAAGCTTGCTTGAAAATCAAATCTCCACCACTATAAAATGAGATGACACATCAACCAAGAGGTCTTTAAAAGGTTGTAATGGGGCTTAGGTTAAGGGTATGGAAAATGTTAGAAAAGTTTGTTAGAATCGAGAATCGAGTTGATAAGTTACCAAACTAGAAAAAAAATTGCTGAATTAAAAGAATGTACATAAACAAGGATAATAAGGAATGAAAATGAGTTTTTTTCAACAGAATATGAAACTAATTATTCAAGCTCAATCAAATAAAATTATTATTATTATTATTATTGTTGTTTTTATTTTGATTTTTTTAATAAGAATAAAATTCAGCAATACAAATGATGAAACATAGTTAGACAACTAACCAAATCAAATCTCGACAAGAAAGTAGTCAATAAAAAGGATACATTTACAACGTATATTTGGGTTAAGGGTTAACATTAACGGATTAATAAAAAATATCTTAGGATCAATTGGGTTTACCAGGGGTTAACACAAAAATTAAGGTGGTTAAAGGTTAAATGGGTTAAATCCTAAGTCTCTATCATCTCAGTATATCAAATCAATAATGTGGTCTCGACATGTATAATCGAAGCAAGTTCTAGAATAACAAATCAAGACGACATACTCTCAACCAAAAATAAAATGAGCATGAAATAAAATATATGCTCTATAGGCTCAAAAGCTTGCAAAAAGTAATATTTCAATTCAGGGAGACAACCTAAAATATTTATTTCTGAAAAACAACTTATCATGCTTGACTCTCTCGTGTTTTAAATTATAAATCAACCAATGCACAAACATCCACAAATAAATCCAAAACAACATGAATAGAAATTCCAAATAAAAAATTTCACTCTAATAGAGGGTATAAGAAAATTACTTAAACACAACAAATAATTAAGGGATTTTATCACAAATACACAAATAACCTCTCAACACTTAAGATGTACATTGTCCTCAATGGATAGACATATATAATCACAGAAGAAGCACAATATCATAAGAGAGGAAGGGAACTGATACTACCCTGAATATGAATGATTTTGTCTGAATTGGGAAATAATGGAAATGTAAGCAAGTCTAAATGAAGTGTGTAACGCCCCGAATTTTTGGGCCTAGAAGAATTGAGCTTTGGGCTTTGGGTCTCAGAAAATTTTTAAATGAGCGAGAAAATGAAAATTGGCATGTGGGCTTTGAGGGTTAATGAACTTGGAGTGCCTAGGGGTGTTGGAGAAGTGATGGGTTTGAACTTTGAGGAGAAGGAATTTTTAATTAATTATTAAAGGAACCAGAGCGGTGAGTAGTTGGGCTTTTAAATAAGAATAGGGAAAAATGGCATTAAAGAGCCTTGTGGTGGAGTGGCTAAGTGACGCACCTTAGGGTATAGGAAGGTGGCGTTATGGGCTAGCAAGGACATCCTAGGTTCGAATCCTAGCTTAGTATTTTTTTAAGTTTAATTTTGGCCTTCTAGAAGGTTGGAAGTGGTGTGATGATGGACTCTAAGGAGAGTGATCAGAAGAGAAAGTTTAGGAAAAGGATTGGGAAGTTATCATGGAGAAAAATTAGAAAATGAGATATGTGGAAGAGGTTGAGCCAAATTGGGAATTTGGGGATAGGAAATTCGGCTATAGGCTATAAATAGGTGTCGATTTTGGGGTTCTAGGCTAATGCCAAAATTGTTTTTCCCTTTAGCCGAATTCCTCATTTTTGAGTTGCCAAAACACTTTTTCTCTCTAAGTACTCAGAAGCCGAATTCCTTCTTTGCTTGTCGATCTTCCATACGTTTTCTTTTCAAATTCTCTCTTTGATACACCCTTGGTTTTAGCCGATTCCTTCTTCTCTTCTTCTTCCTATTTGTGTCGAATAACCCCTTTCACTATACTAATCTCAAAAGCCGAATACCTCTTGGGCCGATTGCTTCTTGGGTAAGTATTCTCTATTTTGGTTTAGGTGTTGGCCGAATGGTCATAGATAGGGAAAGGGGGACTTGTGTTGGATACAAGTCACCTATTATTTTGTTTTTAATGATTAAGAATGATGCAGATTTAGGAGATACGTGTGATTAGTGATCAAAGAAGAGCTATTAAGGCTTGGTGTTTCAGGTAAGGTTAAGGTGAGACTTCAGCTTTTTGGTAAAGTATTCGATAAGTATATGTGATTAATTTGAGTGACGTCGTTTGTAGGATCGTGGCTAAGGAAATCGCAGCGCTTTTTGTTATCAGGTGTGTACATACACTATACACATACAATGGATTGGGAAATCCCAAAATCCCGAAAGTTTGGCTTCAGTAGTCTTGTGAGTGTGCAAACACTCGTATGAGGGAAATGGAATCGATAACAGAGGCTCCATGAGTGATCTCATGGACTTGGGCCATCTTTTGGCCAATCGGACCAGAATAGGCAAAATGGGCTTGATGGGCTGTAGGCTCAAAATAGGTGAAATTGATGGTTTGGTAATAAGTGATGAACTAGTCATGCTGGTTACATGGCTTGGAATGTGATTAGGCCAGATGAATGTGATTTGGGCCTAATGGGCCATACGAATGTGATTGGGCCAGATGGGCCATATGAATGTGATTTGGCCCTAATGGGCCATACGAATGTGATTGGGCCAGATGGGCCATATAAGTGTGATTTGGGCCTAAAGGGCCATATGAATGAGATTGGGCTTGGTGGACCATATGAACGTATGTGAATTTGTTTGGGCTCTGTAAGGGGTCTTGGGCTTAGTATTTGGTAAATTGCTTAACCTTAACTTTAATAATTTATTAAGTGCGACTGTGAACAAGTCATAAGGTTTAAGTGTGGCAACGGGCATATGCATGTCTAGGATTGGATCTAGGGAGAGTTTGGTACTTAAGCGGTCTTAATGACCCACCTCCTCTTCTCTGGAATCCTATCTGGTGTGTAGTGTCTGTTCACTTTAGCCGTGAGGACTTGTTGACGGGCCAAGGTTCGTACTTAAGACCCATACTATTAAGAATTACTGAAATACCCCTGTAGGGTAGAATTACTGAAATACCCCTGAATTAAAAAATTACCGAAATACCCTTGATTTGTGAAATGACTAAAATACCCCTATGTGTTGAATGTAAGATTTATGGATGTTATATGTACATTTGCTGCATTCATATGATATTTTGTTTAGGATGCATATGGGTGGGAATTATGGAACGGAGGAAGTATATGAGGATCGCATGGTTACTTGACGACCATGGATCCACCGATGGCTTTTTAAGCCCATTATATGATTAGCAGTTTTGCTGCAACGTTTGGTAGTACCGGAATCGGGCTACCCTTGAAGTGTATCGGGTGGGTGGGTCGATTTAGAAATCACCACAGAAGTATTCGGTTGGACGGAGACGATGTGTACCGGATGGATTATTTGGGGAGGGTTTGCATAGCATTGCATGTATGATATTATTATGATATGTTTGCTATTTGTTTGACGAGGGTCGTACACACTAAGTTTTCGAAAACTCACTCCCTCTTTTATTTTTCTTAGGTGATCCTCACTCGGAGGTTCGACGGATGGAGGGACTTAGAGGTGGCCAACTAGCAAGATATTATTATTTGGATTTTCTTTGAAATTCCTAGTATTTTGAAATTGTTTTGGTTTGGATTGTAAAAAGGGCCTTGTATCTCCAATTTGACTTTACATTTGGGTTTTATTATTGTTTCAACTGCCTAATTATTAAACTTAAATAAATTTCTAAAGTTTAACATGGTTTTCGAAATAACTATAACATATGGACGTTTGCTTAAAACATGGGCTTTCATCATAACTTAACAAGTTTTTCCTAAGCTATGGCTGTTTTCAATTATTATGTTTTTGCAACTCCATTATTAAATACCAAGTTTTATAAATTGTTTATTTTTAAATAAAACTTCCACAACTAAAAAGAGGTTTGTACTCAAAATTTTACTTTATGAAGGGTTTTCAATGAAAACAAGGTTTTCACTAAAACACTTCAATGTGACATGCCGGACTTGGGCCAAACTTCTAGGCTGGGTTTGGGGTGTTACAAAGTGCATTTTTCCGAGCAAACTAATAAGAAAATAGACAAACATAATTAAGACAAGGAGATAACAATTAGAAAAAAAACATAAAATAGTAATAAAAATAGGGCATAAAATGAAAAACAAAACATAACAGTCTCAAATAAAATAAAAACAACTGCGAAAGATAAAAAGAAAAAAAATAAAAGTACAACTAGAAATAAAAATAAAAACAGAAAACTAAATGGACTCAGTGATTGGTTGGTGGTGGAAAATTCGAATCATGAGGTGCAACAGGAGGAGGAGAAAGATGGATGGATGTCTTGACACATCCTTTAGGGGAGAAAAGGAAAAAGACGAGGTGAGGAAGGTGGCTGTGATTGGTCGCCGGTGGACGATTGACGCGAGGGAAGAGGGAGAGGAGAAGATGAGTCAGATGAGGTTGTAGACGATAGAGAGACGATGTGGTCAAGGGTAAAGGGAAGAGCGACGACTAGGCAAAAAAAAAGTGAAAAGAAAATGTGAACCATAGAGTTAAAAACGGGGACACGGTTGTGTAAAGGCCCGTGTTGGGCCACACGGTCGTGTCTCCCAGCAGGGTATATGCTCGTAGCTCGTGTGATGCTTCAAAAATAAAATAAAACTATGCCTAGTATTCACACGATCGAGACATGCCCATGTGTCTAGGCCGCGTGTTAAGATCCTTCATTTCTCCCATGCCCGTATGCGATGCCGTGCAGGGCACACAGTATACCACACGCCTGTGTAACAGGCCTTGTGTCTCATACGACCATATCTCCAGAACATGTAACTCGTTGTCGTGGGTACTGAAATAAAATTGAAAAAATTAGCTCCAGTATGCAAACAATCTAGGACACGCCCGTGTGTCCAGGCCGTGTGGAACACTCTAGACCGTGTGTCCACTTTTTTTATTGATTATTTGTTTATTTTTTAACAATAAACAAAACAAAAGTAAAAGAAATAACTAAAATAAAAACACTTGGGTTGCCTCCCAAGAAGCGCTTATTTAGAGTCTAAGCTCGACCTTTTTTTTTGCGCAAACGGTTAAAGTCGATCTCAGAGCCGAAACTCCTCTCTATCATTATCATTATTACCATAATAAAATTTGAGACAGTAGCTGTTTACTTTGAATGTCCCGTACTTAGGATGTGTTACTTCAATTGTACCATATGGAAAAATGGTTTCTACCAAACATGGGTTAGGCCCTCTTGACTTAAACTCTGAAAGAAAAATTCGTGGATTCGATTTGTCTAACAGCACTTTGTCCCCAAATTTGATTTGGTTCATTCTCTTCACATGCACATTATGACGCTGCTTTGTTTATTCCTTATGTTTTCTCGGTTTCTCATCAACCTTTTTTGCTATTCATTTATTTCGTCGAGCTATACCATTTACTTTTCACTTGTCTCTAGAGTTCTATCACTCTGAATAAAATATGATTTCGATATGCTTTCTTAAGTGATTTCCTACAAAAAATGTTGAGCCACATGGTTACTAACATTAACGAAATATTTAGTATCATCTCGCTGACTAGGGATTTTAATAAAATCACGTGCCTGAATAGTAACCTTTTCATCACCTACACTAAGTACAAGTTCAGCATTGCCCACATCGATAACCACTCTAGTAGTGGCTAAAAAGAGTCAACCTAAGATCATGGGTACCTCACTATCCTCATCCATGTCTAATACAACAAAATCAACACGGAATATGAATTTATCTACTTTCACTAGTACATCCTCGATAATACTGTAACACCTTATACCTAACCTGATCGTTGAGCTCGAGTATCAAGATGCCACACCACCATCACATATCACATGCAATCCAAATGGTCTCGTTATTAAGTAAACATATTTCATTTTAGCTTTCATAATATTTATAAGTCATACAAATTCCAGTCATTGTTAACACATGCTAAACATTTCTCAAGACAGACTTAGAAAATGCATTAAACATGCATTAGAACAACATAGCAAAATTTCAAAACAAATCACGTAGGTATCGATACTGTATCAAAGGTATTGATATTTCTCCTAGATGGTATCAATACATCTTGAAAATTGATACCAAAACAACATTTTGTTTCTCATTTAAAATCAAAACCCTATAAATTATTGGTACATTTCATAAAGTATCAATTATTTTACCTCGAGTATTGATACTCGTGATATGGTATCAATACCAAATTTCATTACTGACTTCTTGCACATTTGAAAAATAATAGAGGTATCATTTTAAAACACAAATATCGATACCTCTACTCCAAACCACAAAAATTCAGCAATTTAAGGCATATAATCCATTCAAAATAATAACTACTCAACATGCAACTTTTACCTTATCAAATAATCACCAAAATGACCACAATAACGGTTCAATCATTGAAAATAGGTCTGAGTAAGGAATCAACATAATAAGTTCCAAGTCCATATGTCCTAAGAGCAAATAAGCTATGAAAACATCCAAAACATCATGGAAATATTTATGCAACAAATCTACCACATTATTCAACGTCCATTGACAATACATGCAGTTCATGGCACTTCAACATAACAAATATTCAAACCAACACAATACAAATGAAATAATTATAACATCAAAAGTGTTAGAAATTAAACCCACAAAATATCATGAGGACCACAATAATAATTTATCAAATTTTGACCACATTACCTTATCCCCACAATTTAAAAAATAATATTAATTCTACTTACGAAAATACTAAAGCCTAACTTGGATCACTTCCTTGGTGTCCCCGCACCTGTATCACCCATAACACGTATCCTTCACTAAAATAGAGTTACGAAGCATTACCGTAAACACCTAACTCAAAACATTCATTCCTAATATTTCATAATCATTGCAAAATCCAAACAAACACATGCATAACGTCTCTAATTCGAGCCCTTGAGGCCTTAGAAACATTTTAGAAATGATTGGGGACTAAATCAAGAACATTTAAAACTTCATGGAAAAAGATGGAAAAATTCACATTGCAGGGGTCACACAACAATGTAGCCAGGCCTATGACTCACATGGCTGAGACACATGCCCGTGTCTCAGGTCATGTGGACTGTAACACCCCAAACCCGGCCTAGACGTTATGACCGGATCTAACTTGTCACATCAAAGTGTTGTTTGAAAACTATGCTTCCATTGGAAGCCCTACTTACAATTCAAAACTTCCTACCATTTAAAACCTCAGATTTCGTTGCTTATTTTCAAAACAAGATTTACTCAAAGACATTCTCTTGCAAAGTATTATTACTATTTACTTAAACATTGTTTGTTGCGGAGGTTTAAATCAAAACAGTTGCAGATACATAATATTTTAAAAACAATTTATTGTTTTAAAAACCCATGTTTAATAACCTAGCAGGTTGAAATAAAAAGAAACACCATATAAAAAATAAAAATCCCAGATGGCCTTATTACAAAATTATTAACCCAATAAATTAAAATAAAATGAAATAAAGTTGCTAAGTTTAACTTTAAAGCGTATCGGACGTGTGGCCACCTCCGAGTCACTCGCAGCTCCAAATCCTCTAAGGCTGGGGATTACCTGCACAGTTAAAGAAAAGGGTGAGTTACGAGAACTCAGTGTGTAATCCCCTATTACGATAACAGTCTGGGCCCGAGCCCATACGATATTAGTCTGGGCTTAAGCCCTATTCGGTAACAATCTGGGCCTAAGCCCTAACTCATATCAATGCAAAACGGACATGTAACCCAACCCTGTCCAGCCAACACACCACCCGTACCAACCATCTCACCATGTGGGGACCAAGTCGACCCACCCAGCCAACACACCACCCGTACCAACCAGCTCACCATGTGGGGACCAAGTCGACCCATCCAACCAGCTTACCAATAACGCAGCCTAACTGCTAACAACAATGCAGCAAAGCTGTTAATAACAATATACGTGGTTGAGCCACTATAATCAGAATACGTGGCGATGCCACTATAACTGTACTTCATCCAAATCAAAAAAACCCAACCCAATGCAGTATGTAATGTCGTAACTAACCCATGTATGTAGTGCAATACAATTATAATCAATCATACAATTATTACACATACATCGTTGGTACTACCACTAAGGGTATAACGGTCATTTCGTCGATTGGGGGTAAATAGGTAAAACACCCCTCGGGGGTATTCCAGTAATTTTACCCGTTAAGGATATTCCAATATTTTCACCCTTTGAGGGTATTTCAGTAATTTAGTTTGGTATCAGCCTTTCTGAAGGCCTAAAGTCGTCTCGAGGGACGCAGACACCCTTTTTAGTCGAAACGGTGCAATTGAGCCCAAAGCCTAATTTTCGGCCCAAGTGGGCCCACACGCTCGTGTGGCCCACACTGCCCAATATCGGTTGCGGCTAAGCGAATTTCATAGCCTGATTCATTTTTATCATCCTACTAGGGATTTTACCCCTGTGGGCCCGCTAGCCCATTAGCCCACTTCGGCCCAACAAGGTCCATTACGGCCTAAGCCAACAAGAAAGTTCGTAGCACTCCCAACGGTTTATCGCCAACGTTTGTGGCTCGGTTTATCACTACGAGTGCTCGCACGCTCGAGTGATCCCAGATGCCAAAGTTTCGGCTCATCGGTATTTTGGCTTTTAGCCGTTTCACAAATCATCAGATTGTGAATACACCCCTTCACTAATCGCAGTGACAGAACTAAAGGGGGTGTAGGATTACACAGCTGCTTTGGATTGCCGTTTGAGACCCTTCCCTGAGGAACCTATGATAACAGTGATCATTAGTTAGTCTCAACGCCCTAGAAGATTCATAATATTGAAATACTTTACTTAACTAACTTACTTACCAAAGAATGAAAGACCCTTTGAAATGGAAGAGTATTTGGCCTACACCTCCTGGTTGATGGTAATGAGTTCCTAGCGAAAAAAGAACATGTTAGAAATGCTACTCCTTTGCAACTAGAGAAACAGTCTTTCGGCCCTAAAGAACCCAAATCAAGAATGAGAGAAAATAGCCAACCTATATTCGGCTAACCACAACTTACCATCAAGTGTGAGAGATTCTGAAAACAGCTAGAACGAAGAGAAGATAATATTCGGCCCCAAAAGATTCGACCTCCACAAAAAAGTCAAGGCTTGGCTGTCTTCGCAAGGTCAAGAGAAAAATGAGAGGAAAAGAGAGGTTGTTTGTTCGGCCATAGGAGAACGGAAAGTAGAAAAGGGATTTGGCAACAAATGGGCAGCAACCGAGAGATAAAGATGGAAAAGAAGAAAGAAGGTGGAAGAGGAGAGACTTAACAGTTCGACAAAAAGCAAAAGGTGAAGAAAAAGTAGACGAATAGGAGAAGAAGTGAATTCGGCAGAGGTCAAAAATGAAAAGAGCAAACAAAACAAACCCGAGACGTCACCACAGAAAGAAAACCCGAAAAGAACAAAAAGAGAACTTCAAAAGCAAAAAGGGGTTTTGTTTTCTACTACCACTCAAGGTTGCCGAAAATCCTTCCAAATGCCACCCCTCTAGCCGAAATCTCCCACTTAGCCACACTCCCAAATTCGGCCAACTCTCCTCCACACGTCACCTCCCTGATTTTCTCCACCAACAACTCCTAGAGTTTCTCCCCACCTTCCGTTTGAAATATTTGACCAAGTCTTCAACCTCCCTTGTAGAGTTTGATCCAAACTCTACTTCTTCCACTCCCATGACATAAAATAAAGCCCTCATTTGCTTTCCATGGGATTCGAACCCCACTCCCCCATGCTACTTCATTGACGCCAGAGCCACAAGTCACATGCTCATCTTGTGACTCCTAAATGCACACAAATATACTTAAGTCCTACAACTAACAACCCTCTCCTCTTTAGGGTCAAAAACTAAAATTTTTCCAAAGCTCAGACTCAAACCCAGGCCTCCTTAGAACCCCCAAATACACTCAAATAGCTAGCCGTTCAAGCACAACATGAATTTTAAGCAAAATTACAGCCCCTAATATTTGGGACGTTACAGCTCTACCCCCTTAAAGAAATTTCGGCCTCGAAATTTACTTGATTAGAAGAGGTGAGGGTATTGCTGTCGCATTGCCTCTTCAGGCTCCCATGTGGCTTTCTCTGAACTGTGATTATGCCAAAGCACCTTGACTAACGGAACAGTTTTTCTTCTCAACACTTTAACATCTCGATCCAGTATCTGTACAGGTTCTTCCTCAAAGGTCAAATCAGTTCTAACTTCGATCTGCTCCACCGGCACTACATGTGAAGGATCAGAATGATATCGCCTCAGCATAGAAACGTGGAACACATTATGTATACGATTTAACTCAGGAGGCAGCTCCAGATGATAGGCAACTGGTCCCACCTGTTTTAATATCTGGTAAGGTCTGATGAATCTAGGGCTCAGCTTGCCTTTTCGCCCAAATCTTAGAATCTTCTTCCATGGTAAGACCTTTAAGAAGACATAATCTCCCATTGTGTACTCAATCTCTTTACGCTTTACATCAGCGTCTGACTTCTGCCTATCAAATGCTTCTTTTAACCTATTACGGATCAATTTCACTTTCTCCTCAGTTTCAGAAACTAGTTCTGGCCCCAATATTCGCCGCTCACCTAGTTCTGTCCAACAAGTAGGGATACGACACCTGCGACCAAATAACGCCTCGTTCGGTGCCATCTGAATACTGGATTGGTAGCTGTTTTTATAAGCGAATTTCGCTAATGGCAAATAATCTTCCCAACTACCCTTGAAATCAATTGCACAGCTTCTTAGCATGTCTTCCAAAATCTGAATTACCCTTTCCGACTAACCATCAGTCTGTGGATGAAATGTCGTGCTGAAATCCAGCCTTGTACCCAAAGCTTCATGCAACCTCTTCCAGAACCGTGATGTGAATATAGGGTCCCTGTCCGAAATGATAGACACTGGTACCCCATGTAACCTCACAATTTCTGCCATGTAAAACTTGGTCAACTTCTGCAACGAGTAATCAGTGCGAACCGGTATAAAATGGGCGGTCAAAAATTACCCATACCGAATCTTTCCTAGTAGGCGTCAGGGGTAGCCCGCTAAAAAAGTCTATGGTTAACCTCTCCCACTTCCAGAATGGAATTTTAACAGGTTGCAGTAATCCAGAAGGCAGTCGATGCTCAGCCTTCATTTGCTGGCATGTCAAACACTTACCTACGAAATTGGTAATCTCATGCTTAAGCCTTGGCCACCAGTACAGTTCACGCAATTCCCCATATAACTTGTTTCCACTAGGATGCACAGCTTATGGGCTACCAAGCGCCTCCCACAGTATAGACTGCCTTAACTCAGAATCCTTCGGTACACAAACTCTCCCACGGAAGCATAATACTCCCTCACTATTCAGCCCAAAGTCCACAGTCTCTCCCTTCTTCACCAGTTGGAAACGAGGAACCAACGATTCATCCAGCAACTGCTTCTCTTTAATTTGACCAATCCAAGTCGGTTTTACTTGAAGTTCAGCTAACAAACTACCATCCTCAAACAGGCTGAGACGAGCAAACATTGCTCTTAAATCAGATACAACCTTACGGCTCGGTGCATCTGCTACTACCTTGGCTTTTCCCAGATGGTACTCAATCGAGCAATCATAATCCTTAAGCAACTCTATCCATCTTCGTTGCCTAAGGTTCAACTCTTTCTGTGTAAGGAGGTACTTGACACTTTTATGGTTTACAAGTAATGTCTCCAAATCTTTAGTGCGAACACCACTGCAGCTAATTCCAAATCATGAGTGGGGTAATTCACCTTGTGCGTCCTAAGCTGACGAGACGCATAAGCCACCACCTTACCCTATTGTATCAACACACAACCCAAACCCGTGTACGACGTATCACAGTAGACAATGAATTCTTTTCCAGCCTCTGGCTATATTAATACCGGGGCTTCAATCAGAATCTTCTTCAGTTTTCTCAAAGCTCTCTTGCTGTTTATCAGTCCAATTAAACGGTACCCCTTTTCGCAGAAACTTAGTTAGGGGTGCAGCAATCACTCAACGAACCGTCTGTATTACCCGGCCAGACCCAGAAAACTTAGAATCTCAGATATCGTCTTCGGTGGCTTCTAGTCTAATATGGCCTCAATTTTCTGAGGATCAACCCAATCCCCTCGACAGACACTACATGACCCAAAAATCTCCCCTCTCACAGCCAAAACTCGCACTTGTTGAATTTAGCATAAAGCTGCTTTTCTCTCAGTATTTGTAGAACAATTCAGAGATGTGAATCAGGCTCCTCATCGGTTCTTGAATACACCAGAATATCATCTATAAACACCACCATGAACCGATCCAAATAGGGTTGGAAAACCCTGTTCATCATATCCATGAAAGCAGCTGGTGCATTCATTAACCCAAACGACATGACTAGAAACTCGTAGTGTCTATAACGAGTCTTGAATGCAGTCTTGTACACATCTGCCTCCTTAACCCTTAGTTGATGATACCCCGATCTCAGATATATCTTGGAAAAAACCGAAGCTCCTCGCAGCTGGTCAAACAGATCGTCTATCCTTGGTAAAGGGTATTTGTTCTTAATCGTCAGTTTATTTAGTTGATGATATACACATGCACATGGACCCATCCTTCTTCTTCACTAACAGCTCTTGGATCTGAGCCTTTAGTTCTACTAGCTCCTTCGGTGCCATCCTATAAGGGGCGATGGACACCGGAGCCGTTCCCAGTAGGAGCTCAATGTCGAATTCGACCTCACGGTTTGGAGGCAACCCTGGAAGCTCTTCAGGAAATACATCCAGAAACTCCTTTACTGTTTTGACATCCCCAACAGACAAACCCTTAAAATCAGATATGCTGACATAAGCTAGGAAAGCCTTGCAACCTTTGTGAACCAGTTACTCGGCCCTTAGTGCTGAGATTACATTAGATAAATAATCCCTTTGCTCCCCTATCACGACTGCCTCCGAAGACTTCAATACCATACGCTTAGCAGCGCAATCCAAATTCGCACGGTGTTTTAATAACCAATCCACGCCCAAAATGAGATTGAATTCGTCAAATGACAGTTCCATCAAATCCGCCGGAAAGACAACCCCTTGGACCTCTAGGGGCACATCTCTAAACAGTTTATTCACTCTAACCGACTGTCCCAGTGGACTAATCACTGACATTTCCCTATCAGCAATTTCGAACTGTATACCTAATGTTCCAGACACTGAACATGTAACATACGAGTGTGTAGACCCAATATCAATTTAAGCGATATATGGTACATTATGAATGAGGAACGTACCAGTTATGACGTCAAGAGCTTCGCCATACTCTTACCGTCGAGCAGCATACACCAATGCTGGATGTCTCGCCTTAGTGTTAGCAGCACCTCTGTCCGATGCTCCACGACCTCGTCCCAACCTATTTCCCCCTATGGGTGGAACACGGCCTCTCGGTGGCTGCCGACCACCTCTCCCTGGCTGCAAATAGCCCTGGCCTACAACTTGCATATGAACGGGCCCCCGAGTACAGTATCTAACCTGATGATCCCTGGACCCACATCTGAAGCACACCCCAATTCTTTTCCAGCACTCTCCCAAATGAGATCTCCCACAATCAGTGCAAGGCTACGGTCGAACAGCAACAACAGGAACCCCAACTCGGGCTAGCCTATCAAACTTTGGCCTCTTCTTAGGCCCACCAGAAGAACTTGAAGGCCCAAAATTCCTCTTACCTCTGCCCCTTATCTTGCTCATGGTTCTGACACTCTAAGCTTTTCACATCCTCGACAATCTTTGCCTTCTCAACCAGAGCAGCAAAGTCTCTTCGCTCTGCGGGGCTATCAGTACCCGCAACTCATCCCGGAGACCATCCTCGAAATGCACGCAACACTCATACTCAGTCGCGACTATGCCCCAAGTATACCGGCTCAACCGTAGAAACTTTGCCTCATACTCTGCTACAGACTGATTTCCCTGGATCAGACTCAAGAATTCCTTCCTCCGGGCATCCACATAACTCGCTCCAACATATTTTCCTTGGAAGGCCGTCTTAAAGAAGTCCCATGTCAAACGGTCAGCCTGCGTGCCTTCTCTCACGGTAAGCCACCATTGGTATGCCTCATCTCACAATAAAGACATTGCTCCTTTCAGTTTTTGCTTCACCATACAATGGAGATCATCCATTATTCGCTCAACAGCCTCCAACCAATATTCTGCCACATTCAAAGCTACACCAGAAATGCCCCTGAAAATCTCTGCCCCATTCGACCGGAGTTGTTCAGAGATTGACCCTCGATCCACTGACCCAGTACTTGCTCCAGCAACCCTTTCAAGAACTCGTAACATCGCTTGGGACAGGGCGTCATCCCCACCGACTCGGTCATGGGACCCCGTCTCAGTCACTGGTGATGCTGGTGCTTCCTTATCAGGCATGTGTCCTACTGCTAACGATCCAGCCCTAGCACCTCTGCCTCTACCACGGCCACGTGTACCCCTTCCGCGACCTCTTGTGCTCATATCGATGTAGCGTATTTATCTGATTTAAGAGTTTTATGAATCAACTTATAGTTCTCATAATTATTAACAAATATTTAATGAAAACCACTAATTAGGGTTATTTTTGTAGATCGAATTCTTACTACAATTTTCAGTCTCCTATAGCCTCAGTTTCTCTAACTAAGGAGTTTCAGTGTACTACTACTATCCCTAGTAATTTTTCAGTATAATCTTTTCAGTATATAACGGAGTACAGTGCTAGAGAACTTATAGATTTGGTGTCGGAGACTTGGTGTACAACACTTCCAGTAACAACATTACTTTCCAATCCAAAATTTAAACTCAAAAAATTTTCAAAACCCATCCCACAGCCGAGTTTTGTAACCAGGCTCTGATACCACTAAATGGAACACCCCAAACCCGGCCTAGACGTTATGACCGGATCTAACGTGTCACATCAAAGTGTTGTTTGAAAACTATACTTCCATTGGAAGCCCTACTTATAATTCAAAACTTCCTACCATTTAAAACCTCAGATTTCGTTGCTTATTTTCAAAACAAGATTTACTCAAAGACATTCTCTTGCAAAGTATTATTACTATTTTCTTAACCCTTGTTTGTTGCGAAGGTTTAAATCAAAACAGTTGTGGATACGTGATATTTTGAAAACAGTTTATTGTTTTGAAAATCCATGTTTAATAACCTAGCAAGTTGAAATAAAAAGAAACATCATATAAAAGTTAAAAATCCCAAATGGCCTTATTACAAAATTATTAACCCAATAAATTAAAATAAAATGAAATAGTCTCTAAGTTTAACATTAAAGCGTATCGGACGTGTGGCCACCTCTGAGTCCCTCGCAGCCTCAAATCCTCTAAGGCTGGGGATTACCTGCACAGTTAAAGAAAAGGGTGAGTTACAAGAACTCAGTGTGTAATCCTCTATTATGGTCACAGTCTGGGCCTGAGCCCATACGATATTAGTCTGGGCCTAAGCCCTTTTCGGTAACAGTATGGGCCTAAGCCCTAACTCATATCAATGGAAAACGGACATGTAACCCAACCCTTTCCAGCCAACACACCACCCGTACCAACCATCTCACCATGTGGGGACCAAGCCGATCCACCCAGCCAACACGCCACCCGTACCAACCAGCTCACCATGTGGAGACTAAGTCGACCCATCCAGCCAGCTCACCAATAACGCAGCCTAGCTGCTAACACAATGCAGCAAAGCTGCTAATAACAATATACGTGGCTTAGCCACTATAATCAGAATACTTGGCGATGCCACTATAACAGTACTTCCTTCAAATCAGAAAAACCCAACCCAATGCAGTATGTCATGTCGTAACTAACCCATGTATGCAGTGCATCACAATCATAATCAATCATAAAAATTATAAGACATACATCGCTGGTACTACCACTAAGTGTATAACGGTCATTTCGTCGGTTGGGGGTAAATAGATAAAACACCCCTCGGGGGTATTCCAGTAATTTTACCCGTTAAGGATATTCCAATATTTTCACCCTTTGAGGGTATTTCAGTAATTTAGTTTGGTATCAGCCTTTCTGAAGGCCTAAAGTCGTCTCGAGGGACGTAGACACCCTTTTTAGTCGAAACGGTGCAATTGAGCCCAAAGCCTAATTTTCGGCCCAAGTGGGCCCACACGCTCGTGTGGCCCACACTGCCCAATATCGGTTGCGGCTAAGCGAATTTCACAGCCTGATTCATTTTTATCATCCTACTAGGGATTTTACCCCTGTGGGCCCGCTAGCCCATTAGCCCACTTCGGCCCAACAAGGTCCATTACGGCCTAAGCCAACAAGAAAGTTCGTAGCACTCCCAACGGTTTATCGCCAACGTTTGTGGCTCGGTTTATCACTACGAGTGCTCGCACGCTCGAGTGATCCCAGATGCCAAAGTTTCGGCTCATCGGTATTTTGGCTTTTAGCCGTTTCACAAATCATCAGATTGTGAATACACCCCTTCACTAATCGCAGTGACAGAACTAAAGGGGGTGTAGGATTACACAGCTGCTTTGGATTGCCGTTTGAGACCCTTCCCTGAGGAACCTATGATAACAGTGATCATTAGTTAGTCTCAACGCCCTAGAAGATTCATAATATTGAAATACTTTACTTAACTAACTTACTTACCAAAGAATGAAAGACCCCTTGAAATGGAAGAGTATTTGGCCTACACCTCCTGGTTGATGGTAATGAGTTCCTAGCGAAAAAAGAACATGTTAGAAATGCTACTCCTTTGCAACTAGAGAAACAGTCTTTCGGCCCTAAAGAACCCAAATCAAGAATGAGAGAAAATAGCCAACCTATATTCGGCTAACCACAACTTACCATCAAGTGTGAGAGATTCTGAAAACAGCTAGAACGAAGAGAAGATAATATTCGGCCCCAAAAGATTCGACCTCCACAAAAAAGTCAAGGCTTGGCTGTCTTCGCAAGGTCAAGAGAAAAATGAGAGGAAAAGAGAGGTTGTTTGTTCGGCCATAGGAGAACGGAAAGTAGAAAAGGGATTTGGCAACAAATGGGCAGCAACCGAGAGATAAAGATGGAAAAGAAGAAAGAAGGTGGAAGAGGAGAGACTTAACAGTTCGACAAAAAGCAAAAGGTGAAGAAAAAGTAGACGAATGGGAGAAGAAGTGGATTCGACAGAGGTCAAAAATGAAAAGAGCAAACAAAACAAACCCGAGACATCACCACAGAAAGAAAATCCGAAAAGAACAAAAAGAGAACTTCAAAAGCAAAAAGGGGTTTCGATTTCTATTACCACTCAAGGTTGCCGAAAATGCTTCCAAATGCCACCCCTCTAGCTGAAATCTCCCACTTAGCCACACTCCCAAATTCGGCCAACTCTCCTCCCACAAATCACCTCCCTGATTTTCTCCACCAACAACTCCTAGAATTTCTCCCCACCTTCCGTTTGAAATACATGACCCAGTCTTCAACCTCCCTTGTAGAGTTTGATCCAAACTCTACTTCTTCCACTCCCATGACATAAAATAAAAGCCCTCATTTGCTTTCCATAGGATTCAAACCCCACTCCCCCATGCTACTTCATTGACGCCACAGCCACAAGTCACATGCTCATCTTGTGACTCCTAAATGCACACAAATATACTTAAGTCCTACAGCTAACAACCCTCTCCTCTTTAGGGCCAAAAACTAAAATTTTTCCAAAGCTCAAACTCGAACCCAGGCCTCCTTGGAACTCCCAAATACACTTAAATAGCTAGCCGTTCAAGCATAACATGAATTTTAAGCAAAATTATAGCCCCTAACTTTTAGGACGTTACATGGACATTTGAAGCAGGGACTCACGACCGTGTCCCAGCCCGTGTAACTCTCTGACTTGGTTCACACGGCCAATCCTCACACATGTGTAACTCTCGAAATGCAACATCTAAAAGCTTATAGGGGACACACGGCTATGTCGCGTGGCCATGTGTCACACACGACTGAGACACACGTCCATGTATTAGGCCGTGTGGACAAGAAATAGGCCAAATTCAAGCCATTTCTTTCACCCAATTCAAGCATGCATAAACAAGCCATTGGCACGTATGACTAAGGTATCAAAACATGTTCAACCATGCATTAAATGACCACTATCAAATGACCAAATTCCATTCAACCAATATACCCTAAAGACACCTTAAACACATATATCAAACATACCTAAATATGTGTATATTTAACCATTTATTCATTTACTTGTGTCCATATCAAAACATATCAAAATGACCTTATCATTTGAACAATCTAGCCATTTCCAAAAGGTTCCAACAACCAACATATATACATACCAAATTAATGTCCAAATGGTCATAATTCAACTAAACATATTTGATTTAAATTCTATATCAATACATGCCATAAATGATCATTTTGCAATCATGCCAACATTTATCACTTTAGCCACAAATCATACATCAATTTGATTTTATAAGCATCAACCACTAAGGCATCAAAATAACGTAAGTTTCACAAATTCAAAACAACATTTCATGCCAATATCACACACAAGGATACCAATATGGCCATTCAAAACATATCATCACTAAACCATTTCAACATTAGCCATAAAGCCCAAAAATGCTAAAATGTCATCAATCATAAAACCACATTTACAAGCCAAACATAGTGGTCATATCATCAAGCACAAAACACCTATACATGTCATTATAATTGCGACTAAAGTATAAAAATCTATCGATAAAATCAATGGATAACGTGATGGATCTCCAACTAGCTTCCAACCCGATTGAGCTTTTGATAATCTGTAAGGTAAAGGAAAATAACTACGTAAGCAATGTATGCTTAGTAAGCTCATATAAACTTAAACATAGCATTCCATTTCAATAATGAACATTATAGGTTAAATATAAACCTATACCAATGCCTCAATATTTATCGAACTATAATCATTAATTCACAATGGAATAAGTCTATCAACACCATATATATATATATATATCATTCTAGCATAGTATGATTTCATAAGACTTTGAACCCTTCCATTTACTTACTTTAGCTTAAATAACAACATCAATTCATTAATTAGCATATTTTTTCATGAACTAGGTATATTCATCCATAACATACGTAAACTTCACACATACAAGTACATCTTTTAACTCATCATTCCCTTTTGTTTCATCATATTTCATTTCAACTATGAACTTACCAATTCCATTACCTTTTCATACCCATTTCCTTTGTATAATACAATACATAACCATTACATCAACCATGACTACGAGCTAGTGCATTTAACATAGCTCTTTTGAAATCAACCACATGATAAACCATTTCATAAGAAATTACATACTTTTAATTTATAACACCTTTTCATGTACATAAGCACATTACCAATTGAACACTTACCGTTTCAATGTATTCCATTAAGACTAAGATGATATAATCCAATCATAAGCTTAGCACAAGCCTAAGCATCATCCACAACTCATGTTAGAGCATTAACTCATAAATCAATTGAAATAACATTGGGTAAGTCATATACATGAACAACATCATTTGAAATCTTCAATTTCATGAGCGTAAACATACTTTCATTGAACATTACCTTTTTATTCCTTTCATAAATTCATGACATAAGTCATTTGAATACTTACCGTTCCTTCCCTTTTTATGCCCATTGAACCGCTTAGAATAATATCGAATACATAGGAAAGCTCACACAAAGTGTGCTAAACATATAGTCGTAGCTCACAGGAGTTGTAGAATGGGCCTGCTTACATAAGTTGTCGGTCGGAATGTAAACTACACGATGCTACTTACACAAGCAGTCGAGTATCTGCAACTAATGTCGAACCTCAACCATTAGTAGGACATTCAAGACCAGCACCCGAAACATGGTAACCTGGGTCTGCTCACACAAGCTGTCGGTCGAAATGTAGCTACACAGTGCTGCTCACACAAGCTGTCAAGTATCCCCAACACATGCTGGAACTCAGCCACCGGTAGGACATTCAAAACCAGCACCCAAAACATGGTAACCCTAATGACATGTCAGTTGTATCCCATATATTCCTAAGGTTCAAACGAGGCTCGATAGTCGTCGTACGTCGTTGAATTTCCATTGTCTTTTTACTCGATAAATTGTATAATAACATATATATATATATATATATATATATAAATATATATATTGATTCAATCACAATAGAATCACATACTAACATTCAATTAATTAGAATTATACAGAATACAGTTCATACGAACTTACCTGGCTAATTTGCAGAAGTAACAAGTATAAGGGCATTTTGGTAATTTTCTATTCTCCTCTATTTTCCACTCGATCTTGATCTAAATTAGTAATTTTATTCAATCTATTAATTTAGACAGTAAAACAATGTATTTTATGCAATTTATCATTTTTGACATTTTTACAAAATTGCCCCTAAAATTTTACTTTTATTCAATTTAGTCCTTGAGCCTAAAACATGAAAATTAACCATTTTTAATGCCAATTCACATCAGCTGAATATTCATTGCACACAAAAAAACTCATATTTGTAATAATTTCACATCAAATCCTTGTATTTTTACTTTTTCAACAATTTAGTCCCTAATAAAAAATTCATCAAAATTACTTAAGAAAATACTTTTAAATATCAACCAATATATCAAATTCATCATTTAATAACTAAAATCACATATATTCATCAATGGAAACATTCAAAATCTTTAGCAGTTTCAAAATCGAAGGTACGGGCTAGCTAGACCTAGTTGCAACGATCTCAAAAACATAAAAGTTATTAAGAACGGACTTACATACATTTACAAAGAGAAAGCTGAAGCTTCAAAGCCTTCCGTGGAGGTTTTCTTCTTTCAATTTCGGTGAAGAAGACATGGAAATGATGATAAATCATTTTGGTTTTATTCCATTTAATTTAATTATCAGATTACCATTTTACCCTTTAAAACTCAACCAAATTTCACCAAATGCCAAGCCATGTTCATCCACTATCCTCTAAGTTGGTTGAATTACTACTTTAGGCCCTTATTTCATGCTTTTATATCCATTAGATGCAAATAATGCTATTGCCATTAAACTTTACATCTTTTACGATTTAGTCCTTTTTAATTAATTAACTATCGAAACGTTAAAATTTTTTAATGAAATTTTAATACCACATTAATGACACTCCATAAATAGTTATAAAAATATTTATGGTTATAGAAATGATGTCCCGATACCTTATTTCCTAAAGCCACTTGACCTTAAGGTCTTACCGCTTGAACTTAATAAATCGCTTATATAACTTAAATTATCAAATCAAAAACCTTTTTAAAATCACATTTGAATAATAATATTTATGAACTTACTCGTCAGATTTGGTGGCCCCAAAACCACTATTTCTGACACCACTGAAAAACGGGCTGTTACAGCGCTGCTCACACAACAAACGCTAAATATCTACAATGGTTAAAGAGAGTGGGTTAAACAAGAGGATGCTATAACACATTCACATCCATATTCTAACCAAGTCACAATAACATATTCACGCTTCATTAAATCATAACCAGCATATACTCTTACGTATAACTACACTCAACTTATATACAAATAATTTATTTTACAATAATTCGTCAAGACTAACAATGTATACATGCTTTGATAACTCACAAGTCTAGCTAATATATTCACATGCATTCATACGTTAAATGAAAATGACCAAAACCACAGTTACATACGTAATTTACTATGAGAACATACTAACATTTTTATGAGACTTAAATAAACTCATTTAGCATGTTATTCACATGTTTATGCATCCATCTTATATCGTATTATCACAATATATAATATCGCATTTAAATGATAATTTGACACTTAAGGCTATGAAACATAAAAGTGGGCTCAACACCACACATCGGAAACATGAGTCTCCAACACATCAATTCACTCATAGAGTCTAACATATTCTAAAAAGTGAAGCATAAAGCTAACACTCTCGAACACACCAAACATGCCCCACTGAATGGAGCTTAGCTTACATTCCTTTACCTCTCCAATCTGTCCTAGGGCCTCAATGCCCAAAAACACAATACATATAGGTCAGTACTCACAATCCTATGACATACCAACTATATCCATCAGTCTCAAAGATCACAAGGACAAAATATATGTTATTGACACACATTTATTTACCGTTCATTGCACTTATTCACTGCAAATATCACATTATAAACAAAACATTATCTCTGTCATTTAGCATGTATAACATGCCTACATTTACACATTTTTAATTACTGATTTAATGCACATCAATTTACATTACAACTTGTACATAATGCATGCTTATCGGATTCACATTTAATTGCACTTTGAGTGCCACAATAATGCTCATTGAGCCATCACATATCCGACCACATATGGGTGCATTAAAATCAGTACATCATATATCACATACAAGTATTTTCACATATTACTTGTCATAATTATATCACATTCCACAATTCAACACATATATACTTATTGAAATTCCGCTCACTTTTGCTACATATTTGCATTATTAGCGTATCATTATCACTTTCATTTGGCATGTATATCGTGCCACAACACAGCACAATTCACAATAGTCATCACACATATCTCATATCACAATATCGTATCATAATAATCAATCCACAATTATTCACATAATAACATACTTTCCCAAAATAAGGCAAGGGAAATAGAAAGCTTACGCTCAGAACTTAGGATAAGGGTTTAGACTATTCCTAAGCTCCCAATTAACACTATAAATTTTGTCTACAAGTAGTGATTCTAAACATTCACCGATCACACTTTCGCCTAATTGTCAAATGCTTAAACTAGTTTTTCCTTGCCTTACGCCTCACTTGAAAAAAGCTCAAACTATTTTGATGCTCCACACATAATAACCACACAATATACCCAATAAAAACTCAGCCAAAGACTCACTTCAAACAATCAAAACACAAGCCTAAGCTAAATTCTCTTGTAATCAAAACCTTCGATATAACAAACTTGAAATTCAAATATCTCGGTCTATACTTAATCTTTTTTCCTAAAACTACTTCCGTTCATCTAATTATTCACCTACAAATAATTCTCAACCTTTAAACTTCTCAAGACTACCCAATTCATGGTATTGAAATTTTTGACATGTTTGTGGCAAGTTTCACGAAAATTCATTAAAATGTTGAAATCTTCAATGAAATTTTAAAGTAAGTTTAGAAACCTTTTAATCATATCAAAACTAATTGAAAAACACTTTGAAACAATATTTTTACCCAAAATCCTAAAATCCACCATTAACAACTGAATTTTCGGCTTTTATTTAAAACATGCGATTTAACAGCTAAAAACTCAATTTAAAGGATCAAATAACATAAAAAACTAATAAGGAATAGAATCATTACCTTAGTTGATGAAAAATAGAACGTCAACAATGGAGAAATCTATGGTGTTCTTGGATGTTTTTTTTGAAATACTATGGAGATTTATGGCTTGGGGAATGATAGAAATCTATGGAATTAAGTTTGGGAATCAAAATTGAATGAGATGAGCTTTGGAATACAATGAACGATAAAACAAAAATATGGAGATCAGACTAACGTGGGTTTTATAAAGATGAAGGGGAAAATAGGGTGAAAATTAAAATTTGGTTTAATTGCCTTTTAAAAACTCATAATTTAGACCTTTTTAGAATTCAATCCTTATTTCAAAATTGAAAGTCTTTTGAACTTTATTTCAAAAATTGTTTTAATTTCCAAAATGCCATAGACAAAAACATTTCTGAATACCAGGCTAACGAAATTCTTGAGCTCACTAGAGCTAAAATCCCTATTTTACCTTCGAAACTTCTAGGCCCAATTTCGGGGTGTGACAATTCCCCCCGCTAAAAAGAATCGTGTCCTTGAAATTTACCTAGTCACTTGCAATCACAAATTATGCTATTTCTACTTTTAAACCAACCATCAAATTTTTGATGCGCACTCTGATTCCTATTCTTCTTAACTTCCTACTGCTTTTCTTAAAGATTCTATTCACTACCACGGACTATTCTATGGTAACTTTGTTAATAGATTCCTCTATTCACTACGATACTTTCGTGTAAAGAACTCGTAACCATTGATCCTAATTTAATAGTCTTTATCGGGATTTTCCACTTATTAGCTAAATCGCTAATTTACAAAAGCGTAGAACCTACATCTACCAACAAGAATAAATAAATCGATTACAAGATAAAAATACATGAAATCTTGATGATCGAATCTTGATCCTACGGTTTCCTAATCGCATAAACCAGTGCTAGACCTTTAGACTTAACCTGAGTAGCAATAGTATGAGCAACAACTCGTTGCCTAACTAGTCTCCCATTACATCTACTGCAAGCACGATCTCTAGTAGGTGTAGATGCAAGTGAAGAACTCTGAGTCTATGAAACATCTACTTTATTTGGGCGATCCCTCAAAAAATATTCCTTTGAACCACACTTAAAAGAACCGCCTGTTATCTTACAACACTCATCAGGATGCCTACGCTCACAATGTACATAAAGTGGCCATCCAGAAGCACTCGACGAACCTCTAGTACTAACCACAACACTACTCTGCCACTTAGACTAACTTGGTCGAAACTCATGTTGTACACTCCTATCAGAACTCTGATTGTCACGCCCTCTTCTAGGTGGTCGTCCAGATGTACCATCAGAAGTCCTTTTACTCGATTCCATAACCATATAACGCGATGGCTCAACCAAAGTCTCCTCAACTACTTTAGCTTTCTCAACCAACTCCTGAAACAACTCCGACCTGAACCTCACGATTAAGCCCAAAACGAAACCTCTTACAATGGTCCCTCTAAAAAAGAACCATCTCAGGAGCATACTATCTAAGTCGTATATGTTGGAAAATGTGCTCATATTGTAGTAAATATGTAACTATTTTCTAATTATTTGAACAATGAATAAAGAAATAAAGTCAATTTCACATTTCACTATTTTGTCTTTTGTATTTATGTCTTTCATATTTTACATGCATAGCGAAACTGTGACAAGCAAATATTAGCTCATTGATTGTCTAAAGTTCAAACTGAAGATAAGTGAATTGTAAAGAACGTTTACATTGCGAGAAAGACGATTTACTTCAGTAGATGATCTAAATAAGCCTGTAATCTCGTAAAAGAATCAAAGTCAACATTTGATTCAAATATTGAGAAGGATTATTATGTTGTCTACAATTCCAATTGGGGTGAAGGCTAGTCTTGGTTATCGGAGTAGTTGACTCCAGGAATAGAGACATAGATTTATTCATTGGTAGAATGATATAATAGACTGGACCCAAGATGAATTAATTCTAAATCTGTTTGTGAATTAATTCACTTGTGACGTTCATGGTGTGATTTACCTAAATCCTAAATTAGTCACTGACCATGTGTATGCAACTCATGTGCTTTAATGTAAGTGGAGGCTTATGCTTTAAAGATGATCAAGCTCATTGCCGGTATGTTGGGTACATGACTTGTGTATGACATGGCTTTACTAGCAATAATGGAATTCATAGCTTAATTAAAGAGTTAATGATATCCTCTCATTGGCATTGTGTGGATTGATAAATGTGGAACGTGACCAAGGGTTGCTTGTATGACATGTCATTTGTTGACAATGATCATATTAATCATTAAGAAAACACAATGGTGACAATAAGATAAAATATGATTGTATTGAGTGAACGGATTTAACTTAAAGGAATCAAAGATATCATATGAGGGTAACATACACATGATGAGGTCATTGGAGAAAGTAGTAGGATGAATTGCATTCTTAAAGAGTATACAATAAGGAGTTTTCAATCATGGTGCTTCTTGTGGACTGACTCCATGATTAAGTAATTGCAAATTATCAGAACGATGCTTTTGGACATAATTGCAATCACTAGTGTAACATCCTGAAATTCGGGAATTTATAATTTACATTACATCATGCGTTAGACTAGTTAAGAATGTTAATTGTGCATGTTTAGGGGTCCTAAGAAGGCTTGGGGTCGAGTTGGGCCTTAGCAAAAATTTTTGTGTTTAAGCACTTTAAGGAGAGAAGGTAAGTGGCATCAATGCTTAAGGAAATAAGTGTGTATTTTGCTAGCATAAGTGAGCATATGGCAAGGAGGTTGTGGCTTCAAGTGGAGAGCATGGAGGGAAGGGGTTTAAATCCCACCTAGTGCAAAATTTTTGATTAATTTTTTGTACTTCTCTTCCAAGTGTTGGCCATGGCATCAAATATGGTAAGGGAGACTTTTTATTGATGGAAAGATGAATAAGAAATTAAGGTAAGGAGGAGAGTAAGGAAAGAAGTAAAAGGAAAGGAGTAAGAAGGGGGAATATGTTGGCTGAATATTTGGAAGGTGCTTGGGATAGAATTATTTTTGGTCAACCATCATCTTTTGGGTGTTAGGAGCACACAGTTTTGTTAGGAGGGAAGGGAGAGCCGAAATTCCTATAGCTCATTTGCAAATTTGTGCATGAAAGGTTGGTTTTTCTTTTAACATTTTTGTGCATTCTCTTCCAATCTTTTTCCTTTGTTGCTGAAAAATAAAATGACTAAAACACTCAATCCACTTTGGTTCATTTTCTTTTGGTAATAGTCGAACCTCTCTAATACTCCTTTGTCCATCACTTCATTTCTTCTTCACCATTTCCTCAACCATTCTCCCTTTCTCTTAAATCGACACTACTTTGTGGCCGAACCTTCTTTGTTCCTTTCTCATCAATAGCCGAATCTCTATCATCTTCTCTTCCATCTTGCGTGTTGGGCATCTCTTCTTTGATTGAATCGGTAAGTGGCTCTATTCTATCCTTTTATTTTCTTTTTCCCTAGCCGAATGTGTGTTTATTATCATTCGGATGTTAACTTTTGTTCAAAATCGAAATATCATTCTCTCATAATCCTTCATTTCGTGATCATCTTCTTGTTATAGTATTATAGTAGAAAGCCGAATCTCTTGTCCTTGTCTCATCCGTAACCATAAGTCAATCGGTGGAAATCGGATTCATCATCGTTAAGGTAAGGAGTTTCTTCTTGGATTTTTCGTTATATCTCTACTCGGCTATGTTGCAAATCAGATCGAAGTTTCAACTAATCGATTGTTTTAGGGATGAAATCACTCGATATCCTCTACTTGTTAATCCCTCGGAAGTAGTGGTAAGTCGAAACCTCTCCTTAGATAAATACGTTCACTCATCATAGTATTTTTTTCTAACCGAGACTTTTCAATGGAGGCAAATGGTATCAATTTGGAAGGAAAAGCGATAGGAGGAGACAAAAGGAGTGGATTTGTGATTCCTACTCCCAAGTTCAAACGAAGGGCGGTATTGGCAGTTCAGGATTTTCCACCGGGTTGTGGACCATCATCCGGTGAGAATAGACAAATCGTGGTTGTTCACGATACTAAGGGTAAGCATTTCATTAGATCGTCTAATTTAGATTTAGATTAATAAATCTCGTTTGTTGGTTAATCGAGTGTAATGATGATTTAGGTGCGGACAATCAAGAAAGCTTGGTCCTTATCGTAATCAGGTGTGTAATCTCACACCGAAATCTCGTAGATTCATGATTCGATGTCACGTTGGAAAATAGATCGTTATTATTTATATGGCTAAAAATCGTAATATGGCATAAGTCGAGAAATTTACTTAAATTACATTATTTTTATAGATTGTCAAAATCGGTATTAAAATTGTTAGAATTACGAAAATGCCCCTATAGGCTGATTTACGAAAATGCCCCTATGGGCTGAATTACGAAAATGCCCCTATGGGCCGATTTACCAAAATGCCTTAGTGAGGCGAATTACAAAGTTCTATAATGGGTCGATTCACCGTAATAAATTGCTGGATTAATGATTGTTGTTCATATATGTAGATATTTTGCTTTATTATGTATATTGCATGTTACATATTGCATGGGTTGGGAAAAATGTTGGAGAGCAGTGTAGCCTGGTGGCATTGCCACAAAATATTCATTATTATGTTCACTTATGATTTCGGTGGCTTGGCCACAATAAAAATATATAATATTGCAGCTCAGCTACAATTTGGTGTGAGCGGGCATACTTCAAAAATGGTGTTTTTAAACTTTAAATTTGTATTTCCGTTTACTTTATTACTTTTACTATTTTTGGGTTTTTAAGTTGTAATAAGGCCTCTGGGATAAACTTTAATTTGCTTTATGTTTGGACGTATTTAATTATTTTCTTGAATTATTTTAAATAGGGATTTTCTAAAATCATAAATAAAGGTTTTCCAAAATAGAGTAACAAATGGATTTCATAACAAAGTTTTACAAATAATTTAACTCGTAAATTCTCTTTCGAATTATCAACAATATTTTCAAAAGTCACACTTTTAAAAGATCACAAGTTTAATTATCGATTCCTCAATCAACCTTTCAAGATTAGTAGTATTTTATCCAGTATTTCTAAATCAAATTTGTTTTCTTAAATAATAGCCTATTAACAACATCTTTAGAAAGAATCATAAGTTCTTTAATCGTTTTCTTCATGTGACATGCCAGATCTGGTCATATCGAATGGGCCGGGTTTGGGGTGTTACATTTTATGGTACGAGAGCCCGGTTGCAAAACGCGGTTGTGGTTTGGGTTCAAAAACATTTTTTTCAAAGCTATTTAAAATTTAATTTATACATGCATGTTCTAAAGGAGGTATGGCACCACGGGTATCCGGCACCAAGTCAAGTAAGTTTATGTTTTCATTTTTTTATTATTGCGATATGACTGTAGAAATACTCTAAAATTTTTAGCTTTAGGAGCTGAAACTATAGAGATTGAGAGTTTAGGATACGTTTTGCGAAAACGACTTTACTTCCTGTACTCCATAAAATAGTGTTTAATAAACATTGAATAGTATACTGATTCATAAGACTCTTAATCAGATTAAATTGACATTAGTGAACATGAGCGCTAGAGGACGTGGACGCGGTAGATGTGGCCGTGGTAGAGGCCGAGGTGCTAGAGCTGTATCTGAGGCATCGGGACATATGTCGGACATGGACGCCCCTGCGTCACCAATGACTGAAGCTGGGTCACACGATCGGATAAGAGAAGACAACGCTCTGTCTCAAGTGATGTTGCAAGTTCTGGAAAGGGTAGCTGGAGCGAGAACTGGGTCGGCAGCTCGTGGGTCGGTATCTGAGCGACTCAGATCGAAAGGGGCCAAAGTTTTTAGGGGTATTTCGGATGTAGCCCCAAGTGTAGCGGAGTACTGGCTTGAGGCGGTGGAGTGGATTATGGACGACCTGGATTGCACCGCAGAGTAGAAACTGAAGGGGGTTGTGTCGTTGCTGAGAGACGAGGCGTATCAGTGGTGGTTCACTATTCGGGAAGGCACTCAAGTCGATCGTATTACCTGGGAATTCTTCAAGATAGCATTCTAGGGAAAATATGTCGGGGCTAGCTATGTGGATGCCCGAAGGAAGGAATTCCTGAATCTGGTCCAATGAGGTAAATCTGTGGCAGCATACGAGGTGGAATTTCTGCGTCTGAGTCGGTATGCCTGGGGAATAGTGCCAACTAATTATGAACGCTGTGTGCGTTTTGAGGACGGGCTGCGTGATGAATTACGGGTACTAATAGCCCTACAGAAGGAGAGGAATTATGCTACGCTTGTGGAAAAAGCTAAGATAACTGAGGAGTTAAAACACTCGGAGCAGCAAAATCGAGACAAGGATAGGGGCAGGAGCAAGAGGGACTCTGGGTACTCAGGTCCTGCTAGAGGGTTTCAGAAAAGGCCCAGGAATGAAGGGCCAGTTCGAGTGGGTGCTCCAGCTACTACCAATCAGTTACAGCCCTGTGTGGATTGTGGAAAACTTCACTCAGGTGAATGCTGGAAGAGAACCGGTGGTTGTTTCAGATGTGTTTCCAAGGAACATCGATTTAAGGATTGTCCTCGAGAGCCTGCTCAAACTCAGGTGGTTCGTAATAGATTTGCACAGCTAGCTGGAGGCGCTCAGTAGTCGCCAAGAGGCTGTGGGCCAGGTCGAGGTGGCAATGGAGTAGGACGAGGTCAGGGTGCACTGAGTAAAGGTACCGATAATAGGGGTAACACAGAGGTAAGACAGCTAGGTTTGGTCTATGCGGTCAGACGTCGAGAGGATGGCGATACACCTAACGTCATAACCAGTACGTTCTTCATATCTGATGTACCTGTTACCGCTTTGATAGATATTGGATCCACCCATTCGTATGTTGCATGTGCCGTATCTAGAACTCTAAATATTAGATCTGAGATTACTACTAGGGAAATAACTGTAATTAGCCCTTTAGGACAGTCAGTGATTATAAATAAGTTATTTAGGGATGTGCCCTTAGAAGTCCAGGGGGACGTATTTCTGGCTGATCTGATGGAACTGCCATTCGGTTAGTTCGATCTTATTTTGGGCATGGACTGGCTGGTTAAGTATCGTGCGAATTTGGACTGTACTGCAAAGCAAATGATACTAAGAACTTTGGAGGATAAGGAAGTGATGATGATAGGTGAAAGAAGAAACTATCTGTCTAATGTGGTATCTGCTTTAAAGGCAGAAATGTTGGTGCGAAAGGGGTGTGGAGCGTTCTTAGCCTTTATCAGTGCTTTGGATGCCAAAGAGTTGTCAGTTGAGAGTGTTAGAACGGTGAAAGAGTTTTCAGACGTCTTTCCCGATGAGCTTCCAGGATTTCCTCCGGATCGGAAGGTGGAGTTTAGTATTGAGCTGTTACCAAGAACGGCTCCGGTGTCTATTGCTCCTTATAGAATGGTGCCGAAGGAGCTAGCGGAGCTTAAAGCTCAAATTCAAGATTTGTTGGATCGCAGATTTATTCGACCAAGTGTATCACAGTGGGGAGCACTGGTCTTGTTCGTCAAGAAAAAGGACGGTTCGATGCGTATGTGCATCGATTATAGACAGTTGAATAAGTTGACGATCAAGAACAAGTATCCGTTACCGAGGATCGATGATCTGTTCGATCAGCTGCGGGGAGCTTCGGTTTTCTCGAAAATAGATTTGAGATCAGAGTATCACCCGCTTAAAGTCAAGGGGGCGGATATTTACAAGACTGTGTTCTGAACTCGTTATGGACATTACAAGTTCTTGGTGAGGCTGTTTGGGTTGACAAATGCACTAGCTGCATTTATGGATATGATGAACCAAGTCTTCCAACCCTATCTAGACCGGTTTGTGGTTGTGTTCATAGATGACATCTTGGTGTACTCAAAGACTGAAGAAGAGCATGATTCATATTTACGGGTTGTATTGCAGATATTAAGGGAGAAACAATTGTATGCCAAATTTAGTAAGTGCGAATTTTGGCTGAAGGAGGTGACCTTTTTGGGGCATGTTGTGTCTGCCGAAGGAATTAGAGTTGATCCCCGGAAGGTCGAGGCTGTATTGGATTGGAAACCACCGAAGTCAGTGGCAAAAATTTAGAGTTTTCTAGGTTTGGCTGGGTATTACAGGCATTATGTTGAGTGGTTTTCGTTGATTGTTGCACCCGTAACAAAACTGTTGCGTAAGGGAGTACCATTTGTGTGGTCAGATAAACAGCAAGAGAGCTTTGAGAAATTGAAGAAGATTCTGACAGAAGCGCCAGTATTAATTCAACCTGAGTCTGGAAAGGAGTTTATTGTTTATTGTGATGCGTCACACACGGGCTTGGGTTGTGTGCTGATGCAAGGGGGAAAAGTAGTGGCTTATGCATCTCGTCAATTAAGGCTGCATGAGGTAAACTATCCCGCACATGATTTGGATTTAGCTGTAGTGGTGTTTGCTCTGGAAATTTGGAGACACTATCTATACGGGAAGAAGTCGATTATCTATACGGATCATATGAGTCTGAAGTACCTCCTTACCCAGAAGGAGTTGAACTTAATACAACGGAGGTGGATAGAACTATTGAAAGATTATGACTTTTCAATCGAGTATCATCCAGGAAAAGCTAACGTAGTGGCAGATGCATTGAGTCGTAAGGTGATATCAGATTTGAGAGCAATGTTTGCTTATCTCAGCCTTTATGAAGATGGTAGCCTGTTAGCTGAACTTCAAGTGAAGCCGGCATTGGTAGATCAGATTAAGGAAAAGCAGTTGTTAGATGAAAGGTTGGGTTCTCGGCTTCAGCAAGTGGAAGGTGGTGAGATAGGGGATTTTGGATTTAATAGTGATGTAGTATTGTGTTTTCGCGGAAGAGTTTGTATGCCTAGGGATTCGGAATTGAGACAAATGATTCTGTGTGAGGCGCATAGTAGCCTATATGCTATCACCCCGGGGGAAATAAGATGTGCCGAGACCTCTGTGAGCAGTATTGGTGGCCAGGGTTGAAATGGGAGGTTACCAACTTCGTGAGTAAGTGCTTGACATGTCAGCGGGTGAAAGCGGAACATCAACTGCCATCAGGGTTGCTACAACCGGTGAAAATTCCACTATGGAATTGGGAAAGGATAACGATGGACTTTGTTAGTGTGTTACCCTTAACGCCTACTAAGAAAGATTCCGTATGGGTAATAGTGGATCGGTTAAGGAAGACTGCTTATTTCCTACCTATTTGTACGGATTATACGTTGCAGAAGTTGGCCAAGTTGTATATAGCAGAAGTCGTGAGGTTGCATGGGGTTCCAGTGTCGATTATATCGGACAGGGATCCTAGGTTTACATCACGGTTCTGGAAGGCTTTACATGAAGCTTTGGGAACAAGGCTAGATTTCAGCACGGCATTTCATCCGCAAACTGATGGTCAGTCGGAGAGAGTAATCCATATTCTTGAAGACATGCTAAGAGGTTGTGTAATCGATTTCAAGGGTAGTTGGGAAGATTTTCTACCGTTGGCAGAGTTTGCATACAACAACAGCTATCAATCCAGTATCTAGATGGCACCCTATGAGGCATTGTATGGTCGTAGGTGTCGTACTCCTACCTGCTGGACTTAACTAGGAGAGCGACAGTTGTTGGGTCCTGAGTTGATCTCGGAGACGGAGGAAAGAGTTAAGGTAATTCGGACGCGGTTAAAAGAAGCTTCGGACAGATAGAAATTTTACGCGGATCTGAAGCGTAAGGATATAGAGTTTGCGGTGGGAGATCATGTCTTTTTGAAGGTCTCACCTTGGAAGAAGGTCTTAAGATTTGGGCGGAAAGGCAAGTTAAGCCCTAGGTTCATCGGACCATACCGTGTACTAAAGCGTGTTGGGCCAGTGGCTTATCAACTGGAGTTACCTCCGGAGTTAAGTCAGATACATAGCGTATTTCATGTCTCGATGTTAAGGCGTTATCGCTCGGATCCATCTCATGTTGTGCCAGTGGAGGAAGTTGAAATAATACCTGTCTTGTCTTTTGAAGAAGAGCCAGTACAGATCTTAGATCGAGATATTAAGGTGCTGAGAAGGAAGTTAGTTCCAGTAGTCAAAGTATTATGGCGAAATCACGGGTCAGAGGAAGCTACATGGGAGCCAGAGGACACGATTCGACAACAGTATCCTCATCTCTTTTAATCAAGTAAATTTCGAGGCCGAAATTTCTTTAAGGGGGTAGAATTGTAACATCCTGAAATTCGGGAATTTATAATTTACATTACATCATGCGTTAGACTAGTTAAGAATGTTAATTGTGCATGTTTAGGGGTCCTAAGAAGGTTTGGGTCGAGTTGGGCCTTAGCAAAAATTTTTGTGTTTAAGCACTTTAAGGAGAGAAGGTAAGTGGCATCAATGCTTAAGGAAATAAGTGTGTATTTTGCTAGCATAAGTGAGCATATGGCAAAGAGGTTGTGGCGTCAAGTGGAGAGCATGGAGGGAAGGGGTTCAAATCCCACCTAGTGCAAAATTTTTGATTAATTTTTTGTACTTCTCTTCCAAGTGTCGGTCATGGCATCAAATATGGTAAGGGAGACTTTTTATTGATGGAAAGATGAATAAGAAACTAAGTTAAGGAGGAGAGTAAGGAAAGAAGTAAAAGGAAAGGAGTAAGAAAGGGGAATATGTTGGCCGAATATTTGGAAGGTGCTTGGGATAGAATTATTTTTGGTCAACCATCATCTTTTGGGTGTTAGGAGCACACGGTTTTGTTAGGGGGGAAGGGAGAGCCGAAATTCCTATAGCTCATTTGCAAATTTTTGCATGAAAGGTTGGTTTTTCTTTTAACACTTTTGTGCATTCTCTTCCAATCTTTTTCCTTTGTTGCCGAAAAATAAAATGACCAAAACACTCAATCCACTTTGGTTCATTTTCTTTTGGTAATAGCCGAACCTCTCTAATACTCCTTTGTCCATCACTTCATTTCTTCTTCACTATTTCCTCAACTGTTCTCCCTTTCTCTTAAATCGACACTACTTTGTGGCTGAACCGTCTTTGTTCCTTTCTCATCAATAGCCGAATCTTTACCATCTTCTTTTCTCCATCTCGCGTGTTGGGCATCTCTTCTTTGATCGAATCGGTAAGTGGTTCTATTTTATCCTTTTATTTTCTTTTCCCTAGCTGAATGTGTGTTTATTATCATTCCGATGTTCACTTTTGTTCAAAACCAAAATATTATTCTCTCACAATCCTTCATTTCGTGATCATATTCTTGTTATAGTATTATAGTAGAAAGTCGAATCTCTTGTCCTTGTCTCATCCGTAACCATAAGTCAATCGGTGGAAATCAGATTCATCATCGTTAAGGTAAGGAGTTTCTTCTTGGATTTTTTGTTATATCTCTACTCGGTTATTGCAAATTGGATCGAAGTTTCAACTAATCGATTGTTTTAGGGACGAAATCACTTGATATCCTCTACTTGTTAATCCCTCGGAAGTAGTGGTAAGCCGAAACCTCTCCTTAGATAAATACGTTCACTCATTATAGTATTTTTTCTAACTGAGACTTTTCAATGGAGGCAAGTGGTATTGATTTGAAAGGAAAAGCGATAGGAGGAGACAAAAGGAGTGGATTTGCGATTCCTACTCCCAAGTTCAAACGAAGGGCGGTATCGGTAGTTTGGGATTTTCCACCGGGTTGTGGACCATCATCCGGTGAGAATAGACAAATCGTGGTTGTTCACGATACTAAGGGTAAGCATTTCATTAGATCGTCTAATTTAGATTTAGATTAATAAATCTCGTTTGTTGGTTAATCGAGTGTAATGATGATTTAGGTGCCGAGGATCAAGAAAGCTTAGTCCTTACCGTAATCAGGTGTGTAATCTCACATCGAAATCTCGTAGATTCATGATTCGATGTCACGTTGGAAAATAGATCGTTATTATTTATATGGCTAAAAATCGTAATATGGCATAAATCGAGAAATTTACTTAAATTACATTATTTCTATAGATCGTCAATATCGGTATTAAAATTATTAAAATTACGAAAATGCCCCTATGGGCCGATTTACGAAAATGCCCCTATGGGCCAAATTACGAAAATGCCCCTATTGGCCGATTTACCAAAATGCCTTAGTGAGTTGAATTACAAAGTTCTATAATGGGTTGATTCACTGTAATAAATTGCTGGATTAATGATTGTTGTTCATATATGTAGATATTCTGCTTTATTATGTATATTGCATGTTACATATTGCATGGGTTGGGAAAAATGTTGGAGAGCACTGTAGCCTGGTGGCATTGCCACAAAATATTCATTATTATGTTCACTTATGATTTCGGTGGCTTGGCCACAATAAAAATATATAATATAGCAGCCCGGCTGCAATTTGGTGTGAGCGGTGGGGTAGGTTGACTTGATCCCCACAGGTGTGATTGGCTGGTCGGGGGTGTGAAGGATGGATGGGTTGGGCTGCATACATTACATTTAAATATTGTTATATAAAAGGGCTTCGGCCCAAGATTATGCTATATGGGCTCAGGCCCAAGATATTGCTTTACGGGTTCAGGCCCAGTGGATGACGGTAAGGGGATTATACACTGAGTTCTAGTAACTCACCCCTCCTTCTTAATCCTTGCAGGTAATGCTCAGTGATGAGGACTTGGGCCATGGATGACTCGGTGGAGGCCATACTTCAGAAATGGTGTTTTTAAACTTTAAATTTCTATTTCCGTTTACTTTATTACTTTTACTATTTTTGGGATTTTAAGTTGTAATAAGGCCTCTGGGATAAACTTCAATTTGCTTTATATTTGGACGTATTTAATTATTTTCTTGAATTATTTTAAATAGGGATTTTCTAAAATCATAAATAAAGGTTTTCCAAAATAGAGTAACAAATGGATTTCATAAAAAACTTTTACAAATAATTGAACTCGGAAATTCTCTTTCGAATTATCAACAATATTTTCAAAAGTCACACTTTTAAAAGATCACAAGTTTAATTATCGATTCTTCAATCAACCTTTCAAGATTAGTAGTATTTTATCGAGTATTTCTAAGTCAAATTTGTTTTCTTAAACAATAGCCTATTAACAACATCTTTAGTAAGAATCATAAGTTCTTTAATTGTTTTCTTCATGTGACATACCAGATCTGGTCATATTGCATGGGCCGGGTTTGGGGTGTTACAACTAGAGTCTAATTGTATATGTTTGATTGGTTCCTCTGCTAGCTCAACAAAAGCTTAATTGGACTGCATTTGAATCAGAAGAAAATTCTACGACTTTAGGAATAATTTAATTGAGTTGATTTATTCCATGTGGAATTAAATTAGGTGGTCGTAAGAATTTTTTAACTAGAGAATTTGATTAAAAAATTTCTTGAAAAATTAATTTGGAAAATCTAAGTGATTTTTGGAAAAAATTAATTTTGATAAAGTAAAATTAAATTAATCAAATCAATTAAAATTAATATGATATTTTTGAAAGTTAATTTTCAAGTCAGGCCCAATGGGTAATTGAACTTGAAAATTGAACCTGAGATTGTAAATTGGGTCTGGGAGCCCAAAATTGAGACAAAAACCTAAAAAATGGTCGAACCGAGCCCTGTATCTGAAACCGGACCGACGATCCAACCGGTGGCTAGACCAAATTGGTTGTCACTAACCTAAACCAAACTTGTAGCAGTTGGATCGACTCGGGGTGCGGTAAGGGTGTCACACCTACATCACTGGACATGGTGGTGTCGGTGGTTGTGACGGCGGCGTCTAGTTGGCCGGTGGCGGTTGGTCGTCGTTGGTTGAGTAGTCGAAGAGTTACATTCCTACTGAAATTCTACTGGAGAATTTGATTTCAAATTAACTATTCCAAAAATAATATTAGTTTAATAGTTTAATTTTAAATTAAATTAAATTAATATAATATTAAAGTGGTTATCTTATTATTAAATTGAATTTAAAGTTTATCTTGTAGATAAATATTTTATTATTTTAATAAGATTTAATATTAAATTTAATCTAATATTTATCTTGATAGATATTATATTAATTTAATTTTAAAGTAATTAAGTTTAATTATAGTTGAACTCTCTAAACTCTCCCTATATAAAGAGAGCATTAGGTCATTATTTTCATACTCTTGAATTCAAGATAAAGTTGTAGAGAGAAAAATCTCTGAAGAATTATTATTGAAAATTTCTAGAGATATTTTTTTGATTTACAACTTGACCCAAAAGTTTATAGAAATTACAAAATTACCCTGTGGTAATTTTTTTTGGAAAGTTTTCTGATTAGAAGCGAGCCCACACTCGACAGACGTGAGCTTGAGGATAGCAGAGAAGACTACTTAGTCAAAGCGCTCATGCTAGATGAATTGAAAAGGTACAATTTTGATTAAGTATTTATTACTTTAGATATCACAACCAAGAGCTTGTTTTGGAAAAAAGAAAATTAATCCTAAATTTCTTTTCGCTACGTTTTTCAAACCCATTTTTTCCAACAATTCAAACTCTGACTCATACTCAACAAAAGTCAAATTACCTTGAACCAAGTCTAAGAACACGCGTTTATGAGCTTCCACGTACTATTTTCCCAAAAACTTCCTCTTAAAAACCTCCAAAATATAACCCCAAGTCAAACGATTAGCAGTATTACCTCTCTTAATCGTATTCCATCAACGGTGAGCCTCATTGTCGAGTAGAGACATAGTACAACCCAACTTCTCCTCATTAGAATAGTACATCTGCTCAAGGATCCTTTCAACTCCTTCCAACCAATACTCAGCTATGGTCGGATCGGTCCATTTTACTCCAGAAAAATCTTTACCATTCAACTTCTGAAGATGTTCAAGCGGCAACCCTCGATTAAGAGGTCCAGGATTGGCAGGTGCAAGAGCAGGGTTATCATTAGCAATCTGCTAAAACTCTCCAATCATAGCTTCCTTCAGAGGGCTAATAAGGTTGCTGAAAACCCGGAGGGGGTTGTGACCTTTGATTTCCTTGAGCACCCCAAGAGAAATTTGGATGGTTCCTCCAACCTGCATTATAGTTATTGCTATATGGATTATTTTGAGGTCTATAATTGTTACCCATAAAGTTGACTTACTCATGCTTCATGCTAGAACTAAAGGGTAAACATTCTAAATTAATCATCCCCACTCCATTCATATCACATTACACTACTGAATTCACTTGATTAGAATCAATTAATTTTTTTACCAAGAGCTTCAACCTAATTTGCTAACATAGAAACTGCATAAATATTAAAAACACCGGCTGCTTTAATCGGTTTTGTTCTCATGGCTTTCCACTGATAGTTATTTAGTGTCATCTCCTCAATAAACTCTTGAGCTACCTCAGGTGTCTTATTATTCAATGTTCCACCAGTTGCTACATCAATTAGTTTCCTAGTTGATGGACTTAAACTGTTGTAAAATGTTTGAACTTGAAACCATAAAGGTAACCCATGATGAAGGAACCTTCTCAAAAGATCCTTATATCTCTCTCATGAGCCATACAATGTCTCCAAATCAATTTGAGTAAAAGAAGAGATGTCGGTCCTCAACTTAGCTATTTTATCTAATGGGAAGTACTTCAATAGAAATTTCTCATTCATATGATTCCAACTCATGATAGAACCCCGTGGAAGTGAATTCAACCCCTATTTTGACTTTCTCCTCAAGGAGAATAGGAACAACCATAAGCGTATGGCATCATCAGTAATGCCATTGGTCTTGAAAGTGTTGCAAATCTCTAGAAAGTTAGCCAAATGAGCATTTGAATCTTCATCTTGCAACCCATCAAACTGAACTTTATCATCTGAATTGTGTTTGATTTCAATTGAAATTTGTTTATAGCACTAGTCAATTCGACAATACTCGATTCAGCCCCAATTAGAGTGGGCTTAGCATAATCATACTTATTTTGAGGAGTAGGACTTGAAGGAGATAGCTGATTATTTTGATTATCACCCATCTCCACAGTAATATCCTTGTCCTCATGGTCGTCTACTATATTCTATTGACTTTTCCTTACTTCTCCAACCTCTCTACGATTTCTGCAAGCAGTCTTTTCAATCTCACTATAAAAAAGTAATGGATCTAACGTGTTATCTCTAGTCATAAACCAAAAGAGCCTGCCAGAAGTAAAAAAAAATAAGAATGTAAAACTTAAACAAAAAATATTAAAATAAAAATAAAAAATGGCCAAATTAATAGAAATAAAGTTTTCCTAATATTTTAGTCCCTGGCAACGGTGCCAAAAACTTGATGCAGTTGTAAACCAACTAAAAATCTGACTAAGGCAAGTGCACCTATCAATTAATAGTATAGCTACGGTAAGCAAAGATATCGTTCCTAGGAGGACTAAAAGTACTAGTAATTACCGTCTTTCTATTATTTAACCCACAAATTGGAGTGATTGATGAAAACTAAAATTAACTAAATTAATTAACTAAAGAACACAACAAAGAACAAATCAGGAAAATAAACGATTAACAACCAATAAGCGAGACAATATCCAAGAAAGAATTCACCTAGACTTCATCTGTCTGTATCAATCTAAATTACGCAATTTCTTCACTTAATATTGTCGATACCCTTTTGAAATCAGCTTTTTATTTTTTCTTTTAAATGAAAATGGAGTTGCCACCAATCTTTTTTTATTTAGATGTGATAGGGTCACCTTGAAATTCTATCATTTTAATAAAAGGTTAAATTTACTAAAACGGTCATTTTTGGTTTACAAACCCAGGAAATGGGTTCGGGAGTCGGTTATGCATGAGGAATGATTAGCACATTCATAACGCCCAAAATTGGTACCTAGTTGATTACTTGATGTCTTAACATCGAGACTTGTGAATTAGAAGAAAATTTACAATACGATCCCGTTTTTTTTTTTTGCATGATGTTATTTTATTAAAATATCGCTAATTAAATAAAAATTTATGAAAAATGTCTCGTATTTCAAGTTAATCGAGAAGAAAATCATGTCTCGTAAGTCAGGGCACGATGTCTCGAATTCCCGAAGATAAGAAATTAAATCAAATTTTATGAAGTATGCCTTCGTATTTCGAGTTAATTGGGAAGAAAATCATGCCTCGTAAGTTAGGGCACGATGTCTCGAATTCCCGAAAATAAGAATGCTCATTTTTTTAAATTATTTCTCAAATCTTATATATTTTTAATTATTATTTATTCCAAAAAAGAGAAGGGATATTCGATTATTTTGGTTCAAGGAGAAAATCAGACCCCGTAAGTTAGGGGCACAATTTCTCGAATCCTCAAATTAAAGAATATCGCCTTAGTCTTTATTCTTTTTTGCGCTTTTGCCGAAAACCAGATGTATGTAGCAATTGTTTACAATGTATGATAATGGAGAAAATTATGGTAAAATAACATAAATAATTGAAAAATGACAATGATATAAGGAGTACAAATGAAAAAAATTATTCAATTAATAATATTATCTAATAATACTAATAATGAAATAATATAAAAAAATCCATGATAATAATAAAATTATGTTCATAAAATATCGGTTCTTTAAGTGAAATTTAACAAAATTAATATTAATTAACAACAATAATTACTTAATAATGTTAGTAATATCAATAATTAAAAGTAAGGATCAAAATAAAATAATTGAAAAATCATGTAACATCCCAAGTTAGGGGGTTCTGCATTTCATGTTTCTATGTGTTTGGCTTGTTCTGCTTGCTATTTGGATGTGTTTGGGGGTCTTAGGAAGGCTCGGGTTCGAGTCGGAGGCTTGGTTAAATTTTAGTTTTAGGGCACTTTAGGGGGAAGCTTGTGGAGGTAGATCTTATAGATATTTGTGTGTATTTGATGACACAAAAATGGGTGTGGAAGAGTGGAAGTGACGCCTTAGGGAGCAAGGGGAGATGATGCCACAGGAGAGTAGTGAGGGTAGAGGTTCGAGTCGCGTATGCTGCATTCTGGGGTTTCTTTTTTGAGTCAGGATGGAGGGAAGATGGTTTCGGCATGGACTCTTCAAGGGTGAGAGTTGAAGCAGTCAAATGTTTGAATTAGTGGCCATGAGGTGATGGTGGAGGTTGAATGGGTCAAACAAAATCAAATGGAGGATGGAGAGGGAAAGCAGGAGGAAATCGTGGAAGGGGGACGTTGGTTGAGAGGTTGGCCGAATTTGGGAAGGTGTGTGAGTGTGTGTGCACGGCTTAGTTTGGTTAGGAGGGGCCGAACCTTCATTTGTAGCACATAGGCATTTTGTTGAACATTTTGGTCATAAGGGTGTGTCGTTTCCTTCAAGTTATCATTCTTGAGAATTTTGTTAGCCAAATCAATCTTAGAAACACTCTCATTCTCTTTTACACTTTAGAACATTTGCTTCTTTTCTCATTTACCAAAACCGAAACCATCATTTTTCTATCACTTTTGCATTCATTTCTTTTGCAACCAAAATCGCAACACCTTTGAGTCTCATTTCTTCTCCTTCTCGTTTCTTCATAGCCGAAACTTATTCTTTTTCTTTATTGTTTCTCTTCTCTTCTTTGTTTCATATTATTTTTGTAGAAGTCGAATCCTTTTGTTTTGCATCAAGTGTAGGCACCCTTTCTATCGATTGTGCTAGTAGCCGATTATAGACCCTCCACTCGTCAATCTCTTGGTTTGGTAAGGAGCCTTATCTTCATTATCTTCTCGTTTCTTTCCTTTTCTCTTGGTTTGATGAAACTGAAATCTTGACTCACTTCTTTGGGCACTGACCGATTGTAGAAGGGTGCAGCACCATCATTTCTTCTTCGTGTGGCCTGCTTTCGAGAGGATCTTGGTAAGTTGGATAGTGGCCGAATGTTTTGAATGGGGTTTTTATTGATTCGGTTGGCCGAAAGGCCACTTCCTTTATTCTATTTCTAAGAATCGGTTTTAACATGGTGTTTATTTAGGGACCCAATCAGTTTCTTAAGCCAAGTCTGCTAGCATTCGGCTTCTATTGTTCAAGGTAAGGGACTTCATCGATTTGAGTACCTATTCTCGCTGTTTTCTTTCAATGCCTTAACCCTGTTTCCTAATCAAGATCCTTTCATGGATTCGAATGCCAGTCAAGTGAAGGAGGGGGTTAGACTCGTAGTCCCCGCCACTAAGTTTAAGAAACGAGCAGTATCGGCAGTATGAAACTTTCCACCGGGCTGTGGTTGAGAGCCAACATTTGCCTAGGATAGGCAAATAGCAGTCGTTCTTGCTAGTGAAAGCGTCGACGTAGAGAGTATAGTCTTACGCGTTACCAGGTGTGTAATTCTCACACACTCTATATATTAATTATGTTATTAACTGTGTTGGCTGAAAGCCGAAATGACGGTATTAGTCATCGAGATTCCCTCGTGGATAAGATTAAAGACACCAGGTAAGTTCCGCTATGTTTTGGTCATTAACAAATGTATGTATGTGTGAAATGGTTGACTGTTATGCGTTGGAAGCATGATCATAGTCATATTAGTATGTAACATGTGCATGGACTTGAGGGTATGGTGTGAAGAGGGGAAGCATGATTCTAAGACTGTCACAGTGGTTTGGTACCACAGTGGGTTGGCCCCACATAATATTATCCAGTGACCATGTCTCAGTGGTTTGGTACCACAGTGATTTGGCATCACGTATATTATTTCAGTGACTCGTCCCAGTGGTTCGGTACCACAGAGGGTGGGCCCCACATATCTACATCACGGATTGTCACCAGTGGTTTGGTACCACAAGTGGGTTGGCCCCACATATTATTATTTGTGACATTGTCACCAGTGGTTCGGAACTACCAGTGGTTTGGTACCACAGTGTGAGTGTGTGTGCACGGTTTAGTTTGGTTAGAAGGGGCCAAATCTTCATTTGTAGCACATAGGCATTTTGTTGAACATTTTGGTCATAAGGGTATGTCATTTCCTTCAAGTGATCATTTCTGAGAATTTTGTTAGCCAAATCAATCTTAGAAACACTCTCATTCTCTTTTGCACTTTAGAACATTTGCTTCTTTTCTCATTTACCGAAACCAAAACCATCATTTTTGCAATCCCTTTTCCATTCATTTCTTTTGCAACCAAACCGCAACACCTTTGAGTCTCATTTCTTCTCCTTCTCGTTTCTTCATAGTTGAAACTTGCTCTTTGTCCTTATTGTTTCTCTTCTCTTCTTTGTTTCATATTATTTTTGTAGAAGCCGAATCCTTTTGTTTTGCATCAAGTGTAGGCACCCTTTCTATCGATTGTGCTAGTAGCCGATTATAGACCCTCCACTCGTCAATCTCTTGGTTCGATAAGGAGCCTTATTCTCATTATCTTTTCGTTTCTTTCTTTTTCTCTTGGTTTGATGAAACCGAAATCTTGACTCACTTCTTTGGGCACTAATCGATTGTAGAAGGGTGCAGCACCATCATTTCTTCTTTATGTGGCCTACTTTCGAGAGGATCTTGGTAAGTTGGATAGTGGCCGAATGTTTTGAAGGGGGTTTTTATTGATTCGGTTGGCCGAAAGGCCACTTCCTTTATTCTATTTCTAAGAATCGGTTTTAACATGGTGTTTATTTAGGGACCCAATCAGTTTCTTAAGCCAAGTCTGCTAGCATTTGGCTTCTATTGATTAAGGTAAGGGACTTCATCGATTTGAGTACCTATTCTCGCTGTTTTCTTTCAATGCCGTAACCCTGTTTCCTAATCAAGATCCTTTCATGGATTCGAAAGCCATTCAAGTGAAGGAGGGGGTTGGACCCGTAGTCCCCGCCCCTAAGTTTAAGAAACGTGCAGTATCGGCAGTATGAGACTTTCTGCCGGGCTGTGGTAGAGAGCCGACATCTGCCTGGGATAGGCAAATAGCTGTCGTTCTTGCTAGTGAAAGCGTCGACGTAGAGAGTATAGTCTTACGCGTTACCAGGTGTGTAATTCTCACACACTCTGTATATTAATTATGTTATTAACTGTGTTGGCTGAAAGTCAAAATGACAGTATTAATCATCGAGATACCCTCGTGGATAAGATTAAAGACACCAGGTAAGTTCCGCTATGTTTTGGTCATTAACAAATGTATGTATGTGTGAAATGGTTGACTGTTATGCGTTGGAAGCATGATCATAGTCATATTAGTATGTAACATGTGCATGGACTTGGGGGTATGGTGTGAAGAGGGGAAGCATGATTCTAAGACTATCACAGTGGTTTGGTACCTCAGTGGGTTGGCCCCACATAATATTATCCAGTGACCATGTCTCAGTGGTTTGGTACCACAGTGGTTTGGCACCACGTATATTATTTCAGTGACTTGTCCCAGTGGTTCGGTACCACAGTGGGTTGGCCCCACATATCTACATTAAGGATTGTCACCAGTGGTTTGGTACTACAAGTGGGTTGGCCCTACATATTATTATTTGTGACTTTGTCACCAATGGGTTGGAACCACCAGTGGTTTGGTACCACAGTGGCTGGGTGCCACAAATGTTGGGTAGATTCAGGAGGTGTGAAGGATGGAAAAATAGATTTTTTGGGCTGCACTGCATACATGATTGTCTTGCTGTACAATGTGGGCTTAAGGCCCAGTTTGCATTAGATGGGAATTTACACACTGAGTCTCGGTGACTCACCCTTCTGCTAAATTTTGCAGGTAATCGTTAGATCGCGGACACGGAGCCGTGGTGGACTCGAGGAGGCCATGCATAATGCTCTAAGTAGTTTTGTTTCTAATATTTCAACTTTCACTATTAAGTTTGGATTTTTGCGGTGTAATAAGGCCACTTTAACGTTAACTTGGGTTTTATTATGATATTGATATAGCACGTCTAATAAACTACTAAATTGGGAGCTTCCTATGATTAAAAATTTGCACAAACGATTTTAAAATGGCTAATGAAAGATGGGTATCAAGTAGCAAACTGATTAAAATTTTCACTAAAAAAATACCACAACATCGTTTTCAACTGATAGCTTAAACGGAATTTTCTTAAATTTGATTTTCAATAAATGAATTCGGTTTTGTAAAGCGGTTTAAGTTAAACAATTACTTTAGATTTTCTCTAAGGGTACAATAATAATACGAAAAGTTTTTCCAACTCGTGCTTTTAAATTAGTTTCCAAAATTTTCTTTCACGTAGCATACCGGATTCGGTCGTAATGTTTTGACCGGGTTTGGGGTGTTACAATTGTGGTATCAGAGCCAGTTTCAAAAGTTCGGCTGTGGGTATAAGGTTCAAAATATTTTCAAAAGATGGTTTAAAAAAAGATTCAGATAAAACACATGTTTTCTGGAAGCATGACACCTGAGTCTCCAGCCCCAAATCTGCGACGGTAAGTCTTCTAATCTTTGGTTACTCTGTATGACATAATTGTATGGTGTTATGATTGCTAGTACTAGGAAATTCAACTCTAGAGACTGAAACCTGTAGGTATACATGTGTCTACGAAGAATTACTCTTAATGCTATTTTCATAAGACTGCTCGGTAATAAACAGTGGAAAAAAATACTAACTCATAAAACTTTTAATCAGATTAAATCGAAACGATAGTCATGAGTACTAGAGGACGTGGTCGTAGCATGCAAGGCCGTGGTAGAGGCCAGGGTGTGGGGTCTGAACCTTCAGAATCGGGGCATGGGCTGGAAGGTGAAGTGCCAGCGCCTCTAGTGGCGGAAGCTGAATTTCAGGATCAAACTGGGGGAGTCGATGCTGTGTCTCAGGCGATGTTACTTGTTTTGGAGAGAGTTGCTGGAGCAAGCACAGGATTGGTAGCTAGGAAATCCGTGTTGGAACGACTTCGAGCTAATGGGGCCGAAATGTTTAGGGGTGTTTCTGGTGTGGCTCCCAACGTAGCTGAGTATTGGTTAAAAGCGGTTGAGCGCATGATGAATGACCTTGACTATACTACAGAAGAGAAATTGAAGGGTGTAGTGTCTCCTCCGAGATGAGGCATATCAATGGTGGCTCACGGTCAAAGATGGTACAACAACTGACCGCATTACCTGGGATTTCTTTAAGTCGGCATTCCAGGGCAAGTATATTGGATCGAGCTATGTGGACGCTTAGAGAAAGGAATTTCTAAATTTAGTTCAGGGGAGCAAGTCAGTAGCCGAATATGAGGCAGAATTCTTACATTTAAGTCGTTATGCTCGGGGTATTGTTGCAACAGATCATGAGCGCTGTGTCCGATTTGAGGATGGTCTGAGGGACAAGTTGCGAGTGTTGATAGCTCTGCAGCGGGAAAGAGAATTTGCTGTTTTAGTTGAGAAGGCCAAGATAGCCGAAGAGGTGAAGCGGTCTGAAAAGCAGAATCAGGACAGAGACAGGGGTGGGAATAAAAGAAGTTTTGGGTCGTCGGGAACTGCTGGGGGATTTCATAAGAGGCCTAGGTTAGATGGCCGAGTCGTGTTGTGAAGCCCGTTGCTATTAATTGGCCACCGCAGTGTGCTCGATGAGGAAAATTTCATTCGGGGGAGTGTTGGGCAGGTAATAGAGGATGTTTCATATGTGGCTCTCTGGACCAGCGGATAAAGGATTGTCAACGAGAGCCAGTCAGGGCACAGTTGGAAGGTCAAGGACATGCACAATTCAGAAGAGGTGGGCAGCAACCGCAGAGAGGTCGTGATTGGGCCAGAGGAGGAAATGGCCTTGGTCGAGGGCATGGAGCATCGGGCAGAGGTGCTGGGAACATAGACACGAGGCAGCCTGGGTTGGTTTATGCGGCCAGACGTCGAGAGGAGGGTGATGCACCGTATGTCATAGCCGGTACGTTCCTTATTTTTGGTTTGCCTTTTTTTGCACTGATTGATATTGGGTTAACACATTCCTATGTTGCTTGTACGGTGTCTGGAACTCTGAACATAGACTCTGAGATTGCTTCTAGGGAGATGACTGTACTTAGCCCTTTAGGACAATCTGTAGTGGTGAACAAACTCTTTAGGAATGTGCCTTTAGAAGTGCAAGGGATGGTTTTCCCGACTGATTTGATGGAGCTGCCGTTCGGGGAGTTCGATTTGATCTTAGGTATGGATTGGTTGGTGAAATATCAAGCAAACTTGGATTGTACTGCTAAGCGCATGGTGTTAAGGACTCCTAAGATAATGAAGTATTAGTGATAGGTGAAAGGAGGAACTATTTGTCTAATGTAGTGTCCACTTTAAAGGCTGAAAGAATGGTGAGGAAAGGATGTGAGGCTTTCTTAACTTTTGTTCGTGCTTTGGAGGCCAAGGAGTTGACTGTGAAGGATGTTAGAACAGTGAAGGAGTTCTTCGATGTTGTTCCAGAAGAGCTTCCAGGGTTACCTCCAGATCGCGAGGTAGAGTTTGGAATTGATCTTCTTCTGGGAACAGCGCCGGTGTCTATTGCCCCATATAGAATGGCACTGAAGGAGTTAGTGGAACTTAAAGTGCAGATTCAAGAATTGTTGGACCGGAGGTTTATTCGACCCAGTGTGTCACCTTGGGGAGCGCCGGTGTTATTGGTTAAGAAGAAGGACGGGTCGATGCGGATGTGCATTGACTAGGCAACTGAACAAGTTGACAATTAAGAACAAGTACCTGTTGCCTAGGATAGACGATCTGTTCGATCAGTTGTGAGGCGCTTCGGTCTTTTCAAAGATAAACTTGAGGTCAGGGTATCATCAGCTTAAGGTCAAGGAGGCAGATATTCATAAGACAGCCTTTTGAACTCGTTATGGCCACTACGAGTTCTTAGTGATGCTGTTCGGGTTGACGAATGCACCAACTGCGTTTATGGACATGATGAACTGAGTATTCCAACCCTATCTGGACCAATTTGTCGTGGTGTTCATAGACAATATTCTGGTTTATTCAAGTACGGAAGAGGAACATGATTCGCATCTTCGGGTGGTTCTGTAGATTTTGAGGGAGAAGCAGCTGTACGCCAATTTCAGTAAGTGTGAATTTTGGTTGAAAGAAGTTACCTTTTTCGGTCATGTTGTATCTGCTGAGGGGATTAGGGTTGATCCCCGAAAAATTGAAGTTGTGTTAGACTGGAAACCGCCTAAGTCTGTGGCGAAGATTCAGAGTTTTCTTGGTTTGGCTGGGTATTATAGAAGGTTTGTTGAGGGGTTCTCGTTAATAGCTGCTCTGTTAACCAAGTTATTACGGGAAGGAGTACCGTTCGTCTGGTCAGATAAGCAACAGGAAAGTTTTGAGAAGTTGAAGAGGATTTTGACGGAGGCACTGGTGTTAATTCAGCCTAAGGCAGGGAAAGAGTTTGTCGTCTACTGTGATGCGTCGCACACAGGATTAGGATGTGTGTTGATGCAAGAGGGGAAAGTGGTAGCTTATGCGTCTCGGCAGTTGAGACCGCATGAGGTGAACTATCCCACGCATGATCTTGAGTTAGCTGCGGTGGTTTTTGCTCTGAAGATTTGTAGACACTACCTGTATGGGGAGAAGTCCATCATCTACACGGGTCATAAGAGTTTGAAATATCTCCTTACCCAGAAGGAGTTGAATTTGAGACAGCGGAGGTGGATTGAGTTGTTGAAGGATTATGACTGCTCGATCGAGTACCACCTGGGTAAAGCTAACGTAGTGGCAGACGCATTGAGTCGTAAGGTAATATCGGACCTGAGGGCAATGTTTGCTCATCTCAGCTTGTATGAGGATGGAAGCTTGTTAGCTGAACTTCAAGTGAAGCCTTCTTGGGTCAATCAGATAAAAGAGAAGCAATTGTCAGATGAGGTGCTAAGTTCTAAGTTTCAGTTAGTGGCAAGGGGTGAGACAGAAGAATTTAGTTTGAACAGTGATGGGGTTTTGTGGTTTCGTGGAAAGGCTTGTATGCCAAGGGTTGTAGAGTTGAGGCAGAAGATTCTGCAGGAAGCGCATAATAGCCCGTACGATTTGCATCCTGGTGGGAGTAAGATGTATAAGGATCTGCGAGAACAGTTTTGGTGGCCTAGGTTGAAGCGGAAAGTTACCGAGTTTGTAGGTAAATGCTTGACATGTCAGCGGGTGAAAGTAGTGTAAGAGTATGCCCAAAGATCAATCATGAGATGGTTGTAATAACATACTTATTTTACCATGTTTATTAATATAAAGTGTTGTCATTATTATTTCAGTTTTTCTTTCTGTGTGTATAGATAAACTATTTTATAATAATATCCTGAGAATAATAAGATTATTCTTAAAAGATCCTTAGTCGAGTATTATTGTTGACTAGGACAACAATAATGCATTAAGACTAACATGTAGTTGATTGATGATAAAGAGTTGTCATTGATATGGAGTGTCAAAATCAATGCATGAATATGTGTGTTAGAGAACAACATATTGGATTGACCCGCTATGAGTATGTTTCTTGGATTATTATGTAATTGTCACAACCTTACTCATAGTGATTAATATGTATATGATCCTCAGACTTGAGATCATTATTATCCCAGCATCGTGAGTTGTATATTTTGATATAGTCAAACGTACACCATAACAGGTTGTTCTATAAAGGCTGATGTTGGATATACCACAGTCTATGTAGAGGGATATGGTTGATCAATAAAGGATAAGTCCCTCCTACATAATAGGAGTAATTTCTTAGGCCACTTGATTGAGTGAGACTAGAAATGCATGGCCATCCTCAAATAAGTTGATATTAGATGTCATACTAATTTGTATATCATAGTCTACTCAAGATATCAAGAAACATGGGATGGACTATGCAAGTGTGACTATCCCATGACTTGTATCCGTTCTAGAGATAAAGGACTTAAGGATTAATGCATGAAAGGTTAATCACAAAAGGTTATGTCGAATCATGACTTCTTGTAACTTAGGTAGCAATGATGCATTGGTAGATGCCACTCATTGTTTGTGACAATAGAATCGTTCTAGTATTACTGTTAACGTTGCAAGAACCTACAGGGTCACACCCTATGGTTGAAATGAACGGAATAAAATATAGTTGGTATTGTGTTTGGTTGTCTGAATTAAATTAATTAAAGAATTAATTTAATTGAGCAATCAAATATTGAACATATTATATGTACAAGGATGTTGTACACATTATGATAACATAATTTTATTAATATATGAATTTGATTCATATATAAATTTAAATAAATATAGTTTACCGAAATCCTTATTATAGTTAATGTAATTATAATTTTCGGATATAATTAATGTAATTATAATTTTCGGTTAAAAACTTTATTGTATTTATTTAATCTTATAATACATTCAAGAGATGCCAATTATAAAAGGCCAAATTAAAAGGCCCAATTAAAAGGATACCAATTATAAAAGGCCCAATGAAAAAGACACCCATTATAAAAGGTATAAAAAGGAGACAAAGCTGCAGATGAAAAACCCTAAGTGATTGCTTGTTAGGTCTAGCAGCCGTCAAGCAAATAAACCTCCAAAACAATTTTGGAGATTTCTTTCGTTCATAGTCAAACCGGGTGGATTACGTAGAGACAGACATCGGAAAAGGTTGTGGCTTGATTCAACAATAGAATAAAACTCTTGTTGCCAAGGCGTCGCTGTCTACTCAGATTGAAGTTTTGGTAATTTCGAAACCTTTATTTTACCCTGATTCGTTCCTCACATATGGATTCATGGTTTGGATCGCCGGATCTAATTTTATTTTGCTGCGCCATGGGGTACCGGCGTTCCAAAAGTGGTATCAGAGCCACTTGTGTGATACGAACTCGGGTTTAAATACTTGGGTGATGCAATTGTATGAGATGCATGTTTTGATCTTATTGTATTTTCGATTGTTTAAATCGTTTAAGCATAACCTAATAAGTGTTCCTTTCGGTAATTGATTAAATGTTAATCATGGTGTTGTGGCCTATTCGATTTTATGTTATTACTGTTAACTATTAACAAATATGTAATAATGCGATGGTGATATTTATAGTTTCTAGTAAGAGTTAACTGGCTAGTGGAACAAGGGTTGTTCCGATATGAAACCTCAAGGATTAAAATCCTAAAAACACGATTCTGTTGATAAAAGTTATCAAATCGTGAGGTTTCATTTGATTGGACTATGCGATTCGTACCACGGGGGCTCTGCCCCCGCACCCCTGGTCTATGACGCGGGGGCTCCGCCCACGCATTCGGCCCGTTTCCTCCGACCACCTCAGACCCCATCTTCTTATTATGGTAAGTTTTGTTAATAAAAGAAATTTATAAACTTGATGGGCCACAAAAGGTTGAAAGGATATTTTATAACTCACCTTAGCAAAAAAAAAAAACATTGAATTATGTATGCTATTTTTGACATGTACGATGTTTGAAATGCATAGTTATAGCCCAATGACCCATTCGATAAAAGGTTGTATTTTTTTATAAATACGGCCTGCGTGTCGTGCCTTACTACTATTCTCTTGTATTTCTCTTCTCATCTTATTCCCTCGTATGTAAAATGAGTTTTTGCATATTGTAATTTGCAAGAGTTGCTGTAGGCCAAACGAGAAGCAAGGTGGGACAATTATTGTGGATTGATAGCTTGTGAAATGGCTTACACGTAGGTTTCTTTTTTGTTTTCCCATTGGCTTGGGTTGAACCACCTTAGTTTATGGGCTATAACTATTGCATTTATTTATTGCTTTATTTATTCATGTATGAGATGCTATGGATGTCTAAAGCATGCCAATTATATATATATATATATAATTGAAACTTGATGATAATAAACCCTATTAATTGATGAGATCGATTAGAAGACTAAATGGGCTAAAGTAGACCATAATTGGTGAGATGCAACAACCTTAATAAAATCCCTCTATTAAAATATTAAGTTAACATGGCCTTCCAATTTTGCCCTCGTTAAGGCCTCGATCAATACTATGTAGGTTCTGCCAAAGCGAAGTACTAGTATTTATCTTGGTTAAACGCGAAGAATAAACAAGTGATATTCGCTGGTCAAAAATTGGTTAATGACTTAACTAGGTTACTCTAATAGGATTAGAAACCTAGAGGCAAGTAAATTGGATAAATCATAAGATGATTAGAACAAGAGTTGTTCACCAAATATTAGGAGTTACATATGATGTAATTAGCAAATGTTGCTTACCTAAATAACCATAATCTTAAGAGTAAAGCCAAAGCTGACTTAAGAGGTGGTGAAATATGGATCCTTAACCTACTAGAAATACTTTTGAGAAAGTTTTTCCGAAATTAATATACGAGGGTTATTAATTTTGAAATAAAATAGTGGGAATATCATTTAATAAAGTCTTTTTAATGATTGATATAAAATTGGTAAATTTACTCACACGCATATTTAATTGTTGTAGATATATTATGGCTTCAAACACTAGCACACTCTCATTGTGATCGGTCCTTGAGAAGGACAAATTGAATGGTTTGAATTTTCTGGATTGGTTCCGTAACTTAAGGATTGTCCTTAAACAAGAACGGAAATTATATGTCATTGAACAACCACTTCCTAATGAACCACCCGCTAATGCCTCGAGGACTGATAGAGATGCTTACAAGAAGTATCTCGATGACATGATAGATGTTGGATATCTTATGCTTGCCACTATGAATCCTGAACTTCAGAAGCAACATGAGGACATGGTTGCTTATGATATGATCGAGCACCTGAAAGAACTTTATCAGTGGCAAGCACGGCAAGAGAGGTTTGATATCTCTAAGGCCCTATTCCAATGTAAGTTGGCTGAAGGAAGCCCAGTAGGACCTCATGTCCTTAAGATGATTGGCTATATTGAAAGGCTGTCTAAGCTTGGGTTTCCACTGAGCCAAGAGTTGGCCACTGATGTTATTTTACAATCGTTGCCGGATAGCTACAGCCAGTTTGTCCTCAATTTCAATATGAATGAAATTGACAAGACTTTACCACAATTGCTCAGTATGTTACGAACTGCTGAAGGCAACTTGAAAAAGGTTGGACCCAAGCCCATACTGATGGTCCGTAACAACAAGGGCAAGGGAAAGGCCAAAGTTCAAACAAAGCCCAAGGGCAAAGGTAAGCCCAAATTTGGAAAGGGAAAGGCTGCACTGAAACCTAAAGGTGGGGTGTCTAAGGAAGAAAACTATTTTCATTGTGGTGTGACTGGACATTAGAAACAGAACTGCCCTGTCTATCTTGAAGAAGTCAAGAAGGCTAAAGAAAGCGGAATGTTTGCTTCAGTTATTTATGTTATTGATATTAATTTATCAACTACTATTTCTTGGGTATTAGATACTGGTTGTGGTTCTCATAATTGTACTTCTGTAGAGGGACTACAAAGGAGTAGGACTTTGGTTAGAGGAGATGTGGACCTACGAGCTGGAAATGGAGCAAAAGTTGCTGCATTAGCTGTGGGAACATATACTTTATCTTTGCCTAGTGGACTTGCTTTATGTTTAGAGGATTGTTATTTTGTGCCCAGTTTGACTAAAAACATTATTTCAATTTCTTGTTTAGACAAAATTGGTTTTGAGATAATTATTAAGAATAATTGTTGTTCATTTTATCTCAATAATGTTTTCTATGGTTCGGCACAATTGATTAATGGCCTCTATACTTTAGATCAAACGAATCCCATTTACAACATAAATACTAAAAGATCTAAAATAAATGACTCAAATCAAACTTACCTTTGGCATTGTCGTTTGGGCCACATCAGTGAGAAACGCATATCCAAACTCCATAAAGATGGTCTCTTGAATTCATTTGTTTTTGAACAATTTGAAGTATGTGAATCTTGCTTATTGGGAAAAATGACTAAATCTCCTTTTACTGGTAAAAGTGAACGAGCTAGTGATTTATTGGACCTAATACATTCTGATGTATGTGGACCAATAAATACACAGGCCAGAGGTGGATTTCACTACTTCATTACTTTCACTGATGATTTCAGTAGATATGGGTATGTTTATCTCATGAGCCATAAGTCTGAGTCCCTTGAAAAGTTCAAGGAATTCAAAAATGAAGTACAAAATCAACTAGGCAAAACTATCAAGTCACTTCGATCTGATCGAGGTGGAGAGTATTTGAGCCTAGAGTTTGATGATCTTTTGAAAGAATGTGGGATTGTCTCACAACTTACTCCTCCTGGTACTCCTCAATGGAATGGAGTATCTGAGAGAAGAAATCGAACTTTGTTAGACATGGTTCGATCCATGATGAGTCATGCTGATCTACCGACTTCCTTTTGGGGACATGCACTTGAGACAGCTGCTTTCACACTAAATCGTGTTCCATCTAAATCGGTTCAAAAGACGCCATATGAGATGTGGACTGGGAAACGTCCTAGTATGTCTTTTATGAAAATTTGGGGCTGTGAAGCTTGTTAAACGTCAGACGTCTACTAAGCTTGAACCCAGATCTGAAAAGGTGTATTTTTGTGGGGTATCCAAAAGAAACCAAAGGATATTATTTCTTTAATCCCACTGAGAACAAAACGTTTGTTGCTCGGACTGGTGTCTTCCTAGAGAGAGAATTCACTTCTAGAAAAGGATGTGGGAGAAAGATTGAACTTGAAGAAATTTGAGAATCACAAGATACCACTGAACCAGAGATTGAACAACAACAAATTCCACAAGAAATTGAGGAACAAACAACTGCTGTAGAAACACAACCACCCCGCAGATTTTTAAGTGAACGCCATGCACCTGAGAGATATGGATTTCTCATTACAACGCATAGTGACGTTCTTCTTATAGATCAAGATGAGCCTAGGACTTATCAAGAAGTGGTGACAAGCCCAGACTATGAGAAATGGCTTGAGGCCATGAGATCTGAGATGGATTCCATGTATGAAAGCCAAGTATGGACTTTGAGTGACCCACCCGAAGGGGTTAAACCTATAGGGTGCAAATGGGTTTTCAAAAAGAAAACAGACATGGATGGTAATGTACAAACATACAAAGGGCGATTAGTCGCTAAAGGTTTTCGCCAAATTCATGGTGTTGACTATGATGAAACTTTTTCTCCTGTAGCTATGTTTAAATCCATCAGGATCTTGCTCACCATAGCTGCATTTCATGATTATGAAATCTGGCAGATGGACGTCAAAACAGCTTTCCTTAACGGGAAACTTGAAGAGGATGTGTATATGACACAACCTGAAGGTTTTGTAAATCCAAAGGATGCTAGAAAGATATGTAAGCTACAAAGATCCATTTATGGATTAAAGCAAGCTTCTCGAAGTTGGAATCTTCGTTTTAACGATGCAATCAAAGAGTTTGGTTTTATTAAAAAATGAAGATGAACCATGTGTTTACAAGAAAGTTAGTGGGAGCACTATCACATTCTTGGTACTATATGTGGATGACATACTTATCATGGGAAATGACATACCTACCTTGCAGTCTATTAAGACTTGGTTAAGAAGTTGTTTTTCTATGAAGGACTTGGGCGAAGCCACTTACATCTTAAGAGTCAAGATCTATAGAGATAGATCAAAAAGACTACTAGGTCTAAGCCAAAGTACATACATAGATAAAGTACTGAAAAGGTTCAGTATGGAAGAATCTAAAAGAGGATTCTTACCTATGAGACATGGTATTTCACTCTCGAAGGAAATGTGTCCTTCAACTCCACAAGAGAGAGAACGTATGAGTAAAATTCCATATGCTTCCGCTATTGGATCTATCATGTATGCTATGTTATGTACCCGTCCAGATGTCTTGTATGCCTTAAGTATGATGAGCAGGTATCAAGTAGATCCCGGTGAAGGTCACTGGACTACAGTCAAGAGTATCCTTAAGTACTTAAGAAGAACTAAGGATACATTCCTATTATATGGAGGTGAGGAAGAGTTAAGTGTAAAAGGTTACACTGATGCCAGCTTTCAAATCGACAAGGATGATTCTCGATCGCAATCAAGTTTTGTGTTTTACCTTAATGGTGGTGCTGTGAGCTGGAAGAGTTCAAAGCAAAGTACAGTAGCCGATTCTACAACAAAGGCTGAGTATATTGCAGCCAGTGAGGCAGCAAAGGAAGCAGTTTGGATCAAGAAGTTCATTACTAGAGTAGTGGTTGTGCCCAGCATATCAGATGCTATAGAACTCCGATGTGATAACAATGGAGCTATTGCACAAGCTAAAGAACCCAGATCTCACCAGCGATCCAAACATAGACTTAGACGCTACCATCTTATTCGAGAGATTATCGATCGAGGGGATGTAGAGATATGCAGAGTACCTTCAGATGATAACATTGCTGATCCCCTGACCAAGCCTCTGACACAGCAGAAGCATGATCGCCACACTAAGTCACTTGGTATTAGATATATGAGTGATTGGTCTTAGTGCTAGTGGGAGATTGTAAGAGTATGCCCAAAGATCAATCATGAGATGGTTGTAATAACATACTTAATTTACCATGTTTATTAATATAAAGCGTTGTCATTATTATTTTAGTTTTTCTTTCTGTGTGTATAGATAAACTATTTTATAATAATGTCCTGAGAATAATATGATTATTCTTAAAAGATCCTTAGTCGAGTATTATTGTTGACTTGGACAACAATAATGCATTAAGACTAACATGTGGTTGATTGATGATAAAGAGTTGTCATTAATATGGAGTGTCAAAATCAATGCATTAATATGTGTGTTAGAGAACAACATATTGGATTGACCCGCTATGAGTATGTTTCTTGGATTATTATGTAATTGTCACAACATTACTCATAGTGATTAATATGTATATGATCCTCAGACTTGATATCATTATTATCCCAGCATCGTAAGTTGTATATTTTGATACAGTCAAACGTACACTGTAACAGGTTGTTCTATAAAGGCTGATGTTGGATATACCACAGTCTATGTAGAGGGATATGGTTGATCAATAAAGGATAAGTCCCTCCTACATAATAGGAGTAATATCTTAGGCCACTTGATTGGGTGAGACTAGAAATGCATGGCCATGCTCAAATAAGTTGATATGAGATGTCATACTAATTTGTATATCATAGTCTACTCAAGATATCAAGAAACATGGGATGGACTATGCAAGTGTAACTATCCCATGACTTGTATCCGTTCCAGAGATAAAGGACTTAAGGATTAATGCATGAAAGGCTAATTACAAAAGGTTATGTCGAATCATGACTTCTTGTAACTTAGGTAGCAATGATGCATTGTTAGATGCCACTCATTGTTTGTGACAATAGAATCGTTCTAGTATTACTGCTAACGTTGCAATAACCTACAGGGTCACACCCTATGGTTGAAATGAACGGAATAAAATATAGTTGGTATTGTGTTTGGTTGTCACATGAATTAAATTAATTAAAGAATTAATTTAATTGAGCAATCAAATATTGAACATATTATATGTACAAGGATGTTGTACACATTATGATAACATAATTTTATTAATATATGAATTTGATTCATATATAAATTTAAATAAATATAGTTTATCGAAATCCTTATTATAATTAATGTAATTATAATTTTCGGATAATGTAATTATAATTTTTGGTTAAAAAATTTATTGTATTTATTTAATCTTATAATACATTCAAGAGATACCAATTATAAAAGGCCAAATTAAAAGGCCCAATTAAAAGGATACCAATTATAAAAGGCCCAATGAAAAAGACACCCATTATAAAAGGTATTAAAAGGAGACAAAGCTGCAGATGAAAAACCCTAAGTGATTGCTTGTTAGGTCTAGGTCTAGCAGCCGTCAAGCAAATAAACCTCCAAAACAGTTTTGGAGATTTCTTCCGTTCATAGTCAAACCGGGTGGATTACGTAGAGGCAGACATCGGAAAAGGTTGTGGCTTGATTCGACAATAGATCAAAACTCTCGTTGCCAAGGCGTCGCTGTCTACTCAGATTGAAGTTTTGGTAATTTCGAAACCTTTATTTTACCCCGATTCGTTCCTCACACATGGATTCATGGTTTGGATCGCTGGATCTAATTTTATTTTGCTGCGCCATGGGGTACCGGCGTTCCAACAAGCAGAGCATCAGTTGCCTTCGGGGTTATTACAGCCGGTGAAGATTCCACAGTGGAAATGGGAGAGGATAACGGTGGACTTTGTTAGTGGGCTACCTCTTACGCCTACTAAGAGATATTCGGTATGGGTGATTGTTGATCGGTTGACGAAGCCCGCCCATTTCATACATGTTCGTATCGACTATGCACTGCAGAAGCTGGCTAAGCTGTATGTGGCAGAGATTGTGAGATTGCATGGGCTACTTGTGTCTATCATGTCGGACAGAGACCCTAGGTTCACATCGCGATTTTGGAAAGCGCTGCATCAGGCATTGGGTACAAAACTGGATTTCAGCACAGCGTTTCATCCAAAGACTGATGGTCAGTCTGAGAGGGTAATTCAGATCTTGGAAGACATGTTGAGGGGCTGTGTTATTGACTTCAGGGGTAGTTGGGAGGACTTTCTACCGTTGGCAGAATTCACATACAACAACAGCTACGAAATTAGTATTAAGATGGCGGCCTACAAAGCATTGTATGGTCGGAAGTGTCGCACTCCTACTTGTTGGACAGAGTTGGGTGAGCGACAGTTGTTGGGTCCGGAATTGGTTTCTGAAACGGAGGAAAAGGTTAAGTTGATTCGGACTCAGTTGAAGTAAGCTTCTGATAGGCAGAAATCTTATGCAGATCTGAAGCGTAGGGATATAGAGTTCTCTGTAGGTGATCAGGTTTTCCTATAAGTTTTACTGTGGAAGAAAGTCTTAAGGTTTGGACGGAAGGGCAAGCTGAGCCCTAGATTAATCGGGCCTTATCGTGTGTTGAAACGTGTGGGACCAGTGGCGTATCAACTTGAGTTGCCTCCGGAATTGAGACAGGTATATCATGTGTTCCATGTCTCGATGTTGAGACGTTACCGTTCAGATCCGTCTCACATTATGCCGGTGGAGGAAATTGAGGTAAGACCAGACCTGTCTTTTGAGGAGGAGCCAATGCAGATCTTAGATCGAGACGTTAAGGTACTGAGGAGGAAATCAGTTCCTTTGGTCAAAGTTTTATGGTGAAATCACGGTGCAGAGGAAGCCACGTGGGAGTCGGAAGATGTGATGCGGTAGTAGTACCCTCATCTCTTTTGATCAGGTAAATTTCGAGGCCGAAATTTCTTTAAGGGGGTAGAACTGTAACATCCCAAGTTAGGGGGTTCTGTATTTCATGTTTCTGTATGTTTGGCTTGTTTTGCTTGCTATTTGGATGTGTTTGGGGGTTCTAGGAAGGCTCGGGCTCGAGCCGGAGACTTGGTTAAATTTTAGTTTTAGGGCACTTTAGGGGGAAGCTTGTGGAGGTAGGTCTTATAGATATTTGTGTGTATTTGATGACACAAAAAGGGGTGTGGAAGAGTGGAACTGACGCCTTAGGGAGCAAGGGGAGATGACGCCATAGGAGAGTAGTGAAGGTGGAGGTTCGAGTCACGTATGCTGCATTCTGGGGTTTCTTTTTTTTTTTTTTGCTTGAGGATGGAGGGATGATGGTTTCGGCCTGGACTCTTCAAGGGTGAGAGTTGAAGGGGTCAAATGTTTGAATTAGTGGCCATGAGGTGATGGTGGAGGTTGAATGGGTCAAACAAAATCAAATGGAGGATGGAGAGGGAAAGTAGGAGGAAATCGTGGAATGGGGATGTTGGTTGAGAGGTTGGCCGAATTTGGGAAGGTGTGTGAGTGTGTGTGCACGGTTTAGTTTGGTTTGGAGGGGCCGAACCTTCATTTGTAGCACATAGGCATTTTGTTGAACATTTTGGTCATAAAGGTGTGTCGTTTCCTTCAAGTGTTCATTCTTGAGAATTTTGTTAGCCAAATCAATCTTAGAAACACTCTCATTCTCTTTTGCACTTTAGAACATTTGCTTCTTTTCTCATTTACCAAAACCGAAATCATCATTGTTGCTATCACTTTTGCATTCATTTCTTTTGCAACCAAAACCGCAACACCTTTGAGCCTCATTTCTTCTCCTTCTTGTTTCTTCATAGCCGAAACTTATTCTTTGTCTTTATTGTTTCTCTTCTCTTCTTTGTTTTATATTATTTTTGTAGAAGCCGAATCCTTTTGTTTTGCATCAAGTGTAGGCACCCTTTCTATCGATTGTGCTAGTAGCCGATTATAGACCCTTCACTCGTCAATCTCTTGGTTTGGTAAGGAGCCTTATTTTCATTATCGTCTCGTTTCTTTCTTTTTCTCTTGGTTTGATGAAACCGAAATCTTGACTCACTTCTTTGGGCACTGACCGATTGTAGAAGGGTGTAGCACCATCATTTCTTCTTCGTGTGGCCTGCTTTCGAGAGGATCTTGGTAAGTTGGATAGTGACTAATGTTTTGAAGGGGGTCTTTATTGATTCAGTTGGCCGAAAGGCCATTTCCTTTATTTTATTTCTAAGAATCGGTTTTAACATGGTATTTATTTAGGGACCCAATCGGTGTCTTAAGCCAAGTCTGCTAGCATTCGGCTTCTGTTGATCAAGGTAAGGGACTTCATTGATTTGAGTACCTATTCTCGCTGTTTTCTTTCAATGCCTTAACCCTGTTTCCTGATCAAGATCCTTTCATGGATTCGAATGCCAGTCAAGTGAAGGAGGGGGTTGGACTCGTAGTCCCCGCCACTAAGTTTAAGAAACGTGCAGTATCGGCAGTATGAGACTTTCCGCCGGGCTGTGGTAGAGAGCCGACGTCAGCCTGGGATAGGCAAATAGCTGTCGTTCTTGCTAGTGAAAGCGTCGACGTAGAGAGTATAGTCTTATGCGTTACCAGGTGTGTAATTCTTACACACTCTGTATATTAATTATGTTATTAAACTGTGTTGGCTGAAAGCCAAAATGACGGTATTAATCATCGAGATACCCTCGTGGGTAAGATTAAAGACACCAGGTAAGTTCCGCTATGTTTTGGTCTTTAACAAATGTATGTATGTGTGAAATGGTTGACTGTTATGCGTTGGAAGCATGATCATAGTCATATTAGTATGTAACATGTGCATGGACTTGGGGGTATGGTGTGAAGAGGGGAAGCACGATTCTAAGACTGTCACAGTGGTTTGGTACCACAGTGGGTTGGCACCACATAATATTATCTAGTGACCATGTCTCAGTAGTTTGGTACCACAGTGGTTTGTCACCACGTATATTATTTCAGTGACTCGTCCCAGTGGTTTGGTACCACAGTGGGTTGGCCCCACATATCACATCAGGGATTGTCACCAGTGGTTTGGTACCACAAGTGGGTTGGCCCCACATATTATTATTTGTGACTTTGTCACCAGTGGTTTGGTACCACAGTGGCTGGGTGCCACAGATGTTCGGTAGATTCAGGAGGCGTGAAGGATGGAAAAATAGATTGTTTGGGCTGCATTGCATACATGATTGTCTTGCTGTACAATGTGGGCTTAAGGCCCAGTTTGCGTTATATGGGAATTTACACACTGAGTCTCGGTGACTCACCCCTCTGCTAAATTTTGCAGGTAATCGTTAGATCGCGGACACGGAGCCGAGGTGGACTCGAGGTGGCCATGCATAATGCTCTAAGTAGTTTCGTTTCTAATATTTCAAATTTCACTATTAAGTTTGGATTTTGGCGTTGTAATAAGGCCACTTTAACGTTAACTTGGGTTTTATTATGATATTGATATAGCACGTCTAATAAACTATTAAATTGGGAGCTTCCTATGATTAAAAATTTGCACAAACGATTTTAAAATGGCTAATGAAAGGTGGGTATCAAGTAGCGAACTGATTAAAATTTTCACTAAAAAAAAACCGCAACATCGTTTTCAACTGATAGCTTAAACGAAATTTTCTTAAATTCGATTTTCAATAAATGAATTCGGTTTTGTAAAGCGGTCTAAGCTAAAATTCAAACAGTAAAAAAATGAAAAAAAAAAGTAAATATATGGACTTAATTAAATGAATGGAGGATTAAATTAAAATTCAAACAAACCTTAAAGCACAAATTGCATTAAAAAAATAAAGGAAAGGGGAATAAAGGACTAAATTAAAAATATAACAAAGCTAAAAGTATAAATTATAAAAAATGAAACTTAAAGGATTAAATTAAAATAAGATAGAAAACTTTAGGGGGACAAATGGAAATTATACCCATCATATTGACACGTGTCACTCCTCAAGGGGTTCATAGTGGGTTAGGGGAGTAAATTGCATAGGAATTTAAATTATGGGGTGAAAATTAAAACAAATAAAATGAGCATGACTAAATTAAAACGATGAAAAAAGTGGAAGGACCAAAGCTGCAAATATCCCCTCCTTTCAAAAGCACGCAGATCCTAGCGGAAAACGACGTCGTTTTGGAGTTTCTAAAGTCAGGCCAAAACGAGGACGTTTTGATATGCCTATATAAGTTACACTTTTGAAAAAAAAATCATTTTAGCCCGTTCATTTAAAAAAAATTTCGTTCTACTTTTTTCTGAAATGGCTTCAAGTTCGACCACGGGGCTGGCGAGTCTCCGCCATGGCCGTTGGTCATCGGCGACGGAGACCGCCGCCTCCGGCCAAAAAATTCCCCAAAATCCTTTTCCACGTATATCTCCGATTTGCAACCAAAATCGCCGAAAACTTAGCCAAAATCAACGAAAACTTAGCCAAAATCTCCGACGAGGCCCTCCATGGACCCTAAGGGGTTCAAAGCTTCTCGAGTCGGAGGGGACATCCGGCGACAGCGCAAAACAGGTAAAGTTTCTCCCTTTTTTATTTTTTGTTTCCAAAAGAGAAAAATAATAAAAAATAATAATAATAAACAATAAAATGTTACCTTTTTGAACTTTGTGGTATTTTTATTTCGATTCTTCTAGGTTTTTTTTTGTATTTGGATTTAATTTTTTTATTTCGATGTATTTGATCCCCATTTTCGTGTTACAAAGATCGATTATTATTGTAACACCCCTCACCCGTATTCATCATCAAAATAGGGTTATAGAGCTTTGTCGAACCTACAACACTTTAAAACATACATTTCATATACAATTTATCAATTTAAATACAGTTCAATCACAATCAATCATAGTGTCCCTTAAACAAGCCTACGAGGCTTTAAACATACATTGAGAGTGGTTTGGGACTAAACCGATAACTCGAGAAATTTTTCAACACTTAGTAATTTTTTCTCAAAACAGGGGAGACACGCCTGTGTGACCAGGCCGTGTGTCTCACAAGGCCACCAGACACGCCCGTGTCATAGGTCGTGTAGACATTCAAAATGGGAGCACATGGCCGTGTCCCAGCCCGTGTCCAAACAAGTGAGGTTACTGACTTGGGTCACACGGCCAACCACACGCCCGTGTGTCTAGCCCGTGTGCCCTTTGAAGTGGCCACACAAGCCTGTGTGCCAGGCTGTGTGCTAGGCCGTGTCAAACCTTAAAGTATACTGACTTATGCAACACGGCCAAGTCACACGCCCATGTGCTAGGCCATGTGCCAATTAGGGGGTATATTGAATTGTGCCACACGGCCGATCACACGCCCGTGTGTGAGACCGTGTAGAGCATACTGACTTCATTTCAATTTCAACACCAGGAGACACACGGCCTTGTAATTTGACCGGGTGTCACACACGGTTGAGTCACACACCCATGTGCTCTGCTCGTGTGGACGAAAATAGGCTAATTACAAACCACTTTTCTCACCTAAAGGAAACACACCTATACATGTACAAATGATACCATTTCCATACACAATTAAACATCCAAATCAATCTCAAATCATCACATTATAAACCATTTCAATACCAATCTATTCAAAGCTTATATCACAATCATTTACTTAACTAAATCACATATCAAACAACAAGATTCATAAGCCAAAATTCACATATATATCATATACTAAATCGACATACTTTATTAACCAATTTGGCATTCAAATTCCAAACCAAAACCAAACATATCTCAAGCTATTACACAACACATACTAAATGGCCATTTGAATATCTTAAACCATCATTAAGCTTACCAAAATAACCCATATCACATGGGAATATATATACTTTAAACCACATAACTTAATCATGCCATTTCAAATAGCCAAAAACACTTCCAACAACCAAACCAAAGTAACCATAGCCTATACTTATCAAACCTTACATCATTATCAGGCCAAATCTCATGGCTAAATACATATCAAGTATATATGCATCAATCAACAAAATTTCTTATACTCAAAAAATGACCACAAAACCTATACATGCCATATAACCAATATCACAAAGCTTATAAGTACCAAACCATAGCTGGATAGTGTGATATGATCTCCGATGACTTCCAACCTGAGCGAGCCTCTGAATCACTATAAATATAGAAAAGATAACAAAGTAAGCTATAAAGCTTAGTAAGCTCGTATGATAATAACTCATCTCATCAAATAAACACATTTTAAGCCATTATAAATACTATAATATAACTTGTATAATTCTACCTTTATGTCATGTATTCGTTCACATAGTTAACCAAAATTTTCATAGGTTTATTCATTTCAATGCTTATATGGTTTGAATACTTCTTATCAATTCATTTACATAAGCATAAGCAAATAGAAATAAACTATATTCAATTCAATAGACATCACATTTATATATATTCAATTGAACCATATGAATTCTCATAATTTTCCACTTACTCATCATATGAAATTCACTTTTAACACTTACTTATCGATTTTTGTCACGAGTACCTTGATTGAGTCTGTAACACCCCTAACCCGTAACTATCGCCGGTCTAGGGTTAAAGGCATTACCGGACAAATCGGATCTTATACAAACATTTCATGTCATAATTTAACCAATCAAATCAAAGTGTCCCTTAAACAGGTCTACGAGACCTTAAACATGCATTAGAAAGAGGTCGAGACTAAACCAAACTCATACAAAAATTTCTGAAAATTAAACATTTTTCAATGTTACAGAGGTCACACGCCCGTGTGGGCAGGCTGTGTGCCTCACACGACCTCCGACACGCCCGTGTGTCTAAGCCGTGGCAAAACAGGGCATACATACTGACTTGTCCACACGGCCTAGGACACGCCCGTGTGCCTCACCCGTGGTCGACACTGACTTGCACCACACGACCAGTCACACGCCCGTGGTCGAAACTAACTTGTTTTGAAATACAACCACGAAGGACACGGTCGAGCCACACGCCCGTGTGCTCAACCGTGTGGGCAAATATAGGACATTTGCATGGCCAATATGCCACCCTCACTTTGGTTTATACCTACAAGCATTATACCAATTCAAATCACATGTCCAATGCAAACAAAACATACCAAAATGACCATCTCTTCTAACCATTCAAGAACATTTCAAACACACCAACTTATATGCCATTTAGCTCAATCTAATCACAAGCATTTCTAAGCATAATCCATCCACAAACTTACCAATTCATTACAACATCTTTTCATCTATAATATACCAACTTTGCATCACAAAACATAGATCAAATATTACCATTTGCACATCCATTTACAAGCCATATCACATAGCTTATATATACAACTCAAAACATTAACCATTTCAACTAGACTATTCATGCCATACTTTAATATATACACTTTCAAAAGGTACCAAAATAGAGATTGATAGTGTGATAATGATCCTTGATGATCCTCGAGCCTTCCGTAGCTTTAACGATCTATAAAACAATGCAAACACACATAGAGTAAGCTTTCAAAAGCTTAGTAAGCCATGTGCAAATAAACCTAACATAAAAACAATCATATCCATATCAAATACAAGATCATTAATATATAACTCATTTGCAAATTCATAACTTTTCTTTGGCTCATTTGTTTAGCCATTGCTTATCAACAATTCACATCCCCAAGTATCTCTTTTGATCATAGCACAATCATACATATATCACATTTGTCTCAACAAGTCCATACACATATCTCACTTGTGCACATTCACATATACTTACCTTTCATACTCAATCATAGCATACACTTCAAATGTACCTGAAACGATCACACATCGTACATAGCCTTTCTTTTCTCGGAATTGCTCATTGAACCATTCGGAATCAAATAGGATACTCGGATACTCGGAATACTCGTACAATGCCAACGTCCCAGACGTGGTCTTTCATGTAATCAAATATCGATGCCACTATCCCAGATAGGGTCTTACACGAATCAAATACGATGTCAATGTCCTAGACATGGTCTTACACGTAAATCTCAAATCGAGGCCAACGTCCCAGATGTGGTCTTACATGAAATCTCAAATCATTGCCAACGTCCCAGACGTGGTCTTACATGATATCACATATCGGAATCCCTATGTCATGACATGTGAATCCTATATATTCCTAAGGTTCGTACGGTACATTTCGGACCTTAACACATTGTCGATACTTTCTTGGATATCATACAAATATCATCCAAAGCCATTCATCACAATTCAATATTAATTGAACATGAATAATTCAACTTAACTACATTTATTTGTATATAGAATTACCTCGTATTTGGACTAAATAAACGAATTCGACTATTCGATCACTTTCGACTTTCCTCGGTCTAAGTCCATTTTCTTTGGTTCTTGATCTTAATCAAGCTCTTCAATGGCTGAACCTAGTTGTTCTTCTTTTCTTTATTTTTTTTCTTTCACATTCGGCAATATAGATGCATGAAATGGCCATTTTTATGTTTTGTTTTATTTTATTAACTTCAATTTACTAAATTACCATGCTATCCTTTATAATTTAATAAGAAAGCATTATATCTTATGCCTATTACTGTCCATCACTTAATACAATGGCCTAATTCCATTTTAAGGCCTTCATATTAAAAGAACATAGCATTAAAGCACTTTAACAATTATCAAGGCACTTTTGGATTTTACACGATTAAGTCATTTTCTCAAATGAAGCACACAAACAATAAAATTAATTCACGAAACTTTCACACATGATTAATCACATACTGTAAGCACAGAAAATAATATTAAAATATTTTTTGACTCGGATATGTGGTCCCAAAACCACTAGTCCTACTAAGGTCTAAACCAAAACTGTTATAAAGTTGTACCATCACTTGTAACCACGTTTCGTCAATATTTCCCGTTGAACCATTTGGAATACTAAAGGATACTGGGGAATCTTGTACACACAGTACCATACCAATGCCATAACCTAGATATGGTCTTACATGTAATCTCATATCGATGCCAATAGCCCAGCTATGGTTTTACACGAAGTCTCATATCGATGCCATATCCCAGAGATGGTCTTACACATAATCTCAGTAACCCTAATGTCATGACATTTGTATCCTATCTATTCCTAAGGTTCAACCAGGACTTTCACTGTATCGAATATCTGTCGGTCATTTCCATAGTATTGTACTCAATAGCATTCACATTTCATTTCAATAATATAGCATTTACCACAATTATAACAATTAAGCATTTATACATATTAATTTAATGCTTATTAAACATACAAACTTACCTCGTTCGCTGTAACGACAAATTAGGTCGACTAATCCGATACTTTGTTTTCCCCCATTCTAGATCCAAATCTCGTTTATGTCAATCTATATAATATCAAATTTTACTTATTTAATCATCATTTCATTCAATTTAACACAATTTACACATTTTGGTAAAATTATATTTTTTCCCCTATTATTTCACATATTTACAATTTAGTCCTTATCACATAAAATCACAATTCATTCAATTTAATAAAAATTCATGCTAGAAAAATATTATCCATTCTCATATTAGCCGATATTTTTCATTTATTATAAAATTCAACCACTAAATTTTCATATTTCACAATTTAATCCAAAATTGACATTTTTACCAAAATTCACTTTACAAAACTTGTACATCTAACAACAATGATTTATTTTCCATCATCAACTAACAAAACACTCATGCATTCAAAAATGGCAACATTCAAATACTTTAACAGTTTTGAAATCGGAGATACGGGCTAGTTAGATTAAGCTACAACGATCTCAAAAACGTAGAAATTATTAAAAACGGATAAAAAAATACTCACATGCATGGGAAATGAAGATAGCTGAATGCTCAAGCTTCCATGGTTGTTCTTATTATGAATTTTTGGTGGTGGTATCTTCTTTAGAAAGATGATATCTTTATTTCTTTTGTTTTATTACCTTAATTACTAAATTACAATAATAACCTTAATGAAAAACCATTTAAAACATTCATTTAACGTCCAAATATGTCCACTCATGCTATTAATGGTCTAATTATAACATAAGGACCTCCTCTTTTATGTTCCATAACTATTAGGCACCTTTAACTAATAGAACATCAATTTTGCACTTTACGCGATTTAGTCCTTTTTCTCAAATTGACCATTTAACGATAAAACTTCTTAACGAAATTTTCACACAATCATTCAATCATTCTTTAAAAATTAAAATTATAATAAAATAAATATTTTAACCTCGGATTTGTGATCCCGAAACCACTGTTCTGATTTGACCCAAAAACAGGTTATTACAATTATAATCGAAATAATATTACAATATATGTTTTTTTCGATTGTTTGTTTCTGCTTCTTTTCCTTTTTTTGTGTTCCTTGCAGGGGCGGTTGAAGTCAACGGGGTTGCTATTGCCGTTTTGGTGCAAGAGGGAAGGTTTCGGGAGCAGCGTCTGCTGACATGTCGGGTAGCGGCGCCGCATGGGCTAGAGCAACTAGGGTTTCTACTGAAAGATTAGGATTTTGGGCCATTGGGCCTCTCATTGTATTTGGGCTTATAATAACTTTTTTGGGCTCTCGGACCTTGTAAATGGACTATTATTTTTTTCTGTTGTTTTATTATTGGGCCCGGGAAAAATTGGGCTCTTACAAGTATCTTGATCAGTAGAAATCCCTAAATTATGCTAATATCTCTCTTCAAGACTAAGAGCAACTAACTCTAGGTTGCTTAATTGAATTTTCTTTCTAATTAAAACCTCTATTATCACATTAACTCGATCTATGGATCCCCCAACTCGTAGATTGTATTATTTAATATTTACGAGCCAAATGTAGTTTTTAAAAGATTTTTGAAATAGTAAATTGTGTTTTATAAAGATTTATTTGGTCAGGAAATCGAGAAAAAGAGGAATCAAGATCTCGGTGTTATAAACCGAGTCATAAATATTTTTATGAATATTTACGGAATGTCAATAAGGTAGTATAAAATTTTCATTAGAAAATTTTGACGTTTTGGTGGTTAATTAAATAAAAAGGACTAAACTGAAAAAGGTATAAAAGTTTCTAGAATGATTAAATAGCTTAATTGTCAAATGAGGAAGGACCTAAAGTGTAAATAAGCTCAAAGGAGATATTTTGGACGGCAATAGCTGAGAAAAATCAGGAAATGGGTGAAATAAGGGTAAAATTGGAAAATAGCCAAAATTAGTTAAATAAATATGAGACCAAATTGAAATATCTAGAATTCTCTTCATTTCTCTTCATTTTCTTCAGCTAAAAAACAGCCATGGGAGAGAGTTCAAGCTAGTTTTCATACTCAAGCTTCATGTAAGTTTAATTATTGCTTTCTCCTTGAAATTTCTATGTTTTTTGACTTTTACAATTGGGTCCAACTTATTAACTCATTATTTTTTGATTCTCTAGCTAATTTTTAAAGTTGATGAATAAATATTGAATTGAAGCTTTAATTTTGTTATATGATGATTTTATCAAGTAAAATTGATGGAAATTGGTTTTAGGACCTAATTGTGAAAGAGTTGAAATTAAGGCCGAGTGTTAAAATTCTAATTTTCAAAGGTTATGAAGTAGTTTAAAATGATAGAGAAAAGTATTAAATGAGAAAATTAGCTCAATTGAGGGGTTAATTGAGCAATGATTGAATTGTATGAAATGTGGAATTTAGGACAAAATAGAAATCAACATGTTATACTAAAGCAGTTTTGGACAGCAACAGTTGTCTAAATTTGAAAAATCACCAAAAATGGTATCAATTGAATTATAAGTTGAGTGAGATATAGAATTAAACCTTGTTGAGTCTATTTTCATATTAAAGAAACCTCAAGCAAAGAAAGTCTACATATTGAGATATTTAAATTTTTGTAAGACTGGTTTAGATTAACTTTGTGATCCCCTATTCTTACTTTAGAAATTCACTAAAAATTGTAAAAAATTAATTATGAGTTATAATTTATATGTTTGTATTCCTTAGTGAGCCTATTTTCATTAGAAATAATCAGAAACACTATATGAAAATCGTACTATGAGAGAATTGATTTTTAGTGAAGAGAGGTCAGAGCCGTCAGACTGTGTAATAGGGGATAACTTAACTAATAAACTGTACTAATTGGCCACACAAAAAATTCTGGAAAAATTATAGTAAAAATATATATGAGTCTAGTTTCAAATAAAATTAACGGATCTTAATTTGGAGCTCTGTAGCTCAAGCTAAAAATAATTTAGTGACTATGACACGGATGGACAGCTTGAATATTCACATAAGTAAATAGTGAAAATTATAGATAATGTTACTTACAAGTGTGTTGTTTATACTAAGGATGTGGATGGAGAGGAAGAGGAGGAAAAATAATATATGAACGAATTGTGTATAAATTGATTACATGCTTGATTATAATTGATAAATGTTGAATTAGAAATGATATAATGTTTTATTTGGAATATTTATTATGAAATTATGATTATTGTTATAATACAAAAATTGAACTTGTGAGTTTATATGGCTAAATCTTAGTGATCATTTGTTAATTTTATGAACTTCATGATGTGTTATTTCATACGTATTGATGATAAAGTCGTGAATAATGTAAAAGCATGAAAATTGAATAAATGATCAAATTGAGCACTTCAGTTCAGTGACAAGATGAATTGACGGAAAAGACCATGGTTGAACCATGGCAACAAGTGATAAGTGATAGCTTCGGCTATACTTATCTGATCAAGGACAAGTGAAAGTGATAAGTGATAGCTTCGGCTACGCTTATCCGATCAAGGACAAGTGAAAGTGAAAAGTGGTAGCTCCGACTACCTGATCAGTGAAAAGTGGTAGCTCTGGCTACCTGATCAATGAATAGTGGTAGCTTCGGCTACAAATGACAAGTGATTTCCGTGTAAGACCATATCTGGGATATGGCATCAGTGTGATACGTGTTTAAGATGTAAGACCATAGCTGGGCTATGGCATTCTAGTGAAAAGTGATGAATTGACGGATAAGTCCATGGTTTCACCATGGCATAATGATAGTGAAGATGCAAGACCATGGCTGAGCTATGGCATTCTAGTGAAAAGACCATAGCTATGTTATGGCATCAGTGATTATCAGTGAAATTCAATGCATACCAGTGCAGAATAATTCCATAAGACGTTCACTAATTTGACGAAGCTGGTAAGTGTTACATAGAATTATGTGATATAAGGAAGTATGAGTTGATGAGACATAAACTTAGAACTTGGTTGATGAATGAGTTCATTTGTGATTATATATTTGTACACCCTTGAGTGTATTATTCGTATGAATTGGTATTCCAAATGAGTTAATGAGAAGAGCTCTAATATGACATAATCTAAATTTGAAATGAAATATTATGAAAACGTACTTGGAATACATTGATATGTCTTGTATATGTTATTTGAGTTCACAATATGGAAAGTAAATGAATATGAAAATATGAGGTGATAATACCTGTACATGGAATTTATTGGTGGATACGTACATCCTAATAGATTTTAGTGAACATTGAAATTGGGCTCAATAAGTGATTTGTCAATTTAAATTGTGATTGGCAGGAAGAGTTAGTGAATTACATGTTTATGAATTGTTACATGTATTTGTCAAAATACAAGGAAATGATGGTAATTGATACATGGAAATATGAGACTATAATATATAAAAACATGGAATATGTTTGATAAATGTGTTCATTCATAATTATAGAATTGTGCATCTCAAGTGCACTATATGTGTAAAGATGATGTTTCAAATGATTTGATAAGTAAAACTCAAATATGAAGTAGTTTGAAACCAAGACAATTTGTTATAAAAATGTATATGAAATACAGAGGTGTGATTGTTATATGAATACATAGTGTGAAAAAGTATAAGTACAAGAGAAATTTAATGAGAATTGAGCCCATATACGTTTCTTGTTATTTATATGAAGTGTACGACTAACAAATGGTATTAAGTATAAGGCTCAGTTGGATATCTTAAATTGGTTTTTGTATGTATTAAATGTGGGTGAATAATAAGGATCAAATGAGTGAGAAATATGGCTTGGAAAATAGCCTAATTTGTGAAAATTAACTTTACCAGACGGCCTAGCAACACAGGCGTGTACTAAGGCCATGTGACCCAATTTCCTTCATAGATGCAAGTTAGAGAGTTATACACCCCAGAGGCACGGCCATGTGAGCCACACGGGCGTGGGACCCTTGTAAATGAGATAAACTTAGGGATTTTGCGAAAATTTTGATATGATTCTGATTTAGTCCCGACCCAATCCCAATGCATGATTTGGACTTCAAGGGTCCATTAAAGGAACTTTGATAAACCGTAAAAGCAACATATTTTAATCCCACATTTAGTATGCTTTTGGATGATTTAAGCCTTGATTCATATAAAAAGGTGCTCGTAATCCTTTCTTTTCATGTTTTATACCCAGGAAAGCACCGGAGGATGAAAAAAACATAAAACGGGCCCAAAACAAAGTAAATGGGCCATATCACAGAATCGACAAAGCCTGGACTTAAGCCCACACGGCCGTGCCTTGTCAAGCATCTAGAACACGGCCTCACCCCCGATTTACACGGCCGTGCCTCAATTAAGAAATCCGAACACTGATCAAAGATTCGTCACACGGGCGTGTGACATGGCTGTGTCCCTGTCGTGGCAATGAATAATTTTAGTCGAAAAAGGATGCTTAGGGAGAAAGAATCGCATTCCAAGAGCCTATATATACCCCCAGGTACCACCTTTGAGGAGGCGTCAAGCTAGGCCAAGGAGCCAAGCCGAAAAGGTCAGAGTTGTGGGAATCGCTCGAAGTTAGCCAGTTGATCCATCCCAAGAAGCTGGAATTCTACTTAAAACGGCAGATTTCTCCTTTAGTTCCTTCAAGGAGTTTTAGGGATTTCTTATGTTTTGTTTTATCTTTTCTTTTGAGATGTTTTCTTTATTTGTTATGAACTAAACCCTTCAGATACCTGAAGGGGATGAAACCTAGATGAATCTTGTTATTAATTTTTGAATTATATGATAAATACTTAGTTTGTTCTTAATTATGTGAGCTTAATCCAAAGTTGATGTGCTTAGGTGGAGGAGGAATAGACCCTGCTTAATAGTAATTCTAGCATAAGTAAGCGAAGTTGATCACACGCCTAGAGATAGGGTGACGAGATTTTGCCGGATTAGGGTGAAGCCTAATATGGGAGTCCATAGATCGATTTACTGCTATTCTAGGAGGTTGTTATTCATTAAAGAGATTTCCGTTAATTAACCTAGGGTTAGACGTTATTCACCTTGAGAGAGGGTTTAATATACATTAGGGAGTCCTACGGATCAAACTAAGTGAATAAATCGTATGGTTCAGTGTTAGATAACAAGTGAAGTCTAGGTGGATTCTTCCTGAGGGTATTCTCGTGATCAACTGAGTTTTTCTTCAAGTTATTTCCCAATTTATTCTTTTTGTCTTCGTGTCTTTAGCTTAGTAGTCGTTAATTTAGATTAAAGAAACTTCACTTTATTTTAGGCTAAATAATAAAAAGAAAGTTAGTATTAGTACTTTTAGTTCCTTTGGGTTCGACAATCCGGTCTTGCCTAAGCTATACTACTGTTCGATAGGTACACTTGCCTTTAATCGTTGTCAGAGTTAGTTTCCAGGTTCGATCATTCTCTTTATAAATTTTAAAACTCTGATTTCAGCGATCAAGTTTTTGGCGCCGTTGCCGAGGAAGTAAAATATTAAGAAAGCTCTATTTTTATTACTTTTTTTATTTTTTTAGGTTAAATTTTGATTTTGCTAAATTTTCTTTCTTCTCCTAGCAGGTACCTCTAGTTTATGACTAGAAGGAACCCGAGGGGACCTTTAGTATACGACAGTGAAATTGGAGCTACCGTTCGTATGACTCGTAGAGAAATCAGGCGAGCCCTAAATTACATAAAGGAAAATCAAAAAGACAGATCCAATCCTATTGAAGGGATGGACGAGAATAACCCACAACCACATGATGTGGGGGAAAACAATGCTCCACGTACTATGTTTGATTATGCTAAACTTCATTTAACAGGAGTGGAATCGAGTATTGTTAGGCCTGCTATAGCTGCTAACAATTTTGAATTAAAGCCTAACACAATACAAATGATTCAACAATTTGTTCAATTTGATGGTTTGCAGGACGAAGATCCAAACACTCATATAGCTAATTTCTTAGAGTTTTGTGATACCTTCAAACTAAACGGTGTTTTTGATTATGCCATACGTCTTCGGTTATTCCCTTTTTCATTAAGGAATAAAGCCAAACAGTGGTTAAACTCGTTACCACGAGGATCAATCACTACATGGGAACAAATGACCGAGAAATTTTTATTAAAATATTTCCCATCGGCCAAAATGGCCAAATTACGGAATGATATCTCTTCTTTTGTGCAGATGGATTTAGAGACATTATACGACGCATGGGAGAGATACAAAGATCTCCTGAGAAGGTGTCCACACCATGGTCTACCCTTGTGGCTACAAGTCCAAACTTTCTATAATGGTGTAAACCCCTCAACGAGACAACTAATTGATTCAGCCGCTGGTGGAACCCTGAACAACAGAACTCCTAAAGCAGCCTACAAGTTCATTGAAGAAATGTCACTGAATAACTATCAGTGGCAAGTTACAAGGACAAAACCGACAAAATCAGCTGGAGTTTACAGCCCCGATGCAGTGACCACACTATCAACACAGATAGAGATGATAAATAAAAAGCTTGATAGTTTGTGTTCTTCGCAGGTACACCCTACCAACCAGGCGCAGAGAGCGAACATATGAACTATATAGGTAATAATTACAGATCCAATAATAATCCTTATAGTAATACTTACAATCCAGGTTGGAGGAACCACCCAAATTTTTCATGGGGAGGTCAAGGAAATCAAGGAAATCAAAGACAACAACCTCCTCAAAATTTCCAAAATCAGCCATATCCACAAGAGAAAAAGCCAAACCTCGAAGAGATACTGACAAAATTCATGGCAAGCACAGAAAATCGTCTCCAGGATACCGAGAAAACACTTAAAAGTCAACAAACATCGGCTGAGGAGACCAAGGACCAAATCGAGGAACTTACTAAGTCAGTAGGGGAAGTCACTAAAGCAGTTGGACAACTTGCAAAGTTAATGTCCGAACGACCGATAGGACGTCTACCTAGTAACACGAAGATTAACCCAAAGGAACAAATTCAAGCCATCATAGCTCATAATAGCACAAGGGTAGACGAACCTAATCCAATATAAGGAAACAAGGTAGAAGAAGGTAAAGTTGAGGCAACACAGGAAAAGCCAAAACTAGTAATCAAAGAGTACCAACCTCGCATACCTTATCCCGAAGTAATGAAAAGAGATGATACAGAGGAACAGTTCAGTAAGTTTCTTAAACTTTTAAAGAAATTACATATTAACTTACCTCTTCTTGAAGCTCTTTTTCAAATGCCAGATTCGAGAAAATTTTTAAAATAGCTCTTGACGAACAAACGTAAATTAGATGAAGAGCCACATGTGGAATTGAACGCAGTATGCTCAGCAATGCTACAGAATAGACTACCATGGAAGCAAAAAGATCCAGGGAGTTTTGCTATTCCTTGTTTAATTGGTAGACTAAATGTTGATAACGCGTTAGCTAATTTAGGGGCAAGTATAAATGTCATGCCTTATACACTGTTTAAATGACTAGGTCTAGGGAAGCCCAAACAAACTAGAATGAGTATACAATTAGCTGATAAAACTGTTAGAATTCCTAGGGGCATTATCGAAGATGTTCTTGTAAAAATTGACAAATTTGTTTTCCCATTAGATTTTGTTGTCTTAGACATGGATGAGGATAATTCAATCCCCTTAATTTTAGGAAGACCATTCCTAGCAACTGCCAAAACTAAAATTGATGTTGCCACAGGAGAACTCATACTTTGTGTAGGTAACGAATCAATCAGTCTTCAAGCTCTTGACTCGGGCAGGACAACAATCGATGAAGGTAAGAAAGACAATTCATTTGATAATCAATTTGTGCAACTTTCATCGCAGGAAACACCACAAAGATACAACCCTGAGCCAAATCATAGACCCCAAGCCGACAAAATAGAATTACATAAGGAACAAAGCCTAAGGGTCGACAAACTAAAAGAGCAGAAAACACAAATCAAAGAGAAACAGGAACCGGCCGAAGTAAAACCTAAGGAGCCTCCAGAAGAGCTCATAGGAACACCGAATCACTTCAAAATAGGAGACCAGGTACTGATAGACAAAGCCAATCCTCGCATCATCACATTAGACCTGAAAGTAAACGAAGAAATTCTTCCTAAGGTACACAATATATTCTCGCACGGAACAGTCGAGGTAAGCAATCCAACATTCGACACCTTTAAGGTAAACACTTCTCGACTTGAACTTTGTCAAGAAAATAGAACTGTAAGCATGAAGGAAGATATTCAAACCTTTAAACCTCCCTGATTATTTGATAATTACGAGAAAAGTCTAGCTTAAGACTATAAACGAGCGCTTCTTGGGAGGCAACCCGAGCACTAACACTATTTACTTTCAAATTTATTTTCAGTTTCTTTTCTTTCCTTCTGAAAATTTAGTTTTGCACTAACACAAAAGTGCATAATTCCAGTCCACACGGTCTTACACACGACCGTGTCTGTGGCCATGTGGACCACCAGAATCCCAGTACTAACATAGCAGAGGCCGTACAAATCAAATCCTACCTAATTTCCGACACCACGGATCCAACCACTCCCCCACAGGCACCGATAAAATGGCACGACCGTGTGAAGCTATTGACTTGCACACCACGGGCAGAACACGCCCGTGCCTTGAAATCATGCCAACATACTGACTTGTGACCTACGGGCGTGGTTGGCTGAAAAACGGCCATGGAGATTCAACACGCCTATACACATGGCCGTGCGAAGTGGTCGTGTGACTCAACACGCCCATGGCTAACGAGCGTGGGAGAAATGAACGGAGCCTCACCACGGCCGTGCGAGGCGGTCGTGTGCATCGACACACCCTCGAACCACGGGCGTGGGAACGTGACAGATTTGAGATCTTATTTAAACCCCACAGCCCTTCCTCTTCTCCCCATCTTCTTTCTTCCTTCTTTTTCTTTCTTTCCTTAAAAAGGTGTCCAGACTCTTGAGCAACACCAAAACTATGCCGAAGAACGGAAGAAGGCAAGCATAGTCTCCCCAAAAGAGACCCTGCACATAAGTTCATGCCGGCCGCTTCATCTAAAAAACAAGCCAAGGGTCTTTGAGACCAATTAGTTTTTATGTTTCTTTTCTCTTTTGCTTCAATTTCCTTCCATTTGGCAATCTTATGCTTAGTTTAGTTTAATTTATTTTTGTTTCTTAGTGCCAGGTTCGCCAGGCTGTTAGGGAATCACGCCACTTCCGCCACCGCCACCACCACAGCAGCCCTAGGAATCACACCCACCTCGCGAACCATCCAACAATAAGGACTCTTCGGTCCATTTTTCTTTTCTTTTATTTTTATTTTCCTTCTTAGTCTCCTTTCCTTTTTCTTTCTTGTTTTTAATTATATATTTCATTTATTTTAATTATGTCTTAATAAACCCTGTCTAATCCTTCACGAGCTCCCCAATTTCTTCATCTAGCATAGGATCATCATCCAGACCGACCCCTTCAAGCATACACACCACGACCTCTACCATCCTCCAGGGACACCATCCAAAATTCAGGGAGTATTCTTTCCCCTTCTCTTTTGATTTATCCCTTAAATCTTATATCTATCTTTGTACATTGAGGGCAATGTACATCTTACGTATGGGGGGTGAATATTTATTTGAAGAAAGGGCCTAACTTTCTGCATTATTCTCAAATCCGGCCAGACTTTTTGCATTATTCTCAAATCCCTAAATTTAGTCTTGTTTTTAAGTAGTTTCCTCATATTACTAATTAGGATGAAATTTCTAATGATCTATGATTTTTATTGATATGTTTTAGATTAAGTCATAGTTTGTTCTTAATTAGGATGAAATTTCTAATGATCTATGATTTTTATTGATATGGTTTCCTCATATTTAGTTTGTTCTTAATTAAAAAATGAAGTATATTCATTGTTAGTTTTATAATTAAATGAGCTTACATGTTAAAATTTCACATCTTGAGGAAAAAGCTCGTATTATCATTTTTCAATTCACGTAATTATTTAGGATTAGTTCAATTTTTGTTAGTTAGGCAATTTGTCAGGTCACTCTCGATTCTAACCTTCTAATTCAGCCTTTATCCACACCTTTAACCCTAGCCCCGTTACAACCCTGTTAAAGACCTTTTGATTTGTGTATCATCTCATATTAAAGTGGTGGAGATTTGATTTTCAGGCAAGCCTATGGGATTAAACTTTTCAGGTTCGACTTCTAAGAGCTTAATTTTGAACTTTAAACACCTCGAGTGATTTGAGTGAATCCTTAGTGAGGATGTCAATCCTTGTCGATTTTGAATCAAAGGTAAGTATTTAGATAAGGGGAGACACCTACGTTTTTGTGCTACAAATGTATGACTTTGATTGTTTGAATCTTTAGGACTCTTCGAGTTAGATTATCCATGTATAAATTATCTATGAATTATGATGAGACATTGTTGATAGGAATTATGAATCATGGAAAGTTCGTTTTAATTGTAAGTTGAGAATTTTGCTTGAGGACAAGCAAAAGCTTAAGTGTGGGGGTGTTTGATAAACCGTAAAAGCAACATATTTTAATCCCACATTTAGTATGCTTTTGGATGATTTAAGCCTTGATTCATATAAAATGGTGCTCGTAATCCTTTCTTTTCATGTCTTATACCCAGGAAAGCACCCGAGGATGAAAAGAACATAAAACAGGCCCAAAACGGAGTAAATGGGCCATATCACAGAATCGACACGGCCTAGACTTAAGCCTACACGGCCGTGCCTTGTCAAGCATCTAGAACATAGCCTTACCCCTGATTTACACGGCCGTGCCTCAATTAAGAAATCCGAACACAGCTCAAAGATTCGTCATACGGGTGTGTGACATGGCCGTGTCCCTGTCGTGGCAACGAATAATTTTAGTCGGAAAAGGATACTTAGGGAGAAAGAATCGCATTCCAAGAGCCTATATATACCCCCTAGGTACCACCTTTGAGGAGGCGTCAAGCTAGGCCAAGGAGCCAAGCCGAAAAGGTCAGAGTTGTAGGAATCGCTCGAAGTTAGCCAATTGATCCATCCCAAGAAGCCAAAATTCTACTCAAAACGGTGGATTTCTCCTTCAGTTCCTTTAGGGATTTCTAGGGATTTCTTATGTTTTGTTTTATGTTTTCTCTTGAGATGTTTTCTTTATTTGTTATTAACTAAACCCATCAGATACCTGAAGGGGATGAAACCTAGATGAATCTTGTTATTGATTTTTGAATTATATGATAAATACTTAGTTTGTTCTTAATTATGTGAGCTTAATCCAAATTTGATGTGCTTAGGTGGAGGAGGAATAGACCCTACTTAAGAGTAGATCTAGCATAATTAAGCGGAGTTGATCGCACGCCTAAAGATAGGGTGACGAGATTTTCCCGGATTAGGGTGAAACCTAATATGGGAGTCCATATATCGATTTACTGCTATTCTAGGGGGTTATTATTCGAGAAAGAGATTTCTATTAATTAACCTAGGGTTAGACGTTATTCTCCTCGAGAGAGGGTTTAATATACGTTAGGGAGTCCTACGGATCAAACTAAGTGAATAAATTGTATGGTTCAGTGTTAGATAACAAGTGAAGTCTAGGTGGATTCTTCCTGAGGGTATCGTCGTGATCAACTGAGTTTTTCTTCAAGTTATTTCCCAATTCATTCTTTTTGTCTTCGTGTCTTTAGCTTAGTAGTCGTTAATTTAGATTAAAGAAACTTCACTTTATTTTAGGCTAAATAATAAAAATAAAGTTAGTATTAGTACTTTTAGTTCCTTTGGGTTCGACAATCCGGTCTTGCCTAAGCTATACTACTGTTTGATAGGTACACTTGCCTTTAATCATTGTCAGAGTTAGTTTCCAGGTTCGATCATTCTCTTTATAAATTTTAAAACTCTGATTTCAGCGATCAAACTTTTATAATCAATTTTGATATTTGAGCGATAAATAGTTTAAATCATCTGTAAGTGTTCCGTACTCCTAAGTAATGCCTCGTACCCTGTTCCGGTGTCGAATACGGGTAAGGGGTGTTACAGACCAACTGCTATTAACTAACTACTAACAAATCACTAACAGCTACTAACAACTTCCTCAACTACTAACAGATTCTTTGAACAAGTACAACTTATTTAGTACTAGCATACATTAACATTTACCAAACTTTTTAACTTTCGAGACCCAAAAAAGTTGTCAAAGATGACCAAATTGTGATGTCGAAAACGGTTTCGTGAGAATGTCCGTAGCTTGATCACAGACCGAAACCTCTCCAACAATAAGCAAACCATAAGCAACTTTTTCACAAACAAAAAATAGATAAAGTTCAACATGTTTAAACTTCGAATGTAAGACCAGATTAGCTGCAACAACTATAGCACTAGAGTTATCACACTAGATTGTCAGTGTATCTATGGAAAGACAATGAAGTTCTTGTAATAGCGACACTAGCCAAATAACATCTATAGTTGCAGCAGCTAGTCCATGATATTCAGCTTCAGCAGTGGACCGAGACACATGTTGCTTCTTAGAACACCACGAGACGAGATTATCACCAAAATAGACACAATACCCGGTGGTCGAACCCTATCATCAAAATCCAACCCCCAATTTGCATCTGCATATCCAATTAACGACAAGCAATCCGAAGGCTTTAGAAGTAAACTATAATCCACTATACCACTCAAATAACGCAAAATTCACTTGAGAGCCACAAGATGAATATAAGTTGGATTGTGCATAAGCTGACAAATACGATTCACAATATACGCAATATTTGGTCGAGTTAGCACAACATATTGTAAAGCCCCAGCCAGGCTACGATACTCACTAGGATCATCAACTGGATTGCCCAAAGTTTTCGACAAATAGGATTAACTAAGCAAAGGAGTATGAACAGCCTTAGCATGGATCATATGACAACGATCAAGCAAATCAAGTATATACTTACGTTGACACAAATGAAGCGACCCATCAGCTGAGCGAGTAACTTCAACACCCAAAAAATAATGAAGCTCCCCCATGTCTTTGAGTGAAAACTTAGAATTAAGTCATTGAACAAACATATTAATGTCTTGATGAGAGTTTCCTATAATGATAATATCATTAATGTAGACTAACACATAATCACATGTTTTATCAGTAATGCATATAAACAAAGAAGCATCAGATTTGGACCCAACAAAACTGATAGAAACAAGATAAGATTTTAGTTTATCAAACCATGCCCGCAGAGCTTGTCGTAACCCATATAACGCTTTAGTCAATTGAAAAACAAGAGATTGCCCATTCTTCTTATGTTGCACATAACCAGGAGGTTATTGCATGTAAACCTCTTCAGTAATCTCACCATTTAAAAATGCATTATTGACATCAAGTTGTCGTATAGACCAATGCTTCGATATAGCAATCGAAAGAATAGTCGTAAAAGTGGTTGGTTTAACAACTGGACTGAATGTATCACGAAAATCACACCCAGGTACCTGAGAGCATCCTTTTGCAACTAACTGCCCCTTTCTTTGAGCCACAGTACCATCAAGGTTCCTTTTAATTTTGAACAGCCATTTACATCCTATTTCTTTCCTACCTGGTGGTAAGGGGTCGAACGTCCAAGTAAGATTTCTAATTAGTACATCAAACTCATCCTAAGCTGCCTTCTTTCATTATAGAGTTGCAAACACTTCATCAATCGTATGTGGCTCACGATCCTACAATTCAATTGAAAATGTCTTAAGTTTTATAGACACCTGTTTTAGATCATGTTACAATGGAATGTGTGTTGCCTACTAGAGGAGGCTTAGCTACCGTAGTAGACAAAATTGGTGTGGGTGAAGACTCGACTACCTCAGTAATTGGTGACGAAGACGAGACAAGACTATCATGTTCTAAGCTATTCATAACACTGTTTGTGTATGGGGACCTAGAAGGAACCATCGATGCATTCTGTGGTTCAGCCACACGAGTGATGAACATGTTAGTACTAGACTGAGTGTCCAATACAGGTACATAAGTAATAACCCGGTCTGATATAGAATCATTAGATGAGCTACTCTTTGGATACAAAAATTGAGACTCATCAAACACAACATGTCGAGATATGATTATTCGTCCGTTAGATGTAAGACATTGATAGCCTTTATGTTGAGTGCTATAGCCTAGAAACGTGCACGTTCGTGATCTAAATTCCAACTTACAAGTATTAAATGGACGGAGACATGGATAACTACAACATTCAAAATCCTGTAGATAATCATACACCGAGGTTTTACCAAAAAGAACTGAGTACGGGGACTGACCTTGCAATACCGAAGTGGGTAGATGATTGATTAAGTGAACAACACATGTAAATGCATATTCGCAAAAACGCATAGGCAAATTCGCTTGAGCGAGTAACGTAAGGCCTACCTCAACATTATGTCGATGCTTCCTTTTCACAACCCCATTCTGTTCAGATGTATGCGGACACGTAGCACGATGAAGAATACCTTGTTGGGTTAAAATTGATGTGAACGGTCGATATTCACCACCCCAATCACTTTGAACTTGTTTTATGTCTTTCCTGAATTGAGTTTTGACCATTTGCTGAAATTGGACAAAACAAGTAATAGCTTATGATTTCCATTAAATAAGAAAAACTCATGTAAATCGACTGAACATATCAATAAAAGACACATAATACCAACTACTACCACACACAACAGCTGCAGGTCCCCACAAGTCGAATACAATTCAAATGGACATGTATACATAGTCGTAGAATTAGAAAATGGTAACTTGTGAGATTTGCCTCTTTGACATACAATACATATATGATCACACTTATTTTTACTTATAGCAATATTACAAGACTTTAAAATAGACTACACAACATTACTTGATAGGTGACCTAGACAACGGTGCCACAAGTCAAACATAGTAGCTTCGGATTGATTCGGTCCCAATTCAGTACTCATGGTGGACATAGTGACACTGTGAGTGACCTTATTAACAACTAGTGAAAATCTGTACAAGCCCTCATGAGTGTGGCCCGCAAAAGCACATCCCGAGTCAGGATATCCTTAACCACACAATGAAATGGGTGAAATTCAAAGAACACATTATTTTCGCGAGCAAGCTGTAATACAGACAACAAATTCTTACGAATATTTGGTACATGTAAAACATTCGACAAATGTAGTAATTTATTTCTATAACTAGAGTAGAATTACCCACATACTCAATTTTAGCATGCATACCATCACCCATCAAGAGTGGGATCTTACCTGGATATGGAGTAGAGGTATTCAGTGCGGATGCCTCTTTACACACATGATGAATGGCTCTCGAGTCAGGGTACTATGCAGTTTTATTATTATTTTTCACGAGTTCAGGGATATACATCTCTTCAACATTAATTGTGTTGATGCAAAAATTCAACCCAACACTGGCGTTAGACCTCTTTCCATTCAAGTATTTAGATCTAGACACATCAAGAATCCGTGGAAGACCGACACACTCCATGAGATCGCACAACAGCTTGATTTGAGCTAAATACTCTGCTATCAATAGATCTCCCTTCTTGATGGAATGAAGTTTGTGCTTCAGACGCGCCACCTTCACATCTCACTCCGCCGCAAAGAGCCGAGATGCCTTGCTCCATATTTCGTGTGCGGTGGTGGCCCCTGTAAAAGTTGGTAATAGTTTTCCACTAATGGTGGAAATCAACCAAGAGGCAAGGAGTTTATTTTGTTTAACAAAAGAAAAATAAGCAGTATTAGGATACAACCTCACTTCAGCATTAAAAATGAATTGCAACGGTGCCACCAGCAAACCATCAACAAATCCAGTAAGCCCATACGCATAAATTATCAGCTTTAATTGATACTGCCATTGCAAAAACATTTCAGATTTGAGCTTAACTGTGTCGTGTGTGGGAAATGACTGTACCATTTTGTAGAAGTTTTCTTCATCCAGAAGAAATTGTTGAGCCGAGCGAGGGGCGACAGAGGTCGTCGGAGTGACCTCATTGACAGGTACGTTAGATGTCATTACTATGCACAACTCATACATCCATGAACTTGGAAAATGATACCATGAAAGAATCCCAGACTAATAATAAAAATAGAATGACTAGACCGTAAACTAAAATACTTGATATTTAAATTTCTATGAATTATTGCTTAACTGATTTCAAAGCTTAATACATGTATTTATACACATTTCCAACAAACCAACTACTATTAACTAACTACTAACAAATCACTAACAGCTACTAACAATTTCCTCAACTACTAATAGATTCTTTGAACAATTACAACTTATTTAGTACTAGCATACATTAATAGACATGAGCTACACTATGCCCCCCACCATGTAACAATTCCATCCATATTCAAAGGCTAATTGCAGTGAAAATTCAATAGATTATTAACCATTAAAAAACATTTTATAAGTTATACGTTGTGAACTCCAAAAGATTAAAACTTATTATGTGGATGCAATATGAAAAAGCCGCTCCATTTTACTAAAAAAGATTATCATTTACGGAAACTGAAAGCATTAAAACAAAACTGACATAGCCCCCAATATTGTAAGTTTGTGCCCACTTGTACTCTATGTTCAATTTACAAGGACTTGTGATCAACAATGATTTCTGACTTTCCCTTCAAAATAAAATCCCAATTTATGATCTTTATTAATTCCCAAAGCTAGTATTGTGGAAGTGTCAACAGTAATAGTCACTATAGTTAATATTACGACAGGCTTTGAGTTGACAATTTTCGAAATAAATTTTTTGAGTTTTGAATGATGCTGATATTACAAAAGTATGCACGCTCGACTATGAATATTAATCAATTTGAAGCAACTTATCTTGAAGATTGAATTGGACTTGATCAAGCAATCAAATATTTTAAATTGTGGAGACTGGATCGAGATAGCATTGAAGATTATCTATAATAGTCCATTTGCATTGGTCTTTATTATCATATGTATCTTGCTATTTTAGCCGATGTTTTAAAAGAAAATTGATTGCAATTGATCTTTAGTATGTTAGCAAGTCCCGTAACTCTTATATATTTGAGAGACTTGTATGGGTTCATTGTGGAACATATTATTTAGAGTGCATTTGAGAGAATAAACATGTTTTTTTTACTACCTAAGTTCTTAGGATGAGAACTTAGAAGTGAGCGATCCAGATCTTTAGATACAAAAATGAATTGCTATACCAAAATATGATAAAACTTGAATCCTTTATTGAATTGGTTTGAAAAATAGTAAAATTACTCACTACAACCATCACTTTCATTCAACACTCTATTTTCTTAAAATTTTTCAACTATATCTTTCAACATAGTACTATCAAATTTTAAAATAAAAGTCTTGATAATCCAAAATGATTCATATAATAATAAAACTTCAATTTTGGAGAAATACATTGTTTTTTATTGTACACTTCTGATTATTGCATCGCAAAGTTTTTATTCTCCCTATAAATTTTAAAGAAGGTAACAACTTTGATGAAGGATATTAGGATATCAATGCCCTGGAAAATCTACCATAGTCTCCAGCTTGTTGAATCTATTTCAGCATATTTTCTAAACTTATCCCTTCATTCTACATTTATTTTTTTAAATTTATATCCATGTGTACATATGATATGGAAAAAAAATCAAACATTTACAAAATTTATTGGTTGGGGAATTGATACTTACAAGTTAAAATCTGTCACTATAGCTAGGTTTATATTGACGAAATGCTTTAGGTTAGTAAATGTCAAACTTATACCAACATATTTCATTATGGTCGGTATATAATTGATAAACCATAATTTATACATATTTTAACCCCATGCTTGGCTTATTTTTGGATGAATTTTCATTAGATTTGATGAATTCGATGCTCATAATCCTTTACTTTCAAGTTTTACACTCAGGAGAGCTTAGGGAGCCGAAAAGAACAAGAAACGAGCCAAAAATGGACAAAATGGGCCTACTTCAGAAATCAACACGGCAGACCACACGGCCGTGTGTAACGAGTAGAGTTGAGCACGACCTAAGCCATCACGTACGGGCGTGTCACACGGGCGTGTCACACCCGAATCCAAGTCTTATTCTATTCGGAAAAAGCTACTTGTGGGCCAAGAAAGATGTCCCAGAGCCTATATAAACACCCTAGGGGGCAACCTAAACGAGGACGCCGAGCAGAAGGCAGAAAATACTCGAAGACAGCCGTCGGGGGCAGCTTGGAAGGAGGATCTCCCTCAAGACTGGAGATCTCCTATCAATTTCCCTTGAAGTTTTTGGGTTTTCTTATGTTTTGTGGTTTTCCTTATTTTAAGATGTTTCCTTTTATCATTATGAACTAAACCTCTCAAATACCTGAGGGGATGAAACCTAAGACAAATCTTATTACTATTTGATTTATAAGATAAATACTTGTTCTTTTTCTTAATTGTGAGTTCTTATTCTTGTTTTGATAATTCAAGTTATTAATTCAAGTCGAATGTGCTTATTCGGAGGAGCAAAAGTCCCTGTTTAAGAGTAGATCAACACAATTAAGCGGAGTTGATTGCAACCCTAGAAATAGGGCGACAAAAATCTTCCGGATTAGAGTCAAATCTAATAGGGGAATCCATAGATCGAGCTAATGTGACAATAGGGGTTTTAATTAGAAAGAGATTTCAATTAATCAACCTAGGGCCAATTGTTTTTAGTCTTGAAAGAGATATTAACATAAATCAGGGATTTCTACGGATTAAGTCAAGTGAATAAATCATATGAATCAAAAGTAGTAAGTAAAGTCTAGGTGGATTCTTCCTTGGGTATTGCCTTTATCATATAAGTTGTCTAAAAGAATTTTCCTAATTCATTCTTTGTCGTGCTTTTAATTAAGTTTTAGTTTAAAAGAAATCACTCCAATTCTAAGGCTAGATAATAGAAAAATAGTAATTACTAGTACTCTTGGTCCTTGTGGATACGATATTTCTAGTCTTACCATAACTATACTACATAGCGATAGGTGCACTTGCCTTTACTGTGATCATAGTTAGTTAGAGACACATCAAGTTTTTGGCGCTGTTGCCAGGGACTGAGATATTAGGAACACTAAATTTTTATTACTTTAGCCAATTTTTATTTTATTGTAATTTAATTTTACTTTTTATTTTTTTCTACTTTTCTAATTTTTCTTTCTTTGCTTCTAGCAGGAACTTTTAGTTTATAACTAGAAGGAACCCGTCAGGACCATTACTTTTTAACAGTGAGATTGAAAGTACAGCTCACAGAAACCGAAAAAAATAAGGCGAAGTCTACAATACATAGAAGAAGAGCAAGAAGACGAAACCAATACTACCGAAGAGATGGCTGACAATAATCCACTTCCTCCGGTGGTTGCCGAAAATCCTGCTCCTCGTACTATGTATGATTATGCTAAGCCTACTTTAACAAGAACTGAATCAAGTATTGTTAGGCCTGTTGTTGCTGCAAATAATTTTGAACTGAAACCTAACACTATTCAGATGATTTGGCAGTTTGTTCAGTTTGATGGTTTGTAGGATGAGGATCCAAACAATCACTTGGCAAATTTTCTAGAATTCTGCGACACTTTTAAGATTAATGGTGTTTTTGATGATGCCATTCGCCTTTGGTTGTTTCCCTTTTTGTTGAGGAACAATGCTAAACAGTGGTTGAACTCGTTACCACGAGGATCCATTACTACTTGGGAACAAATGACCGAAAAAATTTTAATTAAATATTTTCCACCGGCTAAAACGGCTAAGTTGAGGAATGATATATCTTCTTTTGTGCAGATGGATTTAGAAACACTGTACGACACATGGGAGAGATACAAGGACTTACTGAGAAGATGCCCTCACCATGGGTTACCTTTGTGGCTACAGGTTCAAACCTTTTACAATGGTGTGAACCCCTCAACTAGGAAATTGATTGATGCAGCTGCCGATGGAACCTTAAATAACAAAACCCCTGAAGCGGTTTATGAGTTTACAGAGGAGATGTCATTGAATAACTATCAGTGGCAAGTCATGAGAACAAAGCCGACAAAAGCCACTAGTCTTGTAACACCCTGGTTCTAGGGGTTAGGCGTTTGGTGCTTAGCTCGGGTGTTGACACACTCTAGGGTGTGGTTGGGTAAGTTTTAGGGGTCCGGAGAACCCTAGGTAGTGGGGGAACGCTTTGGAAAATTTTTAGTTTTAGGGGTTAAAAGGGGAGCTTGGCGAGGGGTGTCTTAAGAGAATTATTTGGGAGTTTATGTCACAAGAAAGGAGCTGGTGGAGTGGCAGGATAGGCGCCACTAAGGCCTTGTGGGTGTGACGCCATTTGTAGGGGGGAAGGGGCTCAGGTTCGATTCGCAAGAGCAGCAGATGGGCATTGTTTTTGCGTCATCTTGGTGGGGTGGATGGACGGTTTTGAAAGGCTTAAAAGGTGGAGAAGACTTGGTCATCTTTATTTTAAATTTGGCTAGATAGGTTTGACTTTTTCAAAGCTTTTTGAATGGGTGGAAGGGAGGTGTTTTAGGAGAGATTTGAGGGATTTTTGTGGGGGGGTAAGGGCTTGGCCGAATGCTATATAAAGGGAGGGGGGTGGTGCTCATTTTCATTCACCATTTGCTTTCTCCCTTATCAAAAAGTTCTTCCCTTTGTTTTATTTATTTTTCCCTTGTCCATTGCCGAAAGTTAGTCCAAGCAAACCCCTTTTTCATCCTATTTCTTAGTCCAAGCAAACCCCTTTTTCATCCTATTTCTTTGTAGCCGAAAGTAGCAGAGGGCTTAACCTTTTATGAACCTATATCCCTCTCCCTTCTCACCTTTTTGTTTTAAACCTTGCTTAAACCGTAATCATCCATTCTTACATTCTCTTCACTTTGGTTACAAGTCCCTGAGCCGAACCTTACTCTCTTGTGGTAGCCGGATTGGTGGGGAGCCCCTGAAGTTTTGGAGGGAGTCATCTGGGATTTATAGCTCGGTAAGTGGTTTAGGTAAAAACATTCTAGTAAGTGTTGTTGCTAAGCTTATGACTTGGGGTTTAATCGTTGCTTTGATTAAGTGTGTTGATGGAGGCAACAACCAGTCAAGGAGGGCAAAGGAAAGTCCCTATCCCGAAGTTCAAGAAGAGGGCAGTCTCGGCAGTTCGGGATTGGCCACCGGGGTGTGGGCCAGCAGCAGGAGATAGCTATAGGCAGATAGCTGTTGTTTCTTTGAGCGATAGCTTAGGGATCGAAAGCGTAGAACTACAGGTGTTAAGGTGCGTAATCATCGCACTATTTCTGTGGTTTTGGTTTGCTAACATGTTTATATGTGTATTATGTGTGGAAGCCGTTTATAATGGCATAAGTGATGAGAACGGGTGATGGTAAGATTAATTGTGATGTATTTATGTATGTATAAATATTTATATATTTATGTGATATGATGACTTAACGTGTTGCATATATATAGTTGCATGGGATTTGGGCTTGATTCGATGAAGAAGGAAGTGTACACAAGGTGTACGTGGTCTAATGATAGCTCCGGCTACATTAGCGCTTGGGGATTAGCTGTGTGCTACCTCAAGGGAGGTGTTGGCTCGGTGCCCATCTCGGCGGTTGATTGCTATGTGCATCACCGTAGTCAGATTACGGTATTTGGATCACTTTGGTTGATCGGTGGCTCAGCCACGGCCTTGTGCAGAGAGTTGCCAGGGTAAGGTTTTTGGATCACGATGTGATCAGTGGTGGATTAGCCACGGCCTTAGGCAGGGAGTCTGCTAAGGTTGGTGTTCGGTTGGATAGTAGGTTAGGCTGAGATGCATTCTTGCATGATTTGTTTCGATGGCTGTGTGGGTATGGGCCAAGCCCATACGGATGGAAATATGTGTTGTGGTTATGCACTGAGTCAGTGGACTCACTCTTTTCATTAACCATTTCAGGTGACGCGTAGTTGGATCGGGTTCGGAGAGGACACATGGTGGCCCATGCCGAAAGAAGAGTTTAAACGTTTTAGGCTTACTTTAAGTATTTTGTTTTAAATAGAATATGTAATAAAGGCCTTCTGACTCTTATTTATTTTTGTTATTATTTTATTAGTATTTATTATGGTTTGAAGAATTTGAAACACTATGTGAAGATGATTATATTTTTCCAACCTACTTATTCAATTTGGCTTGTATATATTAATCTTTTAGTATGAGTATATTTTAATAACAAAGTTTTAATCATAAGTTTAAATAAACATGGATTTTTCAAAAGTTAGCAAGTTTTAAATTTTTCTAAGTTAAATAGATTTTCCACCGACTTTTCCGCACTAACAGAACCAGATTCGGTCGTAGTAAATGGGCCGGGTTTGGGGATGTTACAAGTCTCTTTAACCTCGGCGCAGTCACCATGCTATCAAATCAGGTAGAACTTTTAAGTAAAAAGATTGATGGTTTGTGTGGTTCTTCGCAGATACATCCAGTGAGGCAGTGCGATACAAATAGAGGAGGGACGAACAATACAGAATATCCATCCTACAACCCTGGTATAGAAAGCGAACAGATACACTAGATGGGTAACAATTCTAGATCTCAAAATAACCCTTATAGTAATACTTACAATCCAGGATGGAGGAACCACCAAAATTTCTCATGGGATAATGAAGGAAATCAAAGACCACAACCTCCTTTACTTTTCCAACCACCACACCAGCAAGAGAAAAAGCTGAACCTTGAAGATATGCTAGCAAAGTTTATTTCGGTGTCAAAAACTCATTTCCAGAATATCGAAACAGCGTTGAAAAATCAGCAAACATCGATTCAAGGGCTTGAGAATCAAATTGGATAGTTGGCCAAGTTAGTTTCCGAAAGGCAACCAGGTAGTGTACCTAGTGTCGTAACCATTTTTGAAAAACGGGAATCGACTTGGTTTCGAAAATAATAAAAAAAACGGGAGTCGCCACTGATCTTTGTTAGGTGTGATCGGATCACCTTTGTTTTAATAAAACATTTTGATTTATTAAAACAATGTTTTTGGTCCACGAAAATTTGAGAAAATAGGTTCGGGAATCGGTTACGTGCGAGGAAGGGTTAGCACCCTCGTCATGCCCAAAATTGGTACCAAATTGATTATTTAATGTCCCAATGCCGAAAGTTGAAAATTTAAAAGGGAAAAAAAGGAAATTAATCTTTTTTGGAAATATTTTAGTTTTCTCGAATTGAATATCAAGTCTTTCTCGTTCCGAAGGACAAAATATCACATCCAGTACATAGGACACGATGATTTTAGTCCTCGGAACCAAGATCATTTTATAATTCCCGGGTTTCATGCGTTAAAAAATCAAAAGGATAATCAAATATTTAGCCAAATGGAAGGATCAAAACCCAACACATAGGGCACGACTCCTCGAGTTTCCAAATATAGAATATTGCCTTGTTTTTTTTAAGAAAAAAAAGAAACCTTTAAAATAAACGATTTTAACGTGGACTTGAAATGTGTTCGTTTGGATGAACAACTCCTTCATAAATAAATTAGAGATTTCATCCACCATACAATAACAAAACAAAAGTATAAAATAATAATATGAAGGAACTTAAAATAATTAAAAAACCCATTAAAACACATAACATGTAATAGAATCTTTAAGATAAATAATATGTGACATTGGTATCCTGAATCTAAATATTAACATGCATGAATAAAAATAATGGTGATGAGACAATAATATGAAAATATGAACAAACAAATTACAACACATGCAAGAGTATAATCACATGTTTTACACTATTTAAACATCAACAATAATAAAAATGAATTAAATAATTTCGAACGAAATAGCACGTGAAACAATTCATCATAATTAATGAAAATTTTTGAAAGAATACGCAAAAGGGTAAATAATAGGTGAGACAATTTATGACGATCAAAATTTAAAATCAACGATATACGTAAAGTTCAACAATATACTAAAAACTTTAAAATAATTAAGTAATAATAATAATAATGATAGTTATGATGACAATAATAATAATAACAATAATAATAATAATAATAATAATAATAATAATAATAATAATAATAATAATATATGAATAATGGTAAAATAGAAAAATATTTAAAGACAACAAAATGTATATATAAAAGGGTTAAATTAAAATGAGAGCTAGAATCTAGGGCAAAAGTCTAAAATAAAAGAGAACTGGATGACGTGAATGAAATGCGCGCAGGGAATGAGGGATTAAAATAGAAATTGCCCTCAGTCTCGAAAACGATGTGTTTGAGAGAACTAAGTTGCAAAGGGATCAGAAAGCGGGGGACCAATCACGTAAATAACCCTTCAAAGCAGGGAGGCGCGGATCTGGGTCACCAAGCGGGTTGATGCGCGGATCCCACCCCCTTTTAACGGCGTCGTTTTACATTATTCTTAAAAAGAGAGGGATTAATCAGAACCTTTAATCCTTTCATTTTTTTTAACCCAAAACCCTAACCCCTTTTGTTTCATTCTCAGCCGCCTTCGACGCCCCCTCATTCGACCACTAAAACACCGCAGCCATCGGGGATTAGTAGCCTACCCAGGTCCGATCGCCTGATCTCTTTCGACCTAGACCCAGACGCTTCACTCTTCCTGCCGTTAGGGACCGCTTTGCTCCGATTACGACGGAGAAAACAGTCCGACGGTCCGTATTTCGAAGGTAAATCCCTCCTATCTTTTTATTCGGTTTTGTTCTTTCGCATGCGGGGAAGAAGAAATAGAAAACATGAGATAGGGCTAGAAAAATCAAAGAAAATCAGATCTCAAAACAACCTTTCGATGCTCTGCTTTCGCTCTTGAATTTTTGTATTTTTTTGTATATCGATTCGTAATCTGTGTACGTGTCTTGTTAACCTTTGCTTTTGATCTCTGATGATTTTTAAGAGAAAAGGAAATAAACTTTAACTTTTTTTGTGGTTTCCAACTATGCGTCCCCAAAAGAAAAAAAAAGCCCCCTAAAATTTACAATGATTTCAGTTTTTATAACCGATTCATAAAGGCATTTCGTCGTTTTCTATTATTCTCTGATTCGTTCCATGCTCTGTTGCTCGTTTCGTTTTCTGTCTGCAGGGTATGGGCAAAGCAGTGGCATGCTAAAGCCGTTGGTCGGTGTGCGTAGTGGTGCTGCAGCAGCAACGGGTGTTCGACCAAGGCACGGGGAAGGGCACTGTGAAAGGCGCGCGTGGGCCTGCGCGAAGATCTAAAAGGCGCTCGTGGGCATGCACGAGATTCTGAAAAGGCGCGCGTGGTAGCGAGGGATGCTTGTGGCAGACGCGCGTGGTGGTGTGCAGATGAAGGGTCGGCGGCTGGTGGGGGAAGGAAGGAACCCTAGGGTTCTCTGATCCTGTTAAGTCTTTGGGCCATATTGGGTCGCTTAAACCTTGAGCCTGTTTTGTTGGTGGGTTTGGCTTTTCTAGGTCTAATTGGGCTCGTAGTTGGACATCTGAGTTTGGGCTTTTGTAATATCTGCTTTGAGTTTTTAAAATTGGTTTGTAAAGGAGACTGGATTGTTTTTCTTATTAGGCTTAATTGCGGGCTTGTAATTTGGACATTTGGACTGTGATTTTGGACTTTATTATTCTGTTTGTTTATTTGGTTTGGATTTTATTGATTGATGGGCCTCGATTGTTTCTGACGGGCCCGGGCCAAAATTGGTTATCACACCTAGTAACACCGAACCCAACCCAAAAAAGCATGTGAAGGTAGTTACACTAAGGAATGGGAAGGTATTGGTTGAAGCTGAAAAGAAGATGCCACAAGAAACTGATAAAGAAAAAGGTGAGGAAGTAAACGAGAATGTAACACCGGTACCTAAGGAGTATAAACCATCGATCCCATATTCGGAAAAGCTGAAGAAAGACCACATGGACGCACAATTCGGTAAATTTCTTAAACTTTTTAAACAATTACATATTAACTTACCTTTTGTTGAAGCTATTTCACAGATGCCAATATACACAAAATTCTTAAAAGAGCTTTTAACAAATAAAAGGAAGTTTGAAGAGGTATCCACCGTGGAGCTTAACGAGGAATGTTCAGCTATTCTCCAAAATAAGCTACCAACCAAATTGAAAGATCCAGGAAGTTTCACTATTCCTTGTTTAATTGGCAGTTTAAATATTGAGAAAACATTAGCTTATTTAGGTGCCAGTATTAATTTAATGCCTTATAAAATGTTCAAGCAGCTTGGTCTGGGGGAACCGAACCCCACTAGGATGAGTATTCAATTAACTGATAGATCTATTAAATATCCTAGGGGAATTATTGAAGATGTTTTGGTAAAAGTTGATAAATTCATATTACTTGTTGATTTTGTTGTGCTTGACATGGATGAGGACGTTGAGGTGCCTTTAATTTTAGGACGCCCATTTTTAACTACTGCTAGGGCTATTATTGATGTAGGTGATGGTAAACTTGTGGTCAGGGTAGGTGACAAGGAAATTATTTTTAAAATTTTTTATGCTATGCGATACTCTAGAGAGCAAAATGATTCCTGTTATTTTATCGACTCTATTGATCATTTTATTCAAGATTCTTTTCAGGAAATCATACATGAAGACACGTTGGAACTGTGTCTTACCCAAGGTAAGGAGGTAGATGACGATATCAATAAGATGTGGGAGATACAAATTGAGTTAAATTTGAATACTTCTTCCATAAGACAAAAGAAGTATGAGGGCATTGAAATAAATGACGAACTAAAACAAAAACCCTCTATTGAAGAACCTCCCAAATTGGAATTAAAACAGTTACCAAATCACTTAGAGTACGCATTCCTCGGAGATAATTCTACACTATCGGTAATTATCTCTTTAGAACTGGAACCCAAAGAGAAAAACGAGTTACTACAGGTATTAAAGGAGCATAAAAGAGCCATAGCTTGGAAGATTTCTGACATTAAAGGGATAAGTCCATCGTTTTTCACCCACAAAATTTTAATGGAAGATGAATATAAACCATGTGTGCAACTTTAAAGATGATTGAATCCAAACATGAAGGAAGTTGTTAAAGTTGAGGTAATTAAACTTCTAGATGCTGGAGTTATTTATCCTATTTTTTACAGTACTTGGGTAAGTCCTGTGCAAGTTGTTCCAAAGAAGGGAGGCATGACTGTTGTAGCTAACAAAAAGAATGAATTGATTCCAACAAGAACAGTCACGTGTTGGAAAGTCTGCATTGACTATAGGAAGTTGAACGATGCCACGAGAAAAGATCACTTTCCTTTACCCTTCATTGATCAGATGTTAGAAAGATTATCTTGGCATATGTACTATTGCTTCTTAGACGGACTCTCTGGCTACTTCCAAATCCCAATAGCTCTTGAGGATCAAGAAAAGACAACATTTACATGTCCATATGGTACGTTTGCTTATCGTAGAATACCTTTTGGATTATGTAATGCTCCTGCTACTTTTCAGCGCTGCGTGCTAGCCATATTTGATGAACTTGTGGAAGATATTATAGAGGTATTTATGGACGAATTTTTGGTATTTGGTAATTCTTTCCACCTTTGCCTTAAAAATTTAAAACAAGTTCTAATGAGATGTGAGGAAACGAACGTTGTGCTTAATTGGAAAGAGTGTCACTTTATGGTTCGAGAAGGGATTGTGTTAGGTCACAAAATTTCTAGTAAAGGGATTGAGGTTGATAAAGTAAAAATTGAAACCATAGAAAAATTACCTCCTCCTAGTTCAGTTAAGGCTATTAGAAGCTTCTTAGGACATGCTGGATTTTATAGAAGATTTATTAAGGATTTTTCTAAAATAGCTAAGCCTTTAACGAAACTACTAGAAAAAGATGTGCCTTTCAATTTTGATCAGGAATGTTTAGATGCATTTAATATCCTCAAAAATAAATTAAAAAATGCTCCAATTATAATTGCACCTGATTGGAATTTACCCTTTGAACTAATGTGTGATGCGAGTGATTTTGCAGTAGGTGCAATTTTGGGACAGTGAAAAGACAAGCATTTTCAGCCAATTTATTACGCTAGCAAGACATTAACGGCTGCACAAGAAAATTACACCACCACAGAAAAAGAGTTGCTAGGTGTGGTTTTTGCATTTGATAAATTTAGACAGTATTTGATATTATCTAAAGTTGTCGTTTACACTGACCATTCAGCCCTTCGTTATCTTTTAACTAAATCTGATGCAAAACCTCGACTCATAAGATGGATTCTACTTTTACAGGAATTTGATTTGGAAATTCAGGTTGAGATAGGAGCTAAAAATCTTGCAGTAGGCCATCTTTCTAGGCTTCAAAATCCACATATCAAAGAACTCGATGAGAATGAGATAAATAACTCGTTTCTTGAAGAACAACTCTTGGCTATATCCGACTTCGAGGTACCCTGGTTTGCAAATATTGCAAATTACTTAGCTACTAACGTCCTACCAAAAGGGTTGACACATCATCAAAAAAAGCAGTTCTTTGCTGATGTGAAAAACTATTTTTGGGAGGACCTTTTTCTTTTTCATGTATGTGCAGATCAAGTAATTCGGAGATGTGTTACAAAGACAGAAGCAAGTAAAATTTTAGAACATTACCGTTCAGGACCATCATGGGGCATTACAGTGGGACTAGGACAGTACATAAAACGCTTGAATCAGGTTTTTACTGGCCCATTCTGTTCAAGGACGCTAACAGGTATGTTACTTCGTGTGATAGATGTCAGAGAACATGTAATATCTCTAAACGCGATGAAATGCCTCAAACATATATGCTATCATGTGAAATATTTGATGTATGGGGTATTGATTTTATGGGTTCATTCCCTAGCTCATTTGGGAATAACTACATCTTAGTTGCGGTTGATTACATGTCAAAATGGGTGGAACTCAAGCTTTACCTACTAATGATGCTAGAGTGGTAGTGAGATTTCTTAAGAAACTCTTCTCTCGATTTGGAACACCTAGAGCAATTATGAGTGATAGGGGTACTCATTTTTGTAATACTCAATTTGATAAAATCTTAAAGAAATGTGGAGTACACCACAGAATAGCTACTCCTTATCACCCTCAAACAAGTGGACAAGCTGAAGTAGCCAATCGAGAGCATAAGTGTATTCTGGAGAAAACCGTAGAATCAAATAGGAAACATTGGGCATTAAAAGTAGATGATGCTTTATGGGCCTAGAGAATTGCTTTTAAAACTCCCATAGGAACATCTCCATACTGACTTGTCTACGGGAAGAGTTGTCATCTACCATTTGAATTAGAGCACAAAGCATTTTGGGCTATAAAATTCTTAAACTATGATCTTAAACTTGTAGGTGAGAAAAGAATGATGTAGTTGAACGAGCTAGATGAATGGCGAGCTAATGCCTACGAGAACTCAAGTTTATATAAGGAAGCAACAAAGCGACGCCATGATGCTCGTTAGAAGCAACTGAAGCAATTTGAAGTTGGAGATCTTGTTCTACTATACAATTCAAAACTCAAATTATTTCCTAGAAAGCTGAAATTAAGATGGTCAGGTCCATTCGTAATCAAAACCATTTTTCCCTATGGCACAATTGAGGTAACTCATCCGGCTTATGGTACATTCAAAGTAAACAGTCAACGACTTAAAATATATAATGATAAAGATTTTAGGGATATGAGAGAGGAGCTTCAGCTCCGCGAACCTTTATATAGGGATGAAAATAGGGTAAGTCTAGCTTAAAACTTTAAACGAGCGCTTCTCGGGAGGTAACCCGAGCACTAACCTCACTAACATCCATATTTTCGATTTTTAGCATCTAACTAAGAACTAACCAAATTAATAGGCGCAGGATTTCCTACCCACATGGTCTAGTACAAAGGCTTGGTCGTGGACGTGTGGACACCATGGGAAGGGACATCGGCGTGGCGGAGACTATTCGGACACGGGATGAAATTTTCCCCAAAATACGGGCTGTGATAAAATGCCACGGTCGTGTGATGCGGCCGTTGTCGACACTGACTAAGAAACACAAGATACTGATAAACCCAAACGGTCGTACGATGCGGCCGTGGTCAATACTAAGTAAGTGGCACGGGCGTTTGACACGCACGTGCCTAGAAGCCGTGGGTGAAACTGAGCAAGTCATACGAGCGTGTGATATGCCCGTGCCTATAGGCCGTGGTCGATACTGATTAACGAACACGGGGGTGTGGACCTCAACACGGGCGTGGGAGAAATGAATGAAGCAGCACAAGGTCGTATGATTCGGCCGTGTGACCCAACAAGCCCAGGGAACACGGGCGCGGGCCAAAGATCAGACACACCCTAAATAAAAAATTTTCGAAACACACAGGCTAAATAAAGGGCACACGGGCGTGGCCCCTGACAGTGTGACTCAATCCCTATTTAAACTCCTCTCTTGTTCACTTTCTTCCCCAAACCTCCCTCCCCAAAACAACCCTAGCCGCAGCACCCCATTCCAGCCACCACCCGCCTCCTCTATTTTCCTCCTCCTCCATTCGCTTCCCTTTTCTCCTCTTTCCCTCATCTTTCCCCTTTCCCTTTCTTCTTTCCCTTTCGTCTCCACGCATACAGCACGCAGTCCACGCCCATGTAAGACCACCACGCCCGTACGCAATCGCCACGTCCGTGCCACCGCTCCAACACCTCCATCGGTTCACCTTTCTCCACCATTGTTGCTTATTTCATTCACTTTTAATCATTTATTTGATCTTATTCTCTGTTCTTATTATTATTTTCATTATTATTACAACTTAAATTTCTATTTCAAATTCATTAGTTCTTTTGATGTTTAATTTTAGTTTGATAGTTTATTACTTAATTTTAGTATATTCCTTTTCCATATCTAATTTCAGCATCTGATTTTAGCATTCCATGATAATCTAATTCACTTTTAGGATTACACTATTGTTTAAGACTACTAGGATAGTACATTTTGGACTGGCGATGATACTTGATTTAGTGAAAAAATCTTTGGCTTTTTCAGGTACGTAATGACTCCCCCACGTAGCAAAAAGACCGCTGTCCCCGCGTTGAAAAAGCGGAAGGGATCCGGTGCGACCTCCTCGAGCGCCTCCGCTGAAGTACGCCACTCGTTCTTACAGTTTTCTCCGGGACCTCAGAGGAACTCTTTCAGATACTTCGCGCGCGACCCCTCGGCGTGAGGAGGTGCATTGATTAGGCCGCCTTGGAGCAGGTCCAACTAGCTGATGCAATCCGAGCCCTCCTGACCGACCCATGGGGGCACTTCTTCGAGATTGTCGAGCTGACATATTTAGAGCTCTGGAGCTCTGTTCCACATTCCACCTTCAGACGGTGATGACCAACTTTGACGACCCAGGCATAGTCCAATTCCGTCTTGGGGGCCTCCTACGAGAGTTGAGTATCCCAGAGTTTGGGGTCACCTTGGGACTTTACACTGAGGAGTTCATGGAGGACGACAACTTCGAGGACCTCCATCGCCACATCCACTACTCCCATTCGTCATGTTGGAGAGATTTAGTCCCTACCTCGGTGACATATGATCCTAGTCGCTCTAAAGCCTCCACTCTCGCCCCATCTTTTAGGTACTTACACGCCATCCTAGCTCATACTTTGATGGGTAGGCGAGAGAGAATCGTCGTCGTCAACATCCATGATGCCTATTTTCTATGGTGCATGGCACACGAGCATGTTTTTTATCTAGCTTACTTCATCGCCCTCACCATTTAGCATCAGACGAAGCTACATCAGAGAGGGGTCATCTCCATGGGACCCTATGTGACGCGCCTGGCTCGATATTTTGGGCTCCTCAACACCGCAACTCAATCCTCCTCGCTCTCACTTATAGAACAGATGTCCCCACAGGGCATCGTGACGATGATTCATATGAGGATGATTGAGCGTCACCGTGGGTTCGATCCTCCTTAACACCGTCTGACAAGGATCACCTATCAGGGCGACCCAGAGGACATTACTGATGACGTCCCTCCACAGCATGAGCAACCACCCTTTGCACCACCACCGCCACACCGACCAGTTCATGCGGCTGCTTCACTGACTGACATTTCTTAGTGCCTCACTCAGTTCAAGCAGTACTGTACTCAACAATTTAATGACAATGTTCAACGATTCGACGGCATCGAGGCGACTCTACAACAGATTTGTCAGCATTTTCACATATCGCCGCCACCCCACCTCGCGACCCATCTAACGATGAGGACCTTTGAGTCCATTTATTTTTTTTGTTTTCTTAATTTTAATTTTTAAACTATTTCTCTTTATCTTTCTTGTCTTTAAATTATATTAGTATATTTTGAATTCTTTTTATCTCTGACTGTTTATTATCGAGTAACCATAACAAAATCTATTATTAAAACCTCCTAAAACTTTACTGATGACTCCGCAGTTTCAGCAGGCTCAAGGTGCTAATAAGGAACGAACAAATTACCAGAGTATTCTCCCCCACCTTCACCTCTGCCTAGTTCATCATGGTTATCATTGGCTTTATTTCTACAATTTTCACTCCCTAAGGAGTTCATCCAAAATTCAGGAAGTTTCACTTCTCTCCCTCTCTTATGATTTTCTTACTATATTATCTATCTTTGTACATTGAGGACAATGTACATCTTAAGTGTGGGGAGGTTATTTAATTCATTATCAGAAGATCCCTGAATTATGTCTTGTTCTTAAGTAAATTTTCTCATATTACTAATTAGAATAAAACTTCTTTTTGACCTATAATTTTTATTGATATGTTTTGGATTAAGTCATAGGTAATTATATATTGATGGTTTAAACTTTAAGACATTAGAGAATCAATCATGATAAGTCTATTTTCAGAATTAAAAAAAAAATTAGGTTGTTTCCCTAAATTTAAATATTACTTTGAAGTTTGAAATTTGCAAGGTTGACATTAAAAACCATAATTTTTGTGAGATTTTGAGCCTTTTAGAGCATATTCTTTTCTTGCTCACTTTATTGATTATGAGTGTGTCAATATTGATTTGTTATTCTAGAACTTGCTTCGATTATACATGTCCAGACCACACCCTTGATTTGATATACTAAGATGATAAAGGCACCTAGGTTTTAACCCACTTATTCCATTAAAAATCTACCCTCATAATTAACCCCTAGTGAACCCAATTGAGCCTAATAAGCCGTTTATTGACTTACCCATTAATATTAACCCAAGACCTAATTTTTGCTTCTCCTACTTTATTGGCTCCCCTTTTGTCGAGATTTCATTTGATCAGTTGCATAACTATTTTCTTCAGTTGTTAAAATCATCTTATATTGTGTTCTTATTCTTAAAAAAAAGTTGGAAATATATTCATTATTAGTGCTATAAGCTTAAATGGTTAATTTCACATCTTTAGAAGAAGCTCGTGTTATTAGTAATAAGTTTTCAAACGATATTATTATTCAGTATTAGTTCATTTTTCTAAGTTAGGTAAATTGTCAATTCAATCTCGATTTTAACTTTCTTTTTTAGCCTTTATCCACACCTTTAACCCAAGCCCAATTACAACCCCTTTTTAAGACCTTTTGATTTGTGTATCATTTCATTTGATAGTGGTGGAAATTTGATTTTCATGCAAGCCTATGGGATTAACTTTTCATGTTTGACTTCTGAGTGCTTTATTTGAACCTTAAACACTTTGAGTGATTTGAGTGAATCTTTAGTGAGGATGTTAATTCTTGTCGGTTTTGAATCAAAGGTACTTATTTAGATAAGGGGAAACACCTATGTTTTCGTGCTATAAAAATTTATGACTTAGATTGTTTGAATCTTTAGGACTCTTTCAATTAAATTATCAATGTATAAATTATCTATGAATTATGATGAGACATTATTGATGAGAACTATAAATTGAGGAAGTTAATTTTAATTGTGAGTTGAGGATTTTTTGCTTAAGGAGAAGCAAAGGTTTAAGTGTGGGGATATTTGATAAACCATAATTTATACATATTTTAACCCCATGCTTGGCTTATTTTTGGATAAATTTTCATTAGATTTGATGAATTTGATGCTCCTAATCCTTTAATTTCATGTTTTGCACTCAGGAGAGCTTAGGGAGCCAAAAAGAATGAGAAATGGGCCAAAATGGGACAAAATGGGCCTCCCTCGAAAATCAACACGGCCTGGACTTCCGCACACGGGCAGACCACACGGCCGTGTGTGACGAGCAGATTTGAGCATGGCCCAAGCCATCACGCATGGGCATGTCCCTACGGAATCCAAGCCTAATTCTATTCGAAAAAGGCTACTTGTGGGCTAAGAAAGACGTTCCAAAGCCTATGTAAACACCCTAGGGCGCAACCTAAACGGGGACGCCTAGTAGAAGGCAGAAAATACTCGAAGACAGCCGTCGGGAGCAGCTTGGAAGGAGGATCTCTCTCAAGACTGAAGATCTCCTATCAATTTCTCTTGAGGTTTTTGAGTTTTCTTATGTTTTGTGGTTTTCCTTATTTTAAGATGTTTCCTTTTATCATTATGAACTAAACCTCTCAAATACCTGAGGGGATGAAACCTAAGACAGATCTTATTACTATTTGATTTATAAGATAAATATTTGTTCTTATTCTTAATTGTGAGTTCTTATTCTTGTTTTAATAATTCAGGTTATTAATTCAAGTCGAATGTGCTTATTCAGAGGAGCAAAAGTCCCTATTTAAGAGTAGATCAACACAATTAAATGGAGTTGATTGCAACCCTAGAAATAGGGCGACGAAAATCTGCCGGATTAGAGTCAAATCTAATAATCCATAGATTGAGTTAATGCGACAATAGTGTAACACCCCTAACCCGTATTCGTCGCCGGATTGGGGTTGAGGGGCATTACTACACTAACTCATTTACGAAATGGACTTCAGTTGGATTTAAGTACAAACAATGCAATCATTTCCATAATATAAGATTTACAACCAATTAAAATAAAAAAATTAAAAGTATGACGAGTTGTATTATCCGTCCTTAATACACGCGGATGGTGGAATCACATAATTTAAACATTCACTAATCAGTTACTAATCAATATATATATATATATATATACACACTTACTAAACCAGACAAAGCATCTCAATAAAAATGTTATACTTATTTTATTTCCATAGATATGTTCGAACCAAGCACACAATATTTATTCGTTAGGTACAAATGAAATTCCAACTCAAATATAACATCCAAAAACATTTTCTACTTAATACTATGTATCGCCGAATACATAACCATTGAGATTAATCCTCTTCTTTTTATTATTATCTTTTTATAATGCACATTCAAGTAAAACATGCATATTTAATATAATAAGTATTACACAACTAAACATATTACACCTAGATTAAAAACCTCTATATATATATATATATATATACATAAATGCAATATACCTAGATTAAAAACCGAATATGCTCAAACAAAATTTCTAATATTTTTGCATCATAATAATATACTCATAAACATTACTAAATTATCAAACCATGTATCTGCACACCCGCAAACATAGAACTTAAGCCATTTTCGTATGGCTATAATACATGTAATATTAATGTTTTCACTCAAACAATGTAATATCCCGAAATTGGGCCTAGTAGGATTGGGCCTTGCGCTTTAGGAAAATTTGAGTATTATTTTATTATTTGTGTTAGCTCGGGTATGAATTATGTATGTTTAGCATAGTCTTGTGAAGGCTTGATTTTATTTAGGAAGTTAGAATAATTTTTAGTATAGTTTATTTAATGAAGTGGATTAAGTGAGCTTGACACTTAAGTTAATTTAAGTGTTAAATTATAGCACATGAGGAGTTAGTGGCATAGTGGATAAGGAGCTTGAAAGGTTGCTTGAGGGAAGTGGTTCGAGTAGCATGGAAAGCATATTGAGGATTTTATTTTTGTACATTCTAGCATTGATAGACGGTCAAACTTTATTTATGATAGGTTGGACTCTTAACTTTTGGTAAGTTGAATATTGGTTTATGGAAAGCTTGAAATTGGGGATAAGAATCTTAAGGTTATGGTATGATGAGGGGACAAAAGGCATGGAATATGGAGGATGTTTTGGAAACTTTGTCATGGCTTTAGTGCATGTATGTGCATGGCTTCTTGGACTATGGGGGTTGGCTTAAGTTTTGTGAGTGAATAGGAGGAAATAGGGAGAAAATTAGGAGTATGTTTAATTCAAAAATTGTTGACAAGAGGCTTGAATGTTGGAGAATGTTTTGGAAACTCTTTGATGGCCTTTAGTCCATGTATTTGGACGATTTTGGAGCTTAGGGGGGGAGTGACCGAATTTTGTATTGTTGATTTCTAGTTGGTGCCAAAATTTCTTTTGGTTATTGGTCATATTCGGTTAGTTAGGAAATACTTTGCATTTCTTGTTTTGAGCCATATCAAATCCCTTTTGAACTTTACCAATTTTTCTCTTGAGTGCACCAAAATGTATCAAAACCGAATGTCCTTTAGTGTTTGTTGTTTTTCTTCATAGGCATTTGGCCGAAACCATTTGGAACTTCCCTCTCTTCTTTCAATTCTTTATAGCCGAAAAGAACCTCTATTGGTTCTCATCTTTCTTTTCTTTACTTCTCATATTTGTTAACACTTACAAATCTTCTTTTACTCTCTTTTGGCCGAACCTCTTTCTTCCCCAAATTCTCTTTTCTTTTCTTCCATTGTTGCTTAAGCCGAATCCTCCCTCTCTTATTTCTATTTTCTTTGCTACTCACATACTTCATTTCTTTCTAGCCACAAATCAATTGCTTTCTTCTTTGAAAACCATAGTCGAAACTTCTTACTTCCTTCTTGATTTGACTTGACCGAATATCAATAAGGGAAGGATTTCATTTGGTTTTCTTCAATCGGTTTTGGAAGATAGACTCCTCGGGACTTTGGATGCAATCGTTCTAAGCCTCAAATCTTTGACAATCGTTTTGGGTAAACCAATAGGTAAGATTTGTTATTTCATTCGATAACCCTTCGGGATTTGTTGGTATGGCTGAATGGCCTTGTTTATAGTTTTGTGGCATGGCCGAATGTTCTTAGTGCCATAAAAAGGTAAGAGACCAAATCGGCTTTAAGGGAGAAGGAAGAACCACGTTTCGAGATCGTGTTAGAATCGAGTAGTTCGGGATTTCACTATTAGGCAGGTGTGTAGTTAGCCTACCGTTTTCCGGGTATTTGTGTTATATCTGTATGTATTAAATATGTGCTAACTTGTGCAAAGGAAATTGTGATACGGATACCCTCAAGGGGTATGTCGATAATTCGGTAAGTACCAAGTCTGATAAAAAGTGATTTCTAATATGAATATGTGATAATATGCTTGATGAACATGCTCATGCATCACTATTTTATGTCATTATGGAATGTTGCATGTGCATGGGTTGGGATATGATATGAAAGAAGGTACGGGTGTACTTCGAGTACGTGGTTTGATGTTAGCCTTGAGCTACATCGTGGATTGACGTTGACTGAGGTCACGTTGTGGATTAATTGCGATTTAGTTCGCGTGGTTTGATGAGTGGCTATGTGCCTCATCGTGGTTGATATCGGCTATGTGCCATATCGTGGTTGATGAGTGACTTTGTGTCCCATCGTGGTTTTGGTGTTAGCTACGGCTACATCGTGGATTGGCGCTGACTGAGGTCGCGTTGTGGATTATTGTGCTTAATTGCACGTGGACGGCATTGATTGCCTTTTGGAGTAAAAAGGAGAGGGTGATTTGATAATCCCCTGGTGTGTGGTGGCTGGATACGGGGGTGTGTAGAGGATGGACCTAGGTTGGGTTGGGTGCACTTTGCATAATCTCAATGAATACGTGAATTAATGTGAAAATGGGCCAAGCCCAGTTTATAAATGTGGATCAGTGTGGAAATGGGTTAAGCCCGATATGTGGAATTATGGGGTTCATTACCCTGTTACCTGATATGTGATATGAATGTGGGCCAAGCCCAGAATGTGGTAATATGTGAATATGCATTTTGTTATCTGATATATATGGGTTAATATGTGGTTAACATGTGGGTGGAATTCAGTGGATTAATTACACACTGAGTCTGTGTGACTCACCCAATTTTTCTCAAACCTTTCAGGTGATGCTCGGACCGGGTTGGAGTGGATACGAGGTGGCCCATACAAAAGAGGATTTTCTTTATACAATTTATGTTTCAGTATTTTAAGTATTTAATTATTGTAATAAGGGCCATTTTAAGTATTTAAGGATTTTTATTATGTTTTAAGTTAAATTGTCGATTATATTATTATTTGAAAATGTTTTATTTTAAACAACTTAATTTTTATTTGAAATTATAATTACACAATGTTTTAGTAAAGACAACAAATCTTTTATGTTTTAAACTCTAAGTCAAAAGTTTTTCAAACGTTTTCCGCAGTGGCATTTCAAATTCGGTCACACAAATGGGCCGGGTTTGGGGTGTTACAATTTGGTATCAGAGCCTGGTTCAAAACTCGGCTTTGAGGGTTTTGGGCCCAAAAATATTTTTTTAGATGGGCTTTTCAAAAACAAAGATTTTTATGAACTATTTTCAGGTTATTCTGGCATGGCACCTGTATCTCCGACCCGAAGTCCACCAGGTAAGTACCTCTGACTACTGAAGTGAATTGAATATATGAATTTGATGGGCTTTTATGGGAACGTAGATTAGTAGATTAGGACTAGTCTACTCAAACACAAGTGCATAAAACTTAAGGACTAACAAACAAACCTGTGAAGTAAGTCACCAAGTTACGGTGTGGTAACCATTGTGCGCATGTCTAGGAGTGGATTCGGTAAGAGCTTGGTATTTAAGTAGTCCTAGCGACTCACCTCCTCTTTACTCGAATCCTACCTGGTGCGTAGCTACGGTTCACCCTAACCAAGAGGACTTATTCACGGGCTAAACCAATTATTAAAACCCGAAAGGGACTAGCCATACTGTTTTATAAAAACCTTAGTTTTTAAAATCACTACATTACCCCTTTTGATTTGTAGCAAAATTTATTTTGAAAATTTTACGAAATTACCCCTGATTGACAAAATTACTTAAATGTCTCTATGTTGTAAATCACTAAAATACCCTTAGATTTAAGATTATCAAAATACCCTCGACTTTTGTTAAAATGTTCTTACTTTATAAAATATCAAAAACTCTATTTTACAAAATACCAAGATACCCTGAGGTGGGAAAATTTACTAAAATGCCCCTGACTTCCAAAATTACCAAAATAACCCCGATTTTTGAAATTTCTGCAATACCCTTGATTTTAAAAAAAAATTTAAAAATACCCTCGAGTTTTGAAAAATTCTAGAATGCCTTTGATTTGTCAAGATTATTTTTAAGTTGACCCCGATTTATTACCAAAATACCCCTATAGGAAAAATGACGAATTTACCCTTGGGTTGGGAAGGTCTGAAATGACCATAGAGGTGTAGTGAATGAATGTGTCTCTGCTTATGATGTGAATGTAGCTCTCTGAATTAGAGTAGTGAACTTGAACTGAACCTTTGTGTGATCGAAAGAACTACTTCTAAATACTTTATTTCATAAAAATTGTTTGCGGTTAATAAGTGGAATAAAATTTTGATGCATAAAACTTCTTAATCAGATTAAAACGCGACGTTAGAAATGAGTTCTAGGGGACGTGGTCGTCGTGGACGCAGTAGGGGTAGAATGGCAGTATCGGAACCGGTAGGGTCTCGCCATGGGTTAGAAAATGAAGTTCCGCCGCCAGCAGTGGGCGCGGAGGATCAAGATCAGACAGGAGGCGATGACGCAGTAACGCGGGCCATGTTGCGAGTGCTCGAGCGAGTGGCAGGAGCTAGTGTAAGAAGCGGAGCTCGGAAGTCAGTGTCAGAACGACTCAAGTTGAACGGGGCTGAAGTTTTTAGAGGAATATCTGGAGTAGCTCCGAATGTGGCGGAGTATTGGTTAGAAGCAGTCGAAAGAATAATGGACGATTTGGACTGTACCGATGAGGAAAAGCTGAAAGGTGTTGTTTCATTGCTCCGGGACGAAGCTTATCGATGGTGGCTCACTGTCAGACAAGGTGTTCCGGCAGATCGATTGGATTGGGATTATTTTAAGGTTAAATTTGAAGGAAAGTACGTTGGAGCTAGTTACTTGGACTCGCAAAGAAAGGCGTTTCTCAACTTGGTGCAAGGAAGTAAGTCGGTAGCAGAGTACGAAGCGGAATTTGTGCGATTAAGTCAGTACGCCAAAGGGATCATGACCACTGATTATGAAAGGTGTGTACGGTTCGAAGATGGGCTACGAAATGAGTTGCGAATGTTGATTGCTCCGCAAAGAGAAAGGGACTTTGCTGTTCTAGTGGAGAAAGTTCGGATCGCTGAAGAAGTTAAGAGGACTGTAAGGGAGAACCGAGAAAAATATAGGAATTGGAACAAGAGAATTTTTGGACCAGCAAAATCGCCGGTAGACTTTCAGAAAAGACTAAGGGTCGAGAATTATGTACGTGCACCTGTACCAGTTGCTGAGAATCGGAATCGTTTATGTGCTCAGTGTGGGAGAACTCACACAGGAGAGTGTTGGGGTAATAGTAAGGAATGTTTCCGGTGTGGATCTAAGGCTCATTTGGTTAAGAATTGTCCTCAAACAACGAAGGTTCGTGGTCCAAACCATGTAGGAAATGGTTCTGGCCAAGGTCGTGGAACACCCGGTAGAGGTGCTGAAGGTTCGGATGTGGGACAACCAAGGATGTGATAGCGGGTAAGTTCTTTGTTTTGCTTTAGAGATAGCTCATTCTTGTGTTGCTTGTGAAGTGCTTGAAACCTTGAGTGTGAACTTGGAGACTGTGCCTAGAAGATAAGATAGTTTTATTAAGATCAGAGTGCGCAGCATAAGCATAGTGCGATGAGTAGGATTGCATGACTGTTAGTTAGTTGGAAATTTCGAGGACGAAATTTCTTTAAGGAGGGTAGAATTGTAATATCCCGAAATTGGGACTAGTAGGATTGGGCCTTGCGCTTTAGGAAAATTTGAGTATTATTTTATTATTTGTGTTAGCTCGGGTATGAATTATGTATGTTTAGCATAGTCTTGTGAAGGCTTGATTTTATTTAGGAAGTTAGAATAATTTTTAGTATAGTTTATTTAATGAAGTGGATTAAGTGAGCTTGACACTTAAGTTAATTTAAGTGTTAAATTATAGCACATGAGGAGTTAGTGGCATAGTGGATAAGGAGCTTGAAAGGTTGCTTGAGGGAAGTGGTTCGAGTAGAATGGAAAGGATATTGAGGATTTTATTTTTGTACATTCTAGCATTAATGGACGGTCAAACTTTATTTATGATAGGTTGGACTCTTAACTTTTGGTAAGTTGAATATTGGTTTATGGAAAGCTTGAAATTGGGGATAAGAATCTTAAGGTTATGGTATGATGAGGGGACAAAAGGCATGAAATATGGAGGATGTTTTGGAAACTTTGTCATGGCTTTAGTGCATGTATGTGGACGGCTTCTTGGGCTATGGGGGTTGGCTTAAGTTTTGTGAGTGAATAGGAGGAAATAGGGAGAAAATTAGGAGTATGTTTAATTCAAAAATTGTTGACAAGAAGCTTGAATGTTGGAGAATGTTTTGGAAACTCTTTGATGGCCTTTAGTCCACGTATTTGGACGGTTTTGGAGCTTAGGGGGGGAGTGACCGAATTTTGTATTGTTGATTTCTAGTTGGTGCCAAAATTTCTTTTGGTTATTGGTCATATTCGGTTAGTTAGGAAATACTTTGCATTTCTTGTTTTGAGCCATATCAAATCCCTTTTGAACTTTACCAATTTTTCTCTTGAGTGCACCAAAATGTATCAAAACCGAATGTCCTTTAGTGTTTGTTGTTTTTCTTCATAGGCATTTGGCCGAAACCATTTGGAACTTCCCTCTCTTCTTTCAATTCTTTATAGCCGAAAAGAACCTCTATTGGTTCTCATCTTTCTTTTCTTTACTTCTCATATTTGTTAACACTTACAAATCTTCTTTTACTCTCTTTTGGCCGAACGTCTTTCTTCCCCAAATTCTCTTTTCTTTTCTTCCATTGTTGCTTAAGCCGAATCCTCCCTCTCTTATTTCTATTTTCTTTGCTACTCACATACTTCATTTCTTTCTAGCCACAAATCAATTGCTTTCTTCTTTCAAAACCATAGCCGAAACTTCTTACTTCATTCTTGATTTGACTTGGCCGAATATCAATAAGGGAAGGATTTCATTTGGTTTTCTTCAATCGGTTTTGGAAGATAGACTCCTCGGGACTTTGGATGCAATCGTTCTAAGCCTCAAATCTTTGACAATCGTTTTGGGTAAACCAATAGGTAAGATTTGTTATTTCATTCGATAACCCTTCGGGATTTGTTGGTGTGGCTGAATGGCCTTGTTTATAGTTTTGTGGCATGGCCGAATGTTCTTAGTGCCATAAAAAGGTAAGAGACCAAATCGGCTTTAAGGGAGAAGGAAGAACCACGTTTCGAGATCGTGTTAGAATCGAGTAGTTCGGGATTTCACTATTAGGCAGGTGTGTAGTTAGCCTACCGTTTTCCGGGTATTTGTGTTATATCTGTATGTATTAAATATGTGCTAACTTGTGCAAAGGAAATTGTGATACGGATACCCTCAAGGGGTATGTCGATAATTCGGTAAGTACCAAGTCTGATAAAAAGTGATTTCTAATATGAATATGTGATAATATGCTTGATGAACATGCTCATGCATCACTATTTTATGTCATTATGGAATGTTGCATGTGCATGGGTTGGGATATGATATGAAAGAAGGTACGGGTGTACTTCGAGTACGTGGTTTGATGTTAGCCTTGAGCTATATTGTGGATTGACGTTGACTAAGGTCACGTTGTGGATTAATTGCGATTTAGTTCGCGTGGTTTGATGAGTGGCTGTGTGCCTCATCGTGGTTGATATCGGCTATGTGCCATATCGTGGTTGATGAGTGACTTTGTGTCCCATCATGGTTTTGGTGTTAGCTACGGCTACATCGTGGATTGGCGCTGACTGAGGTCGCGTTGTGGATTATTGTGCTTAATTGCACGTGGACGGCATTGATTGCCTTTTGGAGTAAAAAGGAGAGGGTGATTTGATAATCCCCTGGTGTGTGGTGGCTGGATACGGGGGTGTGTAGAGGATGGACCTAGGTTGGGTTGGGTGCACTTTGCATAATCTCAATGAATACGTGAATTAATGTGAAAATGGGCCAAGCCCAGTTTATAAATGTGGATCAGTGTGGAAATGGGTTAAGCCCGATATGTGGAATTATGGGGTTCATTACCCTGTTACCTGATATGTGATATGAATGTGGGCCAAGCCCAGAATGTGGTAATATGTGAATATGCATTTTGTTATCTGATATATATGGGTTAATATGTGGTTAACATGTGGGTGGAATTCAGTGGATTAATTACACACTGAGTCTGTGTGACTCACCCAATTTTTCTCAAACCTTTCAGGTGATGCTCGGACCGGGTTGGAGTGGATACGAGGTGGCCCATGCAAAAGAGGATTTTCTTTATACAATTTATGTTTCAGTATTTTAAGTATTTAATTATTGTAATAAGGGTCATTTTAAGTATTTAAGGATTTTTATTATGTTTTAAGTTAAATTGTCGATTATATTATTATTTGAAAATGTTTTATTTTAAACAACTTAATTTTTATTTGAAATTATAATTACACAATGTTTTAGTAAAGACAACAAATCTTTTATGTTTCAAACTCTAAGTCAAAAGTTTTTCAAACGTTTTCCGCAGTGGCATTTCAAATTCGGTCACACAAATGGGCCGGGTTTGGGGTGTTACAAACAAGGTCATTTTCAAAATTCCTCCTATACATGCCTTTATCTAAATTAATGCAAACTAAGGAGTACCCAAAATAGTTGATAGTGTGGCCGACTTTCTTGACGATCCCGATGAGCTTGTAGCTTGAACTTAATCTATAAAACAAAGGAGAACAATTCACACAAATAAGCTTACTAGCTTAGTAAGTCCTAAGTTCATGATAATACATCATTTAAACATTTAAACCTTTAAATCATTCAACTTATAGTATTGTACATAAACAATTAAGTATATTACTTATACAAGGCCGAATACTAGTAGTTCATTAACCCAAGTAAATTAGACTTCATTTCCTTCAACCTACATCTTTTTGAAGCTCAAATAAGTATATCGCAAGAATTACATGCTCCAAATCGTATAAGTGCCGCACTCCTATCAACCATGTTATCGCACTTATACTTGAAAGCCGAATTTCCATAATAGTACATTAAACTCAATTTCAATCATATGATACTCACACACATCCATTTTAACCTCAAACATACATAACATAGTTCTCATAGTATTAGCTTGACTCAAGTAATATTAACATAACATACCTTACATGCTTACCTGAGCCGTTAGCTAGATACATTAATTAAGGTTTGCCTTGAATAATATTCGATTCTCCTTTATAAAACACATCACCGGCATCAAGCCTGCTAGGCGGTAAAGCCTGATAAGTAACACCGGCACCGGCAAAGCCCCTATCTGTCAACTCTTGCAACTGTGCTTTCAACTCTTTTAACTCGGTAGGTGCCATCCGATATGGAGCTATCAAAATCGGAGTCGTTCCCGGTACTAATTCAATGCCGAACTCAATCTCTCGTACTGGTGGTAACCCCGGTAGTTCTTCAGGAAACACATCTGGGTATTCACACACAACCGATACAGATTCAATCTGCTTCTCGGACAATTTATTATCCAGTACATAAGCCAAATAAGCTTCGCACCCTTTTCTCACATACTTCCGGGCTAACATCGAAGATATTACTATAGGAAACTCATTTGCATCACTAGATTTAATTCTGATGGTCTCACCGTTTGGGCATCTCAAATCAATAAGCTTTCTTTTACAATTCACTACTGCCTCGTGTGAAGTTAACCAGTCCATACCCAAAATTATATCAAACTCGTCAAAGGGCAACAACATTAAATCGGCTGGAAAGCAATAATCCCGAATCATCAATGGGCAACCCTACACACTTTATTAACAAGCACACATCTACCCAAAGGGTTGGACACACGAATCACAAATTCGGTAGACTCAACTAGCAGAGTCTTACCTAATACTAAAGTTTCACACACATATGAATTAGTCGAACCAGGATCAATTAGTGCAATCACAGTAGTATCATAAAGGGTGAAAGTACCGGTAATGACGTCGGGGAGGAAGCATCCTCTCTGGCTCTTGCAGCATAAGCTCTAGCTGGAGCTCTAGCCTCAAATCGAACTGTAGTGTTCTTCGTTCCTTTCTGACTACCACCCACATTGCCTGAATGTCTGGGTGGTCTGCCTCGCACTGACGTGTTGCTCGGCTTAATGTTCTGAACTGTATTCTGCTCAGCTAACATCGGACATAAAATGATCTGACGATCCACATTTAAAGCAAGACCGATCATGAAATCTACAACTCCCAGAATGCCATTTCCCACAGTGCTTGCATTCAACTCGATTCTGTGGAACGTTACCAACACTGGCCATCGAGGTAGCTCGGGAGCCTGCCAGAGGTCGATCACGACTATGTAAATCTGAAGTAGCTTTATGTCGACTGTGTTCATCTCTGAACTTCTTGGATGTGGGATGGAAGGTCTTACTCGAAGATCTTTTACGAATATCTCTAGCTTCTGTCTCAGCCTTTCTTTTCTCCTTCCCAAGCTCTTCAGCTTTGCAAGCTCGCTCAACTAGTGTCACAAACTCTTGAATTTCAAGAATACCAACAAACATTTTTATATCTTCATTCAGGCCATCTTCAAATCTTTTGCACATAATAGCTTCAGTAGAAACACACTCTCTAGCATATCTGCTGAGCCTGACAAATTTTCGTTCGTATTCTGTCACGGTCATTCGCCCCTGTTTCAGTTCAAGAAATTCTTTTCGTTTTTGATCAACGAATCTTTGACTGATATATTTCTTGCGGAATTCATTCTGGAAGAAATCCCATGTCACTTTTTCTTTCGGAACTACTGATACTAGTGTATTCCACCAGTGATATGCAGTGTCCCGTAGTAAAGATATAGCACACTTCAGGCATTCATCTGGAGCACAAGATAGCTCATCAAGTACCCGAATAGTGTTATCAAGCCACATTTCGGCTCGCTCTGCGTCATCATTATCATTGGCTTTAAATTCTTCGGCCCCAAATTTCCAAATTTTATCAACTGGCGGCCTACTAGATCTCATCGGATCGATCATTGGGGGTGCTGAAGGAATCGGAGTTGAATTATTCGGGGGTGGAGGTTGGTGTACAGCCAGGTTAGTCTGAAGGAACTGGGTAAACCACTCGTTCATCATGTGATAGAAGGCTTGTTTAGTCTCCCCCTCGTAACTACCCGAAACAGGTCGAGAGTCTACCGGCACTGATCCGTGTGCACGGTCAGGCGCTACACTCTCTACATCATCCGCTACGGCTCTTTCAGGATCAGTGTCTATTTGCTATATAAAACACAGTTCAGACTGTCAGAAGTCACCACACTATCAATATATGATAAAGGCATGTATAGCTAGACTCACACGTGCTACGGTAGTCCTAGAATCGACTAAACCGTAGCTCTGATACCAATCAAATGTAACACCCCTAACCCGTGTCCGTCGCCGGATTGGGGTTGAGGGGCATTACTACACTAACTCATTTATGAAATGGACTTCAGTTGGATTTAAGTACAAACAATGCAATCATTTCCATAATATAAGATTTACAACCAATTAAAATAAAAAAAAAAATTAAAAGTATGACGAGTTGTATTATCCGTCCTTAATACACGCGGATGGTGGAATCACATAATTTAAACATTCACTAATCAATTACTAATCAATATATATATATATATATATATACACACTTACTAAACCAGACAAAGCATCTCAATAAAAATGTTATACTTATTTTTTTCCATAGATATGTTTGAACCAAGCACACAATATTTATTCGTTAGGTACAAATGAAATTCCAACTCAAATATAACATCCAAAAACATTTTCTACTTAATACTATGTATCGCCGAATACATAACCATTGAGATTAATCCTCTTCTTTTTATTATTATCTTTTTATAATGCACATTCAAGTAAAACATGCATATTTAATATAATAAGTATTACACAACTAAACATATTACACCTAGGTGCCGTGACAACCTATATATATATATATACATAAATGCAATATACCTAGATTAAAAACCGAATATGCTCAAACAAAATTTCTAATATTTTTGCATCATAATAATATACTCATAAGCATTTCTAAATTATCAAACCATGTATCTGCACACCCGCAAACATAGAACTAAAGCCATTTTCGTATGGCTATAATACATGTAACATTAATGTTTTCACTCAAACAAGGTCATTTTCAAAATTCCTCCTATACATGCCTTTATCTAAATTAATGCAAACTAAGGAGTACCCAAAATAGTTGATAGTGTGGCCGACTTTCTTGACGATCCCGATGAGCTTGTAGCTTGAACTTAATCTATAAAACAAAGGAGAACAATTCACACAAATAAGCTTACTAGCTTAGTAAGTCCTAAGTTCATGATAATACATCATTTAAACATTTAAACCTTTAAATCATTCAACTTATAGTATTGTACATAAACAATTAAGTATATTACTTATACAAGGCCGAATACTAGTAGTTCATTAACCCAAGTAAATTAGGCTTCATTTCCTTCAACCTACATCTCTTTGAAGCTCAAATAAGTATATCGCAAGAATTACATGCTCCAAATCGTATAAGTGCCGCACTCCTATCAACCATGTTATCGCATTGAAATTTCCTTTATTCTTAGCATTTATACTTGAAAGCCGAATTTCCATAATAGTACATTAAACTCAATTTCAATCATATGATACTGACACACATCCATTTTAACCTCAAACATACATAACATAGTTCTCATAGTATTAGCTTGACTCAAGTAATATTAACATAACATACCTTACATGCTTACCTGAGCCGTTAGCTAGATACATTAATTAAGGTTTGCCTTGAATAATATTCGATTCTCCTTTATAAAACAAATCACCGGCATCAAGCCTGCTAGGCGGTAAAGCCCGATAAGTAACACCGGCACGAGGCCTGCTAGGCTCAGAGCCCGAAAGTAGTCACTGGCACTAGGCCTGCTAGGCTTAAAGCCTGAAATAAATCACCGGCACTAGGCCTGCTAGGCTTAAAGCCCGAAACACATCAATGTGTTCAATCATTTCACACACCTTTCATAACTGTATTACATATCCAATTCAACTAAGCTTATTTACTTTAACAACTAAAATCATTACGTCATCGTACAATTCCACGAATCGCATCGAGGCACTTATTCATATTACGATATCAAACTATGTAATTAATCTAATACACTTATATACATTCGGCTATGGCATATTTATAGACTAAAATTTATCAAACATTGTCATATAATATGTTCATAAATAATTATTTAATATAATTCAGTTTAAGGACTTACCTTAGAAGTCGATAGATTTGAAATTTTCGGCTATTCGTTCACCTTAGCCTTTCCCCAATCTAGTTCTTTCTCTTTTTGTTCCCGATCTATGAAATGCCAAATAATTTTTGTTCACATTCATTCTATCTATTTGCTTAAACTCAAAAATACACATAATTTAATTTAGAAACCTAAGAACCGAATTTCCTCCTTCATTTGTTTAATTAAATCAATAATCACATAAAAATTTAAGCATTCAACCTTGACCGATTACACTACTCCACAATTTCTATTTATAAAAATATGTATACCCAAACAATTAAGGAAGAAAAAGACCACATATGGCCATCTCAATATTCGGCCAAACATAAGAGCATGTCAATATGATTAAGTTGCAACAATCTCACTTAGCAATCCTACAAACTTAAGTTACTACTCTCCATTTCATCATATTTTCTATCCTTATTCATCTCACATACCTTAATACAACCATTAAACAACCCCCCTATCGCCGAAACTCAACATGCATAATATCAACAAATTTCTACTTGTTTTCAATAATGATCAAAGAAATCAACCCAATTCCCATATAGATTATTAAGTTAAAGTTCAAACTCCTACCTTGCCTAGCACATGCAAATGGCCGAATGGAGAAGATGAATTTTCTCCTCTTTTTGAAGGTGAATTCGGGAAGAAGATGAATGAGGGAAGAGAAAATAATTTCCTTTTTGTTTAATCAATTAACACATATTATAGCATGCTTATAATATAATAATACTTTAATTATAATATACTAAGAAAATATAATATTCATAGCATGCTTACCGTCCACTATATTCAAAATATGGGGAATTTGACATGAAAATCCTTAAGTTTAATAAACAATTCACTTTACCCTTCTAATTTCATGCTCACTACTTTTGTCACCTTAGCAACTTAATCCTTTTTGTTAAATTAACACTCAAACGATTAAATTTTTCTACGAGACTTTCACACACATCAATTCACATATAATAAACATAGAATATAATATTAAAATATTTATCAGGCTCGGATTCGTGGTCCCAAAACCACCGTTCCGATTAGGGTCAAAATTGGTCTATTACAAATAGGGGTTTTAATTAGAAAGAGATTTCAATTAATCAACCTAGGGTTAGTTGTTTTTAGTCTTGAAAGAGATATTAACATAAATCAGGGATTTCTATGGATTAAGTCAAGTGAATCAATCATATGAATCAAAAGTAATAAGTGAAGTCTAGGTGGATTCTTCCTTGGGTATTGCCTTTATCATATAAGTTGTCTAAAAGTATTTTCCTAATTCATTCTTTGTCGTGCTTTTAATTAAGTTTTAGTTTAAAAGAAATCACTCCAATTTTAAGGCTAGATAATAGAAAAATAGTAGTTACTAGTACTCTTGGTCTTTGTGGATACGATATTTTCGGTCTTACCATTACTATATAACAATAGGTGCACTTGCCTTTATTGTGATCATAGTTACTTAGAGACACGTCAATAATTCTCACGATAGATTAAAATTTTTTGGAAAAAGTACAAAAATGATTATTAAACTATTGATTTCATTATATTTTGATCATTCAATTATTAATTTTTTTTAATTTAATCATTAAACTTTTCAAAATTAAATATTTTAGTCACTCTCCTTTTATTTGTTGTTAGATAAGTGACAGAATGATGTAGTGGGTTTTTTAAATTGATCTAATAATAAATTTAGCCCTCTAATGTTTACGTATTCTATTAATTTGATCCAAAATATAAAAAAAAATTAGCCCTCATTTTATCTGTTTTTAATTGTTAACTTTTTTTCAAAAGTAATCATGTAACGCCCCGAATTTGGGCCTAGTAAAATTAGGCCTAATGGGCCTTGGGCATGGGAGTGTTTAAAATTTTTGAGAATAAGAGAACAGCACTAACCAAGTTGTAACGCCCCAAAATCCTGAAACTTTAAATTTCTCTGCATTGAGGTTGGTATGTATGATTAGCACTTAGAATATTAATTTTAAGGTATTATAGGGATTATTTGAAGTCTTAGAGATAGGGAAAACCATAGGGAAAAATTTATTTTTCTTGCTTTAGTGGACCCTAGTCTTAGGCATTAGGCCTCTTAAGCAGATTAAGAGAAAATAGGACACAAATGGGCTTATGGTCCAGTGTCAAGTGGCATCACTTAGGGAGCTATAAGGTGGCGTGATTGCTAGTTGAGGAGGTCCAAGGTTCGATCATTAGGAGTGGTATTTTTGGAGTGTTTTATTTTGCATAGGTGGAAGACCAGAGTTGTGTTGAATATGAACTCTTGTGTTGGAGTGTTTGAGTGGTAAGGGGAACTGATAATGGAGGAAATTTCGGATAAGGATAAGGTGTTATCAGGGAGGAAAGTTAGGGATGAGGAGGGGGAAGAATTGGTACCGAATGGGACTCTGGGGGGAAGGCATTTTCGGCTTGTAGCTATCAAAGGAGAGTACCGAATCCTGAGAAGGGTTCTTTGTGTTGCCATTATTCTTTTTCTTTCTTTTCTTCCCCTCAATCGGTTCCTCCCATAGCCAAATTCTCCCATTGCCGAAATCTCCCTTTGTGCCGCATTCTTTTGAAGGGCTCTTTCGGTTTTCAATACTTTTCTCTTCTTTCCCATAGCCGAAATCTCTCATTGCCAAATTACCACCATCTTTTTCCTTGCCAAAATTCCTATTAGTGTCGAATCTTTGTGGTTGTTCCTCCATCATAAATTGATTGTTACATACTCTCAGTCAAGTGTTAAAAGCCAGATCTAGTTAATAGCTATCTAGGCCGCAAGTTCGAAAGGGGATTTGGTAAGTATTCGGTTATTCTCTTTTGTACCTTTTACTAAAAGCCGAAAGGCTGTCTAACTGTCCTGTCGTTGACTCTGTGATAACAAGGATAAGGTTCAAAGATCGCAAGCGTGGTAAGATCGTTAGCAAGGGTAAGTGTACTCAACTCGATTGTGGTTTAAGTGAATGGCCGAATGTGTGTATGATCTATAGGGGTGACTTGTGTGGGTTATGAGTCACTCGAATTTTGATGGTGTATGCGTGAGTGTAGATCTAGGGGATACTCCTGATTAGTAGCTAAGGAAGGGCTATTAGAACCCGGTGGCACACGATAAGGTTACGGTAAGGCTTCGTCTGTTGGTAGATATTTTGATTAAGTATGGGTGATTGATTGAAGGTTGGTTGGTTGTAGGTTCAAGACCAATGATAGTAAAGCACGTTGCAATAACCAAGTGTGTACAAACACTACACACACATGAAATTGGCAATGCCGAAAAACCGGAAAGCTGAAAGTGGCTAAATGGGCCCGGTGGGCCCTGAGGCTAAGTTTTGTTTGGTTGGTTATATGAATTGAGTTAGTCATGCATGTTGCATGATCTGGAATTGTTTTGGGCCTGATAAGCCATATGGATGAGATTTGGGCCTAATGGGCCTTAAGGATGTGATTTGGGCTTGATGGGCTTTATGGGGACGTAGATAAGTATGCTAGGGTTTAATGGACTTTACGCCTAATTCTAAACAACTTTTAAACCGCATAAGACTTAATCTAATAATTAAACATGTAAGTCGACAAGTCCCTGGGTTAGAGTGTGGCAATGGACATATGCATGTCTAGGATTGGATCTAAGGAGATCTTGGTACTTAAGCGGTCCTAGTGGCCCACCTCCTCTTCTCTGGAATCCTACCTGATGCATAGTGTCTGTTCACTTTAGCTGCAAGGACTTGTTAATGGGCAAAAGTTCATAGCTAAAACTCGAGAGGGACCAAAATACCCTTAGATTTGCAAAATTACCAGAATTCCCCTGATTTACAAAATTGCCAAGGTACCCTTAGTTTGTAAAATTACCAAAATACCCTTAGTCTGGAAAATTACCAAAATACCCTGGGTTTGCAAAATTACCAAAATATCCTGACTTGTAAAATTACCAAAATAACCCTGATTTGCAAAGTTACTGAAATACCCCCTGTAGGGTAGATTTACGGAAATACCCATGGGTAGTGAAATGACTAGAATACCGCTAGGTGCTTATTGTGTGAAATGTGTATGTTGCATTCATGAAATATATGTTGCACTTGGGTGGGTTATGATGATACGGAGGAAGATTTGAGGATCGCATAGTAGCTTGACAACCGTGAATCCACCGGTGGCTTTAAGTCCATTATAGCAGCTTTGCTGCAACGTTTGAGTAGTGTCGTTGCTGGTGCTACCTTTGGAGTGTAGGGATGGGTGGGTTGATATTTATATCCCCACAGGAGTGCAGGGTTGAAAGGAAAATGGAGTGTAGGGTTGGATTTGGGATAGGTGCATTGCATTCATGTGATACTGATGTGATATGAGGTCATTATGGGCTAAGGCCCAAGACCACCGTTTTTTATAGGGCTTAGGCCCAATGTGATAATTGTATGTTGATTGGATTACTAAGGGTCATACACACTGAGTTTCAAAACTCACACCCTTTTTATTAAATGTTTCAAGTGATCCTCAATAGATGGCTCGACGTGGGAGAGGACTAGGAGATGGCCACATTACAAGATACTTAGAAGTGTTGTTCATTTGTTTCAAAAGACATGATTTTAATTACTTTACTTTCGTTGGATGTAATAAGGCCTTGTAATCCGATTTGACTTTGGATTTTGAGTTTTGTTGTTTCAACTGTTTACTTAGTTATTAAACCAGAGTAAATTTCTTATGTTTAAACATGGCTTCCGAAATACTTTAAATAATGAAATGGGCTTTTATCATTACTTAACAAGATGGTCAAGGATTTTTTGTCTTTTAGGCCTTAAACTTTAACTTAGCAAAATTGTTTTGAATTGTGCCTTGAATTGACATTCCCGAATTCAGCCATAACGTCTGGGCCGGGTCTGGGGGTGTTACAAATCATATTTGAGTAACTCATATTTTTTAACATGAACATAAATATACGTTTGACTAATCAATTTAGCGAGTACCGCAGCAGCACTCGCCTTTCATATTATTGGAAAATATATCTACAATCACATCATCTTGAAAGTTCTAACACGGAAGCAGCGATGTACAAAAGCCTTGTTTAGAAAACCAACCCAACCCAACCAGACATGCATAACTCTCAACTCAAATTGCAAACTACATGTAACACCCCTAACCCGTAACCGTCGCCGGATTAGGGTTAAGAGGTATTACCCATCATTTCGAAACATTTAATTTCATTTCACATATAATCATAGCAATTCACATTCATATAGTCCCTTAATTAGGTCTACGAGACCTTAAACACATGTTAGAAAGGGGTCGGGACTAAACCAAACACATACGAAAATTTCTGAAATTTAAACATTTTTCAAAGCTACAAGGTCACACGCCCGTGTGGGTAGGCCGTGTGAGGCACACGGCCTCGGACACGCCCATGTGTCCAAGTCGTGGCAAAACAGGGCATACATACTGACTTGTCCACACAGCCTGAGACACGCTCGTGTGTCTCACCCGTGGTCGACACTGACTTGCACCAACGGCCAGTCACACGCCCGTGTGATTAGCCCGTGTGCGAGCCTGACTTGTTTCAATTTGTAAATTCGAATGACACGGTCGAGCCACATGCCCGTGTGCTCAACCGTGTGGGCAGTTATAGGCCATTTGCAAGGCCAATTTGCCACCCACACTTTGGGTCACACCTACAAGCATCAAACCATATGCATTTATACCTCAAATGAAAACTAAAACATACCAATATATGCATCATATAATCATCAATCACACCATTTATTTCCATACTCAACTTCAACTCAATTAAGTCCATCTAAAATACTAATTTCACATCCTAAATCATATAATCTATTCATCATTCATTCCTTACCAATTCTATCATAAAACATACCATTTCCTTCTTAATAATTTATACCATAATGATCACTCACATAGAACATACACATACACATATAAGTCATTCCTTTTCACATGTTCAAAACATAAATCAACTATCAAACTACCAAGCCAAATCACATGGCAAGACTTATACACTTCAAAACATTCCTTAATCACTAGCCTATACATGCCATATACCAAACATATACAACTTCCAAGAGTACCAAAACAGTTAGCCGATAGTGTGATTGAGTCGCTGACAATCCTCGGATCTGAGCTAGCTTTAAATACACTGTAATACAGATAAACACTTCACACAGTAAGCATTAAAGCTTAGTAAGTTCGTTATATAATACATTTAACTCAATGATTCAAAATTAATATACAAAATAAACCATCACATAGAATATTTCACAAGAATGCACAATCTCATCCATATTCAACTCTCACATAACCATCCATTCATCTAATACCAAAGTCATCAACCACATAGGTTTCATACATACCTTTGCCAACACTCAGTTAACGGACACTTTTGCTACTCAATACTCAAGACCACAACTTCGATCAATCTTCAGTAGTCATTCGATTTACTCGCACACTTAGAGCCAAAGTTTTAACCGAAGCTTTCATATCATCGCACACTTAGTGCCTTTACATTAAAGCAAATTTAACTCGATATCGCACACACAGTGCCAACCAATATAGCTGAGGCTTCTTTTATTTCACACACACAGTGCTATTCACCCCTGTTTCAATTCTAATTATGCACACTTAGTGCCACATATCTCCAATCCACATATATAGCATTTCTAATTTATCAACCACATATTCATTCATTTCATAACATGTGAATATAATCTAAACGATTCGTATTATACACGAACTTACCTCAGACATCGAAATAACAAAACAAGTCGACTAATCGAGCACTTTATCTTTACCTCGATCTCAATCCAAATCTCTCTTTTCTTGATCTATACATATCCAAATTTAGCTCATTCAATCACCAAATCATTCAATTTAGTCCAAACACATATATTTAGGGCATTTTACAAAATAGCCCTTACATTTTAACATTTCGACACTTAAGTTCCTATTTCATAAAATAATCAAATTCACATAATTTCTTTTCACACATGCCTAGCCAAATTTTCCATATGTTCATACAAGCCCACATATTTCATTTATTTCACATTTTAGTCCTCCCATTTCTCATTTTCACAATTTATCCCAAAATAGCCAATTTCATCAAAAATTCAAAGACAAACTATGTTAACCCAACATTAAACTTTCATATTCCACCAATTATCAACATAAAGCTCACATATTCATCAATGGCGCATCTCAAAATCTTCATCAAATTCTAAAATTAAATCATGGGTTTGATAGAACACAAAGCAACGATTACAAAAACGTAGAAATTATCAAAAACCGAACAAAAACTAACCTGGAATCAACCTAGTTGTTAGCCGAATATTCAAGAGCTTCAAACCCCCTTTTTCTTTTCTATTTCCGGTGAAGATAATTAAAGATGAGCATTATTTCATCCATTTGTTTTATTTAATACACATTAATAGTCTTTTTACCATTTTGCCCTTTTATTATTTCATTTAAATTTCCACTAACTATGTCCATTCTTGTCATTTAAAGCATTCAATGGTTTAATAACAACATAAGGACCTTTCATGTAATAAGCCATGCCATTTAAGCACTTTAACAATCAGCACACAGCTTTTGCATTTTATGCGATTAAGTCCTTTTTCATAATTCAACACACAATCAATAAAATTTTTGCACAGAATTTTCACACATGCTCAATCACATACTATAAACACCAAAAATAATATTAAAATATTTTTTTGACCTCAGATTTGTGGTCCCGAAACCACTATTTTGACTATGGTCTAAACCGAGCTGTTACACTACATATCCATATCAACAACTGAGCATAGGAAATCAACTCAGATGTCTCTAGCTTCAATCAACGCAAGCAGCATTTTCTAAGTCTCCAAAAGTATCTCCAGCAATAGCTTTTTCCAGGGTCACATTATTTCTTCGATGATATTCCTCCTTAATACGTACTATGTCTACCTCCGCCTGAGTGGAAACCACTCTAGTAAGAACTCTTTCATCTGTTCTCTTCTTATTGATGGCTTCTGGTAAAGCCTTATTGAAATAATTCTTAAGGACGATCAATCACTTGATTACAACTCTTCGTGTTAAGTATGACTCCTATTTTAGTCAAATTTGAGAAATAATCTTCTAGTTAAACCCTGTTTATTTGTTTCAATCAAATATTGATTAGTTTAGATTATCTTATTATTATTTGACCTATGAATTTAGCCTATAAATAGGCTCTTTTACAACCTTAGAAAATACACCCATTAGAGATTAGAACTCATAACACATTTAAAGAATTTTGTGCTTACGATTTAAGGGTTTTCTATTTTTGGGTTTTCGGGGTTTAGTTTTTATCTCCATCTTTTGTACTCTTCGTTCTTTTCTCATTATAGTAAAATTATCTTTACCTGTGGTTTTTTATCCTCTTTGGATGGGTTTTTCCACGTTAAATTTGTGTGTTCAATTTCTCAATTTCTTCCGCTATTTTTTTTACTTGTTGCTTCATCGGGTCGATCCTAACAAGTGGTATCATAGCTAGTTTAATTTTCATAGATCAGTCCATTCAAATATGGCAGCAACAAGGTTTGAAATTGAGAATTTTGATGGTGAGACAAATTTCAATCTGTGGCAAGTTCGATTGATGGCAATTCTAGTTCAAACCGGCTTGAAAAAGGTTGTTACTGGGAAAAAGCTTGAGAATCTAAATCAAACAGAATGGGAAGAGCTTGATGAAAAGGCCTTGTCTACAATCCAGTTGTGCCTCGCAAATACGGTATTGTAGGAGGTATTGATGGAGAAAACCTCATCCACCTTATGGAAAAGGTTAGAAACTCTTTATGCGACTAAATCTCCCGCTAATCGTTTAATGTTGAAACAACATTTATTTACATTTCGCATGGACGAAGGTGAGCTTCTTAGAGATCACATCAGTCAATTCATTACTCTTTTAAATGATTTAAAGAATGTTGAGGTTTAGATTGACGATGAAGATCAGGCTATGCTATTATTGTGCTCTTTACCCCTTCATACAAGTCTTTCAGGGAGACCCTGATTTATGGTAGAGACAAGCTCCCGTTCGAAGTTGTGAAGGGTCATTTGTTGAGTAGAGACAAACTTGACAATGAGATTGTTTTGGATAGCAAGGCAGATAGGCTAACTTCCATTTTGGTAGCATCAAAGAAACAAGACAAAAGCTGTCGTTATTGTAAAAAGTTAGGTCACGTCAAAGCAGATCGTTATAAAATGCGAAATAAAAGAGCTGCTGAGAGTAACGAGGAAAATGTAGTTGGTGCTAATTTGGCCGATGAAAGCGGTGATGATTTCTTATTTGTGTCAACGAGTGATAACTCCAAGCTCACGTCCAAGTGGATCCTAGATTCGGGATGCTCTTTCCACATGTGTCCTAATAGAGAATGGCTCTCCATATACAGTTCCATTGAAGCTGGAGTTGTGCACATGGGAAACGATTCATCTAGTAAGGTAATTGGTATTACTGTTAAAATTAGGATACACGATGGGACGATTAGGGCATTGTCAGATGTCAGCTATGTACCTAATTTATCAAAGAATCTCATCTCATTGAGTATTTTAGACTTGAAAGGATGTAGAATCAACATCGAGTCGAGCGGCATTAAAGTATCTCGTGGAGCTCTCGTTTTGTTAAAAGGTAAAAGAACTGGCAGTCTTTATATTCTGGAAGGTTCTGCAGTGACCGGTGAAACCGAATGTCCCTCGTCCGTTACAAAGTCAAAGTTAACTCGTTTGGAGCGGAGGCAACTTGGTCATGAGAGGGAAAAAGGTATGACCGTTTCGTTAAAGATAGGTTCTCTTTTGGATGCATGTTTTGAAAAGTTAGGGCACTGTGTTCGTGAAAATCAAACCAGGGTTAGTTTTGAATTGGCAGTGTACAAGTTGAAGGCTAGAAGTCTTCTAGTTTTTAAGCACAGATTCGACTCAGTTAATTCCCTACATGGTTCAAGATAGGCTCGTGACAGGCTTTGGCAAAGATGGCATTGTGGAAATATGAGTCAAGGTGGAGATTTGTTAAGTATGACTCCTATTTCAGTCAAATTTGAGAAATAATCTTCTAGTTAAACCCTGTTTATTTGTTTCAATCAAACACTTATTTGTTTAGATTATTTTATTATTATTTAACCTATGAATTTAGCCTATAAATAGACTCTTTTACAACCTTAGAAAATACACCCATTAGAGATTAGAACTCATAACACATTTAGAGAATTTTGTGTTTACATTTTGAGGGTACTCTGTTTTTGGGTTTTCAGGGTTTAGTTTTTATCTCCATCTTTTGTACTCTTCGTTATTTTATCGTTATAGTAAAATTATCTTTGCCTGTGGGTTTTTTATCCTCTTTGGAGAGGTTTTTCCACATTAAATTTGTATATTGAATTTCTCAATTTTTCCGCTATTTTTTTACTTGTTGCTTAATCGGGTCTATCCTAACAAGTGGTATCAGAGCTAGTTCAACTTTCATAAATCAGTCCATTCAGATATGGCAGCAACAAGGTTTGAAATTGAGAAGTTCGATGGGGAGACAAATTTCAATCTGTGGCAAGTTCGATTGATGGCAATTCTAGTTCAAACCGGCTTGAAAAAGGTTATTACTGGGAAAAAGCTTGAGAATCTAAATCAAACAGAATGGGAAGAGCTTGATGAAAAAGCATTGTCTGCAATCAAGTTGTGCCTCGCAAATACGGTATTGCTGGAGGTATTGATAGAGAAAACCTCATCCGCCTTGTGGAAAAGGTTAGAAACTCTTTATGCGACTAAGTCTCTACCTAATCGTTTAATGTTGAAACAACGTTTATTTACGTTTCAAATGAACGAAGGTGAGCTTCTTAGGAATCACATCAGTCAATTCATTACTCTTTTAAATGATTTAAAGAATGTTGAGGTTCAGATTGACGATAAAGATTAGGCTATGCTATTATTGTGCTCTTTACCCCTTCATACAAGTCTTTCAGGGAGACCCTGATTTATGGTAGAAACAAACTCCCATTCGAATATGTGAAGGGTCTTTTATTGAGTAGAGACAAACTTGACAATGAGTTTTTTTTTGGATAGCAAGGCAGATAGGCTAACTTCCATTTTGGTAGCATCAAAGAAACGAGACAAAAGCTGTCATTATTATAAAAAGTTAGGTCACGTCAAAGCAGATTGTTATAAACTGCGAAACAAAAGAGCTGCTGAGAGTAACGAGAAAAATGTAGTTAGTGCTAATTTGGCTGATGAAAGCGGTGATGATTTCTTGTTTGTGTCAATGAGCGATAACTCCAAGCTCACGTCCGAGTGGATCCTAGATTCGGGATACTCTTTCCACATGTATCCCAATAGGGAATGGCTTTCCACATACAGTTCCATTGAAGGTGGAGTTGTGCACATGGGAAACAATTCATCTAGTAAGGTAATTGGTATTGGTACTGTTAAAATTGGGATACACGATGAGCCGATTAGGACATTCTCAGATGTCAGGTATGTACTTGATTTACAAAAGAATCTCATCTCATTGAGTATTTTAGTCTTGAAAGGATGTAAAATCAACATCGAGTCGAGCGGCATTAAAGTATCTCGTGGAGCTCTCGTTTTGTTAAAAGGTAAAAGAACTGGCAGCCTTTATATTCTGGAAGGTTCTACAGTGGCCGGTGAAACCGAATGTCCCTCGTCCGTTACTGAGTCGAAGTTAACTCGTTTGGAGCGGAGGCAACTTGGTCATAAGAGGGAAAAAGGTATGACCGTTTCGTTAAAGATAGGTTCTCTTTTGGATACATGTTTTGAAAAGTTAGGGCATTGTGTTCGTGAAAATCAAACCCGGGTTAGTTCTGATTTGGTAGTGTATAAGTCGAAGGCTAGAAGTCTTCCAGTTTCTAAGCACAAATTCGACTCAGTTAATTCCTTACATGGTTCAAGATAGGCTCGTGACAGGCTTTGGAAAAGATGGCGTTGTGGAAATTTGAGTCAAGGTGGAGATTTGTTAAGTATGACTCCTATTTCAGTCAAATTTGAGAAATAATCTTCTAGTTAAACCTTGTTTATCTGTTTCAGTCAAAGACTAATTAGTTTAGATTATTTTATTATTATTTGACCTTTAGCCTATAAATAGACTCTTTTACAACCTTAGAAAATACACCAATTAGAGATTAGAACTCATAACACATTTAGAGAATTTTGTGTTTACGTTTTGAGGGTTCTTTGTTTTCGGGTTTTCAGGGTTTAGTTTTTATCTCCATCTTTTGTACTCTTCGTTCTTTTGTCATTATAGGAAAATTATCTTTGCCTGTGGTTTTTATCCTCTTTGGAGGGGTTTTTCCACGTTAAATTTGTGTGTTTAATTTCTCAATTTCTTCTGCTATTTTTTTTTTTACTTTTTGTTTAATCGGGTTGATCCCAACACTTCGTAATTTATGGAATTCGTCATCGGGTCGGCCTTCAAATCCTGCAAACCAGTAATTAATTCATTATCAGTTTGATTTAATACATGTCATACACTATGCGACTTGAAAAGTCTATAGACATAGTGACATTGAATTAGAACATGGCATATGTTTATACTCTGCTACTTGTTAAAAAGTGTACTCTTTGGCATTTTGCTTTACTGCCACATCGACTGCTATAGGGTTAAAAGGATATAATGAACAACCTTTCTTCACATATTGCAAGGACACTGATAAATGATACAAATTTAAACTTTCTTGCAATTTTTAAAATTTTTGAAAATCAAAAGTTGTAATTTTGTAAATATTGAGGGCTAAATTTATTAAATTTTGTAGAATTTGAACTAAAATGATAAATTTTGTAAACATTGAGAGCTAAATTTGTTGACTTTTTATATTTAGGATCACATTAATAGAATATGTAAATATCATATGACTAAATTTGTTATTAGACTAATAACAAAAGTGCCTGTCACCTTTTTGTCACTCATCTAATGGTAATTAATGGGAGAGTAACTGAAATATTTAATTTCAAAAAATGTAGTGACTAAATTAAAAAAATTAATAATTAAATGACTAAAATAAAATAATGTCAATAGTTTAATGACTATTTCTATACTTTGCCCAAACTTTTTTTAAATAAAATACCGTATATCGACGGACAATTTTATTGCTCCTGTTAGTATAGGTAATTTAGATTATAATTTTCCCCTCAAACACTATATATAATGATGGTATATATATTTTTCTTTGAAGAAATAATGGTATAATATTGCATTTTTTATTCAAATTTTAATATTTATAATTTTTCTCATTTCTTAATTTTTTTTTTGTTCAAATAGTCCAACCAGTTTCGAATTACAAACAAATTATAAAAAAATATTAGGTTAGTTAAGTATAGTTAAAGATACTCTAATATTTGTATTATTCACGCCTTTAAAATTTAATTCATTTATTTTTAATCTTAAAAGTTTAATTCCTCTCCTCTTTTTTATTTAATAATTGAATTCCTATTTATAATACCTTAAAAGAAATTCCAATAAATTATATGGTATTCTTCAATGTTTTCAAAATTGGACCAGTGATTGAATTGGTTAAGTAACCTGTTCGTCGGTCCGATTGATTCAATTAAAAAATTATTAAAAATTAAAATACTTCAATTCAATTAGGTTTTTAACCGAATCAATTGATTCGTACTGATTCTTGATCTAATATGTTTAAAGTTACACTTCGGATCTGTATATCCACCAATTCCCGATCTAATTGATCTGGTCGGTCAATTTAGTCTAATTCAAATAACATAGGTATTTTTAAATTAAAAGAATTGCAATGGGCAAAATTTGCCCGGGCCCATATTAAATTAACCAACAGGCCATTACAAATAAACATTGGGGCATAATTAAGCCAGCAGCCCAAACAGCCCAAAATCTTCAAAGACAGAAAACCCTAGTCAGTTGTTGGAGCCCTCGCGCCGCACGCCCCTCGCCAGCGAGGCCATTCCCCTCGCGCGCCGCTACCCATCTCTGCATCGTGCGCCGTTACGCACGCCACCTGTGGCCTCCGCGATCTTCGCCCAAATCTGCAAGCACATGAACAAATACATGGTTGTATTTTCGGCTATATAAAGCCGTTTAAAATAGTGTAAAAAGGCGGGGGAGAGAACATTTAGTTTTTTACAAACACACTCAATATCAAAAGAAACCGGTACAAAGTGAGAGATAGAAATCAATAGAGGTTTATTTTTTTTCCCTTTTTCTATTTCTCTTCATTCGAATATTGTTGTTTTCTTTTTTCTATTTTGTTCTGTTTTTTAAAAAACTACAGTATATATATATATATATATTAAAGCATTAAAGTAAAAAAGGAGAGAGTTTTACCCGTTTTAGGGGTTCCGGCCACCGTGGGCGGTGGACAGCGACGGCGGCCGACGGTGGTCCGGCGATTGTGATTTGGCCGGAAGGGGGGAAGGCCTGAGAGGTTTTGAGAGGATTTCAATTTTTCTGAAAGAGGAAAAAAAATGAAATTTTTAAGAAACTTTGGGCTTTTATAGTACACACGAAACGGCGCCGTTTTGGAAATAGGGGTTAGAGGCCAAAACGACGTCATTTTGGGCCTCTAACCCGCGACCCAACCCTCACGGGGGAAAGATCTGCGTCTCTTCATATTTTGGTCTTATTGCGCAAATAGCCCCTCTGTATTTCTAGATGTTTCAAATCGACTTATTCTGTTTTTTTAAATTTGACCCCGCTTTTCTTTTTTATTTCGATTTCGTCCGTGCTTTAAATGCCGCGTTTGGAATCGTGGAATAATTACGTTTTGAATCCCCCTATTTTGTGCGTGTTTTACTTCGGTCCTTCTTCTCCCTTTTATTTTTGATTTTACCCCAAAACTTCTGTTTTCGATCCAATTCAGTTCCTTTTTTATTATTTCTACTATTTTACTATTAAATTAATTAATTTGAGCGTCATTATTATTTTTTTTATTATTAATACATTATTTTCATTACTGTTAACATTATTATTACTAATTTAGTATTTTTATCATTATTTTTACAATTATTCTTTTAATATTTCTATTAATACTTTTTTATTATCTATTTTATTTAAAATTAACTCTGTATATTATTACACCTACCATTATTATTTCTTATATTTATTACATTTATTATTATACTATTTTATTACTAATATATTTTTACTATTACTTTTATTATTATTTTCATCTACTATTAATATTTTTTTCTCTTTTATTTATTCTAATTTTTTTTACTACTACTATTTTTTATTAATACTATTATTTTAATATTGTTACTATTATTTTATCTTTAATGCTATTTCAATTATTACCATCGCTATTTTTTATTATTAATATTATGATTATTACTTTCAAATATTACTATTTAGTATTTCTATTTTCATTATTATTTTATTTATCATTATTAATTTTTAATATTATTACTATTATTTTCTTATTAATATTTTTATTTTTCTTATTGTTATTATTATTATATTATATTAATTATTTTAATATTATATTTACCTTTTTTTATTATTACTATATTCTTTAGTTTTATTAGTATTATTTTATTATTACCAGTTTTTTCTTGTCACTATTTTTTTTATACATGTTATTATTATAATTATATTTATCATTCTTATTATTTTTATTACTTTTTTTACTATTATGATTTGGTTATTCTCGTTCCTATCGTTTCATGTAGATCGATGATTTTGAATTGCATTTTAATATTTTTTTTATTTTTGCTTTTATTTACTTTTTTCCCAAATTCATAAAAAGGGTTTCACAAAGGCAATATTTCGTGTTCGAAAGTTCGAGGAATCGTGCCCAATCGTGCTGGGTTTCGATTTTCCATTCGTCCAAATGACCAAATATCCTTTAGAGATTTTGACCGTGTTTTCTTAAATAAGGCAATATTTCATATTTGAGAATTCGAGGAATAGTGCCCAATCGTGCTAGGTTTCGGTTTTTTAGTTTGGCCAAATAGTGGAATACCCTTTTTAAAATTGCAATGCATGAATTTTGGAAATCATGAAATGATCTTGGTATCGAGGGTTTGAAACATCGTGTCCTATCGTGTTGGATGTGGTATTTCATCTTTTTGGAACAAGAGAATTTCGATATCCAATTCAAATTATCCAAACATTTCCTAAAGGATTCGTATTTTAAAATCTCTTCCAATTTTTGATGTTAGGACATTAATCAATCAATAAGGTACCAATTTTGGGCGTTGCGAGGGTGCTAATCCTTCCTCGTGCGTAACCAACTCCTGGACCTGTTTTTTTTTTTTTTAGATTCGTAGACCAAAACGTTTTCAAAAGTAGCCCAATCGCACTTCAAAAAAAGATTGGTGGCGATTCCATTTTCCTTTTAAAGTCGGCCCGTTATCCAAACAAAAAATGGTTTCGACAAGAATAATTATGTCACCAACTTAAAGTTGCGTGTTTCACTTTGCTTATATGAAACAATGCTGAAAAACTTTATTATCCAAAACCAGTTAATATTTTTATTTGTTTATTTGCCCTTCAACGAGTGCAATATTAGTTACGTGAATATTTTTTTATTTTATAGATGTCGCATAATCCAATTTAATTATCATTTGGACTTCAATTATAAGAGCTGATTGAATTAAGTACCTAAGATTAAAGATAAATACACTAAATTTCTAATGTGAGAAAGTATAGGTACTAGGAGCTAACTAGACCTTTTGAAATTCAAACTCAATTATCAACAATGGTTTTCATTTATTCTCTTCGTCTATCTTTTTTTTTTTTTTTTACAGTATCAAATGTTCTTTTCTTTAGTATGTGTTAGTACAAAAGTGCAATTATTTAAATAACAATTAAAAATATTTAATACTCACTTCATAACAAAATTACTTCTTTAAATCTATGTAATATATTTAAATTTTGATAAAGTGTGTTTCTATAGTTTTTAAAACCAAAAAAAAAAATTTAAACATAACTTTAAACTCTAAAACTTGTAAATTTGTTTAAAAAATAGTCTTTAAGATTTTTAAAACTTTTTAAATGCATAAAAATTTTATAAATTATTTTTTAGTTTTTTTTAATTTTTTGAGCATTAAATATAAAAAAAGTTTAATATTTTAAAAAGATTTAAAAATTTTACATAAATTTTATTTTAAACATTTTAAAAACAATTTTGTTTCAATAGTGGATAAACTACCTATTAATCACTCTAAAAATTAATTCATTCTTATTTTAGTCACCAAAAAAATTATCAATTTAATCAATGTTGTTAAAGAAAATGACCAAATCAGTCACTTCATCGTTAAATTTAATGGAATACTTTCATTCCCTTTTTAATTTTTTTTTATTTAATGTATCTTTAATTTAATGAAATCTGGTTTGATTCATTTACTCCCAATCAAAAGGCTTGGTGGCACCCTTCCTCAAAATCCTGTGCACCCTAAAGTTTGAAGCCAATGGATTTAAAGCAGTGCCCTTATGCCGCACACGACGCCCTCGTGCCAAAAACATCGAAGCAAAATGACCTTGCTTGGTGCCCCTGTGTCATGACCCGTGCTGTAACAATCTGAAAATTAGTGGTGTCAAAAAATGCGAGTTCGAGATTCCGTTTCCGTAAATATTAATATTAAATATTTATAGAGTTATTATATAAGTAGATTGAATTTTGGATAGGTAATTTTTCTGAATTAGTGATTAATTAGGACCTAAGAACTAAATTGTAAAAATTCAATTACTATATATTTTTAATTAAAAAGTGAGTTAAGGACTTAATTGGAAATTAATCTAAGACCTAAAATGGAAATTAGACCATGTTAACACTTGAACTAGTGGACGGTAAGATTAAGTAATCATTAATCTAATTAAATTAGTCTTTGTTTAGTTAAACTAATGTAAGTAAGTTAATAATCCTACCTATAAATGCCAAATTTCGATGGGATGAGGGAGGAATCGTCTTCTCCACCGAATTTAAGAATAAGAAGAGAACTCCACGCCATTGAAGGGGTTTTGAAGCTTTTAATAATAAAAAATATATCAGTGCAATTTAGTTCTTTTCTTGTAAATTTTATGTTTCCGAGATCATGGGAGCTTAATCTAGCTAGCACATGTATAAATTTGTAAAACTGTTAAAATTATGAAAGCTTTCATAGTTGAAAATTGAAAGTTTTAGGTGTTAAATTGATAGATTATAAGATTAGATATGAAAATGACTAAATTGTTATGTTTAATTGATAGTTTCGTACATTAGGGACTAAACTGAACAAAATATAAAATCAGCTGTAGAAGTAAGAAATAGGAGGTCCCTAATGGATGATAGTAAATTTACATTTCAATTTGGAGTTTTAAATTGAAAGTTATGTTATGTTAGTCCCGATTTTAGAGACTAAATTGAATAATATGCAAAATTTGTATAAAATGACAATTGATTATGAATTTGGTTGTATATTGATGGTGTTATATGTTGACGTTAATCTGGAACTAACGCGAACCCGGATTCCTCGAGAGGGAAACGAAAAGCTAAAGCCGTCGATGAATAGCTCGAAATTTTCTGTTTGTATTTTTACAATTCGAATTGCTTAAATTGTTACATAATTGCATTGTATAGAATGGTGAGATATTGAGGTAAGTTGAAATTGATTAGTTGAATTGAATTGGCATGAAAATGTTTGATTTTTGAGATGGAGAAGTAAATTGAATAAAATTGAAAATAGTGTAAATTGATGAAAATGTGTGAAATTGACTTTGAATTGGATTGATTCATGATATTATGCATATGAAATGACTATTTGGTTGATGAATTGAATATGATGAATTGTGAAATTGAAATATATTCGAAATTGAATGGTTGTTACCTTATTAACTGTTGGGGCAAAGTCAGATATAATTGGCATGCCATAGGATAGATCGAGTACATGTTACTTCGACTACGTGTCAATGAGTGCTAGGAAAATTTTTTACTTCAATTATACGATGAGTGTTGGGTGCAATCTATTTACTTCGAAATTGTCCGATGAGGCACTGGGTGTCATATTGGTGTGTTGGTTGGATCTGTGTATCCGTTTGAGTCCAAGTCCGAGTCAGGTTAATAGGGACTTAAAATGTAAAATGTGAAAATGGTATTTGAAATGATCGATTATTTTGAAATACTATGTGAACCAGATTATAAGCCCAGACCACTATTACGAAATTGGGCGAATCAATCGATTCGATTTAGGACATGATATGCTATTACAATTGATTCTAGTTTAATCCTTTTAAACATGTTCAATTGAACCATATGGAATAGTTGGTGCATTTGACAATATGGTTTGCATTTGACAAGATAACATGATTATTACCCAGCGTACAGTTTGTTTTTCATGCACATGTTAGGTTATATACTAGATCTCGAGCATCGACTTCAGCATCCAGACACAATCCTAGACTCAACAAAGTTGGTGAATTTCCTTTGCTAGTTAAATGACATGTACCTAGTAAAGTCCTTCTTGCATGTAGCTATGTTTGGGATGTGATTTTGGAAGTTGATGAGTATATAAAATCAGTGCAGTATCTACAAGCAAACATGTTAAATTGTAATATAGTTTTGTGTTACAACGGAACACAAGGAAATATTCTGAGGATCTTACCCAATGGAGGTTGAATTAAATCTAAATATATTATCTACACTAGGAGGTCTAAACAGTAATCACAAAAAATCATATTACAAAAATTAATATAAAAATTGAAGACTGTAAAATAAAAACTAAACTACTAAAATTGTAACACCTCAAATCTAGCCTAGACGTTATGGTCGAATCTGGCAATGTCACATGGAATGGGATTTGAAATTGAATTATCAAGTTAAAACCGTATCCATTTACTAGCTTCTATTTATCTCTCGTCAACTTCAAAAGTATTTTCTCGTTAATTTGATTCATTTAAAAACATATTCTGTAGCGGAAGCTTTTAAAACCGTGATATTTTTTAAAAGAAAACGTTAGCGTTTAGGAAAAACATTGTTTATAATTAAACTGAGTTTTCGTTGACTTTTGCAGTTAAGAAATCCATGGAAACAGTTAAAATCCAAAATAAAAGCAAACAGTCCAAAAGTCTCATATTACATCAAAAATACCTCAAACGAAATATGAAATAAAAACCATAAATGAATTTTAAAGCAGTTCAATAGTCATGTGGTCACCGCTGAGTCCTCCGCCACACCGATCCGTCTAAGTCTGGGGATTTTCTGTACAGATAAAACAGAAAGGGGTGAGTTTATGTAAACTCAGTGTGTAATCCCCACAGAAGACATGGATACAGTCGAACAACAGTTATCAGTCAAATGCGGTCTGGGGCCTAAGCCCATTACAGATTCAGATACAGTTTAGACCTTAGCCCATTCAGATACAGTTTCAGTTTTAAATTAGGGCATTAACCCATCTCAGATACAATATGCATACAGTAATAGAAATCAGTATCCTACCCACCAGCCTCTACACACTATCTCCGACCATCCCTAAACACCATGTTGGGTTTAAAACACCAACCCAGCCCTACACACCAAGTCGTACCGAATGCGGCACATATTAGTAATATTACAGCTGACCTGCTAGATAATAGGCTTTAAAGGCTTTTAAGTACACTTCCTCCAATAATCAATCATCCCACCCCAATGCAGATGCAACTAAACATGCTCAATGCAGACATACAAAATTACACGCTTACATGCTGAAATCCAATTACCAATCATAGATAAGAATCGGTAAACATGCATCTTAACATGTTCAATACATACATTATATATCCAGTTCACATGATTTAGGGTCTAAGTAGCGCTTACCGACCCAACAGTAGTTTCATAGTCAACTTGGGCGACCCGTGCAACCTTAGAAAACATTTTAGCTAAATGGGCCCACACACCCATGTGGTTTGCCCGTGTGGGCTCACACGCCCGTGTGGCCCACAAGCCCAGATTGGCCTTGCCTGTGTGGATCACATGGCCTGACCCAGATATCACACGCCCGTGTGGCATGTCTGTGTGGCCCACATGCCCAGTTCGGTTTAGCCCGTGTAGCCCACACGGCCACATTCCGGCCATCACACGGTCATTTCTTACACACGGCCTAGCCTTCATCGATCACACAGTCGTGTTATTGCACACGACCTACCACACGGGTGACCACGCGCCCGTGTGGAGTCGACAGTTTGCAATTTCGGCTTTCTCCGAATCCCCTTTTTTGCGTTTTCAGGTACACACCTGGTACGAATTTATCGTGAAACCACACTTGAGCCTACCAAAACTTATAAACAGAGTATCTAACATCAATTTAGCAAATCAATACAGAACTGACTTACCACCGATGAAAAACCGCCCCAAAGCCCACTAAATCGACGAGGTGCGATTCCCTGCTCCACAATCTGCTCCTAAATGGAATTACCACTAACTGATTACAACAAATTGCCTTCACCAAAATCCAAAACCACATTCACAGAAACAAAAACTGACTTACCAACCAAGAAGAAACCCAACGATTCAAAAGCACAATTTCAGCGGTAGGATTGCCAACCAAATTGAAGAGGGGGGAAGATAAAGTAAAGATTTTGCCAGAATAGGAAATAAGCTGAAAACCCCAAAGGAAAAGATGACTAGCGTCAGAAAAGAAATTTTGGAAGATGAGAGAGAAAATTTCAAAAAGAATTAAAAATAAAATCAAAATAAAAATATTCTGATAACTCCCTCATCCCACAATTCTCTCCCACTAACCCCTCAACTTAGAATTCCAACAGCACTGAAAAACTGGCGCAAAATCGAGCAAAAATAATACCCACGCTCGCACAGGGATTCGAACAAAAGACCTTCAACAATCTAACACTCAACTCAACCACCAGACCAGCAGGCCCATTCTGATATGATTCTACCAATAATTAAATATAAGCCCACTCCCCAAACACAAGGCTTAGATCAAGAAAATATCAAAATTTGCCAAAGGTAGGGTTTGAACTTGGGACCTCACACACACACCCAAAACACATAACCACTGAAGCAGATACACAGTTGTGACACATTTTAACAAAAACAAAATAAAAATTTGGGGGCGTTACAAAAATAAAGTTAACAATCGAAAATCTCTCAATTAACATACAGAAGATTAACTCGCTTCAGTGGTTGCAATTAACTTTAGAGTTCGGGTTTTGTTACGGAATTAGTTATTAATTAACTAGTAGTACCTCTCAGCCTCTACTACTTAACTAATCGACCAGTACATGCTTATCTCTCGACCTCACTTTCCTGATCGAGATAAATCCACGATTTACTCGGTAAACTTATCTCTCGACCTCATTTATCCTAAATTACTTCCTAGGGTCATCAACCTAAGGTTTAAACACACATGAATTTATATACAAGATCCCAAGCATCAATTTCAATATCTAGACAGATTTGGACTCAACAAAGTTGGTGAATTTCCTTTGCTAATTAAATGTCATGTGCCTAGTAGAGTCCTTCTTGCATATAGTTATGTTTGGAATGTAATTTTGGAAGTTGATAAATATATATATGGTATATGCAAGTTTGGTATGAAAGTGTAATATGAATGGTTATTGCTTATTGATAATGACATGTTTTGGTAATGGTTGGAGTGCATATAAACATATGAAATGGTATTTGAAGTGTGGATTAGTATAAAACATGTAAGTAGGTAGTTAGTAATTTTAATCTTTATACTTTAATTGGGACATTTTTAGTTCATGTACTTTTTCAAATTTTAAAATTTCAATCCTCAGCAAAAGAAAATTGTTAAATTCAATATATAAGTTTTATTATTTTCAAAGTTTATGAGTCAAATATATTATCATATGTGTAGCTTTTTTTTCCCATATATTACTTAGTAAAAATCCAATTAATGATTAACCACTATTACTTGTGTCAATACTGAAATATAAAAATTAAAAAAGTGTAGCGACTTAAAATGATCTAATTGAAGAATGTGAATTAAATCTACATCCGTACATATGGTGGTGATTCCTCGTCAAAAACCACCCATCACATACCCCCAAGCCTAAGGTCCCTAAGCACCAAAGTCATTTTCTGAAAACAGTTCAATCTAGTGAGGTTTTTGAGTGCTTGGAAGATTTTGGCGTTTTTTTTTTTTGTTTTTTCAAATTTTGTGTTTTCGTATAGCTAAATACGACGTCCTCGGTTGTTTGATGCGCTCGATAAGTAGTGCTACAACATCTCAATTTTGACATTTTAGTTTGGACAATGGCTGGAAGTATTTTTGTTTGATTTTTCGACTGCTTAAATTTTGTTTAAACCGTGATTTGTGCTTACATATACCCAAAACAACATCAAGGAATTGAAGGAAAAAATTCGGAAACAAAGAAACCAGGAACCAGCTTTGTTTGCTCCGTAACAACTAGTATGAAAGAATCTTGATATTTGTATTTCTTGCCAAAGGCTACCCTCGTTGTTATGCCATAAGTCATTGAAAAAACTTTCTGGCTCAGATCCATAGCCAACCCATCATTTGATATTATGGTTTCGACGAGATTCAGTCTTCTCTTATCGATCGGAAGGAGGCGCCCCGAGACGCACTCAGAAGCTCCGATGTGCAAATTTTTCGCGGATTTCTCCAATACTTTCCATATGGTGAAAAGACAATATCAGTGCATTCATAAGTTATAATCTTGGCCGCAACGAGTAAAGGCCTAGAAGCAAAGACAATATCATGTGTTTTCATAATCTCTTCAGCCATTTCTACAGAAGAAATGACCACAGTTGAAATTTGACCGAGTTGCAGGTGCATGACGGCGCCATATTTCGTAGCCAAGTCACGCAGGGTGCAATGGGGTAGAGCAGGAGCGGCGAGCTGGTGCAGATTTCCGATCAAAGGTAATTTCCGTTGCCCTGGAATCAACCTTTGAGTTAAACTCCTAGCTTTAGATTTCCTCACGCTTCGAATTGCCATTAACAAAACAAGAAGAAAGCTGATGAATATATGGAATAAGGGTATTCCAAACTCCATTAGCACAAATAAGAGGAGCTTGTAAAAACAGAAAAGAAAAAGAACAAAAACAAAAGAAAACACTGATGAGAAGAATCACCTCAAAATGTTATAATATAGATCTTTGACTCAACTTTTAGGACCATCCAAACTGTAAATTTCGAATCTCCTATTATTTTGGTTTATCTATGTTTTTTTTAACACCAATAACGTCTTTTTCTTAAAATTGATCTAAATAAAATGATTATATATGAAATATCCAGTATAAAATTTTGTACGAAATTTACCTAGTTTTTACAGAGTATGTTGGTGCCGGCCATTTGATTGTCCGCATCGCTTTCTATCATTCTGTAATTATTGTCTCATGATTATGTGATTCATAAAAAAATAATTTTTTTTATATTGCCATTTGGTTCACCGATACCTGGATGTATTTCTTTTCAAATACACTTAAAAGATATGAATATTTCAAGATTAAAAAATAATATTATTATTTTAATAGGTGTTAGCGTTTTTGCCGACAACAGTTCATTTTCGTATCATATTTTGCACTTGAATCATTTTGATAAATAAATTTTATTTGGGTCAGTTATAAAAGAAGCCTATGATGGTTTCTATGACATATTATTTTGGTTCTCTTTTTTTTTAAAAAAAAACATTAATCTCATTATAGATTTTTATCATATCTGCTTTTTTTTATACAAAGCTTAAAACTACCCATAGCCCCTTCCAAATGCTTCAGTGTATTCGAATTCACATCCTCCTACACTGACAACAATATCAATGTCAATCGAGCTAACAGCCAATCAACAAAAAAATATTAATAGGATAAAAAAATGAAAGATTAAAATAATAAAAAAATTGAAACTCAAATAATACATAAAAAAAAAGTCAAATTTTAGCTTGTTTACCCATTTCAAAAGTTATAATTTTTTTCTCAATATTAAAATTTTAAATTTTAAAAAAATCAAAATCAATTAAATAAATTCTTAAAATTTTTTATCTCGTGTCAATTAATGTATTAGTATAATATTGAAATACATTAAATTAATTAATTTAATCTCCATATAAAATTTAAAATTTTATTTTTTGTTTTCAAATTAAATCAACTCCTATCACTCAGATTTAATAATTGTCAATAAAATCTAAATTTCTTTTGATTATATGATCTTAAATTCATGCTAAGGTAAAAGCAAAGCAAAAATGTCTTGTGATTAAAAAAAAATTGGTTTTGTTAGGAATAGAAAGATAAAATATTAATTAATTTTTTTAATCAAAAGGGAATTTTGCTTTATTTTTAATGGAGGATTTAAGATAATATAATAATAAATTTAGCTTCATAGACAATTATTAAAGATGAGTTATTTGAGTTATTTTGATATAAAAATATAAAATAAAATTTAGAAGGGATTAAATTAATTAATTTAATTAGTTCTGATATTATAGTAACAAATCGGTTAACACTGTAACGCCCCAAAATTTGGGCCTAAAAGTTATGGGTTTCTAGTGTAGAGACAGCGAGGAGGTTGCGCACATAAGTTCAGTTGTGCAATTTAATGATAAGAATGGACCTGCTGTTCTAGTGGTAAAGTAAGTGTTAGTAAACCTTTGGGTTTCAAGTTCGATTCATTGTGAGAACTTTTTTTTTATTTTGTTTTGTTTCTTTTAAGTTAATAATTATGATTATTTATAATTACCAAATTATGCATTGAATATATGTTGGTTTTTATTTATTATTTTTATTATCTTTCTTTTCTTTTTCTTTTTGGACGTTTCTTGGTTTTATTCTCTCTGTGCTTTTCTCTTCTTCTGAAAACGACCGCGGTTTGTGGATTATGGAACTTCGCTCCTCAGTCATCTTCTTTGTCGTCAAAACAGGTGTGGGATTCTAATCTAGTTACTACATTCTACTCTAAAATCGAGTGCCATCTTGCGTTGCAAATCTCTTTCCTTCGGCTTTTCGTAACTATGCAATAACCCCGTCGTTTTGGAGTTTTTAGATGTTAAAAGTGAAGGAAAAACATTGTTCTCTGATATATGTTGATAGGGCAAGGGTTAGGAATTGTTACTATAGCTTAAACGGGGTTTTCGGGGTTGTTTCGGAGAGGTTTTGTGAACTCCCCGATGGCCACACGGGCGTTGCCGAGGCACACGGTCGTGTGGATTTGGATATTAGGGTTTTCGAGCCATATTGGGTGCCACACGGCCTGGCCACATGACCATGTGGCCGATTTAGGGATTTTTGTTGACTTTCACATGGCCGTGTCCCTGGGCACACGGGCGTGTAAGAGTGGGAATAGAGTATTAGGGTTTTAGGGTCACACGGGCGTGTGTTATGGGAAATAGGGATTTCACACGGGCGTGTGTTATGGGACACATGGCCGTGTTTGATGGCCACACGGGCGTGTGACACCTTCACACGACCGTGTCTGCCCTGCAGTTGATTTTATCGAGATTGGATAGTGAGTTACATGGCCTGTTTACACGGCCGTGCCCCTGCACCACACTGACGTGTGCCTCTGTCACACGGGCTTGTGCTAACCCTCACACGGGCGTTTGGATCCCTATATGGTCTGGACTGCTCCACACAGCGGAGCACATAGACGTGTGGCCCTAACTCGCCAAATTCTAAATTTAGGGCAAGTTGAATGTGTTGTGAGACTATGTGTTTCAACCCCTCGTCTAAGCTTACCGAGGGTGAATACGATTCTATTCTGACTTCGAATTATGTACTACTTGTAAGAGAATGTGTGTTATGTTAGGTATTGAATCTGAGTGCATAAGTGTGCACGTTTCTGTGACTGATCGACAGACTGAAAGTGACTGCTTCTGAATGACTGCCTGAAATTGTATTCTGAATTGGTGCATCTGCATTCACATACCTGCATGCATATATTTGCATACATACCTCTGCATATAAAGTATTTTGGGCTAGGATTTTGAAGACAAGGAAGATTTACGATCTGATCTGGCAGTTTTACTGCAACTCATTGGTATAGCGGATTACCGCCTTGCACTGTACCGTATGTACGTTAGCTACGCTACGTACCACTATCTGATCTGGCAGTTTTACTGCAATTCATCGGTATAGCGGATTACCGCATTGCACTGTACCGCATGTACGTTAGCTACGCTACCTACCACTATCTGATTTGGCAGTTTTACTGTAACTCATCGGTATAGCAGATTACCGTATTGCACTGTACCGCATGTACGTTAGCTACGCTACGTACCAATATCTGATCTAGCAGTTCATACCGCATGTCTATACCATGGTTTACCGTATTGCACGTTACAGCTTATATGCTAGCTTTGCTGCGTAATTTACGATTTGGCAGTTTATCTGCGTTCTGATAGCCCAATTCCCAGAGGGTCGAAGGTGGTCCCAATTCCCTGAGGGTCGAGGACAATGCTGATGATCATCGTTACCGGGCAACCCGGGATGACATCATAAGGGAGGTATAAGGTTGGATGGGCTTTTCAAGGTAGTGTAGGGATGGGTGGGTTGATTTTATCTCCACATGGTGTGTTGGTGGTACGGAGTGGTGTGCTGGTTGGATGGGTGGGTTGTTTTATAACTCATTTGCACTCATATTCATCTGTTTGACATTGTGACTGAACGTGATACAGTGATTGAATTTGATTGGATATTTGACGAAAATATCTGAATGCGTGATTGACGGAAATGTCTGATTGTATTGTTCGACCGAAAGGCACTCGTGCCTAAGGGAACCTTGTGTGATGGGCTAAGGCCCAAACCGATTCTGATTCTGGAAAGGGCTTAGGCTTAGGTTTTAACTACTGAGAATTTCTACTGCTGTGTTCGATTAGGCCATATGACTGTAGAGTTACATATGGTGACCTCTGTCTATATATATGTTTTGGTTCTGAATTGCTTCTAGTCCTATGTTTCTGCTTCTATAGTTTAGCTGGTTTGATCTCACACTGAGCTCGTGTAGCTCACCCCCTCTTCTGTTTTCCCTTTTCAGGTTCAGTTCAGGATTCTAGATGCTGGGCTCAGTATGCGGAGGACTCGGACAAGCTTGTGAACAACAATTGAGCAGTTTGTGTTTTCTGGTTTTTAACATTTGGTTTTAAACTATAAAGATTTATGATACTATGGTGCCAGTACGGTTTAAACCTTGTTCGTACATTATGATTTGTTTACAGTTGCGAACAGTATTTTTAAACGAATAAACATTTTGATTTGTTTTGAGATAAATATTTTTAAAAATGGAATTTTGAACGACTGGTTTTTGTTAAATTTTACCTACGATCACTTCGATGATCAATGTAGCATCCTGGATTCGGTCTAGACTTCTAGGCCGGGTTTGGGGTGTTACAAACACTATCAATAGATAAAAAGTTTCAATAATTTATTTAAAGGATAAATCTTAAAATTATACATGAACTTTGATTTGGTACAATTATACACATGAAACTCTAATTGTGGTTCAAATATATGCTAGAAACTTTAATTTTGATTTAATAATGCACATTTAAAGAAATAAATACATCAATTTATTTTTATATTGGATAAATACAATTATTTATGTAAACATAAAATAATGTTATACAAATAATTGTGTTAATAATTTATAAAAATTGGATCAAATCAAAATTTCATGTATAAAATTGCACAAAATTAAAGTTCATATATACAATTGCACATCAAACTATAGTTCATATATAATTTTGGAATTTATCCCTTTATTTAATTGATTTTAATGTTTTGAAATTTAAGATTTTAATATCAAAAAAATTATAACTTCTGAAAGAGGATAAACATATAGAATTTGATAAAATTTTAATGCATTATTTTAATTTCTACTATTTTTCACTTCAATTTTAATGTTTTTATTTTACCTCTATCAATATTTAAAAAAATTAAAATTAAATGACTAAAATCAAAGTATAAACATAATTTAAATTATACAATTAACGCTTGAATAATTAAAATAAAAACATTCTAAAATTTAAATAAAATTACAAAATTTCATTTTGATAACGTTGTGTGACTAAGTGGATAGTTAATCCCAATTTGCTCTAATTTTGCTGACCACATGTTTCATAACTTTTCCTTTTTGTCAATTTGAGATTGACTACTAGCACCATGAGATAAAAGGACCATTTACATTCAACTTTTGATTGATTACCTCTGTCTGCCACCACTTTCTCGATCAACAAAAGCTGCCGTTGTCAGTCCAGTGCCTTCAATTATTTGCTACTCTCTTTCTTAATAATGTGGGTAGGGATTGAAATCAATGATCTTCAGAACTACATGGTTTCTCAATAAAGTGGGTAGGCATCATAATCAATGATCTTCAGAGCTACATGGTTTCTTAATAACGTGGGTAGGCATAGTAATCAATGATCTTCATAACTTCGTGGTTCATATAATAGATGTTCATGATCGGGTCACGATTAATTAAAATTTTAGATTAGTATGAAAAATAGATCTAAAATTTTATTTAAGTTCAATTTGGATAAAATTGTTAAACCTTGAACTTTGTATTAATTTTCATATTATTTTATATATATATTTTTTAAAAAATATAATACATCAAAAATATTAAAAACATTAAAATAAATGTTTTTCAATAAACTGAAAATAAATTTTAAAAAAATATGTATACTTAAATAACACTAAGATAAGTGTAACTTAATAAATAAATATCTCTAAAATAGTAACAAAATTAATAATAAAACAATAGTTATACAATTTAAAATAATAACAATAAAATAGTAGCAACATATTGTAAAATGATAGCAAAATAGTGAAAAAAACAATAAGAAAATAGTAACAAAATAATAAAAAACAACAATAAAACAGTAAAAAAATTTATTTTTGCTCAAGCTCATTTTTCGGACTTATATTTTTACTTAAATCCTCTCACTTTTCGGGCGGGGACTTCGGGTCAGGCAGCCTGGCCAATGGACAAGCCTAATCCCCATGATTCTGTGTCTGGTTTAAATTTAAGGATAAATTCCATAAATAGCCATCCAACTATTAAATTTTTTTTATTAAGTTATCTCCAACTTTTAAAATTTATAAAAAAATCATTCAACTTATCATTTTATTTTTATAGTCCAAAATCAATAAATCACTAACTACAGTGACGTGGCTGTTAAGTATATAACTTGGAATTTTAAATATAAAATAAAAATACAATAAATTTCTTTGTCATTTATTGGGCTTTTTCACACCAATAATGTGGAAAAAAAATTATTTACTAAAATAGGCACACTACAAATTATTTACAGAAATAGAAAAATTCAACAGTATACAGTCGGTGTCGCCGAAATGTCAAGCAACACTTTCCAAATTCCCCCAATCATTCAGCCATCATTATATTTAAAAAGAAAATAATTCTTTGCGCCGCCATTGTATCAAGCAGCACCTGTATGTATTTTGTAAAAATACACGAAAATAGTGTAAATTTATGAAATTGACTTTGAATTGGATTGATTCATGCTATTATGCATATGAAATGATTATTTGATTGATGAACTGAATATGATGAATTGTGAAATTGAAATATATTCAGAATTGAATTGTTGTTACCCTATTAACTGTTCAGGCAGAGTTAAATATAATTGGCATGCCATAGGATAGATCGAGTAGATGTTACTTCGACTACGTGTTGATGAGTGCTGGGAACAATTTTTACTTTAGTATATAAGTTTTATTATTTCTAAAGTTTATGCGCCAGATATATTATCTTATGTGTAATAACATATTAGCTTATTTTTTCTGCATATTACTTACTAAAAATCCAATTAATGATTAACTATTATTACTTGTGTCAAGATTGAAATATCAAAATTCGAAAAGTATAGAGACTTAAAATGATCTAATTGAAGAATATTGATCAAATCTACATATAGTACAGGAATAATTAAATTTAACCAAATTGATTTAACTGCTACTGTTTGGGTTTCGACTAAAAGTGACCAATTCGAAAAAGTATAGGAACTAAAATTAATCAAATTAAAATACAATGACTAAATCCATAACTTTCACAAAGTTTAAGGACTAAGAGCAGAAGTTAACCTAAAATATGCCTAGACAAATATATCCTCCTTGTGCTTCTAAGAAACGATAATAGAAGCATGGTAAGGAGTAGGAACTAAGACTAGATCATTTTTCCTCCTCACAGACAAGCCAAACTCCTCAGTCATATCTATATCTTCTTGCTTCGGCAACTGCCAATCAAAATGGAACAACAGTTGGGCAAGTGGTAGCTCTAGATTTGGCACTGCAAATAATATGCCTGGACATATCCTTCTTCCAGCACCAAATGGAATGAACTCAAAATTTGTTCCCAAGAAATCTACTGAACTGTTGATAAACCTTTCAGGCTCAAATTTTTCAGGCTGAGCCCAATGATTTGGATCTCTCCCAATTGCCCAGGCATTGATAATCACTCTGGTCTTGGAAGGTATCTCAAATCCATTAATCTCACAATTCTTGCTACATTCTCTTGGAAGCAATAAAGGTAAAATAGGGTGCAGTCTTAAGGTTTCTTTTATAACACACTTTAGATATTGAAGTTGATGAATGCCTGTTTCATCCACATTTCCTTTTCCTTGGAATACCTGCCTTACCTCTGCTTGTGCTTTTGTCATAACTCTTGGATTTTTAATCATTTCCGACAATGCCCATTCTACAGTTGATGCAGATGTCTCACTTCCCGCAGTGAAAATATCCTAAAACAAAATTATAAATAACATTATGGCCATAAAATTTTGACTACAATTACCAAATTCCACTAAAAGATAATGGACTCACTAATATGATGGCTTTGACGTTGTTATCAGTTACAGGGAATTCGTCATCTTCCTGAAGCCTTAAAAGAAGATCAACCAGATCTTCCCTGTCATCTTTACTTCTGCCTCTTGCTCTACTTTCTTTGTGATCATTGACAATGCTCTCAAGAATCCTATCAGCTTCTGCACGAGTCTTTTCAACTCTATACTTCATACCCGAAACAACATCCAGGAATTGAAGTGAAGGAAAAAATTCGGAAACAAAGAAACCAGAAACCAGCTTCGTTTGCTCCGCAACAACTGATATGAAAGAATCCTGATATTTGCATTTCTTGCCAAAGGCTGCCCTCGCTGTTATGCCATAAGTCATTGAAAAAACTTTCTGGCTCAGATTCACAGCCAACCCATCATTTGATTTTATGGTTTTGACGAGATTCAACACTTCCTCTTCTCTTATCGATCGGAAGGAGGCGACCCGAGACGCACTCAGAAGCTCCGCTGTGCAAAATTTTCGCAGATTTCTCCAATACTTTCCATATGGTGAAAAGACAATATCAGTGCATTCATAAGTTATAATCTTGGCCGCAACGAGTAAAGGCCTAGAAGCAAAGACAATATCATGTGTTTTCATAATCTCTTCAGCCATTTCTGCGGAAGAAATGACCACAGTTGAAACTTGACCGAGTTGCAGGTGCATGACGGCGCCATATTTCGTAGCCAAGTCACGCAGGGTGCGATGAGGTAGAGTAGGACCAGCGAGCTGGTGCAGATTTCCGATCAAAGGTAATTTCCGTGGCCCTGGAATCAACCTTTGAGAACTCCTGGCTTTAGATTTCCTCACGCTTCGAATTGCCATTAACAAAACAAGAAGAAAGCTGATGAATATATGGAATAAGGGTATTCCGAACTCCATTAGCACAAATAAGAGGAGCTTGCAAAAACAAAAAAGAAAAAGAACGAAAACAAAAGAAAACACTGATGAGAAGCATCACCACTCAATGTTACGATATATATGTCTGACTCAACTTTTAGAACCATCCAAACTGTAATTATTACTCCAGTTGAATTAGATTTTTTGAATTTTTTATTTTTAATAATTTTTTAATCAGATCAATTAAACCAATAAATTGATAACTTGACTAATTCGATCACAAATTCAATTTAAAAAATATAGTGATTTGTATTAGCAATGCGATTTTTTGAATTTTTTATTTTTAATAATTTTTTAATCAGATCAATTAAACCAATAAATTGATAACTTGACTAATTCGATCACAAATTCAATTTAAAAAATATAGTGATTTGTATTAGCAATGCGATTTGCATTATTAGTTAGGATGCAAATGTGTTTGGTTGGTTAAATGTTATATTATGATTTATAATGCTACATACCGATCATTTAATAAATTTATATTTTCAATTATTATTAATAAATCATAATATAGAATATAATCTCATTTCTACACATATTTAGATGATGGATGTAATCTTAAATTTCAAATAAATTTATTTTTTTTATTATTTTAACTAGTGAACATATGTGCAATGCACGAATTTAATTGTATATATTAATTAAAATATAAAAAAGAAAAAAATTATAAAAGAAAGTTATCAAATTTTAAAAAAAATGATATTGTATTATGAGTTTTTTTAAAAAGTTAAAATTTAATATGAAAAATACTATTTTATAAAATAGAAACAAAAGGTTTATAGGGTAAATTATTAATAATTAATTAAGTATAAAAATTATAGGGTAATAAATAAAGAAGCAGTTTGGCAGAAAAAAAAATTAGGATAATAATTAAAGAAGTATTTTGTACCTCAAACAACTAACTTATAATCTAAGATTTTCATATATAATCCTGTTTCTTCTTTTATAATGATTAGTTTAATTTTTTCCTAAATAAAATTTAATTCTAATTTTAAAATAATTATTTTTCTCTTAACAGTAAAACAAAAGTTTTGGTTAAGGAGAAAATATAAAACAAGAGAAGTTATACTTTCAAATTATAATTATCATAATGATTTATTTAGCAATTTATTAATTATAATTATAAGTATAATGGTTTATTTGAATTTTAAATATAAAATAAAAATATAAGTAATTTCTGTCATTTATTGGGCTTTGTGAAAAAATTATTTACCTGAAAAGGCACACTACTAATTATTTACAAAAATAGAAAAATTCAACAATGTATAGTCGGTGTCATTAGCATGTCAAGCGGCATTCCCTAAATTCCCCCAACCATTCAACCATCATTACATTTAAAAAGAAAATATGTTTATGTGTCGTCATTGTGTCAGGTGGCATTGGTATGAATTTTGTAAAAATATTCAAAAAAATACGAGTACATCGGGTTTAAAAAATATTTTTTTAATGGTATCATCGTCGTGCCAAACAACACTACTATTTACCCGACGGTCAAAAGAAAGTCAAAGGGAAAAATCTGAAAAAAAATGCTGAAATTGAAAAGACTTGGGAGCCCGTGACCATCTGCAATAGGCCGTCAGAAGAAACGTGAACCAATACCGCATCAGAAACATGAATCGATACCGCATTAGAAGCTCGTGGTGGCAAAATAGAAGACTCAAAGTATGCTTTGGGGTGAATTTTGTAATTTTTATTTTTTTTAGGATGGAATTGTGGAAAGTTTGGCTAGTTAGGGTCATTTCATTTTTTATGCTTTTATATATGTGATAAGTATGATGATATTTATATGACTACAAATGTGAGTTCATGCATATGTATGATAAACATGTCATATGGTTTAGGGAAGAATGCCACATTTACTTGTCATGCATATATTGATCATTCATGGTTGAAACCAAACATTAAAAACCTTGCATATTTTTTAAAATATTGAGTGAGAAAAGGTCCCTAAACAAGACCTACGGCCTCCATCAATAGTCTCTTGTGATGGCATGACAATTTAACTACCCCACGGTAGGATTGTCATGTGGACCTCACTGAGGAGATTTCTTGAAAGTAAGTAGAATTGTCTTCTAATCGTATGAAAGTTGGATCGGCCTCTATGGTAGGTATTATCATGCAATATAACAAGAAGTTTTGTCTTCAAATAGGACAACTAGTCACAGTGCTACTCTATAACAGCCTGATTTTCAGTGGTGTCAGAAACAGTGGTTTCGAGACCATAATTCCGAAAAATACTTCGTGAATATTATTTAATTAGTATATTTACGAGGTCTCTAGGGTCATATTAAGTTTTGGTTGAAAAATTTATTTGTTTGGATAGTTTAATAAGTAAAAAGGACTGAATTGTAAAAACTGCAAAGGTTGAGTAGTTAAATTAAAGGGACTAAATGGAAAATTTAACCATGGAAAAGTAGTTAATGGGATTTGATGAGGTTATGTTTAATTAAAGTGATTTAATTAGGCTTAATTATGATTTATTAAAGCTTAATTAAGAAAGTTGAAGTATTTACAAAAATGCCATAAGTATATATATTAAATTAAACCTAAAATTTAAAGAAAATTCTCATTTCTCTTCATCTTCTTCATGGAAAAAAAAGGAGAAGCTAGGGTTTTTCAACCTTGAATTTTAAACTTTGATTTGGTAAGCGTATTGATGCCCGTTTTTAGTATTTTTTATGTTTTGAGTTTGTATCAGTTTGGTCTATCTAAATCGAGGACCAATTTGTGAAACTGTTAAATGTTATAAAAGTTTCCATTGATGAATGAGACTATTTCTTAAAGTTTATGATGAAATATGGAGCTTTGTTGATAGATTAGAATATTTTGAAAAATGATTTTTTTATGATTTTGATGTTTAGGGACTAAATTGATTAAATGACAAATTTTTTGTATTAGAGGTAAAATTATTGCAAATAGGGACTGATTTGAAATTATATAATATTTGGGTATCATGGGTGTTTAAAAAAAGAGTAAATTGCATGATTAGGGTTTGAGGATTGAATTGAATAAGATGGAAAACTAAGGGGCAAATAGGTAATTTGCCAAAAGGATTTAGTTGAATGAAAGGATCAAATTGTGTTGTTATTCTAATTGATGGAATGAAATTATTATTGTTAGATCAAGAACGTGCTGATAATCGTGGAAAAGAAAAAACTGTGGAATAGTCCCTGTACTTTGGAATCTTCTACAAATTAGTCCGGTAAGTTCGTATGTTTAATTATAATCCTAAATGATTACATTCTTGTTAACATGTTGTTAAGAACGCTGTTTCATATACTGGAAGTACACTCTATCACGCCAATCCTTACTGTTATACTGAATGAAGCTCAATCAAGAAAATCATACCATTATAATGAATAGAGTTTAACTGAGCAAATCTTATTGTTATATTGACTGATGTTTAATTGATCAAATTCTACTATTATACTGAGTGAAGCTCAAATGAGTAGAAATCTACGAATATACTGATGAAAAGTTCAATTAAGCAATGTTCATTGAGTATACTGAACTACTGAATTGGTTGTAATTACCGTTATAAACTGTGTATAATGGAAAATCTCTATGCTTAAGTTGATTAAATCTATGTTGGATTGGAAAGGTTATGAAATTCTAAACGGACTTACTAAGCTTCATTTAAGCTTACTGTAATATCCCAGATTAGGGGTTATGCATTTGGAGCATAATTCCTGAATTAATAGGCTCAGTGTATGGGTGAGTGTGTTTAAGGGGTTTGGAGAACCTTAGGATTGGAAAATGCATTGGATTTTAAGTTAAAAAGAGGAGCTAGGCTGAAGAGGCCTTAAGAAAAGTTTTAGGGAGTTTAGGACACAAGGAACCGTGTGGCAAATTGGCAAGGGACGCCACCTAGGAGCAGGGGAGCTTGCGTCACATGGAGTGGCCAGGAGGGAGGAGGTTCGAGCTGCAGAAATTGCATTGGGGGCTTTTCTTTTTGCGTCAAGAAGGGGAGTAAGGCCAAGGAGGCCTTAAGGGAAAAATTTTAGGCGTCTTTGGACATGAAAGTGAGCTTGGTAAAGTGGCTGCAATGCACCACTTAGGGCCTTGGTGATGACGCCATGGGCAAGGGCCTTGGTTCGAATCACAGGAATGTGTTTTATTTTTGCTCTTTACGTTAAGAATTGGGAACTGGGCTAAGGAGGCTTTAAGGGGAATTCGTGAGGGATTTATGCCGCAAGAAATCATGTGGTAAAGTGGCAATGGAGCGCCTGGGTGCAAGGGGAAAGGTTGCGTCAGCAAGGGATGGGGTTCGAATCACGTGGGCAGCAAATGGGTGTTCTTTTATTTTGCTGGTTGGCGTCAAAGAGAGGGGAGGAGGTGGACGGCATGTGGACTCCAACAAGATGAGATAAGGCTTGTTTGTTTTTTTTATTTATTTATTTTAAAATTCGGCTAGAGGGGTAGGATAATGTGGTGGATTATTTTTATCTTTATTTTATTTATTAAGGTGATAAAGGTTTATTTATTTTAAGTTAGTGGATAGAAGATAAGTGTAGTTTTATTTTATTTATTTTTTTAAATGGGAAGATAAGGGATAAGTGATGTTTATTTTATTTATTTTAATGAGTAAAGAGATAATATAAGAAATTGCTAAGGGATGTGATGGATTATTTTTATTATTTATTAAGGTGATAATAGGAGAAAAGTGTGGGATATGATAAGGAAGGAGAAGTGGCCGGCCAAGGGGTTCTTTTGAATGGCAAATTCGGCTATGTAGTGTGGGATAAAGGGTGGATTTATTTTAATTTTTTTTTTTTTGTATGTGTGTTCAAGAGGTATTATAGGAGAAAGAAAGTGGGATGAAAGGGGGGGTTAAGTGCCGAATTTGTGTAGCATAAATAGGGGTGCTCACCTTTTGGTAATTCTTTTCTCCATTTTAATTTCTTCTTGCCGAAAATTGTTTCTCTCATCTCACTCTCTCTTTGTGCTGAACCTGGTATTTTTCTTTCCCTTATTTTCTTGTTGAAACCATAAAGAAACACCATAGCCGAAACCCCTCTACCATTGTTCTTTGTTGCCGAATCCTCTAAGCATAAATTCTCTTCACTTTGGCGTGATCTCCCTTCACCATTCAAGTGCCGAAATCTTTCTCTTTGGGGTCTAAGAGCCGTTTCTCTGGGAGTGCTTTGATAGTGGTAAGTATTTCTTTAAGTAATCGTTTTGGGCTCTTATTCTTTAGTATGCCGAAATCAGTATTTGGCCTTGGTATTTGGGGTTGGCCGAACCTTAATAGGGCCTTGATTTCATGTTTTGTTCTTGTGTAGTCAAAGGAAGATAGCGTTAAAGGAGTAAGGTTTCTCTCGGGATTGGATACATCAAGGTAAGGGATATGTAATATTCGGCCAAGGGCCATCTTTTCTAGATTATTGCTTGTGGCCGATTCTAACATATGGTGTATAGGGTTTCGACAACTTCAGGAACAAGCTTACATTTCGGAATTTAGTTAGCAAGGTAAGTGATCTAGGACTTTCGGCCAAAGGCCATATTTTGGGTATAAATGTGACCGATTGTGTACTTTGGTTTTAAAGGCAAGTATTCGGGATTTGGATAAGTAAGGAGGATATCGACAGACATAAGGAAGTTTCGGGATTGAGTAGATTGTGCCAAGGAAAAGGTGCATAGTTATCGCACTGTTATCTTGTTGCGTGTATGTGTTATATTTATAAATATGTGATATGATGTGAATGATAGCCGAAATAAGGGCTAAGATTGTGAATACCTGTGATGGGTGATCGAATAACCAGGTCAGTGATTTACGATATTAAATGATTATTGATGAATATGTGAAATGGTGATAAGCATGTGATATATACTTACCCTAAGTGTTAATCTGTCATGATACATATATATATGCATGGGGAATTGGGATGTGACTATCGAAGGAAAGGGTGTACATTATGTACGTGGTCTAATGTTAGCCTTGTGCTACATTAGCGCTTGATGTTAGCTATGTGCTTCATCAAGAGAGGTGTTGGCTAGGTGCCCATCTCGGCGGTTGATAACTGTGTGCATCACCGTGGACTGATTGATATGTGGGATCACTTAGGTGATCGGTGGCCTAGCCACGGCCTTGAGCAACAGGTCTGCCAAGGTAGGATATGTGGGATCACTTGGTTGATCGGTGGATTAGCCACGGCCTTGGGCAGCAGGTCTGCCGAGGTAGGTGTAATGGATGGACACTAGGTTGGGTTGGGCTTCATAATTGCATAATCATGTGTGTGGATCAATGTGGATATGGACCAAGCCCAATATATGAAATTATATGGATGAATTGCCTTAACATCTGATATGTGGACTGTGTGGATATGGGCCAAGCCCATATGTGGAGACATGTGAAATAACTATGCACTGAGTCTGTTTGACTCACCCAATATTTTATTAAACCTTACAGGTGATGCATGATGCTCGGACCAGGTTGGAGGGGATACGAGGTGGCCCATGCAGAAGACATTTTATTCCATGCAGTTTATTATTAAGTACTTTGATTAATTACTTGTTTTGTAATAAGGGCCATTTAAGGGATTTGAAGTTTATTATTATGTTTTAAAGTGGATCGACAATTATTATTATTTGGAAATGTTTTAATTTTAGCAACTCATATCTTAAGAATTTTATATTAAAGTTTTATATCGAGGAATTTGTAACAACTTGATTTTATTTGGGATTTTAATAAACGATGTTTTACAAAAGACAATAAATTTCCATGTTTTAACTCTAAGTCAAAAATCTTTTCAAACGTTTTCCGCAATGGCATTTCAAATTCGGTCGTAGTGAATGGGCCGGGTTTGGGGTGTTACAGTTTGGTATCAGAGCCAGGTTCAAAACTCAGCTTTGAAGGATTTGGGCCCAAAAACATTTTTCAAAATGGGCTTTTCAAAAATATGGACTTTTTATGAATAATTTTTCAGGTTTATTCTGGCATGGCACCTGTATCTCCGACCCGAAGTCCACCAGGTAAGTACCCCTGACTTCTGAAGTGATTTGTATATGTGAAATGTTATGGGCATATTTGGGCTCGTAGATTAGTATGATAAGTACTTGGACTATAGGACTGGTTACCCCAACAATTTCATAAAACTCTAATTCCTAATTACACAAACCTGTGTCTAAGTCGCCGAGTTAGGGTGTGGCAACCATTGTGCGCATGTCTAGGATTGGTTTCGGTGGGAGCTTGGTATTTAAGCAGTCCTAGTGACTCACCTCCTCTCCACTCGAATCCTACCTGGTGCGTGGTGACGGTTCACCCTAACCAAGAGGACTTACTCACGGGCTAAACCCAATAACTAAAACCCGAAAGGGAGCTAGCCGTATTTTTATGGAAACCTTAGTTTAAAAATCACTAAATTACCCTTTTGGATTTGGAGCAAAATTTATTCTGAAAATTTTTCAAAATATTTCCGATTTACAAAATTACAAAAATACCCCTAGTGGTAAAATTACTAAAATGCCCTTGGTTTCTAAAAAATTCCATATTAGCCTCAATTTTAATAAAATTTTCTTACTTTACAAAAGTATCCAAAAACCCTATTTTTCAAAAATTCAAGACACTCTAATTTGGAAATTTACCAAATTACCCCTGGTTTACGAAATTACCAAAATAACCCCGATTTCCGAAATTTTTGCAATACCTTGATTTGGAAAATCTTTCTTTCAAAATAACCATGAGTTTGGAAAATTTCAAAATAACTTTTGTGATTTTCAAATTGACCCCAATTTATTACTAAAATACCCCTGTAGGACAAATGACGAATTTACCCCTGGGTGGGAAAATGGATGGAATGCTGGAAGTAGTATCGCAGATGAACGAATGTGTCTTTAATGATGAATGTGAATGTGATTCTCTGAATTAGAATATTAAACTTGAACTGAAACTTTGATTGATCGAAAGAATTACCTCTAAACACTTCTTATCATAAAACTGTTCGCGGGGTAATCAGTGGAACAAAAGTACTAATGCATAAAACTTCTTAATCAGATTAAAATCGCGACGTTAGAAATGAGTTCTAGGGGGCGTGGTCGTCGTGGACGCGGTAGAGGCAGAATGGCTGTATCGGAACCCGTTAGAGCGGGTCAAGGAACTAAGAATGAGGTACCACCACCACCAGCTTTTGGTGTTGAGCAGCAAGATCAGACGGGGGACGATGCTGTATCGCAGGCGGTGCTGCGAGTTCTTGAGATGGTGGCTGGAGCAGGTGGGAATATGAGAACTAGGAAGTCTGTACCCGAGCGACTTCGAGCCAATGGGGCTGAGGTGTTCCGTGGTGTATCTGGTGTGGCACCCAGTACAGCTGAGTATTGGTTGGAAGCGACCGAGCGAATTATGGATGAGCTAGATTTAACCGCTGAGGAGAAAGTGAAAGGAATAGTGGCGCTGCTACGCCATGAAGCGTATCAATGGTGGCTCACAGTTCGGGATGGGGCCACAGCTGAGGATATCACTCGGGAGTACGTTAAGACGGCATATCAAAAGAAGTATATTGGTACTCATTATATAGATGCGCAAAGGAAGGCTTTTCTGGGGCTGGTTCAAGGGAATAAGTCTGTGGCGGAATATGAGGCTGAATTCCTGAGGTTAAGCCGATATGCTCGAAGAGTAGTGGCTACGGAACATGAGCGATGTGTCCGGTTTGAGGACGGACTAAGGGATGACCTGAAGCTGTTGATAGCTCCACAGCAGGAGCGAGAGTTCGCCGTATTAGTAGAAAAGGCTAAGGTAGCTGAAGGAATTAAGGACTCTGTAAGACAGAGCAGAGATAAGGATAGGAACCGGGATAAGAGGAGTTTTGGACCGTCAGAATCGTCTGAGAGTCTTCAGAAAAGACCTAGGATTGAGAATCCTGCTCGTGTTTCTAAGCCAACTGTTGGAAATCCGGACCGTCCGTGTGCTCAGTGTGGAAGGTATCATGTTGGCGAGTGCTAGAATCGGGAGCGAGAATGTTTTAGATGTAAGTCTAAGTCTCATTTGATTAAAGATTGTCCTCAGGATCCGAATAGGGCTCGGACAGTAGGCCAAGGTCGTGGAACACCAAACAGAGGTACTGAAGGTTCAGAAGCGAGGCAGCCAAGGTTGGTTTATGCAGTTGGCCGTCGCGAGGAGGAAGATGTGCCAGATGTGACAACGGGTACGTCCCTTGTTTTTGAAATACCCTTAATTGCTTTGATTGTTGTAGAGTTTTCTTGTATTGCTAGTGAAAGTGATCGAAGCCTTGCATGTGAACTTAGAGATTGTGCCTAGGAAGTATGATAGTTTTATAAGATTAGAGTGCACAGCGTAAGCATAGTGTGGTGAGTAGGAGCGCAATTAGCTAAGTAATTTCAAGGACGAAATTATTTTTAAGGAGGGTAGAATTGTAATATCCCAGATTAGGGGTTATGCATTTGGAGCATAATTCCTGAATTAATAGGCTCAGTGTATGGGTGAGTGTGTTTAAGGGGTTTGGAGAACCTTAGGAGATGGGGAAAATGCATTGGAAAATAATTGGATTTTAAGTTAAAAAGAGGAGCTAGGCTGAAGAGGCCTTAAGAAAAGTTTTAGGGAGTTTAGGACACAAGGAACCGTGTGGCAAATTGGCAAGGGACGCCACCTAGGAGCAGGGGAGCTTGCGTCACATGGAGTGGCCAGGAGGGAGGAGGTTCGAGCTGCAGAAATTGCATTGGGGGCTTTTCTTTTTGCATCAAGAAGGGGAGTAAGGCCAGGGAGGCCTTAAGGGAAAAATTTTAGGCATCTTTGGACATGAAAGTGAGCTTGGTAAAGTGGCTGCAATGCACCACTTAGGGCTTTGGTGATGACGCCATGGGCAAGGGCCTTGGTTCGAATCACGGGAGTGTGTTTTATTTTTGCTCTTTGCGTTAAGAAGGGGGAACTGGGCTAAGGAGGCTTTAAGGGGAATTCGTGAGGGATTTATGCCGCAAGAAATCATGTGGTAAAGTGGCAATGGAGCGCCTGGGTGCAAGGGGAAAGGTTGCGTCAGCAAGGAATGGGGTTCGAATCACGTGGGCAGCAAATGGGTGTTCTTTTATTTTGCTGGTTGGCGTCAAAGAGAGGGGAGGAGGTGGACGGCATGTAGACTCCAACAAGATGAGATAAGGCTTGTTTGTTTTTTTTATTTATTTATTTTAAAATTCGGCTAGAGGGGTAGGATAATGTGGTGGATTATTTTTATCTTTATTTTATTTATTAAGGTGATAAAGGTTTATTTATTTTAAGTTAGTGGATAGAAGATAAGTGTAGTTTTATTTTATTTATTTTTTTAAATGGGAAGATAAGGGATAAGTGATGTTTATTTTATTTATTTTAATGAGTAAAGAGATAATATAAGAAATTGCTAAGGGATGTGATGGATTATTTTTATTATTTATTAAGGTGATAATGGGAGAAAAGTGTGGGATATGATAAGGAAGGAGTAGTGGCCGGCCAAGGGGTTCTTTTGAATGGCAAATTCGGCTATGTAGTGTGGGATAAAGGGTGGATTTATTTTAATTTTTTTTTTGTATGTGTGTTCAAGAGGTATTATAGGAGAAAGAAAGTGGGATGAAAGGGGGGTTAAGTGCCGAATTTGTGTAGCATAAATAGGGGTGCTCAGCTTTTGGTAATTCTTTTCTCCATTTTAATTTCTTCTTGCCGAAAATTGTTTCTCTCATCTCACTCTCTCTTTGTGCCGAACCTGGTATTTTTCTTTCCCTTATTTTCTTGTTGAAACCATAAAGAAACACCATAGCCGAAACCCCTCTACCATTGTTCTTTGTTGCCGAATCCTCTAAGCATAAATTCTCTTCACTTTGGCGTGATCTCCCTTCACCATTCAAGTTCCGAAATCTTTCTCTTTGGGGTCTAAGAGCCGTTTCTCTGGGAGTGCTTTGATAGTGGTAAGTATTTCTTTAAGTAATCGTTTTGGGCTCTTATTCTTTAGTATGCCGAAATCAGTATTTGGCCTTGGTATTTGGGGTTGGCCGAACCTTAATAGGGCCTTGATTTCATGTTTTGTTCTTGTGTAGTCAAAGGAAGATAGCGTTAAAGGAGTAAGGTTTCTCTCGGGATTGGATACATCAAGGTAAAGGATATGTAATATTCGGCCAAGGGCCATCTTTTCTAGATTATTGCTTGTGGCCGATTCTAACATATGGTGTATAGGGTTTCGACAACTTCAGGAACAAGCCGACATTTCGGGATTTAGTTAGCAAGGTAAGTGATCTAGGACTTTCGGCCAAAGGCCATATTTTGGGTATAAATGTGACCGATTGTGTACTTTGGTTTTAAGGGCAAGTATTCGGGATTTGGATAAGTAAGGAGGATATCGACAGACATAAGGAAGTTTCGGGATTGAGTAGATTGTGCCAAGGAAAAGGTGTGTAGTTATCGCACTGTTATCTTGTTACGTATATGTGTTATATTTATAAATATGTGATATGATGTGAATGATAGCCGAAATAAGGGCTAAGATTGTGAATACCCGTGATGGGTGATCGAATAACCAGGTCAGTGATTTACGATATTAAATGATTATTGATGAATATGTGAAATGGTGATAAGCATGTGATATATACTTACCCTAAGTGTTAATCTGTCATGATACATATATATATGCATGGGGAATTGGGATGTGACTATCGAAGGAAAGGGTGTACATTATGTACGTGGTCTAATGTTAGTCTTGTGCTACATTAGCGCTTGATGTTAGCTATGTGCTTCATCGTGGGAGGTGTTGGCTAGGTGCCCATCTCAGCGGTTGATAGCTGTGTGCATCACCGTGGACTGATTGATATGTGGGATCACTTAGGTGATCGGTGGCCTAGCCACGGCCTTGAGCAGCAGGTCTGCCAAGGTAGGATATGTGGGATCACTTGGTTGATCGGTGGATTAGCCACGGCCTTGGGCAGCAGGTCTGCCGAGGTAGGTGTAATGGATGGACACTAGGTTGGGTTGGGCTTCATAATTGCATAATCATGTGTGTGGATCAATGTGGATATGGGCCAAGCCCAATATATGAAATTATATGGATGAATTGCCTTAACATCTGATATGTGGACTGTGTGGATATGGGCCAAGCCCATATGTGGAGACATGTGAAATAACTATGCACTGAGTCTGTTTGACTCACCCAATATTTTATTAAACCTTACAGGTGATGCATGATGCTCGGACCAGGTTGGAGGGGATACGAGGTGGCCCATGCAGAAGACATTTTATTCCATGCAGTTTATTATTAAGTACTTTGATTAATTACTTGTTTTGTAATAAGGGCCATTTAAGGGATTTGAAGTTTATTATTATGTTTTAAAGTGGATCGACAATTATTATTATTTGGAAATGTTTTAATTTTAGCAACTCATATCTTAAGAATTTTATATTAAAGTTTTATATCGAGGAATTTGTAACAACTTGATTTTATTTGGGATTTTAATAAACGATGTTTTACAAAAGACAATAAATTTCCATGTTTTAACTCTAAGTCAAAAATCTTTTCAAACGTTTTCCGCAATGGCATTTCAAATTCGGTCGTAGTGAATGGGCCGGGTTTGGGGTGTTACACTTACCTTTAAATTTGTTCATTTTGTAGAATACATTTTGAAGGCTAAGAAGATCGAGTCAACGCTAGAAATCACACATCCGGGAATCTTGGTAGACATAACTTCTCAGTTATGGTATATGGTATATACTAGGACCTTATGTATTGTCTTGTGAAATGCCTAGCTTTTGAGAAGTATGTTGTGATATGTTATGCATTTGAACAACTTATGAACTCTTACTTGTTACTTAAATGTGTTTAAAAGGTCATAGTGTAAAATGGTATGTTATGAGGCAACTTGAGCCTATAATGAAATGGATGTTTGTTTATAGTGATAGATGTGTTTGTAGCTACAAGTTGGAAATCAATTGTGATGGAATACATTGAGGTGTCAAGGTTGATAAATGCTTGATGCATTGAGTGAATATGTTATTATGTTAAAGTATGTTTGAAGTTGAATTGCACTTCCCACATGTGTAATTGAAAGTGTGTAGGTACCTATACAATAAGGAAGTGAAATTGAGCAAGAAATAGATAAATTTGAGCTCACATGGCCTGAGACACGGGCATGTGAGGCACATGGCCTTACAACATTGCTGTGTGACACCTGATGGTCTTTTGTATGCAAGTCAGTGAGTTACACGGCCTAACACACGGCTTGACACACGGGTGTGTGAGGAAATTTCGATAGTTACACGGCCTGGCACACAGACATGTGACACGATCGTGTGAACCTACTTAGAGAGTTACACGGGTGAGGACACGGGCTGGGACATAATCGTGTGTCCCTAGTTCGAAGGTTACACGGCTAGAGACACGGGCGTGTCTCTCAACTATGTGAGGCACACGACCTAGCCATACGGTCGTGTGTCCCTTGTTTTCAAATTTTACTACTTTTCCCCAAATATTTCTAAATTGATTCAAATTGGTCTGAAATTGTTTCTAAGCTATTTTTAGGGTCTCGAGGGCTCAATTTAGGGACAGTATGCATGAGTATGAATGTTATATGTTGTGATTATAATATTAAATGATATGAAGTCCCAATGTTTCTAATTGTTTAGTAATACTCTATAACCCTAATCCAGTGATGGAGACGGGTTAGGGGTGTTACATACTCAGTGAGATTATTCCACGATGACTCATTTGTGGTGCATGATGCAATAGGTGTTTAACACTTAAGATCTTTTGGTTAAGTAGCTTCCCACTAAGCTCTACTTAAATTAGAGTTTTAGTATGTGTGAATGTCTAAGGGATTAGGTTCATGTACTAATTGGATAGAAATCCATTTTCTTACTAGTTGATCATGATCATCCCATGGTGACTGGATTCAATGGGTGTAAGAATTATTATTCAACGACTTACAAATGTTTTCAAGGTTTAGTGTAAGACACATGCATCGTTTTAATGAATATCGTAATGTTGCAAAACATTTTCAAATATTTGCTTAATATAAAAATATTAATGAATGAATGTTTTATTTTTAGTTGAAAAATGGCAGCTACTCCCTTATTAAACATATTCACTGAAAACAAACTGAACGAAAATAACTATAAGGAATGGAAAACAAATTGTAACAATCCATTTTTCAGTAGTATCGAAAATAGTGGCTTTGGGACCACAATTCTGACGTGTGAGTTCGTAAATACTAATTATTTAATATTTATGAGGTCATTAGTGTCATATTGAAATTTGTTTCGATAATTTTGATGTTTGGTTAGCTAATTAAAGAAAAGAGACTAAATCGTAAAAGTTGCAAAAGTCAATCGCTATTAGTTTTATAGGGTTAATTGAGTACTAAAACATAATTGAATGAATTTATATGGTAATTTAACCATATTCAAGACAGTGGATGGTATGTATATATGATTTGGATTAAAAATATGTATGATTACTGACATCTTTGGTAAATAAATAAAAGATTAAACAAATGTAAAAGGCAAAACAATTATCATCTTTTTCATTTCTTCTTGTTTGCAACCAAACCACCATTTTTAAGGAGACTAAGCTTCGACCTTTCTTATACTTGTACATGTAAGTCTATTTTTCACTTGTTTTTTTTTATTTATAAATTTTATGTTTTTGAAATCGTTGTAGCTTAATCTAGCTAGCCTAGTGACTATTTTGAAATATTGATAAAGTTTTGAAAACTTGCCATAGATATTCTTGAATCTTTTCAGTTGTTAATGGTTTATTTTGAAGCTTGATGATGAATTTGGACTAATTTGTAAAGTGATTTTGTATAGCTTTGAGTTTAAAGGCTAAATGATAAAATGTTGAAATTGGATTGGTTTTCTTGTAAAATTTTAGAATTAAAGGGTTGTATAAAGGATGATTATGAATTTGGCACTAAGAGTTAGGGATTAATTTTGAAAATAAACGTGTTTCAGTTTTAGGGACTAAATTGAACAAAGTGTAAAAATTTAAGGAAATTGTGAAAATGTTAATAGGAGTTAATATGTATTAAATTACATGTTCTAAGATCATTTAGGCTAAAAAAATTGAAATAAATTACTGTACAGATCAAGAACCAGTAGATAATCGTGAAAAAGAGAAAATTGCTGACTAGTCCCTGATATTGCTATATCTACCATTTAGCCTTGGTAAGTTCATATGGTATAGTTTTGTATAAATTTGTAATGTTTATATTGATTTGTGAAAATTGGATATGTTGAATATATATGTGAATTGTTACAAATTGATAAAATGTGAGAAAAAGAATTAAATTGAAAAAAGATATATCGTTACATGTATCGAGCCCAGATGAACTTAGGATATGATACAATTGGCATGCCAATAGGTTATTTTGCGTGCAGTACGAGATTGATATGTAATGAGATAATGGTATATGACTTGTTATTATACACTGAGTATACTAGAATCCAACATTTGTTGCGGATTACTAAGTTATATTTACAGTCATCTTAGTGTGTTTCTGAGGGTGGATGTAAAGCTTATGGGCTTTGCACTTGGTGCCAAGGTGTGTTCTTGGTCGGATTGGCTCCATTGAGCATTCTGGCGTATTTTGGGTGAATAACCGCATATCCATATCTGTTGTGTATTGAGGTCTCACCCATTGACATGATTGTGATGACAAGATTATGTTTTGGTTAATGATTTTGTTAATTTATAAATGTAATCATAAGGTATGTTATATTGTTTCAACCTATGGACTTACTAAGCTTAGTGTAGCTTACTCGTGTCATTTTCCTATTTCCTTGTATATATCGTTTTGCGAAATCGAATGATCGAATCAGCTTAAAGATCACATTGTCCAGCCATCTTTTGGTAGATTTTGAAACCATTATAATTCGGTCTGGTGGCATGTAATAGGGGTAACTTGTATGATATGTTTATGCTTGTATAAAGTTGTATGCTTGTTGGCTAAAAGCATGGTTGATCATGGTTTGATATAGAGATTTGAATGTGATATTGAGCTTGATATGTGTTGGGATGTATATATATATATATATATATATATATATATATATATATGAGGGAAAGAAATACATATGGATGAGTTATAATGTGATATGGAAATGCTTGATTAGGTAAAACTTTGGTTGGAATTTGGTTGGGATGGCATGAAATGATATGTACATTATTTCTTTGATGGGTAAATATGTTAGTACACATGCCTTGTTAAATGTTTGTTAGTTGGTGAATGGAGTTATAGTGTTTTGACACTTTATATGACATTATTTGGCTAAGTGTGAACTTGATAGTAAATGAAGTTGATAGATAAGTTTGAAAGTTGTTTGTGATGGTACCTTATGGCATATTGGTTAGAATTAGGTAAATGACATCATTTGGTATGTTTTTAGTTTGATTTGAATAGGCTGAATTGGTTAATGGTATACTTGTGGCCTAAGCAAGCATGAATTTGTATGACTTTCATTTGAAGGTACTTTTAGGCACACACGGCCGTGTGCCTCACATGGGCATGTGGCACGACTGTGTGCTCTATTAATTTTGGTGATTTTAGATTCACACAGCTACGGTCTATTACGTGGCCTGGCGACACAATTGTGTGACCCTTTTATACACGGTATCATCTATTACATGAGTTTTTAGACACAGATGTGCGGTATTGCACCACACAGCCTTAACCTTATCACACGGCCTACCCGCACGACCGTGTAACCCTTGGTTTCTATTTTTACCTTTTTTTCTAACATGATTCGAACTAGTCCCTGCTTGTTTTTGAATTAATTCTAGATGTTCATAGGCTCGATTTAAGTTTCATTTTTGTATGCTTAGCATGAGTATCGAATGTTTATCTATTGATGGTCACTTTAAGTTAATATTTTAAACTGAAATGGTATGTTCTTGTCTGGTTATATGTTGTAAAATCTTGTAACCCTAATCCGGTGACAAAGACGGGCAAGGCATGTAACACCCTGAATAATTTATTTCTGATTCTGTAACAATCTGACACAAATCTATATCTGCTTTAGTGGTTAAGTGTTCTGGGTGTGTGTTTTAGGTCCTGGGTTTAAGTCTCACCTTTGTTAATTTTGTTATTTTTTTATCAAGCCTTATCCTTATTCGATAGGCTCATATTAAATTACCTGTAAATCCATATCAGAATGAGCCTGCTGGTTCCAGTGGTTAGGGAACTGGTATGTTGGAGGTCCTATGTTCGAATCCCTGCGTTAGCATTGGTATTTATTTTTGCTCAGGTGTCAGACAGAGTTTTGGTTGAGCACAAATTCTGAGGGAGTTATCAGTTGTGGGTAAGTGGGAGAAAATTGTGGGATTATGGGATATCCTGTTTATTTTCTTCTCTTCTCAAAATTTTTATTTTTCTCTCTCTTCCCAATTTCCCATAGTTGACGTTTTTCTTTGTTGCCTGGCAAAAATCTTTTTGCTATCTTGTGTTCAAAATTTATCCTGTCGACCAATTTCGGATTTTTAAATTCTTCAATGATTTTGTGAGTTTTGGTTAGTGCTTTAGGTGACTTTTGTGTGGGTTGAGGGAATCATTTTACTGTTTAAATTAATGTTTTCTTTTCTTTTCGTTGTTGATTTTGAGTTTTGGCAACAGCGAATTGGGAAGAAGGGGACTTTTCTCTCGTGGAATCGTAGCCAAAATCATTTAGAGTGTTGGAGGTAAGTGATGAACGTAGAATTGGACTATTGTCGGTTTAGTGGTTTCGGGTCAATCTTTGAATCATGACTGATTTTGGACTTGTGTTTATCGATTTTAGGTTCTAGTGATCTCGGAAAAACAATACCAGGTGTATTCCTAAAATGCAAAAAATCGAGTTTTGGCGAAAGCCAAAAAACTGCACTGTCGACGCCACACGGGCATGTGGTCGCCCATGTGCAAGACACGGCCGTGATTGAAGAAGGCTTGGCCGTGCGCAAGACATGACCGTGTGTTGGCCTGAGTGTGGCCGTGTGGTCCACACGGGTTAGGGCAAGTTGGGCGTGTGGGCTTACACTGGAATGCCATACGGGCGTGTAAATTTTGGGCTAGGCCGCGTGGCCACATGGGCAAGGTCGAACTGGGCATGTGGGCTCATTTTTCTAAAATTCTCCCTAGGGTCGCACTGGTCGCTCCAATCGACTGTGGGCCTACTGTAGGGTCAGTAAGGGCTAATTAAACCCTAGACTATATGCTATGATATCCTGATGGACTAATCTGAGTAGGATACTGAATATATGCCTAACTATACTACTATACGTATATCTGATATCCGTATATATGCATGTTGAGCATGTTAAATCTGCTATATCTGTATCTGATTTCTGTATCTGTTATTGGGGTGGGATTTATATATGAGGAGGAAGTATTCTGTTCGGCGTTAAACGACTATATTTTGGCAGCTTGTTGCATATATATATATATTCTAATATGTGTCTTAATGGCATGATGTGGCGTGTAGGGATGGGTGGGTATTTCAAACCCCACATAGTGTGATTGGATGGTCGGAGATAGTGTGTAGAGGATGGGGGTAGGATTTATGCATGTCTGCTACTGTAATCTAAATCTGAATTCTGGATCTAAATTCGAATATGAAACTTTATCTGTTTCTAACTGTGTATATAATTCTGTGTGTTGTATGCTTAATTCTGATGGGTTACACACTGAGTTTTCGTAAACTCGCATCTATTATCTGTAAATTATTTAAACTTAGCAATTTATGGTTTTATCCACGTTTTTGGTATTCATTTTGAGAGTTTTTAATTTTTGGGACGCTCTGGAATTTTTGGTTTTAAACTGTTGTTTTTAGTTTGCTGATTGTTTTTACATGCTTGGTTAAATTGTTTTTATGAAATTGACGGTCTTTACATAAAAAAATGGTTCTCCTAAAAATACGAATCAAATTCTGTAATGTAACAGTTTTGTTAGACTTCCGTTGTAAAATAGGTTTTGGCAAATAAACTAATAAATTAACGGTTTCAAAATGGATAAAAATGTATGAGTTAAGTAATTGAAATGATTTTACGCAACTAAACCTATTCTCCGTGACTTCTCAGGATTTAGCCATAACGTTTAGGCCGTGTTTGGGGTGTTACATTTAGTGGTATCAGAGTCAGGTTGTAAAACTCAACTGTGAATTTTGGGCTCCAAAATTGTATTTCGAAAATAATTGGTTTTCAAATAATTTGAATAATTAAGAAAGTATATGGTACACTGAGTCTCCGGCGCTGATCCTGTAAGTATTTCTAAAACTTAGATAGTTTATTCTGAAAACACTGTATATAGTACCTTCTGAGACTGTACTGAAATAGTTAGATATTGAAACTTCTGAAAACATCTCTGAACTTCTGATAACTTATGCATAAAATATCTGATAACAAATACTAGAACTGATGCATAAAATTTTATAATATAGATAAATACAAATTACACAGTGAGTGCTCGTGGAACTCACGAACGAGGTATTTGTGGCCGTGGTAGAGGCCGTAGGGGGCTTGAGCCGAGTCTTCCTCTCTGGGTAGTATGCCGCACTTAGATACGAGTGAGATGCCAATTTCGCCTGCTATTGAGACTGGGTCTCAAAGCTGTTCGGCTGGGGATGACACACTATCCGAAGTCATGCTGAGGATTTCAGAGAGGGTTGCTAGACCCTATTTTGGAGCTAGGGATTGAGGGTCTGTAACTGAATGACTCTGGTCTAATCGAGCTGAGTTGTTTATGGGGTGTCACAAGAGCCGCCCCTAATGTGGTCGAGTATTGGTTGGAGGCCACTGAGAGGATCATGAACGATTTAGACTGTACTCCTGAGTAGAAATTTATGGGTGCAGTCTCTTTGCTTCGCGACGAGGCATATCAGGGGTAGTTGACGGTTGAGGAGGGTATTCAGCATGATCGTCTGAACTGAGATTTATTTAAGACCACCTTTCAGAGTAAGTATGTGGGGGCTAGCTATTTGGATGCTCGTAGGCGTGAGTTCATGAATCTCACGCAAGGTGATAGATTTGTGGCCGAGTATGAGGCTGAATTTTTTAGACTGAGCCGCTATGCTCGAGGCATGGTGGCGTCTGAGTATGAGAGGTGCGTCCGGTTTGAGGATGGCTTGAGGGATAACTTGAGGGTACTGATTTCTCTACAAAGGGAGCGAGAGTTCACGGTTCTGGTAGAAAAGACGAAGATCGCCAAGGATGTTAAACGTGTGGAGCGTTAGAATAGGGATCGTGACAGGGGTAAGAATAAGAGGGATTCAGAGCCCTCTAGTTCTGTTCAGAGGCTTGAGAAAAAGGCCAGACCTGATGGGCCGGTTAGAGTGGGGGCTTCTGTTGCACCTATTGCGATTCAACCGTGTGAAGGTTGTGGTAGGCGCTATCTAGGCGAGTGCTGGAAGAAGATTGGGGCTTGTTTGAGATGTGGATCCTTGGAGCACCGTATTAAAGAGTGTCCACAGCGGGTAGATCAGATGCAAGCTTTGGTACTGGATTTAGCGTAGCCTCAGAGGGCAGCTTAGCAGCCACCTAGGGGCCGTGGACCGACTAGGGTGGTAATGGTGTAGGCCGAAGGCAGAGAGCACCGGGCAAAGTGCTGGTCAAACTGAGGCGAGGTAGCCTGCATTGGTTTATACAGCTCGACGCCGAGAGGACAGAGATGCTCCAAATGTTATTACCGGTACGTTCTTAATTTTTGATGTACCTTATACTGCCTTGATAGACATAGGTTCAACACATTCCTATGTAGCTAGTTCTGTTTCTGAAAATCTGGAGATATCTATTGAGAGCACTTCTAGTAAGGTTACTGTATTGAGTCTGTTGGGGCAGTATGTTTAGGTTAGTAAACTTTATAGAGACATTCCACTGGAGGTGCAAGGGGCGGTATTTCTAGCAGATCTGATGGAGCTTCCATTTGGGGAATTTGACTTGATCCTAGGTATGGATTGGTTGGTTAAGCATCGAGTTAGTTTAGATTACGTGACTAAGAGGGTTGTTCTGAGAACTAAGGATGATAATGAGGTGGTTGTGATCGGTGAGCGTCGAGATTATTTGTCCAATGTGATATCCGCGCTCGTGGCTGAGAAATTGGTTCGGAAAGGGTGTAAGGCGTATTTAACTTACGTCAGTGTTTCTGTTTGTAAGGACTCTTCTGTTGGGGATATCAGAACAGTGAGGGATTTTTCGGATGTCTTTCTTAAGGAGTTACCGAGTTTACCTCCGAATCGGGAAGTTGAGTTTGAAATTGAGCTTCTACCGGGTACAGCTCCGGTGTCTATCACTCCATACCGTATGGCATCGAAGGAGCTTACAGAGCTTAAGGCTCAACTGCAAGAGCTTATGGATCATGGTTTCATCTGTCCTAATGTGTCTCCGTGGGGAGCACCAGTTCTATTTGTTAAGAGAAGGATGAGACCATGAGGATGTGCATCGATTTTCGGCAAGTGAACAAGTTGACTGTGAAGAATAAGTATCCACTTCCGAGGATCGATGACTTGTTTGATCAGGTTTGAGGGGCTTTGGTGTTTTCGAAGATTGATCTTCGCTCTGGCTATTATCAATTGAGGGTTAAGGAGGTGGATGTTCATAAAACTGCATTTAGGACACGTTATGGACATTATGAGTTCCTAGTGATGCCTTTTGGTCAGGCGAATGCTCCGGTGACATTCATGGATTTGATGAATCGAGTGTTTCAGCCATATTTGGATTAGTTCGTCATGGTCTTCATCGACGATATTCTGGTGTACTATAAGACTGAGGATGAGCATGATGAGCATCTTAGAGTAGAGCTTCAGATTCTCCTCGAAAAACAACTTTACGCTAAGTTGAGCAAGTGCGAGTTCTGGTTACTTGAGGTAACGTTTTTGGGGCATGTGGTGTCTTCTGAGGGGATTCGAGTGGATTCTAGGAAGATTGAAGCTGTGCTTGATTGGAAACAACCTAAGAACGTGTCTGAAATCCATAGTTTTCTGGGTTTGGCGAGTTATTATCGGCGGTTTGTCGAGGGGTTCTCTCTGATCACAGCTCCATTGACTAAGCTTCTGCGCAAGGGAGTTCCTTTTGTTTGGACTGATGCGCAACAATCGAGCTTTGAGAAGCTCAAGTCTGTTCTAACTCAGGCTCCTATTCTGATACAGCCTGAATCCGGTAAAGAGTTTGTGGTATACAGTGATGCGTCGCATGTTGGTTTGGGTTGTGTTCTAATGTAGGATGGTAAGGTTGTGGTTTATGCATACAACCAGCTTAAGACACATGAGGGAAACTATTCAATGCATGATTTCGAGTTGGCTGCGATTGTTTTTGCGTTGAAAATCTAGAGGCACTATCTGTATGGTGAGAGGTGTATCATCTATACCGATAACAAGAGTCTCAAGTACCTTCTTACTCAGAAGGAGTTGAATCTTAGGCAGCACCGATGGATTGAATTGCTCAAAGATTATGACTGCACGATAGAGTATCATCTTGGTAAGGCTAACGTAGTGGCCGATGCTCTAAGTCGTAGGGCGATATCTGATTTGAGAGCGATGTTTGCTCGACTTAGTCTATTTGATGACGGAAGTCTATTAGCTGAGTTGCAAGTTAAGCCGACTTGGATTGATCAGATTCGAGTTAAGCGGTTGGGGGATGAGTCTCTGGGTTTGCAGTTTCATCAGGTTGAGAGTGGCAGTACTTCAGATTTTAGGACGAGTAATGATGGTGGGCTATGTTTTCGAGGACAGATATGTGTATTGAATGATTCTGATTTGAGGCAGTCAATTCTGAAAGAGGCACATAGTAGCCCATATGCCATTCATCTCGGTGGTAATAAGATGTATCGCAATCTTCGTGAGTTGTACTGGTGGCCAGGTTTGAAGCATGAGGTTACAGATTTCGTTGCTCATTGTCTGATGTGTCAGCAAGTTAAGACTAAGCACCAATTGCCTTCGAGTTTGCTACAAGCCGTTAAGATTCCTTTATAGAAGTAGAAACGAATGATAATGGACTTCGTTAGTGGGTTGCCCTTGACACCCACTAAGAAGGATTCTGTTTGGGTCATTGTGGATCGATTGACCAAGTCCGCTCACTTTATTCCGGTTCAGACCGATTATTCTCTGCAGAAGTTAGCGAAGCTTTATATCTCTGAGATAGTTAGACTGCATGAGGTTCTTGTGTCGATTATTTCTGATAGAGATCCTCGCTTCACTTCTCGGTTCTGGAAGAAATTGCATGAGGCTCTGGGTTCGAGATTGGACTTCAGTACTGCATTCCATCCTTAGAGTGATGGTCAATCTGAAAGGGTGATTTAGATATTCGAGGATATGCTTCGGAGTTGCGTGATAGATTTCTGAGGTAGTTGGGAGGATTATCTACCACTAGCTGAGTTCACCTACAACAACAGTTTCCAGGCTAGCATTCAGATGGCACCTTAAGAGGCTTTGAATGGTTGTAAGTGTCGTACACTACTATGTTGGACTGAGTTAGGTGAACGTCGGGTTTTGGGTTTTAAGTTGGTTTCTGAGACTGAAGATAAGGTTAAATTGATTTGGGATCGTCTGAAGGCAGCTTCTAATAGACAGAAGTCCTATGCAGAATTGAAGAGGAGGGATATTAAGTACTCTGTGGGGGACTTCGTGTTTCTTAAGGTTTCTCCATGGAAGAAAGTTCTGAGATTTGATCGTAAGGGCAAGTTGAGCCCCAGGTTCATTGGCCGTATTGGATTCTGAAGCGTGTGGGACCGGTTGCTTATTAGCTGGAGCTACTTCCAGTTGTTGAGGACATCTCAATGTTGAGGCGGTATCGGTCTGACCCATCTCACGTTGTCTCAGTTAAGGAGATCGAGGTTAGGCCAGATTTGACCTTTGAGGAGGAGCCAGTTCAGATTCTGGATCATGATATTAAGGTTCTGAGAAGGAAGTCCATTCCTTTAGTGAAGGTTCTGTGGCAGAATCATGGTATTGAGGAGGCCACGTGGGAATCTGAGGACTCGATGCGTCAGTAATATCCTCATCTGTTCTGATCAAGTAAATTTTGAGGTCGAAATTTCTTTTAGGGGGTAGAGTTGTAATGCCTTGAATAATTTATTTCTGATTCTGTAACTATCTGACACAAATCTGTATCTGTTTCAGTGGTTAACTGTTCTGGGTGTGTGTTTGAGATATTGGGTTCAAGTCTCACCTTTGTTAATTTTGTTATTTTTGGATCAAGCCTTATCCTTGTTCGGTAGGCTCATATTAAATTGCTTGTAAATCCATATCAGAATGAGCCTACTGGTTCCAGTGGTTAGGGAACTGGTGTGTTGGAGGTCCTGTGTTCGAATCCCTACGTTAGCATGGGTATTTATTTTTGCTCGGGTGTCAGACAGAGTTTTGGTTGATCACAAATTCTAAAGGAGTTCAGTTGTGGGTAAGTAGGAGAAAATTGTAGGATTATGGGATATCCTGTTTATTTTCTTCTCTTCTCAAAATTTTTATTTTTCTCTGTTGCCTAGAAATAATCTTTTTGCTATCTTGTGTTCGAAATTTATCCTGTCAACCAATTCCGGATTTTCAAATTCTTCAGTGATTTTGTGCGTTTTGGTATGTGCTTTTGGCGACTTTTGTGTGGGTTGAAGGAATCATTTTACTGCTCAAATCAATGCTTTTCTTTTCTTTCCGTTGTTGATTTTGAGTTTTGGTAGCAACAAATTGGGAAGAAGGGGACTTATCTCTTGTGGAATCGTAGCCGAAATCATTCAGTGTGTTGGGGGTAAGTGATGAACATAGAATTGGACTATTTTCAGATTGGTGGTTTCGGGTTAATCTTTGAATTATGACTAATTTTGGACTTGGGTTTATCGGTTTTAGGTTCTGGTGATCTTGAAAGTGTGTTCGCATCAAAAAAATACCAGGTGTGTTCCCAAAACACGAAAAACTGAGTTTTGGCGAAAGCCGAAAAACTGCACTGTTGACGCTACACTAGCGTGTGGTCACCCATGTGGATGGCCATGTGTGAGACACGGCCTTGTGATCGATGAAGGCTTGGCTGTACGCAGGACACGGCTATGTAGTGGCCTAAGTATGGCCATGTGGGCCACACGGGCTGGTCAAGTTGGGCGTGTCGGCCCACATGGGCATGTCACACGGGCGTGTAGATTTTGGGCCAGGCCGTGTGGGCCCACACGGGCCTGTGGGCCTATTTTTGTGAAATTCTCCTTAGGGTCGCACAGGTCGCTCCGATCGACTGTGGGCCTACTGTAGGGCCGGTAAGGGCTAATTAAACCCTAAACTGTATGCTATGATATCCTGATAGATTGATCTGACTAGGATACTAAATGTACGCCTAACTGTACTGCTATACGTATATCTGATATCTGTATATATGCATGTTGAGCATGTTAAATCTGTTATATCTGTATCTGATTTTTGTATCTATTATTGGGGTGGGATTTGTATATGAGGAGGAGGTATTTTGTATATATATTCTGGCACGTTAAATGCCTATATTCTGGCAGCTTGGTTGTATATATATTCTGATATGTGTCTTAATGGCACGATGTGGTGTGTAGGGATGGGTGGGTAGTTCAAACCCCACATGGTATGATGGGATGGTCGGAGCTGGTGTGTAGAGGATGGGGGTCGGATTTATGCATGTCTACTACTGTAATCTGAATCTGAATCTGGATCTGAATCCGTATATGAAACTGTATCTGTTTCTGACTGTGTATATAATTCTATGTGTTGTATGCTTAATTCTGATGGGTTACACACTGAGTTTTCATAAACTCACATATGTTGTCTGTTTTCTCAAGTAATCCACAGACTTAGGCGAATCGGTGTGGCAGAGACTCAATGGTGACCACACGACCGTAAATTATTTAAACTTAGCAATTTATGGTTTTATCCATATTTTTGGTATTCATTTTGAGAGTTTGTAATTTTTGAGACTCTTCGGAATTTTTGGTTTTAAACTGTTGATTTTGGTTTGCTGATTGTTTTTGCATGCTTGGTTAATTTGTTTTATGAAATTGACGGTTTTTAAGCAAAAAAAAAAATGGTTTTCCTAAAAATACGAATCAGATTCTGTAATGTAACAGTTTTGTTAGTCTTCTGCTGTAAAATAGGTTTTGGCAAATAAACTAATAAATTAACGATTTCAAAATGGATAAAAAAATATGAGTTAAGTAACTGAAATGATTTTACGCAACTAAACCCATTCTCTGTGACTTATCCGGATTTGGCCATAATGTTTAGGCTGGTAGGGGTGTTCAGTCGATTAACCAACCCGAAATAACATTAACCGAATTAACTGACCTTTCAAAATTTATAACCTTTAACCGAATTGATATTTTTTCAAAAAAAATTAACCGAACCGAAAATTATATATTTTTTATTTTTGGTTAAAAATTAACCGAATTAACCAAATTACCCGAATTACCCGAAATGAATCACTACATAATTAAAAAGATTACATAATTTTAGTTTTAGTTTTAGAATTTTATTTTTATTTATTAAATTATTTGTAATTTTTATGATTGGGTTGGATTGGGTAATTGGGTTGGGTTGGATATTTGGGTTTGGATTGGGTTTAGGGATTGGGTTTAGGTGAATAGTGGGCTTATCTATATATTATAATTTTATTTATTAATTTTTTCGGTTAAACCGGAAAAATTTGGTTAATCAATCGGTTTCGAACCGAATTAATCGTTAACCGAAAAATCACAAAATAATTAACCGACCCCCGATCGAAAAAATTCGGTTAACAGATCGATTAACCGAATTCGGTTGGTTAACCGATTTTTTTAGGTTTTACCCGAATTTTGCACACCCCTATAGGTTGGGTTTGGGGTGTTACATGGGGTGTTATAGGAACCTAATGATGTCCTAAGCTATGAAAAACTTAAAATAGTTCTTGATAATAAGTGTCCTCCGACTAGTCAAGTTGAGGCTAGAAAATGCTGGGAGGAGTCTAATGAGATAGCTTGTTGCTATATGTTGGTAAACATGATCAACACCCTTAATAAGCAATTGGAGAGCTGTAAGACTGCCAAAACAAATCTAGACAAACTAGATGACATGTTCGGAGGCCAAGCTGCCTTGGCTCAACAGTAGAAAATTACTAGTTTGATGAATGCCCAGCAAAAGCCTAGCACTATTGTCAAAGTCCATTTGATTACTCTTATAGGATACTTTACCGTGGCCGCAGATAATGAGACCAATTTTGACAAAAACATTCAAATTGAAATGGTGTTTAAGAATTTGTCCAAGGAATTTACAGGCTTTAGGGTCGCATATAACCTTGGGAACAAGACCCTGACGCTTACACAACTCATGAAGGAGTTACAATCTTATGAGTTGATGTTGAATCATAGTTATCCTATCTGAAGAGTAGAAGCAAACATAGATGTCTCTTCTTCCTCAAAAGGGAAGGGAAAACACGTTAAGAAAGGCATGACTAAGGTCTCTATGCCACCACAAGTGGAAATGAAGAGAACCAGAAACCTAAAGACTTATCTAAGTCTAAATGCTTCTTCTACAATAAGAAAGTTCACTTCAAGATGAACTATAAAGAGTGGAAGGAATACCTAGCCACCAAAGGCAAAGGTATAAAACTTTTTATGATAGAAGCTTATTTAATGGAAGATTTAATACCTTTGCCCTTGGTGGCTAGGTATTCCTTCCACTCTTTACAATTCGTCTTGAAGTGACCTTTCTTACTGCAGAAGAAGCATTTAGACTTAGATAAGTCTTTAGGCTATTTGGTTCTCTTCATTTCCACTTGTGGTGGCCTAGAGACCTTAGTGGGTTATTTAATGGAAGATTTAAATCAAGTCATCATTATCCACCGGGTCATTAATTCGAGAGTCACTGATCATGTATGTGTTTCTCTACAAGGGTTTGAGGAGACGAAAGATCTTAAAGATAAGAGTCTATCGTTGCGGACCGAAAACGAGACAACAATGACATCCTGATTTTCAATGGTGTCGGAAATAATGGTTTGAAACCACGATCCAAAAAGTGAGTTGGTAAATATTATTAATTTAATAATAAATAATATTTCTTAATGTCGTATTAATTTTTCATTAAGAAATTTTAAAGTTTAGTCGGTAAATTAAGTAGAAAGGATTAATTGATGATAGTTATAAATGTGATGTTCCATAGGAAAAGTAGTAAATGTTTATGGGACATTATATAAAAGGACTAAATGGATAAAAATACCATGTTTATAGATAGTGGATAATGATGACTTGATTTTGGTTTAAATTTGATAATTTTTTTAAAATGCTAATATAGTAATGAATGGTAATGGATGAAAGGTGTAGTAATCTCATCTTTTTCATCTTTGGGGGTTTCTTTTTCTTACTTTGGCCGAATACCATTGTTGGGCAAAGTTTCAAGCATCGATTAGGGTTATGAGCTTTGCATGTAAGCTATTTGTTACCCGTTTTTTATTATTTTTGGGTCTTTGAGTTTGTACTAGTTAAATCTAGTTAACCCGGGTGTTATTTTGCAAAATCATTAAAACTCTAAAGACTTACCATGAATGAAATGGATGTATTTTAAATCTAGTTAGTAGATTATTAGAGCTAGTAGCTAAGAATAAAGATTTTATTAAGTGATTTTGAATAGTTTTAAGTTTAGGAATTTATTTTTGAAATAGTAAAAATTTCATGAAACTTTCATGATAAACAAAGATTGAAATAGACTGAGTATAAATTTTGTGAAATTCGGCTAGTAGGTACCTTTGGGTAAATTTGCTTTTAACCTGTTGATAGTTTTATTAATGGATCTCCATGTAATTTGTTTCTTTTTTTTTTATAGTTTTAAACATATTTTTCTTGCAAACTGAAAACTTGTTGATTTTCAAACTTTGAACATATAGACATAAAATAATTTCTTTGTTCCTTATAATTATGTGTGGAAAATCTCATATGGTAGTACTATCTGCGATTGGTGCCAAAATCTAGTATTACAATACTTCTAAATTTCATTCAAGAAGCTGAATTTTAGAGAAGGGCCTAGATTTCAGATTTTAGTATAAATGGTTGATGGATTGCATAAAAGAATGACTGTCATGATTATGTTCAAATGCATAAATTTTTTGGATTTGAGATTTAAATGGATTTAATTAAATTAAATTATACTTTAGATCAAGAAGTTCAACAACCGGAAGAAATTATGCTTTAGGTTCCCATTTCTTGCATTTGTTGCATATTGCTGAATATGGAATTAGGTTCCTAGTTCTTCCATACGTTGTGGACTGGTGAATACGAATTTAGGTTCCCAGTTCTCGCATTTGTTAAAAATTGTAGAATACGGAATAATAAGCCCTGGCTAGGCAATTATTTGCATAGGTTGACCCATTTGGGAAAAACTGAATATTTCTGTTATATCTGTATATTGGAGTGAATTACGAACTTTCATCGGAAATACTTGTGGGTTAAATATTGAAGATATGTTAACAAAAGTTGAAATTGAATCTCTCATGAAATTGAACTTTGAATTCATAATCGTCCAATTGATGAATGGAAGATTTGCTCATGAAATATGGGGTGGCTGAAATACTTGAGTTAGTTATATTAATAATGTGAATAGCTTTGCTAAATGGTTGAGGGTTATATATGGATCAAGTTCTTTTGGTAGTTGTTGAGTATTACAATTATTGAAATGGATCAATTTGAATTATTTTTGAATATTTGGTATACTTACTACTTTCTATCTGTTTTTATAGATTTTTGGAACTTAGAATGTGTCGACCGGATCAGCAAGGAAGCTCATACCTATCATCATTTTGATTCGGTAGAAATTTTGTAGTTGTTGTGGGTAATTGTGGCATGTATATGGGTCATTTTATTTGTTAATTTATGTACATATTATGGCATCTAGTTTATGTTTATAAATGGAAGTTCTATAATTGTAAAAACAAGAGTTCTTGGTTGTGAATGAATGACTCAATCTATATATACATTTATACGTTTGGTGTGTATGTAGTTCATTATAAATGGGTATGATTTGAGGTGCCTAAAATGGCATATTGGTTAGGATTCTTAGGTTGTTTGTTTTGGTATGATTTAGGACATTTTAAGAGCGTTTTATCAATGAAATGGTATGTGTGACCCCTGTTTCTCAATTTTTCAACTTTTTCCCAAACTTTCTGATTTGTTTTAAATTCATCCCAGATTGTTTCCAAAATGTTTTTTTTAAAAAGTTTCATAGACGTGATTTAAGGCTCAAACTGTGTTTGGTCTTTATGATTATATCTAGTTATTAGAATTTATAAGTAAGCTTAATTGATGTTCTTTTTGTGGTTCACTGTTACGATTCGTATGTTAACACTTCGCAACCTTTATCCAGCGACGAAGACGGGTTATGGGTGTTACAACAACTATGGCAACTGAAGTTGTGGGATATGTACTATAACGACCCATTTTTAAGTGGTGACGGAACAGTGGTTTTGAGACCACAAATTTCTGACGTGTTGGTTTGTAAATATTATTTTTAGAATATTTACGGAGTCATTAGGGTCGTATTAAAGATTGTTTTAGAAATTTTAACGTTTAGTTAGCTAATTAAAGAAAAATGACTAATTTGAAAGAAAAGTGCGAAATTTGTTAATTATTGCAATTGGATGATTGAATGGTTTAACTTATATGATGGAGGACCTATATGGTAATTAGACCATCACTATATATGTAATGGACGATAATGGGTAGTAATTAGCTTAAATGAAGGTTTTATTTAAAGGATAAAAAGGTAAATTAAAAATTATAACTTAAGAAAAATGATAAAAATGATGTTATCATCTTCTTTAGTACATGGTTTCACCGAAATTAAAAGAAAACACCATTGTTGAGAAGCTTTTGTGTTCGGCTAGCACAATTTGTTTGCATGTAAGCCCATTCTAGTTCCGTTTTTTGTAATTTTTATGTTTTTGAGATCGTTACAACTAGGTCCAGCTAGTTCGAACCTTCGTTTTTGAACCAATTAAAAATTGTGGAAGTTACCATTGATGAATCTTAGTTGTTTGTGATGATAGTTAAATGTTTGAAGCTTTGATCATGGCATTTGGTTGTTTTGTAAAGTGATTTTTGTTAGACTTTGATTTAAGGATTAAATTGTTAAAATGTCAAAATTTTAAGGTTTGAGAGTGAATTTGATGAATGATAGGGATTGTTTAAAGGCCTAGAATATTTGGCTGTAGTTTGATTCTTGATAAATAGTCAATTTGATGATTTTCGGGTTAAAGGACTAAATTGCAAAAGTTATAAAAGTTTAGGAAAATATGTAATTAATGAAAAGTTAAGGGTTATATACATTGAATGGAATGTGAAAAATGTGTGAGATTAATATATTGTATATAATTATTATATAGATCAAAACTTGGATAAAAAAAACAATAATTGGGGAAAAGGGAAAATAGCGGATTAGTCCACGTGTGTTTTTTAGAATTGAACAGTAGGTAAGTTCATAGTGTTTTATTATGTAAATAAATTTTTACTTGCATTCTTATTATATAGTTCTTTAATTAAATGTTTATTGTTAATTATTGAATGATAGCACTCTCGTGCTCCTGTTTGTACTTTGGTACCTTTGATTGCACTTACGTGCCCTTGTTTGTACTTTAGTACCCCTGATTGCACTCTTGTGCCCTTGTTTATACTTTGGTACCCCTAATAGCACTCTTGTGCCCCTGTTTGTACTTCAGTACCCTTAATTGCACTTACGTGCCCCTACTTGTACTTCGGTACCCCTAATTACACTCTCATGCCCCTGTTTGTACTTCAGTACCCCTGATAGCACTCTTGTGCCCTTGTTTGTACTTTTGTACCCCTATTTTTACTTTGGTACCCCTGATTGCACTTTCATGCCCCTTGTTATACTCCAATAACTCTAAACCAAATATTATATGAATTGTACTTAATGGTATTTAGATTAAGTGTTATACTATGTCCTTACTAAGCTTTGTAAGCTTATCGATTTTTGTGGATTGTTTTGTAGATAACCATCGCTGACATTTTGGAAGGATCATTCAACCGACTCACACTATCCATTCAAGTTGGTAGGTTTTGTGACTCTTAGGGTAGTGGCATGTATGTATATAGATGAATATAAGGTTGAAGAGCATAGGATGTTTTGTATTGGTATTTTGGTATGTTTATGCTTTGAAAGTTATGGTTGGTTTGGTGTACTTTAATGCTTCACCAAGTATTGTCATTTTGGGCACTTCCAAATGCTTGTATATAAGGTTCCATGTTGGTGTTTTATAATGTTATGAAAATGGTTATTTGATATAGGTCTTGGTAAGTGTTTTGAGTTAGATTATATGCATGAACTAAAGTGTTTTTGGCTAGTGTTATGTTTGGATGTTAATTGTGGTGCCTTTGAATTGCATATTAGTTAGTTGAATTAGGATTCTTGAAATGGAAAACATTTGTATGTTTAGATAAAGTTTTGGTGTTTAAAAAGTGTGCACAATTGGTCTAAATGTTTATGCATGAAATGGTCTTGGAAATGGTTTGATTTTAGGTAAATTTGGATCTACACAGCCTGAGACACAGGCATGTGACTTAGCCATGTGAGGCACACGGCCTAGCGACACGGTCGTGTGTCATCTGATGATTTTCTTAAGGTGCAAGTAAGTGAGTTAGACGACATAACACACGGCCTGGAACACAGGCGTGTAAGGTAACTCAGAGAGTTACACGGCCTGGCACACGGGCGTGTGATACAGGCATATGACACGGCCGTGTGACCTTACTCAAAGAGTTACACGGGTGAGGACACGGGCTGAGACATGGCGTGTGTCCTTAGTTCGAAGGTTACACGGCCTGGCCACACGGGCGTGTGACCCCTATTTCTAAATTTTTGAGACTTTTTTTCCCTAGACTTTCCAAGTTGTTTCAAATTGGTCTCGATTTATTTCTAAGATATTTTTAGGACCTCGAGGGCTTGATTTAGGGACGGGATGTATGTATTTGATTCGTTTATGATGTGTTTATATTATTGAATGATATTTAGTCTAAATGTTTTTGATTGTTCAGTAATGCTGTGTAAACCTAATTTGGCGACGGATACAAGTTAGGGGTGTTACATGTAAATATTTATTTTGATAATTTTAGGAAGATTATTTTGAAAGATATTTTCTATGTACCAAGTTTCAAAAGAAAATTGGTGTCTATTGCATGTTTATATAAAGACGATTTGACCGTGACTTTTAATATTAGTATTGCAATGTAAGAAAGGGCACTTCAAGACAAACAATAAAGAGTGGAAGGAATACCTAGCCACGAAAGGCAAAGGTATGAAACTCTTTATGATAGAATCTTGTTTAGTAGAAAATTCAATAGACCACTGGGTCATTAATTTAGGAGCCACTAATCACATATGTGTTTCTCTACAGGGGTTCGAGGGAGATGAAAGATCTTAGATATAAGAGTCTATCGTTGTGGACTAGAAACAGGAAAACTGTGGCAACTGAAGCAGTGGGAAATGTATATATTTATTTTGATAATTTTTGGAAGATTATTTTAAAAGTCATTTTCTATGTACCAAGTTTCAAAAGACATTTTATTTCTGTTGCATGTTTATATAAAGATGACTTGATAGTGACTTTTAATAATAATATTTCAATATTTAGAAATCGCAAATTTATCTATAATAGATGGATGTCAAATAATCTCCATTTTATCAAGCCAAAGATGTACACAGTGCCTGAGATTGAAATTTTGAATAAAAGACTTAAAACTTTTCACTCTAATGAAACGTACCTTTGGCATTTGAGAGTTGGTCTATTAGCCAAGAAAGAATCACTAGACTTGTGAAACATGGAACTTTAAGTTTGCTTAAAGAAGTTGATCTTCCACAATGTTTATCTTGCTTGGAATGTAAGATGACTAAGTGATCTTTTAATGCAAATGGAACGAGAGCTATAAAACCCCTAGAACTTGTGCACACTGACGTATGTGGCCCCATGAGCGTCAGTGCAAAAAGTGATTACGAAGTTTTGTAACCTTTATTGATGATTATTCTAGATGTAGGTATGTGTACCTAATGCCCCTGCAAGAGTGAAACCTTGATAAGTTCACAAAGTTTTGTATGGAAGTGGAGAAACAACTAGGTTTACCTATAAAGGCACTTCGGTTTGATCGAGGTGAGAAATATTTATTAAATGAGTTCTTAGGGTACCTCATAGAGAATAAGATTGTATCCTAGTTAACCGCACCCGACACTCCACAATAGAATGACGTGGCAGAGAGAAGGAATTGAACGTTGTTAGAGATGGTTCGTCCAATGCTAAGTTATTCGAAGCTGCCAATATCTTTTTGGGGATATGTAGTACAAACGACTTCCTATATTTTGAATGATATGCCAACTAAGGTAGCATCAAAAGCTCTATACGAATTGTGACATGATAGGAAGTCGAATCTAAACCATTTAAGGATCTGGGGATACCCAACCCACGTATTGGATAAAGATGCAAGGAAGTTGGACTCACGGAAAGAATTGTGCATGTTTGTAGGATATCCAAAGGGAACAAAGGGTGGTTAGTTCTATAACTCGAAAGAAAAAAATTGTGATAGTGCCAACTCAAGCTACTTTCCTTGAAGAAAGTTACATGGATAAATTTAAACCTCGGAGTAAAAAAGTACTTGAGGAACTTTCAGGAAATACACAAAGCCCTACAAATACGGTTCCAGAACCAACTCCTAATAGTAGACCTGCAAACAATCAACAACATATGATGATTCATCATAGTGGAATTGATCACTTCTGCCATCGGCGTGAGAACACCAAGGAGGAGAATCAACACTAAAATAATTAATCTACGTGCAGTGTACTGCAAGTGTGACAGGTCAGTTGTAATATTTTAGTGTTACAATGGAACACCTAAGTGTTCCAAGGATCAAACCCAAGAGAGTTCAGTGACCAAGTGATTCACATTGGTTCGAAATATGTTATGATATAATGATATAATAATCATGTTTGTGAAATTACTTTGGTATAATGATGGAGAAATATATTATGACTAAATGACGTTACTCCAGAAATGGTTGTGGCATTTCATAACTCAGATCCGATGACCAGGTCAGGTATGAGGTTTACAGGGACTAATTTGATACGATCCTTATAAGATAGGGACTTGCTAAATTCCTTAACCTTTTATAAAAAAATTATAAAATTTTTTTTAAATAAGTAAATTATTTTTATAATATATAGTATGAACGAGTAAATAAGTTATATTTATATTTTTTTAGTAATAAATACTTATAAATAAATATATTATGAAACTGTTTATAACTTTTTTTGTCATAATTTTAGAAGTTTTTTAGGATTTAAATATTATAATTTTGATTATAACTTTATAAAATGAACATAAATTATTTTTATAATACAATTTTTTAAGAGTTATAATACAAGTTTAGAAATTTTTTGATGAATAGTGTGCAGTGAAGATGGATCCCGGTAGTGCTCAACGTCATCTATTTTGATGGCAAAAAGGTAAAAAGAAGAGCAGAGATGGATAAAGAGATATCAATCAATAAGATTGATTTCCAGTGGACCTATATCTAATGCTAGCGCAGGCTGCATCTCTACAATGCAATTTGAAAACTTGCCAAATTTTGGTCAGAAGAAAATGACTAAATTGTTTCAACAATCACGAGCATAGCGAGATATTATGACATCTTGAGATGATATTCAGCCTTTCATCCACACACCCAATCTCATGAGTTGGCTTTTCTTTTCTTTTCTTTTTATTTCAAGCCCTTAATTTTAGAAGAAAAAAATTTGAATTTTAGACAGATTTTAAAATCATTTAAAGAAATAAGTTGTTTTTCAAAAAGGCCCTATAAATGTGGCTCGATTGACACCATTTATCGATTTGATTTCCAGTGGAGAAATTGTAAGTGGTCCTATATCTAATGCTAGCACAATGCTGCATCTCTTCGATGCAATTTGAAAATTTGCCAAAAAGATAAAATCTGAAACACTTTTGCCAATAGGAGACCCTTTAAGTTGTGACACTGACTTCTTGTCGATAGTTGCGTTTTAATTATTATTATTTTTTGATTTAGCGTTATAATTATATTTAACACTGGACTATACAGTTATATAAATATTGTTATTAAAAATTATATTATACAATTATATTTAACATATTCTAATTAATTTTTGGGTTTATTAGGTAAAGTACCAATTTTAGAAGTTAATTAGGGAATTAAGTCAGATTTTTTTAAATATAAGGAAATAGGTTGATTTTGAAAAGAGAAATAGAAAATTCTTCATGTAAGAGCTTTCAGCCTTCTTACTGCCACCTCAGTTAAAAACGCATCATGCTGAATGCATTTTCGTCCAACTGTATTTTTTTTGCAACGGTGGGAAAATCCAATGGCTAGTTCAATTTTCAATGATTTTTTTTTCAAACGGCTAGAATTTTTTTTTCTAACTGTTAGTTTATTTGTTATATATACACAATTCATTTTTTTCATTCAAATCCTATTCTCCCAATTCTCTCAATCCTATTCATCTATTCTTTCAATTCTCTCAACTATTTTATTCTCAATTTTTCATTCAATTTCTCTCAAATTCTTCTTGTCTTAAATTTATATTTCGTAATTTCTTTGATTTTATTTAATTTTTAATAATTTTAAAAACGTCAACGCCTTTTATTCATGTGGATGACAAACACATTTCCAACGTCCAATTAAAAATGGTAAGAAAATAATATTAATTTTTTATTTTAATTAATATAATTATCAAGTCATTAACATTATTAATTTTATAAATTTTTTATGTTTAGATAATCAAACCGAAGATCGGATTATCGAGATGTATATACACAATTTAAGTGTGAGGGCACCGCGTGTTATTGAACAACATTGCAAGAGGTGGGATTCTTACACGTGTCTCGTATGCTCAAGGGCATTAAATTGGAGTCCGCACTTATCAACGCTTTGGTGGAAGGATTGAGACTTGAGACACACATTTTTCATCTTCCGTGCGGTGAGTGTACAATTACACTTGCGGATGTAGAATTACAACTTGGTTTACCGGTTGATCTGGCAGTCATTATGACGGTAGTGGGCATTGGCGATTGGAGCGCAATTTGCTACCAACTATTAGGCAATGTGCTAAACAAGTTTAGTTGTAGTCTGATGAAATGGTTAGAAGATAATTTCTCGTATATTGACAACTTCACTAGTGTCGTTGAAAGAAAACAATACGTGCAAGCGTTCATATTGAGGTTAATCGAGGGTCTTCTAATGCTAGATAAATTTTGAAATCTAGTAAATTTAAGGTGGCTCCTACAACTAGTTAACTTAAAAGAAGCAAGACGACTCAATTGGGGATCAGCTGTGTTGGCGAAATTATACCAAGAGATGTGTCGGACAATGAAGCACAAAAAATTAAAATCAGTGGTTGCATACTCTTTCTTCAGTCGTGGGCATGGTACCACCTATCATTTTTACATCCCCAAGTAAACACCCCTTATGAATTCTCATTTGTAATAAGGTGAAATTCATTTAATAATAGAGTTATCATAATATTTTTTTCATTATTATATTTTTAAAATAACATATAATTTGAATAAGCGGAACAATGACGTGAGTCATGTGAGTATACCGGTCAAGCTCAAAGATATCCGACTATTGTTATATCAACGATCAGAAACCGATGTTAGTTTTTGAATTTTTGAATTATATAATATCTACGTAAGGATTTGAAATTTAATATTAGGTATGTAATAAAATTTATTATTTGTACTATAGTTTGAATGAATGCCATACTCTGATCTGAGAATTGAAGAATGCATCCTGATCGAATTTTTGGCAAATCGAAATATTGAATGTCAAAGTGTCATTGATAGTTTTTGCAACGATTGAGATGCACAAATTTGATTGAGTGATGCGCCAGTTTGGGTTTATGTGAAGTATTCCGTTGTCACCCCAAGAGCTCGATGAACTTCACAAGATTGACTTGTGGGGGAGAACCTATAAAGATTGGCCAAAATTTCATGCCAAATATATCTACATCTGGGAATATAGGTACTATTTCATACTTATGCACGAATCAATTGTCCGACCAAATTTAGCGACCTCTTCGGATAACATGACATGGTTTAGACTTCACGGTAAGCCATTTCTATATTCAGAGGAGGAAAGGAGTAGACAATGTCATCATAGAAGGCTAAGACGACCCCACATAAGGTCGCGATTGGGAGTACATGCATTTATTTCATAATCATCAACTCCAACCCCAAATACTATACCGATGGATACACCACCTCTCAGTTAGTATGGTTCATATTTTTTTGGTTCTTTCACTAATCCTATTTCTTTTACACAAGCATCACATTATACACCATCATACCATGCATCAACGCCTTCTCCAAGAATAATTTTTGCATCAGCTCCATCCCTAGTACCATATTACAATCTGTTGGGAAATGTGCTCATATTATAGTAAACATGTAATTGTTTTCTATTTATTTGAACGATGAATAAATAAATAAAGTTAATTTCACATTTCACTATTATGTCTTTTGTATTTCTGTCTTTTATATTTTGCATGCATAGCGAAATTGTGACACTCAAATATTAGCTCATTGATTGTCTAAGTTCAAATTAAAGATAAGTGGCATCGTAAGAACGTTTACATTGTGAGAAAGGCAACTGACTTTAGTAGATAATTTAATGAGTTCGTAATCTTGTAAAAGAATCAAAGTGAGCATTTGATTCAAATATTGAGAAGAATTATTATGCCGTCTACAATTCCAACTGGGGAGATGGCTAGTCTTAGCTATTTTAGCAGTTGACTACAAGGGTAGAGACATATATGTATTCATTGGTAGAATGATACATTAAACTGGACCCAAGATGAATTAATTCTGAATCTGTTTATGAATTAATTCACTTGTGACGTTCATGGTGTGATTTACCTAAATCTTGAGTTAGCCACTGACCATGTGTATGCAACTCATGTGCTTTGATATAAGTGGAGGCATATGTTCTAAAGATGATCGAGCCCATAGCTAGTATGTTGGGTACATGACTTGTGAATAGTATGGCTTTACTAGAAACAGTGGAATTCTGATGCAGTCGTAAACTAACTAAAAATCTAAGGCAAGTGTACCTATCAATTAATAGTATAGCTAGGGTGAGCAAAGATATCATTCCCACGAGGACTAAAAGTACTAGTAATTACTGTTTTTCTATTATTTAACCGACAAATTGAAGAGATTGATTAAAACTAAAATTAACTAAATTAATTAACTAAAGAACACGATAAAGAACATGTAAGGAAAACAAACGATTAACAACCAATAAGCGAAACAATACCCAATAAAGAATCCACCTAAATTTCATCTGTAATTATCAATCTATATTATGTAATTTCTTCACTTATTATCTTGATCAGTAGAAATCCCTAAATTATGTTAATATCTCCCTTAAAGACTAAGAGCAACTGACTTTAGGTTGATTAATTAAAATTTCTTTCTAATTAAAACCTCTATTGTTGCATTAACTCGATCTATGGATCCCACTATTAGATTTTACTCTAAACCGGAAGATTTATGTCGTCTTATTTATAATATTGCATGCAACTCCACTCAATTATGCTAGATCTACTCTTAAACAGGGCCTATTTCTCCTTTAATTCAAGCACATCAAACATGGATTAATAGTCCGGAAATGTCAAACCAAGAATTAAGCACACATAATTGAGAACAAGACCCAAGTATTTATTGCGTAAAAATAGAAACCAAATAACATAATTCATCCTAGGGTTCATCTCCCTAGGTATCTGGACAAAGCAATAGGATGAATTACTTTTGTAAAGAGTATACGATAAGGAGTTTTCAATCATGGTACTTCTTGTGGACTGACTCCATGATTAAGTAATTTTAAATTATCAGAACGACTGGACATAATTGCAACCATTAGAGCCTAATTGTATATGTCTGATTGGTCCCCCCGCCAGCTCAACAAAAGCTCGATTGGATTGCATTTGAATTAGAAGAAAATTCTACGACTTTGGGAATAATTTAATTGAGTCAATTTATTCGATGTGGAATTAAATTAGGTGGTCGTTAGAATTGTTTAACTAGAGAATTCGATTAAAGAATTTTCTTGAAAAATTAATTTGGAAAATCTAAGTGATTTTGGAAAAATTAGAATATTGATCAAGTACAATTAAATTAATCAAATCAATTAAAATTAATATGATATTTTTGGAAGTTAATTTTTAAGTTAGACAATTGGTCCAATGGGTAATTGAACTTGAAAATTGGACTTGATATCGTAAATTGGGCTTGGGAGCCCAAAATCGAGATTGAGACCAAGACCTAAAAGCTAGTAAAATCGGGTCGTTGGTCCAACCGATGGTTAGACGAGACTGGTCGGGTTGTCATTGACTCGGACTGAATCGACAGCAGTCGAACTAGCTTGGGGTGGCGTAAGGTTGTCGCACCTACATCACCGATCACGGCGGTGCCGGTGGCTGCGATGGCGGCGTCGCAGTGGCCGACAACGATTGGCCTTCGGTGGTTGAGTAGTGGAAGAGTTGCACTCCTACTGATCATGCGTATGCAACTCATGTGCTTTGATATAAGTGGAGGCTTATGCTCGAAAGATAATCGAGTCCATAGTCAGTATGTTGGGTACATGACTTCTGTATGACATTGTGTGGATTGATAAATAAGGAACGTGGCCATGGGTTGGTTGTTTACGAACTAGCAATTTATCACAGTCATTTTTTGATAATGATCATATTAATCATGAAGAAGACACAATGATGACAATGAGATAAAATAGGATTGTATTGAGTGAACAGATTTAACACAAAAGAATAAAGGATATCATATGAGGGCAACACTCACATGACGAGGTCATTGGACAAAACAGTTGGATGAATTGTTTTCGTAAAGAGTATACAATAAGGAGTTTTATATCATGGTACTTCTTGTAGACTGACTCCACGATTAAGTAATTGCGAATTATCGGAACTATGCTTCTGGACATTATTGTAATCACTAGAGCCTAATTGTAAATGTCTGATTTGTCCTTTCGCCTACTGAACAAAAGCTCGATAGGACTACATTTGAATCCAAAGAAAATTCTATGACTTCGGGAATAATTTAATTGAGTCGATTTATTTGATGTGGAATTAAATTACGTGGTCGTGAGAATTATTTAATTAGAGAATTTGATTAAAAAATTTTCTTGAAAAATTAATTTCGAAAATCTAAGTGATTTGTGGAAAAATTAATTTTGATCAAGTAAAATTAAATTAATCAAATTAATTAAAATTAATATAATATTTTTGGAAATTAATTTTCAAGTTGGACAATTGGTCCAATGGGTAATTGAACTTGAAAATTGGATTTGAGACCATAAACTGGGCCTAGGAACCCAAAACCGAGACCAAAACCCAAAAACTAGTCGAACTGGGACCGATATGTGAAATCGAGTTGATGGTCTAATCGGTGGCTAGATCGAATCGGTCAGGTCGTTATTGACCTGGACCGAACTGACAGCAGCCAAACTGGTTCGGGGTGCCGTAAGCGTGTCGCACCTGCATCACCAGACACGGCGATGCTAGTGGTTGCAACTGCAGCAGTTGGTCATCGATGGTTGAGTAGTGGAAGAGTTACATCCCTACTGGTATTCTACCAAAGAATTGGATTTCAAATTAATTATTCCAAAAATAATATTATTTTAATAATTTAATATTAAATTTAATTTAATATTTATCTTAATAGTTTTTTTATTAATTTACTATTAAAGTGATTATCTTAATATTAAATTTAATTGAATGTTTATCTTGTAGATAAACATTCTATTATTTTAATAAGATTTAATATTAAATTTAATCTAATATTTATCATTAAAGTGATTAAGTTTAATCCTAGTTGACCTCTCTAAACTCTCCCTATATAAAGAGAATCTTGGGTCATTATTTACACACACTTGAATTCAAGAAAAAGTTGTAGAGAGAAAGTTATCTGAAGAGATTATTCTAGAAAGTTTCTTGTGATATTTTTTTATTTACAATTTGACCCAAAAGTTTAGAGATTTGTGAAAAAAATTATGATTTGAAGCAAGCCCACACTCGGTAGACATGAGCTTGAGGATAACAGAGAAGACTACTCGGTCGAAGTGCTCATCCTAGACGGATCGAAAAGGTACAATTTTGATTAAGTGTTTATTACTTTAGATATCACAACCAAGATCTTGTTTTGGAAAATTTTTTAAAACTCTGGTTTTTCCTTGAATTTATTTTCGGCTGCATTTTCCAAACTCATTTTTCCAACAGTCACGACACACCCCTAAAGCCATCCCTGAACTACACATACTGCCCTCGATGTCACGACACAGGCACTAGAGTGTCGCGAAACCAGGCTTGTACTGGAGATAATTACAACCCAAGGGCATTTTGGTCCACACAATTAAAAGGTAAACACAAGAGCATCAACTAACCTAGGGTTGAGGACGACGACAACCCTAACTCTATAAATAGGCTCTTAAACACTTGTTAAAGGACAACTTTTAATATTCTCAGTTTTTTTTCTGTAATTTACTTTTCAGATTTTTTTCTTCATCTTAGGGTTTAGATTTCTTTTCAACTCTTTTCATTCGAGTTCGTTGGAGAACTTCATTTGTAGACGCAATCAAACGTTTGAAGATTTCTACGCTTCATCAATCGAATATAATTAGGTTCTCTAAATTTTATTCTTGATTTATTTTTCATGAATATTTTTATCATCAAGTTTATTATGTTTATGGATTCCATGAGGAACTAATCCTCTTAGGGGGGATTAGCGAGTGGAGGTGTAATTTACTAATTGCTATATAAGGTTTTCTTAGCGAATTAGTTGTTCGGGAGAAGAAGAACTTAAAGCCTAGGCTTGACGACCCTAGGAAGTCCTTTAGGTGGGAATTAACCCAAACTTGGTATGACCAATCCGTGAACACCTTAGACCCGAACATGTCTGGACTATGAGGTTGAGAGATAGGTAGTTGTTGTCGACTTGTTAGTTTAGCTGAAGATCGAGACATCCTGTTAGGGTAACGACTAGTTAATTGAATAGAACTCGAAATAGGAATTAGTTATGATCACCAAAGAAAGCTAATCACCCATGTCTTCATTTGATTGAGTTTAGAAATTAGTTTTCCAAAGTCCCTTTTACTTATGCAGTTTTTAATTCTTTATTTATCAAGATTCCAACATATTTCCTTTATATTTTATCGTAATATAATTTATTTAAACTATTAATTAATTCTATTTGCGTTTAGGTTAACTTTAATTTAGTACTCGACTCTCTTTGGTATGACTCTCGGAGTTATTACCTACTTCTTTGTAAAACTATATTACAAATTGACCCATATACTTGCGAACATAGCTTCAAATCTATATCTTTAGTTGTAATATTTACACTCCGGACATTAGTACGTCTAGAGGCGATCAAGCTGTATGGAGGAAATTTTAAAAGAAATGGACAGAGTCCGATGATCTTTTCTATGGCCAAGGCTCAAATAGATCTGACTCGGGGTTCTTCAAGTGGCACCTTGCCCGGTGATGAAACCACCGACGATGCCTCTACCTCTTTAACCTAAAAGGGAATTTAATATAGGGGAATCAAATGGTCTGCTGGTTGGGGATTTTTCTTAGCCTTTCCTTGTATCGGAATCTATCCTTCCAAAGTAATGGAAACTCCCATCTTTTCCTCATTATTCGACACTATACTTATCATTTATCCAACTATAATTCGCCACACCGACACTCATTCACTTCACACTTTCTTTCTTATAACTCTCAAGAGGCAAGCCAATTCTATTGCAACATACATACATATGGGGCCTATTTCTTAACCTCCTACCTTCAAAGGATTGGCTAAATCAAAACTCTGATACCACTAAATTGTAACACTCATTACCCGACCTAACCAATAGGCCTCGGGTACTGAATGTCACAACCTCCAAAATAACTCAACAACTTATCTAGAGTTATTCTCTCAAATGAGTTAACACTATCAATATGTAATTTAAGACTTCATGTAACACCTTCACCCGTCTCTGTCACTAGATTAGGGTTACAAGATGCTACAACATTTAACAAGACAAGTCTATGTCATTTTAATTCAAAATTTATTTTAAAAATATCATTCATAAATAATCAACTAGTAATCATGTTATTCATACAAAAACGAGGCTTAAATCGAGTCTACGAAGCTCTAAAATTAATTCAGGAACAAGTAGGGACTAATTCGAAACATATCATAAAAATAAGGTAAAAAACAATGGCCACACGACCGTGTGATAGGCTGAGGCCTTGTGGGGCAATGTCACACAACCGTGTCCCTAGATCGTGCAACAAACTAATGTCGTGTATAAAAAGGTCACACAGCCGTGTCACAAGGCCGTGTAACAAACTGTGGCTATGTGTACCTAAAGTCACCAAAATCAAATAGAGCACACAACCGTACCACATGCCCATGTGAGACACACAGTCGTGTGTCAAACCATGTGGTAGTCTGTGTGCGCGATATGGCACCTTTAAAAACAAGTCATGAATATCTTTGCTTTCTTAAGCCTCAAGCATACCATTAACTAATCATTCAACCTATTCAAAACATACCAAATCATGTCATTTGCCTAATTATAACCAATATGGCATAGGGCACCATCATAAACAACATTCAAACCTACAATTCAAATTCATTTTCTAACTAATTCAGGCTTGCCTAAATAATGTCATACATAATGTCAAATGCCACCAATTCTTTTAACAACTATCAAGCCATATATCAATGTATATCTAGGCATGTAATTAACAACATATATCAATTTAATTAATCAAAAAGAACATTTCAAAATCAACAATCAAAGTATAATACCTTAGTTTTTAACCATTAACCAAGTATCCAATAACCAAATATATATACCTTTGACACTCAACCACTTTATCTACCATGCTATCAACCTTTCAAAACAATTCCATCCATTATATCATCACATAACAATTCAACTATGATCAACCAAATCATTATATTAACAAGTCCATATAACTATAAAATCTCAAAACACACTTTAGTTATATCAAACACTTATATGCAACTTAACTCCTATTACATGCCACATAATCAAAATAAAACATTTTCAAAGTCTACTAAAAGATAGTTGGATAGTGTGATCTTCAAGCTGATTTGATCGCCCAGTTCCACAACACGACGACTACAGGAAAATAGGAAAATAATAGAGTAAGCTTCAATTCAGCTTAATAAGTTCTTAGGTAGTAAAACGATATAACATACCTTAGTATCATAACTTAATTTAACAACACAAAACATTTAATCTTGTCATCACAATCGTATCAAGAGGTGAGTTCGTAATATACAAACCAAATAATCATTCAAGTTAAACAAGATCATTACATATCAAGTCGCTAGACGTTATATATAAATATGAGCATATATTTTCAAATCATCATCAAGATATATCCACCAAGTCACAATACAAGTTAATATGTCATTTAAAAAACATGGTTCTGCCCGATGAACGGATATAACATAAGGATACGCAGTTATCCTCCCAATACATGCTAGAATGCTACTGAGCTAATCCAACCAAGAACACGCTTGGGCACCAAATGCCTAGCCTGTAGGCTTTACATCCACCCCCCAAAACATGCCAGGATCACTATAAATATAACTCGGTAATCCGTAACAAATGCTAGATTTTGGTATACTCAGTTGATAATAATATATCATATATCATTATCTCATCACAAGTCAAACCCGTACAACACACAAAATAACCTATTGGCATGCCAACTGTATCCTATCCTATGTTCATCCGAGCTCAATACATGTCTCAGTATAACAATTTTCATTTCAATCCACTTTTCTCACATTATACCAATTGTAAGATTCAACACTCACAATATACAGAATTCAATAAAAAATTATCAAAACACACAAAATAGTACCATATGAACTTTCCAGGGTTAAACAACAGAGGTAGCAATATCAGGGACTAGTAAAAAATTTTCTCTTTTCCATAATTACCTATTGGTTCTTGATCTATACAATAATTTATTACAATTTATCAGTCCAAATTACATAAAAAAATTAATTTGATGCATATGAATTCTTATTAACATTTTTCATAATTTCCCTAAATTTTTGCACTTTGTTCAATTTAGTCCTTAAAACTGAAACAAGCTTATTTTGACAATTAATCTCTAACCTATAGTGTTGAATTCATATCCATCCTTAATAAGCCCTCTAGTTCTAAATTTTTACAAGAAAACCAAACCAATTTCAACATTTTATCATTTTAGTCCCTAAACTCAAAACTATTCAAAAATCACTTTACAAATTAGTCCAAATTCATCATCAAGCTTCAATCTAAATCATTAAAAACTAAAAAGCTTTAAGAATATCAATGGAAAGTTTTCAAAACTTTAACAGTATTTCAGAATAGTCCTTGGGCTAGCTAGATTAAGCTACAACAATCTCAAAAACATAAAATTCATGAAAAACGGGTGAAAAATGGACTTACATGCAAGGATATATGCAAGGTCGAAGCTCCCTTAACTACTACAATGTGTTTTGGTTGAAATGAAAAGAAATGGGGAAGATGATATTAGTTTCTTAATGTTTTATTATTACATTAACATTATTTTAATATACATTTTTAATCATAAAGCTTAATTAATTAAACATATAACCGACCACTAACTTTAAGAATGGCTTAATTACCATTTAAATCCATTCAATTATGTTATTAAACCCATTAACCTAAAAAAATAACAGCGATTAACTTTTACAACTTTTACGATTTAGTCCTTTTTCTTTAATTAATTATCCAAATGTCAAAATAACAAACCAAACTTTAACCTGACACTTCAATGACCTCGTAAATATTACAATATTTACGGACTCACAAGTCAGAATTGTGGTCTCGAAACCACTATTTCCGACACTACTGTAAAACAAGCTATTACGCTATAATCCACACCATTAAAGAAATGGGTCTTTACTGATTTACTAATTTATCTAATCTAGAAGTGTTTACAACTCAAACAAAACTTAATATAGATTCTTCTAAATCAACCACTAAGGCATGACCTCTAAGGGATCCCCTCTATATACAAGAACGATATCCACACGTCTCTCATAACTGGCATTGTCTGGCTTGGCCCCTCCACTCGATTCTTATATTAAAGTTTTGTCCAGCAATGATCAGACAATTCATAAGTTCAAATGAACTTAGTGAGATTCTACAATATAGCCAAAAATAAAATTTAGACTTCTAGAAGCAAGTTTTAAGGAAAGACTGAAACTCCCTGATCATCTTTGACCGTTTGTAGATTTTGATGACGTGGTTGAGACCTTCCCTTTTATAATAGGCCAATTTAGACCGGGCCCAAATAAACCAAACCAATCAGCCCAAACAAAAACAGATGAAAATAAAAATAAACAAAACCTATTACCTAAATTACAAAGCCCAAAAAAATTAAAACCCTAATGGCCCAAATGGCCCAAAAGCCTAAACATTTTCAGTAAAACAAAAGAAACCCTAAGCCTCTTCACGCCGCAGCCTCTCCACGTTGCAGGCGTGCCGACTGCCAGTATCACCTACAAAAAGGAAAAACAAAGACCGATATAAGTGCAAACACACAAAGCAATAGAAACAACAAAGAAAAAAACAAAAGAATAGTAACGAACAGTGTTGTAGTTTGACTATAAAAGGCATAACAACCACCATGTATTTTTTTTACACGTGCACTAGAGTAATCAAAAAACAGAAAACAAAAACTTCAAAGGTGATTTGCTTCATTTTTATCTATTATTTATTTATTTTATTTATAGAAAAAAAGAAGAAGAAATATACCAAAAAAAAGAGCGAAAACCTTGAAATCGATTCAAAGAAAAGGTGTGGTATTTTCCTTTTTTTTTATTTTTGAAATAAATAAATAAAATACTAATAAGAAAATAAAAAAGATTTTTTTTACCTATCGGAGTGGTCGTCAGTCTGCTAGGTCGTCAAATCCCTTGGGATTCGGCCAAAGGCCGCGACGGAGAACGACGAGGTCGAGGGTTTTCATCGTTTTTTTTTTTCATTTTGGCCTTTTTTTTTTGGTGATTTCAACTCCAAAAAGGAGTTCTATGCGAAAAATAAAAATAAAAGGAGTTCCAGTGATTTTTCGACCGCTATGGACAGCGGCGCCGTCGCCGGTGGCAAGAACAGCGGTGACTCACTGGACTGACGATCGGACCTGGGGCCTTTGAGAAAGAAGAGGAGAGCTTTTTTTTTTTTGAAATGAGATAAAATGATATTTTTGGGAAACTTTGGCTTTTATAAGCAGGCGAAATGACGTCATTTTGGAGGAGTTCAGAAGGCCCCAAAACGACGTTGCTTTGGGCCGAATCGAACCGACCTGACCCGTCCACATAAGATCCGCGCTTTTTTTAGCGGAAGGGTCTATTTGCGCATTTGGCCCTTCCCCTTTTTCATAATGTTTCAATACAGTCCTAATTTCACTATTTTTACATTTAAAGATTTTACCCTTTAATTTTACATTGCTTTCAATTAAATCCTCAGTTTGCTAATCTGCTGAAGAAAGGACGCGTGTCCTGGGGATGGGGTTAATTTCTTATTTAGTCCTCGCTTGTTTTCGTGCTCTTCATTTTAGTCTTTTACTTATTTATTTTATCTTAATTTATCCTTTAAATTTAATTTGGGTTAGATTAAGTTCCTTATTTATTTTAATTCATTTATTTATTTATTTTCCTATTTATTATTTCTTTACTTTTTGTTTTATTCAACTTTTTATTGGGCATCTATTTGTTTATTTTATTTTGTCATTATTATTATTATTGTTGTTATTATTTATTTTATTATTTATTTTATTTTTTTCTTTGATTGTTCGTATTAGTATTAAAGTAGTATATATTATGTGATTATCGTGAATTATTTTTATTAGTACATTCATATTATTGTTATTTACTAGCGCGACATTTTTATTCGCATATCATCGCTCCATTTTTTACATTACCATTTTATATTATTAAAATCACATCATGAATCACGTTTAGACATATTTACCCATTGTCATATTATCCCCAAATAAGATAAATACCTATCGTTTTAAATTTTACATATGTTATTTAGAAAAAAAGAAGGAAATTTTTAAAATAGGTAATATTTCGTATTTGGAGATTCAAGGAGTCGTGTCCTAACTTACAGGGTTTTTGATTTTTCTCATTGAATCTAAATGACCAAATATCCTTTTAAAATTAAAATACGTGAGATTTAATATAAAAAATAAAAAATAAAAGGCGAGCTTTTTCGAGAATTGGAGACGTCGTGTCCTAACTTACAGGATGCGACCTTTTGTTACCTCGAGATAAGAAAGCCTTTTACATACATTTTGATCTATTTAAAAGATTTTACTAAAAAATATATACATTAATACAAAGAGGGATCGTATTTTAAATTCTTTTCGAGTTTTCAACTTTCGACATTAAGACATTAATTAATCAATTAGGTACCAATTTTGGGTGTTACGAAGGTGCTAATCCTTCCTCGTACGTAACCGACTCCCGAACTCATTTCCTGGATTTTGTAGATCGAAAAGTATCGTTTTAATAAGTCTAACATTTTATTAAAATAAGTTTTAAGGTGACCCAATCACACCCAAATAAAAATGATTGGTGGCGACTCCCATTTTAATTTTTTTTAATAAAAATCAATTTCAAAAAAGGTTTCGACAACTTGGCGACTACACTGGGGACAAATTAAGAGAGTCAAGCCACTGGTTGATTACTTTTGGTATTTTTGTCGAAAATTGATGATTTGATTTCAATTTACGATCCCTTCATTGCATTTCATCCTTTATTTTTACGGTGTTACGTAATGATATATTTGCTTTATTGGTTCAAGTCTCTTGGTATATTTTTGCATATTGCATTTGCATAATCGCTCAGTTTTACCCTTCTTAAGTGGGAGTGAGAAACTATTCCTTCGTGAGGTCTTCACCTCCGTATAGGATAGTGAATCGCTTTCGGGATATATCCGTACCTATGTCTTCATGAGATTTTCATCTCCATATAGCCATAAGGAAATGTATTCCCCTGAACTAAACTCAGTCTGTATGATCCTATAATGGGTGAGGATTGAAGAATCTGCCGGTTCAGGTACCCTTTCTTTAGAACCGAACCGCATATAATAAGCCCTAAAAGCCCACCCTAGGTAGGACCATACCAAACCCTAGTGGTCACCAGAATAGGTGCTCTATTTATTATTTCTTGTTTGCTCTGAATTCTAGCTTGGTATGAAATGTACTAACTTGTTTTGTTTTGTTTTGACTGTGATTGCATGACATTTTCATCATAAAAAAGGTGTTGATTCACTTTCAGTTACTAAATAGAGAGCTTGCCATGGAAAAGGGATTTCATGATAAAGTGGAAGATAATGCGGCTGTCCGAATATGGTCCGAGAAAACACAACTAGAGAAAGATGATAGTTTGACGGAGGGGTATGTGTCAGAATTGTGGGATTTCACTCGCTTCAGTGTGACTCAGAACAATCTCCAAGAGTTGGAAGAAATATGGGACCAATGGGAAGATGAAACTAAGCAGTTATTCTACTGTAACTATGGTGATCTGCCTTATTTACTCGATGTCAAGGTGGATAAGCACTTGTTTTGAGCACTTGCCCAGTATTGGAATCCCGCCTATAACTGCTTTACCTTTGAGAAGGTAGATTTGGTACCTATTGTAGAGGAGTATACAACTTTGCTTCGATGCCCGAAGATTCAAGCCGACAAAGCTTACTCTAGAGCCGCTAATGTCCTGACTTTTTTAAAGAAGTTAATAAGTATCACGGGGATGAGTGAGCAATGGGTTGCGGCCCGGATCAAGCAAAAAGGAGATAGTAAATGTATCCATTGGAAAAGTTTACGGGATTTGATCCTGGCACATCCGGATACGAAGAAAAGGGTAGATATCTTCGCTTTAAATGTTTACGGGTTGGTTTTTTTCCACAAAGCACTAGGGCACATAGACGAGGCAGTTTCAGATTTATTTGATCGACTTGACAAAAGGGTCACGCCCATCCCGGCAATTTTGGCTGAAACCTTCAAATCTTTGAGTGCATGCCGAAGAACAGGTGAGGGAAGGTTTATCGGGTGTGCACAACTCTTGTTCGCATGGTTCCATAGCCACTTTTGGAAGATAAAAAAGGTTTCTTATTGAGTATTCTCTGAGAACTACTCTCTATTGAAAGAGTTAGTGGCTAACCTAAGGCGAGGCACCATTTCAGAAGAAAAGTGGGTGGCAATTCTCTAGAGTCTCCAAGTCGAAGACGTCAAATGGAGAGCCCATTGGATGATCCCTGATGAGATTTTGTATCGATGTGGGGGTTTTGACTGGGTTCCTCTACTTGGGATATGGGGAGCTGTTGGATATGCTCCTTTAGTCGTATTGAGACAGTTTAGATCGGGGCAGTTCATACCAGCAACGCAAGGGTTAGCTCATGTGAGTTTTCTCACAAGGGTGATAATTAGAAGAAAAAGGTTGAGTTTTCGTACAAGGGTGATAATTAAAAGAAAAAGGTTCGAGAAATATCTAACGTTTGGAACCAAACCCACAGAATGAAAAGATTTGTCGCAAATCCAATGACGACCCCTGAATATGATTGGTAGTGGGGTAAAAGAGTCAATGACAACATTCCTGCGCCAAGTCAAGAAAACACTCGACCGATAGAAAAGCACCTACAAGTGATCCCGTTTGAGCTAGAGATTATCCAGCAAGACTTTGAAAAAAGGAGTTCGGAGCTGGGAAGAAAGATAGAACATTTTGAAGAGGAAAAGATGCAGCTAGGATTAGACGTCGACGTCCAGAAGCTAGAGGCCGATAAATTGAGAAAAGGAAAGAACAAGCCCGAGGAAGATTTAGACAGTCTAAAAACAGATTATAAGAAGCTGCATTTGTCAATAAGAACTACCGGTTTGGGTAAAACATCAGAAAAATGGCGGCAAGAGATCAAAGAAGAAAATATTAGAATTGATTAGTGGGAAAAGAAATTCCAAGACGCTCGGGTTCGAGAAGATGCCTTAAAAAGGGATTTGATAGAAAGCCAAAATGAATAGGTGGGGATGAGAGCTCGGGTAGCAGAATTAGAAAAGTCACTACATCAATATCGTAGTCGCAACTTTGCAATTGAGTTGAAAGCAAGCCTAAGTAAGATCGAAGAGTTGAAGGGAAAGATAGGAGAGCTCGAGGCTACATTGCAAAATTGTGAACTTCAAGTTGAGTTTCTTGAAACAAACAATGAACACTAGAAAGAGCAACTCCGCTGTTCTCAAGGTCAGGCTAGGGATAAAGATCACATCATGGGTAAAGCCATGACTCAAATACAGAAGATGGTCGATCATTTGCAAACCCTAGCAGTTCAAGCTGACGTACTAAGCTTAAAATATGAGTCAGAATCAGATCAGGGCCGAGAATTAGCTTGGCTTCTTAGGAAAGTTAAGGCTTTGAGTGTTAAGGCAATGCCGTATATGTAATATATAGATTTTATGTAAAGAAATTTGTTTTCTAGTAAAGTTGTTCTAATAGAATTGAATCTGAATCAATGCCTCTTTTTGCATTCATTTCATTCATCTACATTTCATTTCATCATATGCATTAAGTTTCATAAAAAGACCCTAATTAATCAAAATTATGACAGTTGCCCCGGAAGCCAACAAGAATCTACCAACTGAACATCGTTACAGTACTCATGGCAAAACCAAAGCAATGGATTAAAAATTCGAGAGACTAGAACAAATTCAAAAGGACATGCAAGATCAGTTGCTAGCGCAGCTGCAAGAACAGTTAGCAAAAGTACAACAGGACATGAGGGATCAAATACAGGAATCCCAAAGAAGTATGTTAGCCAATTGATGCAATTGCTAGCTGGAGGCCTTGAAAAAGGGAAGAGCACTGTGGTCAACTCAGGGAATGATAATGAAGACCCTGCCTATCCCCTAGGTTTTACCCCGATAAATGTCCAGGCCTCACCGGATGCGTACCCATGAAGGGTACCCGTCAGCATCAGACCTCAATAGTATCAACCTAGTACCTCAGTATCGATGAACTACCCAATAGGTCCAGGTTCCAATCCCGGGGATAACTCGACCAACCCGGTTGTTCCTGATTTAGACGACATGGTAGAAATGGATAAAGCAAGGGTAGAACTGCCAAAACAATTAGAAGATCGGTACAGGTGGTTAGAAGAAAAATTCAGAGCAATAGAGAATGTTGATTACCATTGGGGGGTTGATGCTAAGGATTTGAGTTTGGTCCTAGATCTAGTACTTCCACCAAAATTCAAGACTCCAGAGTTTGAAAAGAATAATGGGACTAGTTGTCCTGAAGCTCACATCACTATGTTCTACAGAAGAATGATGAGATACGTCAATAATGACCAATTATTAATTCATTGCTTCCAGGATAGTCTGATTTGGTTAGCTGCCAAGTGGTACAACCAGTTGAGCCGTGCTAAAATCAACTCATGGAAATATTTGGCACAGGCTTTCATGAAACAATGCAGCCATGTGACCGACATAACACCCGAAAGAATTACGCTGCAAAATATGGAAAAGAAACAAAGTGAGAGCTTTAGACAGTATACTCAGAGATGGAGAGAGGTGGCAACACAAGTCCAACCACCTCTTCTGGAGAAGGAAACAACAATGCTTTTCATCAATACTCTAAAAGCCCCGTTCATTAACTATATGTTGGAAAACAATACCAAGAGCTTCTCAGATATAGTAATGTCGGCCGAAATGATTGAAAATGAAGTAAGAAGTGGGAAGATAGATGTGGGGAAAAATACCAAAAAATCAGCCCCAAGGAAGAAGGAACATGAAGTGAATAACGTGAGCTTATATAATAAAGGGTATTCCAAGCCGGTCACTGTAGGCCAACCAAGATCCATAACTACCAGCCATCAGGGCCCCCAAGGCAAGAATCTAACTCAAGGATGAACATAGAAAGACTCTAGTTCACACCTATCCCAATGACATATAGAGAGTTGTATCAGAGTTTGTTCGATGCACATGTGGTATCCCTATTCTACTTGAAACCCATGCAACCTCCGTCCCAAAATGGTATGATGCGAACGTTCAATGCGAGTACCATGCGGGAATAACAGGACACTCAATTGAGAATTACATTGTATTTAAAAAGTTGATTGAAAGGTTCATTAAAATGGGAATTGTAAAGTTCGACGACCCATCAGGACCTAATGTGGCAGGAAATCCCTACCCAGTCATTCTGATAAAGGGGTAAACGCAATAATCGAGAGTGGAGGTAAGAGAACCAAAATTGATGTGGCGGAAGTAAAAACCCTACTGAGATGGGTTTGGAAAAAGCTGGTAGAGAAAGGTTTAATCGTATAAGATTTAGAGGAGAGACTTAGAGGAGTGAGGAACTATTGTGAGTTCCATGATGAAGAGGGTTATGAGATCTAAAAGTGCATTGAGTTCAGGGCCCTGATGCAAAATCTGATGGATAATAAGGAAATTGAATTTTATGAAGATGTCAAGGGTTTGGAAGGAGGAGATGTTTATGCTCCAGAAGAAGGATCAATAGAGAAAGTCCATAAGGTCAATCGCCCGGTAGTGATTATTTCACATCAAAGAAGCAATGAAGTGGGAGTACAAATGACACCAAGGGTCATAATTCAGAAACCCGTAGCTTTTCCCAACAAGAACAGTAAAATGGTTCCATGGAATTATGACTACAACGTGACGATCCTGAGAGAAGAGAACCCAGTTAGCGCTTCAGAAGAGGGCGAGGATGTGGGTTTCTACACTCACAGTGAGAGGCACTATGATCCATCAAATGCAAGAGCTGAGCTCGTAAAAGGAAAAGCCTTGATGGTTGAACAAAAGAAAGAAAAGACGACTAGACTTGAATCACCTGTTAATGAGTCGGTAACTGAGAAAGAGGCTAATGAATTCTTGAAATTATTAAAGCATAGCGAGTATACTATTGTAGAACAACTACACAAACAACTAGCTCGCATATCAGTACTAGCTTTGCTCTTAAGCTCAGAGACACATCGTAGTACGTTGATGAAAGTGTTAAATGAAACTTATGTCGCTCATGATATATCTGTAAACAAGCTAAACCAACTGGTTAATAATATAAGTGCCGAAAATTTCATCTTTTTCAATGACGATGAAATACTGCCAGGGGGCATGGGACTATGAAAGCCCTACATATCACTACCCACTACAAAGGATATACATTGCCAGGGGTGTTAATTGATAATGGATCTGCATTGAATGTCTTGCCCTTATCCACACTGAATAGGTTGCCTGTGGATAGTTCTCATATGAAGACGTGCCAAAACATAGTGAGAGCATTCGATGGTACTGAAAGGAGGGTGATTGGAAGGATTGAGATACCCCTTTTGATTGGTCCAAACACGTATGAGGTAGATTTCTTGGTGATGGACATCAAGCCTTCTTATAATTGCTTGTCGGAGAGGCCTTGAATTACTCAGCAGAGGCAGTGCCATCGTCACTGGAACAAAAGCTAAAGTTAATAACAGAGGGTTGACTGGTAACGTTAAATGCGAAAGAAGACATTATTGCATCCGTAACCAGTGACGCGCCATACATAGGGGCAGGCAATAAAGTGATAGATTGTTCCTATCGATCGCTAGAATTTGTGAATGCAACCTTCATAGTCAAAGGGAACAAGATCCCGGTGCCCAAAATATCCAAAACTACGAGGACGGGCCTATAGCTGAAGGTTGAAAAATGAGTCTTGCCTGGAAGGGGACTCGGTAAATACCTCTAAGAGAGAGTCAAGGTACCAATTCTGATGGACAAACGAGATCGCTTTGGTTTGGGATATAAGCTAGATGCGAAGTAAAGGAAGAAGGAGCTAGAGAAGAAGCAAGAAAGGAGAAGAGCGCGACTGAGTGGGAAAGAGGTCAAGTGGGAACCAATTACCTTTCCCCATATATCCAGAACATTCGTGTCAAGAGGAACTATTTACCCTAAACGAAAGATGTCAAGAAGGGAAGCTGCAGAAGAAATGTTGAGAAATCTGAGTACCGAAGAAAAAATTGGGGAAGATAATTTATCAGGCATATGCCCTTACTTACCTGGAAGTGTTTTGAACAACTGGACTGCGAAAGAGATTCCTATAATTTTAAGAGCTAATTCAGAGTAATGTTCAAAACACACTTATTGCTTTAAGCCTAGGAGCAATAAGAATCCCTTTTGTGAAAAATGCATGTCCAATATTTTTATATCAATAAAAAATGTTTCTTTGTATCTCATTTTGACAAATATTCTTTTATTTTTTCCATTTTATTCATACTCATACCACACAAATAATTATTCTTAGATTCATTTGTTCTTTGGGTCTTCCTTCATTCCTACAACAAGTCTCCAGATATCAATGATATGAGCGACGCTGTCACTGACTCAGAGTCTTCTTTTGAGCAAGATATGTGTATAGAGGATTCTCAGGACTTCGAAGATGAGCGAGAATGTAACCTATCTCCTGATTTGTTAAGGAGGGTAAAACAATATGAGAAACAAATCCTACCTTACAAAGAGTCAGTGGAAATTGTGAGCCTAGGAGAACAAAAAAAAGTGAAGGTTGGAGCTTGCATCGCCACAGAGACAAAGCGAGACCTCATTAAGTTACTTCAAGAATTCAAAGACGTCTTCACATGGTCGTATCAAGATATGCCTGGGTTAAATACAGATATCGTGGTACACAGGCTCCCTATAAAGGTAGAGTGTAAGCCAGTTCAACAGAAGCTCCGAAGGATGAGGCCCAACGTCTTGCTAAAAATAAAAGAAGAGGTTAAAAAGCAATTTGATGCCAGTTTCTTGCAAGTGGTCAAATACTCAGAGCGGATAGATAATATATTCCCTGTCCCTAAGAAAGATGAGAAAGTACGAATGTGTGTAGACTACAGAAATTTAAACAAAGCCAACCCGAAAAATAATTTCCCGTTGCCTCATATCGACACCTTAGTAGACAAGACAACAGGTTATTTATTGTTCTCCTTCATGGATGGTTTCTCCGGTTACAACCAGATAAAAATGCATCATGAAGACATGGAAAAGACGACATTAGTAACCTTGTGGGGAACATTTTGCTATAAAGTGATGCCATTTGGACTGAAAATGCGGAAGCGACGTATTAAAGAGCCATGGTAACTTTGTTTCATGATATGATGCACAAAGAAATCGAGGCTTATGTCGACGATATGATTACAAAGTCTCGAATATAAAAAGAGCATATACAAGTCCTGAGAAAATTGTTCTTGAGGTTTCAGTTAAAGCTCAATCCAGCAAAATGTACCATCGAGACTAGGTTGGGGAAATTGCTAGGATTTGTAGTCAGTGAAAAGGGGATCGAGATTGACCCGGAAAAAGTCAAGGCTATATAGGAGTTGCATCCACCATGCACTCAAAAAGAGGTCTAGGGTTTCTTAGGGAGATTAAATTACATCGCCAGGTTCATTTCACAACTAACTGAGAAATACGACCCCATATTTCGTCTCCTTAAGAAACATAATTCAGGTGCATAGGATGAAGAATGCCAGAAAAAATTCAACAAGGTCAAACATTACTTATCTAATGCTCTAGTACTAATGCCACCTAACCAGATAAGCTGCTAATACTATACTTAGCGGTATTTGGAAATTTCATGGGATGTATGCTCGGCCAACATGATGAGCCGGGAAAGAAAGAAATAGCCATATACTATCTCAGTAAGAAGTTCACTGAATGTGAGACAAGATATTCACCAATTGAGAAGTTGTGTTGTGCCTTAATTTGGACAACCCGGAAACTGAGACAGTACATGCTGTACCATACAACTTGGCTAATCTCAAAAATAGACCCTCTAAAGTATATGATGGAGTGACTGTTCTGAATGGAAGAATGGCCCGATGGCAAATTCTACTTTCCGAATTTGATATAGTCTATGTGAACCAGAAGGCAGGCAGTAAAAGGGAGCGCAATAGCAGATTTTCTAGCCAGTAGAACACTAGAAGATTATGAGCCTTTGAACTTTGATTTCCTAAATGAAGATCTAATGTATGTTACGACCACTGAAGAAGATGCTCAGAAAGGACATTCTTGGAAACTAAATTTTGACGGAGCGTCAAACACTATAGGTAATGGAATCGGGGCAGTCCTGGTATCCTCGAACGGAGATCATTATCCTTTTACTAGTAAATTGGATTTTGATTGCACGAACAATATGTCAGAATACGAAGCATGCATCATGGGTATTCGTGCAGCCATAGAACGTAAGATCAAGGTACTGGAGGTATATGGGGATTCTGCACTAGTGATCTATCAACTCAAAGGTGAATGGGAGACAAGAAACCCTAAATTGATCAATTATCAAAGGCTAGTACTTGAGTTAATTGAGAAGTTTGATGACATCAGCTTCTGCTACCTCCCGCGAGATGAAAATCAGATGGCCGACGCCTTGGATACTTTAGCTTCCATGATCATAGTGAACAAACAAGAGGATGTAAAGCGTATTTAGATGAGTATTTATGAGGCTCTAGCCCATTGTTACAATATCGAGGAAGAGGAAAAGGACGATCACCCTTGGTACCACGATATACTGCGATAAATGAAGAATCGTGAATACCCTGACAAAGTAACTGAGAATGACAAAAGGACGTTGAGAAGACTGGCTAGTGACTATGTCTTAGATGGGGAGATCCTGTAAAAAAGGAAGAAAGGATCAGGTGCTACTAAGATATGTGGACGCTGTTGAGGCTAAAAAAATCTTAAAAGAAGTCCATGAGGGTGTCTGCGGAACACATGCTAATGGTTTTAAAATGTCTAGGCAAATCATAAGATTCAGATATCATTGGTCCACTTTGAAAGGGGATTGTATCAGTTATTCCAAGAGATGCCATAAGTGTCAAATTTATGGAGACAAAATTCATGTGCCTCCTTCACCTCTTCATGTTATGACTTCTCTATAGCCTTTCTCTATGTAGGGTATGGATGTCATTGGGCCAATCTCGCCAAAAGCTTCAAATGAGCATCTATTCATATTTGTAGTCATTGATTACTTTACCAAGTGGGTAGAGGCCACTTTATATGCCAACGTCACAAAGTCGGCAGTCAGCAAATTCTTGAAGAAAGAGATCATATGTCGGTATGGGATGCCAGAAAGGATTATATTTGACAATGCATTGAATTTGAACAACAGCACGGTAGCGGAGGTCTGTAGTTAATTCAAGATCAAACACCACAACTCGTTACCACATCGCCTAAAAATGAATGGTGCGGTGGAGGCAGCCAAAAAGAACATTAATAAGATCGTGGGGAAAATGACAGAGACTTATAAAGATTGGCATGAAAAGTTACCATTTGCCCTCTATGTCTATCGAACATCTGTCAGAACCTTCATCAAGGCAACACCTTTCTCTTTGGTTTATGGAATGGAGGCGGTTTTGCCCATTGAAGTCGATATTCCTTCCCTCCGAGTTTTGTCAAAAATAAAGTTAGATGAAGCAGAATAGATCCAGTCTCAATATGATCAGTTGAACTTGATCGAAGAAAAGAAGCTAAGGGCTATCTGCCATGGTCAGATGTACTAAAAACGAATGATGCGAGCTTATGAAAAAAAGGTTCGCCCCAAAAAATTCCATGAAGGGGACCTGGTATTGAAAAAGATCCTTCTCATACAAAAAGACTTTAAGAGGAAAGTGGATGCCAAATTGGGAGTGACCTTATGTGGTAAAAAAGGCCTTTTCTGGAGGAGCCCTGATTTTGATCGAGATGGATGGCAAAAACTTGCTTAATCCTGTGAATTCAGATTCAATCAAGAAATACTTCATCTAAAAAAAAAAGAGGATAGACCAAGGCGAAAACCCGCAAAGGGCACCTTAATACCAAAGGGGTTTTGAGTTGAAAACCTAGAAAAGGGCAGCTAATATTTTGATTGAAGATTGAACATGTGATAGTAAGGTCTTCTCAAAAGGAAGAACGTTACATCTTGGGGCATCAATGAAGTACTCTAGATCTCTTAAACACACATCAGGCTGAAAATGGTCCTCAAGAATTTTGTGTAAAGAAGCTCATGTTGCGATATTTGGGGCACCTAATTTCATCTTACTCATTTTGTATTTTAGTAACGTTTGCTATTTTGATTAATCCATTCATTTCGAGCCTTGCTCCCAATAAATTTCAATCTTGTCCATTGTTACAATCTTTTTCAAGCATTTTTATATTGAAATAACGATTAATGGACTAATAAAATTCAAGTAAAAGGATTTCTTACATATTGCTTTGAATTTTTTATAAATAGTACAAGGACTTGAAACAGGATCACTAGTCAGAACTAACCAAATCTAAGGGTTGGAAAGGTTTGAGAACGAATAGTTTAAATTGTGATTATTTCTTCAGGTTTTCTGTCAAAGATACCAGCTGGACAAAAAGGCAGGGTAATGCGTCAGTGGCAGAACCTTGATGAACGATGAGAAATGTCAACCTAAGCATTAAAAGGGGATCATTCTCCAAAAAAAATGACATTCTGCATTCATGCAAACATTATTCATACACATCTAGTTAGGAGCATTTGATTCATTCTGATCATAAGATCCTAATCGCTTGGCATAAACATAGGCCCATGAAATGGATTCTACAGGTCATGTTCCCCAGAGAACGGCGTAACAGATCAGTGAAACCACAAATCCTCCACTCCAAAAGTGGCAGTGGGATGGATTAAAGTCATCGTGATGGATCTTATCTCCTTGAAATTGCAGTGGAGCAAATTGAAGATAGCAAATCTTATCTCTCTGAAGTTGCAGTAGAGCAGATTAAAGCTATAAACCTTATCTACCTGAAGTTGCAGTGGAGCAGATTGAAGATAGCAAATCTTATTGCAGTAGATCAGATTAAAGCTATAAACCTTATCTACTTGAAGTTACAGTGAAGCAGATTGAAGATAGCAAATCTTATCTCTCTGAAGTTGCAGTAGAGCAAATTAAAGCTATAAACCTTATCTCCCTAAAGTTGTAGTGGAGCAGATTGAAGATAGCAAATCTTATCTCTCTGAAGTTATAGTAATGCAGATTAAAGCTATAAACCTTATCTCCCTGAAGTTGCAGTGGAGCAGATTGAAGATAGCAAATCTTATCTCTCTGAAGTTGCAGTAAAGAAGATTAAAGCTATAAACCTTATCTTCCTAAAGTTGCAGTGGAGCAGGTTGAAGTTACAAGTCTTATCTCCCTGAAGTTGTAGTGGAGAAGATTGAAGCGCAAGTCCTATACCTCTGAGGTAGCAGTGGGTCGGATTAAATCTACCATAGTAAGTCTTATTTCCCTGAAGTTGCAGCAGAATAGACTAAAGCTACAAGCTATAGATCTTATATCCCTGAAGTTGCAGCGAAATAGGTTAAAGATACGAATATCTCCCCGAAGTTGCAGTAAGTTGGAATGAGGCTACTTGAAGAAGTGAAGCACCAAAGAAGTCGAGATTCGATAAGACCAAGCAAAATTGGCCCTTTTTAAAGTCTTTGTTCCATTTCCGTTACATGACAAATAGCAAAGAGGAGTAGCTGTAACAGGCCAATTTAGCTCGGGCTCAAATAAACCAAACCAATCACCCTAAACAAAAACAGATGAAAATAAAAATAAACAAAACCTATTACCTAAATTACAAAGCCTAAAAATATTAAAACCCAAATGGCCCAAATGGCCTAAAAGGCTAAACATTTTCAGTAAAACAAAAGAAACCCTAAGCCTCTTCGCACCACAGCCTCTCCAAGCTGCAGGCGTGCCGTCCACCACTTCTCTGCCACTGTCACCTGCAAAAAGGAATAACAAAGAGCGATGCATGTGAAAACACGCAAAGCAGTAGAAACAACAAAGAAAAAAATAAAAGAATAGTAACGGATAGTGTTGTAGTTCGGCTATAAAAGCCATAACAGCGACCATGAATTTTTTTTACACGCGCACTAGAGTAATCAAAAAACAGAAAACAAAAACTTCAAAGGTGATTTGCTTCATTTTTATCTATTATTTATTTATTTTATTTTATTTTTAAAAAAGAAAATACGAAGAAATATACCAAAAAAAAGAGCGAAAACCTTGAAATCGATTCAAAGAAAAGGTCTGGTATTTTTTTTAATTTTCAAAATAAATAAATAAAATACTAATAAGAAAATAAAAAAGGATTCTTTTTTGTTTTACCTGTCGGAGTGGTCGTCGTTTCGCTAGGTCGTCGAATCCCTTAGGATTCGGCCAAAGGCCAAGGCGGAGAACGACGAGGTCAAGGGTTTTCATCGTTTTTTTTTTTCATTTTGGCCTTTTTTTTTTGTGATTTCAACTCCAACAAGGGGTTTTACGCGAAAAATAAAAAAAAGGGTTCGGGTGATTTTCCGACCACCATGGAAAGCGGCACCGTCGCCGGTGACCTGTGGTCAGCGCGGCGGCGACTCACCGGACCGACGACCGGACCTGGGGCCTTTGAGAGAGAAGAGGAGAGCTTTTTTTCTGAAATGGGATAAAATGAAATTTTTGGGGAAATTTTGGTTTTTATAAGCAGGCGAAACGACGCCGTTGTGGAGGAGTTCGGAAGGTCCCAAAACGACGTCGTTTTGGTGCCGAACCGAATCGACTCGACCGGTCTGCATAGGATCAGCGCTTTTTTTAGCGGAAGGGTCTATTTGCGCTTTTGGCCCTTCCGTTTTTTTCATAATGTTTCAATAGAGTCCTAATTTCACTATTTTTACATTTAAAGGTTTTACCATTTAATTTTACATTGCTTTCAATTAAATCCTCAGTTCACTGATCTGCTGAAGAAAGGATGCGTGTCCTGGGGATGGGGTTAATTTCTTATTTAGTCCTCGCTTGTTTTCGCACCCTTCATCTTAGTCTTTTACTTATTTATTTTATCTTAATTTATCCTTTAAATTTAATTTGGGTTACGATTAAGTCCCTCATTTATTTTAATTCATTTATTTATTATTTGCCTATTTATTATTTCTTTACTTTTTGTTTTATTCAATTTTTTATCGGGCATCTATTTGTTTATTTTATTTTGTCATTATTATTATTGTTGTTGTTTTTATTATTTATTTTATTAGTTATTTTATTTTTTTTATTGTTCATATTAGTATTAAAGTAGTATATATTATGTGATTATCGTGAATTGTTTTTATTAGTACATTCATATTATTGTTATTTTCTAGCATGACATTTTTATTTGCATATCATCGCTCCATTTTTTACATTACCTTTATATTATTAAAATCACATCATGAATCACGTTTAGACATATTTACCCATTGTCGTATTATCCCCAAATAAGATAAATACCCATCGTTTTAAATTTTACATATGTTATTTAAAAAAAAGGAAAATTTTTAAAATAGGCAATATTTTGTATTTAGAGATTCGAGGAGTCGTGCCCTAACTTGCGGGGTTTTTTATTTTTCTCGTTGAATCTAAATGACCAAATATCCTTTTAAAATTAAAATACGTTAGATCTAATATAAAAAATAAAAGGAGAGCTTATATTTGAGAATTTGAGACGTCGTGTCCTAACTTGCGGGATGCGACCTTTTGTTACCTTGAGATAAGAAAGCCTTTTACATACATTTTGATCTATTTAAAAGATTTTACTAAAAAATATATACATTAATACAAAGAGGGGTTGTATTTTAAATTCTTTTCGATTTTTCAACTTTCGACATTAAGACATTAATTAATCAATTAGGTACCAATTTTGGGCGTTACGAGGGTGCTAATCCTTCCTCGTATGTAACCGACTCCCGAACTCATTTCCTGGATCTTGTAGATCGAAAAGTATAATTTTAATAAGTCTAACAATTTATTAAAATAAGTTTTAAGGTGACCCAATCACACCCAAATAAAAATGATTGGTGGTGACTCCCATTTTCATTTTTTAAAAATAAAAGTCGATTTCAAAAAAGGTTTCGACACCCTCTTTTCGCAGCTTACCGCTGGTTGACTTATTCTCTGTCATAGACATACATACTTTATGGTTACGGTCCTCTATGGTATAGGCTTCATTTCTAACACATTCCAAATTCCCCTTTTTCCTTGACTCGTTCAACATTCACAAGTCTGACAACATGGCTAACCATCCACGGGGGTGCCCTACCATAGAGGCGGCCTCGCACTTTACTATTTTATCCTGGCTAACCTTTCATCTCATTCCCAATCGTCAGACGACTGATGGTAACATTTAAATCCCTATTGATCCATACTTTCTGTTACCTCTCGGTGAAATTCTGCCATTGTAATCTTTAGCGAACATCTATGTGGTCTATTATGTGTTACTTACTCCTAGTTAAGTTACTCGCCTCTTAGTAAATGCTCGATCATCCTTCACTACTTGACTGTTTGGGCGATCAATATCTCCTAATAATCCTCAGTGGACCTACCAGGCGCTAGATGCCCCTTTCTTACCCATGGATCCTTAGTTTTATGTTTTGCTCAAACATCTCATGGTCATCATCAATCCTGCTACTGTCTACTTGAGTTGTACTTAAATTTTCTTTTCCTCATTTTGACAGCTCCTAAGCTCATTGCCCTAACAGACCTTTACTTGTTGCTATAGCCGAACTATGATCTTGCACAACCTAGTTCACATATTTAATGTCCTGGCGAACTAACTCGTGTTTAATGTCTCGACGAACTACTAAAGGATGCTATAACTTCTTTTAGTGATAGTCTTACTCCTTTCTATCATGATGTCATAACATCTTTCAACTACGGTTGGACTCATGACCTTGCCATGATCTTTTTCAAAACGATTAAAGAAGATAATGTTGAGGAAAGAATAAAATTTATCAACAGAATTCAAAAAAAAAATTCCTCCACTTATGCTTTATATATACTCCTTAAGCACGGTCCTTATCGGCCATAACCACCATCCATTCTTAATCATTTTGTCTCCCATTTTAGAACCAGCTGATTCTATCCCAATCGAACCAAAATTCAAATATTCACAGTCCAGCCACTAAAATTTTCTAATCTCCAATTAGAGCTGGACAATTTTACTAGTCCGTTCAATTAGATTCTAGCTTTCCAAAATCTAGAGTCAATTTGGGTAACCAGGTGTTACAACATCTTTCGAGGAAAACTCCATCCCAACTTGTAAATCGCCAACATTTAATAAAGAACTTGCACGAACTAATCTTCTATGAGGAAGTTCTAGAACTTCTAACCCACCTTTAGCATAAATGTCGACATTAATCATGTGGGGTGAAGGTTCATATGTTGTGAAATCCAAATGGGTTCCTCTGGAATTGTCCAAACCTTCATCGTCAGAGCCACTCTCTTCTGGTTCAATGGAAATGACCTCTAGTTCAAAAAATAATGCAATTTTCAAACCATCCTGCCCGAACTCTTAGATTGGATCATTATCGGTTTTAGCTCCCTCTTCGTTCTCAGCTCCCTCTTCGTTATCAACCCAGTTGTATGTCCAGGGTTGGATGCCCTTTCACCGGTGCAGGTTGTAGGGAGTACATCATCCATTCTTGTAATCCCTACGTTACAACCAAAATTACTTGACTTGATGGCATACCCGTATAAGTGTTTTTAGCATAGAACATTGGCGTTCGAAGTTGAAATCAAAAGCACTCACAAAATGTCATGCTGAGGCGTCCAAGTTCGGGTTACCAGCCAACCCAGACGATTGGCCCAACTGTACACCAAAGTTGAAATCAAGGGTTGAAATCGATGAATGCCTTCCCATTGACGATTTCGACATTTCCTAATAGGAGCTTTGTAACAATACTGTGAACCCACTGCATAATCGTGTGGTTGAACTTTCTGCTTCTTATTCCCTATACAAATTCATTGGAACTATTTTTGAACTTGGAGCACCTTCCTCGACATCGAAAAAGTGAGCATATAACTTTAGTATAAAATTTCCACTAGAGCTATGCGAATCGAGCATCACCTCGATCTCTATGGCACCTTTGAGCAATGCGAATCTAACAGGGTTTAGTGACATTAGATATCTATATTTCAAACTTGAAATTCTTCTCCGGCTTGAAGTTGATACTTTCCTTCTAACTTTTTACCAAAACTCATACAATTTTATGCTCCGATTGAAAGCCAATTCTGTAGATTGGGCTCATACAAAAATAGCCCCAATTTTGAATTCACAAATTTGACCATCGTAATAAATAATGATTCTAATTCGTCTACTCATTTTCAACCAAATAACATGTTTCACATGTTTAACACCAAAACATTATATAGAAAAATGAGTACTCATTATTCAAATTCAAACAATGATACTTGAACTAATTTACTTTGTTGGGTCGATTTTTGAAATTTATATTTTTAACATCAACAATCTTCTCATTATACAAATCCTTTTATGAAAATAATCTTCTCAAAATTTAAGTATAGAACCTCTACAAAGAATGTCTTCATTTTATAGGAAATACTACCCCAGATATCAAGCATAACTTCAAAATTTTGGAAAAGATTGGACATGACAAGTCTAAAAACGCTTTTAAAAATGTTTTACTAAAAAGTTTTTAAAATATGCTTATTGTTAGAAACGTTTTTGAATAAAAAATTTGGATGTGATTTCTGCATATTATTCCAAATTCTCGGGCCTAAGAATCCTGTGTTTAGGGTTGGGGTTTAGCAGGAAAGAAAACACATGTTGGAAGCATTTTCTGTTAACCCTAACCTTAGCAGGGAATCCCATGATAAAATTTTAGAACTTGGGAATCCCAAGATAATTTTCAAACACCCCATCCCAGGAATCCTAGACAGCCATGGGCTCCTACATATTTTTCTTAAATTTTTTTCCCTTGGTTACTTATATAAAGGGGGGTTTTCCTCCCCCTACTCCATTAGCTCCCTCGACCACCGTCCATTAAAGAAAAAAAACATTTTTGTTTTCATTTTTTTGGTTGAGTGTTGAAATTTTGGGAGGGGAAGTTTGTTTGTGTTGGAGTTTTAAGGAAAAATTATGATAGTTTTAAGGTATGTTTGACTTCAAGGTGATGCAATGGTACCCAGAGACCCACACATTTCATTTCCCGTGTAAGGAGTACAATATCACCTTAGACTATGTCGTATTGCAACTCATGCTCCTACTTCATGACGGTTATACAATCACGAGTTGAAGTATAACTAAGACTCCCAGATGACGGTGGTTATGCAGTCATAGGTTCAAGTATAACTCAATCTCCCAGTTGATGTGGTTATGCGGTCAGGGGTTCAAGTTTCATGCCACCAAAAGAGGATGCTTTATAAACCCTATACATAAGTTTGAGATCATGATCATAGAGGGGAAATGGGCTCACCAGTATAACCAACTTATTCTTTTTCTCCATCAAATAGTATCCTTAATCTCATTGTCCAAAACTTGTGTTAGACGTGGGGGCAAGAAGACTTTCAGGGAGGAGTGACAATGATGGTGGAGAAAAGCTAAAACATGACTCGTGGCGTCAGTAGTTGCTGTGATTAGAAAACTCATTAATAACTAAAATTGCTGCCGCCTTGACTCAGGCTTCAACTTTCTCCACCGTCACTGTCACTTCCCCTTGAAAGTCTTCTTGCCCTCCACGTTTGACACATTTTTCGAACAATGAGATTAATGATACTACTTTGGTGAAGAAAAAGAATACTGGTGAACCCATTTTTTCCCTATTATTATGATACCAAACTTATGTATGGGGTTTATAAAGCATCCTCTTTTGGTGGTTTGAAACTTAAACCTGTGACCACATAACCATCGTCAATTGGGAGCCCTAGTTATACTTCAACCCGTGACCGTATAACCAACATGAACTAGGAGTCTGAATTGCAATGCGACATCTCCTAAGGTGATGGTGCACTCCCCACACCGAAAATAAAATGTATGGGTCTCCGAATGCCACCGTATCACCGTGAACTCAAATATACCTCAAAACTATCACAATTTCTCCCTAAAACACAAAGACAAATAAATCTTTCTCCCCAAATTTTCAACACCCAATGCAAAAAAAATTTTTGGAAGGACGATAACGCTTCTTGTTGGAAGAGATTTTAGCTTAGGTGGGGACACTTTTAACCCCTTGGCTACCACATCAACTGTAAGAGGGGTTTTCTATTTCTCTCTCCAAAATTAACATAATTTCCTAAATTTGAAAAAATTAGGCCTAATTCCCTAATTAACTTTTAAAATCAACAATTTTCCTAATTAACCCATTAATTTTTTTATCTTATTTCAATAACTTCTCGTAATTTCGTGAAAATTATATGGCATTCAAAATTATTAAATTTCATCCTTTTGTAAAGGAGTCACATCAATCTAATATACAGCTTCAGTTGTCGCAACCCTAGACTTTTGCAAAGACATGTCTCCTGTAGTTTAATTTTAACCAAAAAGATCCAAATCATAGTGATACTGCTGGCCAAAATTAAGTCAAAGTATTAGTTCATTATTTCCAAAAACAGAAAAAAAAATCAATTCTTTCAGTTTCTTCCTTTCAAAAATCAAAATTTTTACTACTAAAAGGCTAAACTATCAAAATAATCATATTTATTTATCTCATGTTACATTTTAGGCACTTATGTTTGAAATGTTACGTTTTAGTCATTTACGTTAACGTGTTGTAATATTTTAGCCACTGAGGTGTTAATTGTCGTTAACAGTATAACGATGAGTTGATGTGGCACGCTAAATCATCATTTCAAACAAAAATTTTAGGTTAAATTATATAATTGGTCCCCATATTTTTTCATTTTGAGCAATTTTTTTCTTTTATGTTCTTTTTACTCTTTTTTTTCCATTCTCTTCTGCTTCTCCTTTTTTCTCCTCACTTCTCTATCTTTATTTTCCACATAATTAACTCAAAGAAATGGGATTTCAAATATGAGGCATCTACAAATTATGTCAAACAATCAACTAAAGTTTACTTGTTAATGTGTAGCATTTAACCGTACGATGGATTTAAGGGGCTGGTTACACAAAAATCGTTTAAGGCAGCTCTTGAACCGCCATTGGAATATGGGGAAGGGAGAAGGAAACATAAAAGAAAAAAAAGAAAAGTTAAAAAAACATAAAATAGATTGAAAAAGGTGGAAAACAGAGGGAGAAGCAGAAGAAAATGAAAAATAAAGAAAAAAAAGAAAGTTATAAGAACATAAAAGAAAAAAAATTACTCAAAATGAAAAAATATGGGGACCAACTATATAATTTAACCTAAAATTTTTGTTTGAAATTATGATTTAACGTGCCACGTCAAATTATTGTTAGACCGTTAACAGCAATTAACGGCTCAGTGACTAAAATGTTACAACACGGTAGCATAAGTAACTAAAACGTAACATTACAAACATAAGTGATTGAGAGAAATGATTGTATAAAACAGTGACGCCACGTCATCTGTATCCCTTTCCAATAGTTTTATGCCACATCAGTATTCTTATCAAGATTTTAATTTGGATTTGATTTTTTTCAGGATAAAAATGCTGAAATTCAGGATGAAAATACTGATGTGGTATAAAACTATTGGAAAGGGATACAGATGACGTGGCGTAAATCCTTTTCTAGTGACTAAAATGTAAATTGAGACAAACAAAAATACAAAAAATGACTATTTTAATAGTTTATCCTTACTAAAAATAGAGTTCTAGATATCCTTATTCTAATTTTTTTTATCTAAATAATACAAAAATTAATTAAAAATATGAAGGGTAAAGCTAAATTATCGACCACACCCTTTTTTTATATTATTTTATTTATTTTTATTAAAATATTTTTTTATAATTGGTGACACACATTGGCGGCACAGTAAAAAATACTCTATTTTCATAGTTAATCTACTATTTATCCTATATTCATAATTATTTTAATAAAAAAAACCCCTTATTTCAGATCATCATCAGCTTCCTCCTTTTTTTTTTTTTTTTTTTGTTTATGGTAGCAATCACAAGTGTAAGGAAATCTAAAGCTAGGAATTTAACTCAAGTTGATTCCAGGGCCACGAAAATTACCTTTGATAGGAAGTCTTCACCAACCTGCTGGTCCTGGTCTACCCCATCGCACCTTACGAGATTTGGCTACCAAACATGGCCCCATTATGCACCTGCAACTTCCTCAAGTTTCCACTATGGTCGGTTCTTCTGCAGAAATGAATTGGTTAAATAGTCACGATCATAGAGAGATATTATGACATTTTGAGATGCTATTTAGCCTTCCATTCACACACAATGTTAAGATCAACAAGAAGTTATGAATAACGTTTCTGACTTCATTCTTATTATTGATGGAAAAGAACAGTGTATTTAATACATGAAGAGAGTAGCTAACTGCTTAACTAATTAACTAACTGTTAACTAATTCAGTTTAACAACTAACTCACTCTTTTTAACTAGCTGCTGAAGAGTTACTCATAACAATCTCATCAGTTGATTTCTTTTTCTCTTTTCAAGCTCCAGCGAAATTGGTTATAAAACTCAATTTTAGAAAATTCTTTTCAAGTTTTTGTCGGTTTTAATATTATTTAAGGTGAAATTGTAGAATGCACTTTCTAAAAGTACTTTCTTATAAAACGCAAGCATTCGACTTGGCTCGTTAGTTAAGAGTGGAATTTCATTCGTGATTGGATTCAAATTCTCTCCACCTTCTCTGCTTTCTTTTCATCGCCATCATCTTCAGAACCACAAAAGCAAACTCCTAACGCAGATTACAAATAAATTTGGCGAAATCTTATGAAATAACTGCTGGTAATATAAAGGGTTATTGTTAATGGGTATATCCCATATTAATGAAGTACAAGCTATCAAAGAAAATTTTTATATAGCTTAACTTCATATTTTTATTGAATAATTGGGCCATAGATTTGTTTTATATATATATATATATATTACTTGCGTTTGTGTAAAAATGTATTGTAATTTTACTTTTTGTATTTTTCTTTGGCTGTTGGGGCGAAAATAGTGGAGCAGTTTCAGTGCATTTTTAACTTTTTTGTCCTTGTCTATTTACCGTTTTACTTTTTTGTTATTAGTATAAATAGATGGTTGAATTTCTCATTTTTCACACTGAACAGAAACACAGCCCTGTCTGGAAATATTTTTTTCCTCTGCTTTCTGTATTTTCCCTAAATCACTTTAGAGAAAATTCTGTCTAGACCAATTATAATCCCTCTAAATTTTTTTAGGATACGATTATACTGATCAGAACGAATTCATTTCTAAAATAATAAACTTACCATGATGCAGCAATTTCTAATTTCATTTTTTATTTCGAGTAAGTGCTAAAAAATTTGTTTTACAATAAATTATTACCAACAATAACAGTATAAGCACCCACAATGATTCTTTGGATTGACGATAATGCATATGTTATGGAAGCTTTCATGAGCTCTGGCCACCGCCCCCCTCCTCTACTTTAATAATTTCTCTTCCAACTCCCAGTATATATCTTCATCCATGCCCCTTCCTATTTTCTTTTTTTTCTTTTTTTCTTTTTTAATCTTTGTTTATTCATGGATTAACAATACCCATTTTTTTATTTTTTATTTTAAAATGAAAACTTAAATTTCTTTATAATATTTTAAATTTAAGATGAAAAATACTGAACGCTAATTTTATAGTTATAAAATTTAATTGAAACAATATTTAAATATTCTTATTATGTTGGATTTTTGTAACTGCCATGTGAATTTTTCTATCATCTCTTTAATGAAAATTAAATTTAAACAATTGCAGATGTGGCTTGATTGGCACCATTTATCTATTTGACTTCTGATGGAGAAATTCATGAATCAAAAGTATAATGAAACTGGTCCTTTATCTAATGCTAGTGCAGCGGTGCATCTCTTCAATGCAATTTGAAAACTTGCAAACATTTTTGGTCAGCAAAGTTAGAAGAAAATGAATAAATTGGTTGAATAGTGAGATTGTATTTTGTAATGCCTCAAAATTTTAATTTTTGATTTCGTGTATATATAGCACACAATGTCTATATGCTTCAGTGATTACGTGTTTTGAGTGTGTGTGTGAGGTCCCAAGTTCAAGCTTTACTTGGGCAAATTTTGGTACTTTTATAAATAAAGCATTAATCTTATGCAAAGGGCTTAAGATTAATTGTTGGTAAATTTATATCAGAATGGGTTTGCTGGGCTGGTGGTTAAGCGGAATGTTGGAGTGTTAGAGGTTTTGTGTTCAATTATTTATGATGGCGTGGAGATAGTATTTTTGCTCCAATTTCGACTAAGAGTTGTGTTGGGGCAAAATTCTGAGTAGTTGTGTTTTAATGGGTTAATAGGGAGTGATTTTAGGAGATAATTGAGAAGAGGTTATCAGAAAATAATCTAATTATCTTTTTATTGCAAAAAAAAAAATAGAGTTTCGGTTTTCTCTCCAATTCCCCAAACTTTTTCTGACGTTTTCTTCTTTTTCTTTTTTTTCCCTCCTCTGCCGATTCTTTCCCCTAGTTGCTGCCGAAATTTCCATTATTTTTTCCCCTTCCGTTTTTTTTTCTTCTTTTTTTCCAATTGATTCGGTTGTTCATCGTTGGTTGCACGTGTTCGGTAAGTAACGGTTTTATCTATTGTTAATCGTTCTTGGTTAATCTCTAAAAGGGGGATTCCTTTTTGGTGTTTAGGAGTTAATCAAGGGGCTGGTGGTTTTGAATCGACGCTGTGATTGTGCGAAGTAGTGGTTACTCAAGCAAGGTGAGGATTTTGCTAGGTTTTTAGTCGAGTTCCTTCCAAAACTGGTTAATTAAAAATGAATTAAGTGATTACTCAGGAGATATGTTGGTCGATTTTTAGGTTCTAGAGGCTTAGGAGTGCTTACGCATCAGAAACGATATCAGGTTTGTACCCGAAACGTAGAAATGGGATTCGGCAAAAAGCAAAAATTGCTTGCTGTCGAGAAATAAGAGAAATAAGAGAAAATGATGCGAAAAATTGTAGAGAAAGGAAATAAGGGTGTTATAAACTTGGAAATCAACATTTTGCACTAAAATAGTTTTGGACAGCAGCAGTAGTCTAATTTTGAAAAATCATCAAAAATATTGGGAATTGAGTTAGAGGTTGAATAAAATATGAAATTAAATTTTATTAAGTCTAATTTTTCATGGAAGAAACAGTGTAAGTAATGGAATTGTAAATCATGAGATATAATAACTTTTGTGAGACAATGTCAGAATGATTTCGGGTTCCCCTGTTCTGACTTAGGAAAATCATCAAAAATTGTAAAGAAACAATTAGGGGCTTAAATTTATATGTTTAAATCCATAATGAGTCTATTGAACAAACAAACGGAAACATCATCTAAATTCCGTACTAAGAGATAAATAATTTTTGGTAAGGAAAGGATGAAGCTGTCAACCAGCAGAATAGGTATAACTTTAAAGATTTTACTGTACTTATTTGATAAACTATAAATTCTGAAAATTTTATGGTAGAAAGGTATTTGAGTCTAGTTTCAAAAACATCAAGCGGATCTTAATTTGAAATTCTGTAGCTCAAGATATAAATAATTTAGTAATAATGACTCAAGTAGACAGCTTTGAATGAACATATAAGTAAATAATGAAAACATATATGAGTATTGAGCTCGCATGGGTTACTTTAAAATGGATCACACGGCCAAGACCAATATGAGCCGAGTGGGCCACACAGGCGTGTGGGCCCACACGGGCAGATCACATGGACGTGTGGGCCCATTTTTACCGAAATGTTTTTAAGGTTGCACGGGTCGCCCAAGTCGACTGTGAACCTACTGTAGAGTCAGTAAGCGCTACTTAAACCCCTAAATGTGTGAAATTGACTGAATTATAGCTGTACTGGGCATGTTAATATCTGAACTGAATATATGTACTGAAATTGCATAATAGCATGTCATCCATTGTGTGTTGCATTGCATTGGGTTGGGGTTGTTATTCGAAAGAAGTGTACTGAAAGGCTTTCAACCTAATTTACTGGCAGCTCAACTGCAAACTACTGTATTGTGCCGCATTCGGTACTACTTGGAGTGTAGGGATGGGTGGGTTGATTATATCCCCACATAGAGTGTAAGGTTGGACGGAGATGGTGTGTAGAGGCTGGTTGGGTAGGATTTTGCTACTGCATAACTGTTACTGCTACCGATACTGTGATGGGCTAAGGCCCTACTGCATTTTTGACACTGTACTGAGATGGGCTAAGGCCCAAACTGTCATTGATATTGAAAAGGTCTTAGGCCTAAGACTATTCAACTGTGCACTGTGAATACTGATTGTTTGGTTGTTTCTGCTGGATTACACACTGAGTTTACGTAAACTCACCCTTTTTGTTTAATGTGCACAGGTAATCCCCAAACTTAGACGGATCGGTGCGACGGAGGACTCAACGGTGACCACAATAATTTTTGGACTTCATGGTTTTCAATTTACGATTTATAATTTGATTATTATTGATTATTTGGGTTGTAATTTAAGGACTCTCTTGGACTTTGGTTTTAAATTTGGGTTTTTATTTATTTATTTTACTTTATGGATTTATACTTGTTGATCGTAGGAAATTTGGTTTTCAAAAAGTTAAAGTAATTTCTAAACGCATGATCACCTAGACTGTTTTATTAAAGCTTCCGCAACGAAGGATGTTTCAAAACAAATGTTTTAAATGAATAAAGACAACTTCCTAAGTTTTAACAAAGGTTTACTAAAGATAATAACATGGAATGCTTTCATCGTAACAACGAGGTTTCAAAAACACTATCATGTGACATTGCCAGATACGGCCATAAAATTTAGGCCGGGTTTGGGGTGTTACATTCAGTGATATCAGAGCCAGTTTATAAAACTCGGTTGTGGATTATGGGTTTTATAAAAAAATGAGTTTTCGAAAAATTAATTGATTTCCAAATGATTTCAAATGTTTTTACTGAGTAAGTGGTACACCGAGTCTCCGGCGTCGATCCTGTAAGTATTCTGAACTGTGGTTTGTTTTAAACTGAAACTGTTATGGATAGTATATTCTGAAATTGTTATGGATAGTATATTCTGAAACTACTATAGGTAGTAAACTGTACTGAAAACACTCTAGTTAGTGTATACTGAAAATTGTAGAGAAACTGAAAACTGTAGTGAGACTGCGATTTACAAAAACGAACTCTGAATAATCGATACTGTTTTACATAAAATATTTGTTAATAAACACTGGAACTGTAACTGATTCATGAAACTGTTAATACATATAAACGTGATTAGACAATGACCGCACGAGGTATCCACGGACAGGGTACTAGAGGCTGAGGTAGAGGAGCTCGAGCTGAGTCCTCTTCACTGGGTAGCATGCCGAATTTGGATACGAGTGAGACGCCAGTGTCGCCTGCTACTGAGACTGGGTCTCAAGATCGCATGGCTGGGGACGACGCATTGTCCCAGGCTATGCTAAAGATTTTGGAGAGGGTCGCTGGGTCCAATACTGGATCTAGGGGCCGAGGGTCGGTTACGGAACGACTCCGGTCCAATGGAGCTGAGCTCTTCAGGGGTGTCACTAGAGTTGCCCCTAATGTGGCCGAGTACTGGATTGAGGCCACGGAGAGGATTATGGATGATTTAGATTGCATCCCTGAGCATAAATTAAAGGGTGCAGTCTCACTGCTGTGAGATGAGGCTTACCAATGGTGGCTTACTGTTAAGGAGGGCACTCAGCCTGAACGTCTAACTTGAGAGTTCTTTAAGACCGCCTTCTAGGGAAAATATGTGAGAGCCAGTTATGTGGATGCCCGTAGGAGAGAGTTTCTGAATCTAGCATAGGGAGATTGATCAGTGGTCGAGTATGAGGCCGAGTTTCTAAGACTGAACCACTATGCTGAGGTATGGTGGAATCAGATTATGAGCGATGTGTTCACTTTGAGGATGGTGATAACTTGAGGGTTCTTATAGCTCCGCAGAGGGAGCGAGATTTTTCTACCTTAGTCGAGAAGGCGAAGATCGCCGAGGAGGTTAAGCGACTGACATCAAAACCGCGATAGAGAGAGAGGTAGGAATAAGAGGGATTCGAAGCCCTCGAGTTCTGTACAGAGGCCTAAGAAAAAGGCCAGAGCTGATGGGCCAGTTAGAGCTGGGCCCCTTGTTGCTGCTACTGGACAGCAGCCGTGTGTTGATTGTGGTAGACGCCACTAGGGCGAGTGTTGGAGGAGGACTGGAGTGTGTCTCAGGTGTGGATCATTGGATCACCGTATCAGGGAGTGTCCACTGAGGGCTGATCAAATGCAAGCTTAGGGTACTGGAAATGCACAGCCACAGAGGATAGTACAATAGCTGATGGGCTCGAAACAGACTAATATTTCGACAAAGGCAATCACACCTATTGAACAGTAGTATAGTTGTGGTGAGCTCAGAATATCGTATCCTCAAGGACTAAAATTACTAGTAATAACTATCTTTCTATTATTTAGCCTAATTTTTAAAGGAATTTATTTTAATCTAAAATTTAACTAACTAATTAACTAACTAAGTGACTATAAACGCGACAGAGAGTGAAAGAAGTAATCGAATAAACCAGTGATAAAGACAATACCCAAGGAAGAATCCACCCAGACTTCACTTATTATTCTGACTCTAAATTAAATGATTTATTCACTTATCATGATCCGTAAAAATCCCTAAATTATGTTAATATCTCTTTCGAGACTAAAAACAACTGACTCTAGGTTGATTAATTGAAATCTCTTTCTAATTAAAACCCATATCATCGCATTAACTCGATCTATGGATTCCCTTATTAGATTTGACTCTAATCTGGCAGATTTATGTCGCCCTATTTTTAGGGTTGCAATCAACTCCGCTTAATTATGTTGGATCTACTCTTAACTAGGGACTTTTGCTCCACTGAATAAGCACATCAATCTTGAATTAATATTCCTAAAAATATTAAAACAAGGATTAAGAACACATAATTAGGAACAAGAACAAGTATTTCTCACGTAATTCAGATTTATTGAATAATAAGATTCATCTAGGTTTCATCCTCCCTAGGTATTTAGGGAGTTTAGTTCATAACTTAAAAGGAAAACATCATAGAGTTAAGAAAACAACAAGACATAAAGATCCCCAAAACTTCTAAGGAACTTGATGTAGATCTTCAATCTTGAATGAGATCCTACTTCCGAGATGATTTCGACGGCTTTCTTCGAGTAATTTCTTTTATCTACTCTGCGTATCCTCTTAGGTTCTCCCCTAGGGTGTTTATATAGGCTTTGGAGCACCTTTTTAGGCACAAAAGTAGTCTTTTCCGAATAGAATTAGACTCAGGTTCGGTAGGGGCACGCCCGTGTACGGTAGCTTAGGCCATGTTTGATTCTGCTCGTAACACACGGCCGTGTGGTCTGCCCATGTGCTATAGTCCAAGCCGTGTTGATTTCTGAGGTAGGTCCATTTTGTCCCTTTTTGGCCCGTTTCTCGTTCTTTTCGACTCCCTAAGTTCTCCTGAGTGTAAAATATGAAATTAAAGGATTAGGAGCATCGAATTCCTTAAATCTAATGAATATTCATCCAAAAATAAGCCAAGCATGGGGTCAAAATATGTATAAATTATGGTTTATCAAATATCCCTATTCTTAAGCGTTTGCTTGTCCTTAAGCAAAATCCTCAACTCACAATTAAAATTAACTTCCTCAATTCATAATTCTCATCAATAATGTATTATCATAATTCACAGATAATTCATACATTGATAATTTTACTAAAAGAGTCCTAAAGATTCAAACAATTTAAGTCACAAATTTTTATTGCAGAAAAACATAGTATTTCCCCTTACCTAAATAATTACCTTTAATTCAAAATCGACAAAAATTGACATCCTTACTAAAGATTCACTCAAATCACTCAACGTGTTTAAGGTTTAAATTAAGCACTCAAAAGTCAAACATGAAAAGTTATTACCATAAGCTTGCATGAAAATCAAATCTCCACCACTATAAAATGAGACGATACACAAATCAAAAGGTCTTAAAAAGGGTTGTAATGGGGCTTGGGTTAAAGGTGTGGATAAAGGCTGAATTAGAGGGTCAAAATCGAGATCGAATTGACAATTTACCTAACTAGAAAAAAATAAACTAATACTGAATAATTACGTCAATTGAAATCATACGAGTTTCTTCTCAAAATGTGAAATTAATCGCTTAAGCTCAAATAAAATAGGACTAATAATGAATATATTTCCAAAAAAAAAATTCAAGTACAATAATAAGAAAGAATTTAACAACTGAAATAAAGAACATAGTTAGGCAATTGCTCAAATCAAATCTCGACAAAAAAGAGCTAAAACAATAGGAAAAATTCTCAATGAAAAAAAATGGGTCTTGGGTTAATATTAAGGGTAAATCAAGAAACGGTTTATTAGGATCAAAAGGGTTTACTAGGGGTTAATTATGAAGGTAGGCTTTTTTGGGGTAAGTAGGTTAAAACCTAGGTGCCTTTATCATCTCAATATATCAAATCAAGGGTGTGGTCTCGACATGCATAATCGAAGCAAGTTCTAGAATAACAAATCAATAATGACACACTCATAATAATAAAAATGAGCAAGAAAAGTATGTGCTCTAAAAAGCTCAAAATCTCACAAAAATTATGGTTTTTGATGTCAACCTTGCAAATTTCAAACTTCAAAGTAATATTTAAAATTAGGGAAACAACCTAACAATATTTTTAATTCTAAAAATAGACTTATCATGCTTGATTCTCTAATGTCTTAAAGTATAAATGATCAATGCACAATTACCTATGACTTAATCCAAAACATATCAATGAAAATCATAAGTCAATAGAAGTTTCATTCTAGTGGTAATGTGAGAAAATTACTTAAGAACAAGATATAATTCAGGGATTTTCTAATAATCAATTAAATAACCTCCCTACACTTAAGATGTATATTGTCCTTAATGGACAAAGATAGATAATAGCAATGTAAGCAGAAAATCATAAGAGAAGGAAGGAGGTGAAACTTCCTAAATTATGGATGAAATCCTTAGAAAGTGAAAATTGTAGAAATAGGTCCAATGAGAAGCATGATGAACTAGGCAGAGGTGAAGGTGAGGGAGAATACTCCAATAGTTTGTTCATTCCTTAGTAGCACCTTGAACTTTTTGAAACTGCGGAGTCATCAGTAAAGTTTTAGGGAATTTTATTAATGGACTTCGGTATGGTTACTCGACAATAAACAGCCAGAGATATAAAGAAATCAAAATATACTAATATAAATCAAAGACAAGAAAGATAAAGAGAAAGAGTTTAAAAATTAAAATAAAAGAAAAAGAAAAAATAAATGGACTCAAAGGTCCTCATCATTCGATGGTTCGCGAGGTGGGGGTGGTGGTGACATGTAGAAGTGCTGACAAATCTGTTGTAGAGTCGCCTCCAGGCCGTCGAATCGTCGAGCATTGTCATTGAATTGTTGAGTACAGTACTATTCGAAACAAGTGAGGAACCCAAATATGTCAGTCAATGAAGCAGCCGCATGAACTGGTCGATGAGTCGATGGTGGCACAAAAGGTGGCTCCTCATGTTGTAAAGGGACATCATCAGTAATGTCCTTTGGGTCGTCCTGATCGGTGGCTTGCGATAGACGGTACTAAGGAGGATTGAACCCACGACGACGCTCAATCATCCTCAAATGAAGCATCATCGAGATGCCCTGTGGGACATCTGCCCAATAAGCGTGAGCGAGGAGGATTGAGCTGCGGTGTTGAGGAGGCCAAAGTATCGAGCCAGACGTGTCACATATGGGCCAAAGGAGAAGACCCCCTTCCTATGTCGTTCTGTCTGATGCCGAATGGCGAGGCCGATGAAGTAAGCTAAATCAAACACGTGCCCATGCGCCATGCTCCATAAAAAGTAGGCGTCGTGAGTGTTGACGACGCCAGTGCTCTCTCACCTACCTGTCAAAGTGTGAGCCAGGATGAAGTGTAAATACCTCAAGGATGGGGCGAGAGCTGATGCCTTGGATACCTCAAGGATGGGGCGAGAGTTGATGCCTTGGAGCGACTGGGATCGTAGGCAGCCGAGGCAGGAGCTAAGGCTCTCCAGCAGGAAGAAGGGGAGTAGTGGATGTGGCGATGAAGGGTCTCAAAGTTGTCGTCCTCCATGAATTCCTCGGTATAAAGTCCCAAAGCGACCCTAAACTCTGGGATACTCAACACACTTACTAGGCCTCCAAGGTGGAATTGGACTGTGCCTGGGTCGTCGAAGTTTGACATGACCGTCTGAAGGTGAAAGGTGGAACAGTGCTCCAAGGTAAGCTCTAAGTAGGTCGACTCGACAATCTCGAAAAAATACCCCCATGGGTCAGTAGTCAATAGGGCTCGAATTGCGTTAGCTAGTTGGACCTACTCTAAGGCAGCCCAATCAATACATCTCCCCACGTCGGGGGTCGTGCACGAAGTATCTGAAAAAGTTCCTCCTGGGGTCCGAGGGGAAACTATAGAAAAGGATGGCGCACTTCGGCAGATGCGCTCGCAGAGGTAGCTCCGGGCCACTTCCGCTTTTTTGAAGCAGGGACAACAGTCTTTTTCCCACGTGGATGAGTCATTATGTGCCTGTAAGATAAAGTAAAGGTAGAGACATCACCGAATACGTTCCCAAATAAATCAAAAATTCGGAATATGAACCAGTGAACCAGAGTGTCAAAATGGGATTACCTGTGATGAAGTTATGGTTCCTAGATGCAAAGATTTATCAATGTAAGATACTAATAATGATTAAGTTGCAACGAGCTTAAAAGTGTTACAGTAAAAAGACTAATGGGAATTCCAGAATGCATGTCATTAGCAAAATCAGTAAGCTACCAAGAGCAAAATCATTGTCAAGTATCAATTAGTATAGAGAATGAAAATGTGACAAATGCAACCTAATAATTAATATGAGTATACTTAGCAACTCAACCTAAATCTGAAAATGGAACTTATAAAATCTAACTCACAGTAATAAAAATGAACAATGAACTAAAAAGTGAAGGGGGAAGAGTAAACCGATGGAGGTATTAAGGCGGCGCACGGACGTGGTGGTAGCGCACAGGCGTGGTGGTCGAGAACGGGCATGGACTGCGAGGGCTGGTGCACGTGGAAAAGAAAGGGAGAAGAGGAAAGGAAAAGAAGGGGAGGATATGGATAGTTCAGTTACTGGTGGGTCGTCGAGGTGGTGGCCGTAATGGGGGGAAGGAGTAGAGAGGGTGTTTGGGGGAGAGAGTGGCTAGGGTTTTGTGGGGGGGGAGGAGATTTGGGGAGAAGGTGAACAGTGGACGGGTTTAAATAGGAATTGGGGAACACGATCACGGGCCACACCCGTGTGCCCTGTGTTTAACCCGTGTGTTTCGTAAATGTTGGTTTAGGGCGTGTCTGAGTCTTGGCCCATGCCCGTGTTCCCTGGGCGTGTTGGGTCACACGGCCGAATCGCATGCCCGTGTGATGCTTCGTTCGTTTCCCTACACCCGTGTAGAGCTTTATACGCCGTGTTAATTAATCAGTATCGACCACGACCTATAGGCACGGGCGTGTCGCACGCTCGTGTGACTTACTCAGTTTCAACCATGGCTTTTGGGCACGGACGTGTCGCACACCCGTGCCACTTACTCAGTATCGCCCACGGTCTTAAGGTACGCCCATGTGGGTTTATCGCATCCCGTGTTCTTTAGTCAGTTTCGACCACGGCCGCATCGCACGGCCGTGGCATTTTATCGTAGCCTGTGTTTTGGGGAAATTTTTCGTCCTATTTTCGCACGGTTTTTGCCACGTCGATGTACCTACTCGTGGTGTCCACATGGCTACGGCCACACCCGTGTGCAATCATGGTGGTTCGAGGAGTTGAAACTCCTCATTCCTGCTATCAATTTTGTTAAAATAAGGTTTTAGACGAGTACTATTTACCTTGAAGGTGCCAAATTTGGAATGAGTTATCTTGACTGTACCGTATGGGAAAAAATTAAGTACCGTGAAAGGGGTTGTTCCATTAGGTTCAGAAGTGGCAACACGAGGATCTGCATTCCATTAGAACTCGGTCTCCAACATTAATTTGACTCGTTTTATTTTTAGACTCTTCATGGCTCTGTTTTGGTTCATTGTGTACTTTCAATTTCTCCTTAAACTGTGTTCACCATTCATCTAGTTCCTCGATCTGGAGCCTTCGTTCCTCATGAATAGTTCTGTTCTCAATATTAGAGCTAAACCATGGCTCTGTCATCTTTTTCCGAGGAATTTCCTGCAAAGAATATAGAACATTAAGTTCACTTACATTAACAGGACTTGTATCATCTTGATCACTAGATATTCTAATAGAATCACGTGCATGGAGTTTAATCATGTCATCACCTACACGAAGAATTAACTCCTCTGTACCAACATCAATAATGGTCCTAGCAGTTGCTAAAAAGGGTCGTCCTAAAATTAAAGGAACGTCACTATCCTCATCCATGTCTAAAACAATAAAGTCTACTGGGAATATGAATTTATCAATTTTGACTAGCACATCTTCAATTATACCCCTAGGAAATCTAATGATTTTATTAGCCAATTGAATGCTCATCCTAGTTTGTTTGGGTTTCCCAAGACCTAGCTGTTTAAACATTTTATAAGGCATAACATTGATACTTGCCCCTAAATCAGCTAAAGCATTATTAACAGATAAACCAACAATTAAGCAAGGAATCGTAAAACTCCCTGGATCTTTTAATTTGCGGGGTAGTTTATTTTGTAAAATTGCTGAGCAAACTGCATTTAGCTCCACATGCAACACATCGTCTAACTTCCGTTTGTTTGCCAAAAGCTCTTTTAAAAATTTTACTAAATTGGGCATTTGCGGAAGAGCTTCAATAAACGGTAAGTTAATATGTAATTTTTTTTAAAAGTTTAAGAAGTTTACCAAATTGTTCATCTGTGCGGTCTTTCTTCGTCGCATTGGATATGGCACACGATGTTTGTACTCTGTACTTACCAGTTTTGGTTTATTATGGCTTACCTCAACCTTACCTTTATCTACCACGTTTTCTTGCCTCGGTTTTGATTTGTCTAACCCTTCACTATCGTGAGCAGTAATGGCATAAAGTTGCTCCTTTGGGTTAGTTTCAGTGTTGCTTGGCAGGCTACCTTGTGGTCGTTCAGATATTAGCTTAGCAGGTTGTCCTATTTGAGTCTCGAGACCTTGAATCGACGCTTGTTGATTTTTAGTGCGATTTCGGTGTTCTGGAAGCGCGTTTCTGACATCGAGATGAATTTAGTAAGCATCTCTTCAAGGTTCGGCTTCTTTTCCTGTTGGTAAGGTGGCTGAAAGCTTGGAGGGGGTTACTGTCTTTGGTTTCCTTGTCCTCCCCATGAGAAACTTAGGTGGTTCCTCCAACCTGGATTGTAAGTGTTACTATAGGGATTATTCTGAGGTCTAGAATTATTACCTATATAGTTCATCTGTTCGTTTTCTATGCTAGGGTTGTAGGATGGATATTCTGTATTTCCTATTCCTCCTCTGTATGTATCGCACTGCATCACTGGATGTACCTACTAAGAACCACACAAACCATCAATCTTTTTATTTAAGAGCTCTACCTGGTTTGATAACATGGTGACCGTGTCGAGGTTGAAAATGCCAGCTGCCTTTGTTGGCTTCGTCCTCATAACTTGCCACTGATAGTTATTTAGTGACATCTCTTTAATGAATTCGTAGGCAGCCTCAGGTGTTTTGTTGTTTAGTGTACCGCCAGCGGCTGCATTAATCAATTGCCTAGTTGAGGGGTTCACACCATTGTAAAAGGTTTGAACCTATAGCCATAGAGGTAACCCATGATGAGGGCACCTTCTCAATAAGTCCTTATACCTCTCCCATGCATTGTAAATAGTTTCTAAATCCATCTGCACAAAAGAAGAGATATCACTCCTCAACTTTGTCATTTTAGCCGGCGGAAAATATTTTAGTAAAAATTTTTCTATCATTTGTTCCTAAGTAGTGATAAAACCTCGTGGTAATGAGTTCAACCACTATTTAGCTTTGTTCCTTAACGAAAAAGGGAATAACCGTAGGCGAATGGCATCGTCAGAAACGCCATTAATTTTAAACGTGTCGCAGAACTCTAGGAAGTTGGCCAGATGAGTATTTGGGTCCCCATCCTGTAAATTATCAAACTGAACAAACTGTTGAATCATTTCAATAGTGTTAGGTTTCAGTTCAAAATTATTCGCAGCAATAGCAAGTCTAACAATACTCAATTCAACCTCAGTTAAATTGGGCTTAGCATAATCGTACATAGTACAAGGAGCAGGATTTTGATTCACAAGATTTGCGGCTACCACAGGGGGTAGTGGATTATTATCAGCCATCTCTTCGGTAGTATTAGTATCGTCCTCTTGCTCTTCCTTTATATATTGTAGACTTCACCTTATTTCCCTACGATTTCTACGAGCTGTGCTTTCTATCTCACTGTCAAAAAGTAATGGTCCTGTCGGATTTCTTCTAGTCATAAACTAAAAATACCTACAGAAGCAAATAAAAGAAAAGTTAGTAAATTAAAAATAAAAACAAAAATAAATTGTAATAAAAATAAAAAATGGATAAAATAATAACAATTAAGCGTTCCTAATATTCTAGTCCTCGGCAACGGCGCCAAAAACTTGATGGGCTCGAAACTAAGTAATATTTCGACAAAGGCAAGCGCACCTATCAAACAGTAGTATAGTTGTGGTGAGTCCGGAATATCGTATCCTCAAGGACTAAAATTACTAGTAATAACTATCTTTCTATTATTTAACCTAATATTTAAAGGAATTTATTTTAATCTAAAATTTAACTAACTAATTAACTAACTAAGTGACTATAAATGCGACAGAGAGTGAAAGAAGTAATCGAATAAACCAGTGATAAAGACAATACCCAAGGAAGAATCCACCTAGACTTCACTTATTATTCTGACTCTGAATTAAATGATTTATTCACTTATCTTGATCCGTAGAAATCCCTAAATTATGTTAATATCTCTTTCGAGACTAAAAACAACTGACTGTAGGTTAATTAATTGAAATCTCTTTCTAATTAAAACCCCTATCGTCGTATTAACTCGATCTATGGATTCTCTTATTAGATTTGACTCTAATCCGGCATATTTATGTCGCCCTATTTCTAGGGTTGCAATCAACTCCGCTTAATTATGTTGGATCTACTCTTAAACAGGGACTTTTGCTCCACTGAATAACCACATCAATCTTGAATTAATATTCTTGAAAACATTAAAACAAGGATTAAGAACACATAATTAAGAAGAAGAACAAGTATTTATCACGTAATTCAAATTTATTAAATAATAAGATTCATCTAGGTTTCATCCTCCCTAGGTATTTAGGGAGTTTAGTTCATAACTTAAAAGGAAAACATTATAGAATTAAGAAAACAACAAGACATAAAGATCCCAAAAACTTTTAAGGAACTTGATGGGAATCTTCAATCTTGAATGAGATCCTACTTTCGAGATGATTCCGACGGCTTTATTCGAGTAATTTCTTTGATCTACTCTGCATATCCTCTTAGGTTTTCTCCTAAGGTGTTTATATAGGCTTTAGAGCACCTTTCTAGGCACAAAAGTAGTCTTTTCCGAATAGAATTAGACTCAGGTTCGGTAGGGACACGCCCGTGTACGATAGCTTAGGCCGTGTTCGATTCTGCTCGTAACACACGACCGTGTGGTCTGCCCATGTGCTATAGTCCAGACCGTGTTGATTTCTGATGTAGGCCCATTTTGTCCCTTTTTGGCCCGTTTCTTATTCTTTTAGACTCCCTAAGCTCTCCTGAGTGTAAAATATGAAATTAAAGGATTAGGAGCATCGAATTCCTCAAATCTAATGAAAATTCATCCAAAAATAAGCCAAGCATGGGGTCAAAATATGTATAAATTATGGTTTATCAATAGCCACCAAGAGGCCGTGGTCAGGCTAGGGGTGGTAATGGCATGAGCCGTGGGCAGAGAGCACCGAACAGAGGTGGTGGACAGACTGAGGCAAGGCAGCCGGCTTTAGCATATGCTGCACGTCGCTGAGAGGATGGAGATGCTCCGGACATCATCACGGGTACGTTTCTTATTCATGATGTACCTAATATTGCATTGATAGATATAGGATCCACTCACTCTTACATAGCGTGTACTGTGTCTTGAAACATGGGGATTTCAGTTGAGAGCACTATGAGTGATGTTACAGTACTGAGCCCATTAGGGCAATCTGTTAGAGTTAGCAAACTGTATAGAGACGTTCCTTTAGAGGTATAAGGGGCAATCTTCTTGGCTAATTTGATAAAGCTTTCATTTGGGGAGTTCGACCTAATTCTGGGGATGCACTGGTTGGTCAAGCATCGTGTTAGCTTGGACTGTACAACTAAGAAGGTCGTACTAAGGACTGAAGAGGATAATGAGGTAGTCATGATTGGAGAACACCAGAATTACTTATCTAATGTGATCTCTACACTGGTGGCAGAGAAGATGGTTCGTAAGGGATGTGAGGCATTCTTGGCCTGCGTAAGTGTTTCAGATTCTAGGGATTCTACAGTTAAGGATATCAGAACGGTAAAGGATTTTCTGGACATCTTTTCTGAGGAGCTACCAGGGTTACCTCCGTATCACGAGTTGGAATTTGGGATTGAGCTACCTCCAGAGTTGGATCGTATCCATGACGTGTTCCACATCTTGATGTTGAGGTGCTACCGCTCTGATCCTACTCACATCGTTTCTGTTGAGGAGATTGAGATTAGGCAAGACTTGACCTTTGAGGAGGAGCCGGTTCAGATTTTGGATCGAGATGTAAAAGTACTAAGGAGGAAATCTATTCCACTAGTTAAGGTTCTTTGGCGTAATCATAGCACTGAGGAGGCTACGTGGGAGCCTGAGGATACGATGCGTCAGCAATATCCTCATCTGTTCTGACTGGGTAAATTTTGAGGATGAAATTTTCTTTTAGGGGGTAGAATTGTAACACCCCAAAATTTTAATTTTTGATTTTGTGTATGTGTGACACACAATGTTTATCTGCTTCAGTGGTTATGTGTTCTGGGTGTGTGTGTGAGGTCCCAAATTCAAGCCTTACTTGGGCAAATTTTGGTATTTTTATAAATAAAGCCTTAACCTTGTGCAAAGTGCTTAAGTTTAATTGTTAGTAAGTTTATATCAGAATGGGCCTGCTGGTCTGGTGGTTAGGTAGAGTGTTGGAGTGTTGAAGGTCCTGTGTTCTATTCTCTGTGATGGCATGGAAATAATATTTTTGTTCCAATTTCGGCTAAGAGTTGTGTTGGGGCAAAATTCTGAGTAATTGTGTTTTAGTGGGTTAATAGGGAGTGATTTTAGGAGATAATTGGGGAGAGGTTAACGGAAAATAATCTGATTATCTTTTTGTTCCAAAAAAAAAAGTAGAGTTTCGGTTTTCTCTCCAATTCCCCAAACTTTTTCTGACGTTTTTTTCTTCTTCTATTTTTCCCTCATCTGCCGATTCTTTCCCTAGTTGCTGCCGAAATTTCCATTATTTTTTTCACCTTCCGTTTCTTTCTCTTTTTTTTTCCAATTGATTCGGTTGTTCATCGTTGGTTGCGCTGTTCGGTAAGTAACTGTTTTGTCTATTGTTAATCGTTCTTGGTTAATCTCTAAAAGAGGGATTCCTTTTTGGTGTTTAAGAGTTAATCAAGGGGCTGGTGGTTTTGAATCGACGCTGTGATTGTGTGAAATCGTGGTTACTCAAGCGAGGTAAGGGTTTTGCTAGGTTTTGAGTCGAGTTCCTTCCGAAATTGGTTGATTAAAAACGAATTAAGTGATTACTCAGGAGATATGTTGGTCGATTTTTAGGTTCTGGAGGCTTAGGAATGGTTACGCATCAGAAACGATACCAGGTGTGTACCCGAAACAAAGAAAACGGGATTCGACGAAAAGTTGAAATTGCTTGCTGTCGAGAAATAAGAGAAATAAGAGAAAATGATACAAAAAATTGTAGAGAAAGGAAATAAGGGTATTATAAACTTGGAAATCAACATTTTGCACTAAAATAGTTTTGGACAGCAGTAGTAATCTAATTTTGAAAAATCATCAAAAATATTGGGAACTGAGTTAGAGGTTGAATATAATATGAAATTAAATTTTATTGACTCTAGTTTTTCATGGAAGAAACAGTGTAAGCAATGGAATCGTAAATCATGAGATATAATAAATTTTGTGAGACAATGTTAGAATGATTTCGGGTTCCCCTGTTCTGACTTAGGAAAATCATCAAAAATTGTAAAAAAAATAATTAGGGGCTTAAATTTATATTTTTAAATCCTTAATGAGTTTATTTTCAAGAGAAAGAAACGGAAACATCATTTAAATTTCGTACTAAGAGATAAATAATTTTTAGTGAGGAAAGAATGAAGCTGTCAAACAGCAGAATAGGGATAAATTTAAAGATTTTACAGTACTTATTTGATAAACTATAAATTCTGAAAATTTTATGGTAGAAAGGTATTTGAGTCTAGTTTTAAAAACATCAAGCGGATCTTAATTTGGAATTCTATAGCTCAAGATATAAATAATTTAGTGATAATGACTCAAGTAGACAGCTTTGAATGAACATATAAGTAAATAGTGAAAACATATATGAGTATTGAGCTAGCATGGATTACTTTAAAAATGGATCACACGGCCAAGACCAATTTGGGCCGAGTGGGCCACAAGGGCGTGTGGGCCCACACTGGCAGATCACATAGGCGTGTGGGCCCATTTTTACCGAAATGTTTTTAAGGTTGCACGGGTCGCCCAAATCGACTGTGAACCTACTGTAGGGTCAGTAAGCGCTACTTAGACCCCTAAATGTGTGAAATTGACTGAATGATATCTGTACTGGGCATGTTAATATTTGAACTGAATATATGTACTGAAATTGCATAATAGCATGTCATCCATTGTGTGTTGCATTGCATTGGGTTAGGGGTTGTTATTCGGAGGAAGTGTACTGAAAGGCTTTAAGCCTAATTTACTGGCAGCTCAGCTGCAAACTACTGTATTGTGCCACATTCGGTACTACTTGGAGTGTAGGGATGGGTGGGTTGATTATATCCTCACATGGAGTGTAGGGTTGGATGGAGATGGTGTGTAGAGGTTGGTTGGGTAGGATTTTGTTATTGCATAATTGTTACTGCTACTGATACTGTGATGGGCTAAGGCCCTACTGTATTTTTGACACTGTACTAAGATGGGCTAAGGCCCAAACTGTCACTGATAATGAAAAGGGCTTATGCCCAAGACTGTTTAACTGTGCACTGTGAATACTGATTGTTTGGTTGTTTCTGCGGGATTACACATTGAGTTTACGTAAACTCACCCTTTTTGTTTAATGTGTACAGGTAATCCCCAGACTTAGACGGATCGGTGCGATAGAGGACTCAACGGTGATCACAGTATTTTTTGGACTTCATGGTTTTCAATTTACGATTTATGATTTGATTATTATTGATTATTTGGGTTGTAATTTAAGGACCCTCTTGGACTTTGGTTTTAAGGACCCTCTTGGACTTTAGTTGAGAAGCAAAAATAAATTAAATGATATTTAAATAATTTAATATACTAATATATAAAATATAAAAACCTTTTAGACAATTAATATAAATTATTTTTATAATTTAATTTAAACATACAAATCATATTAGAGAAAATTAAGATTTTTTATTAATTTACATGCTCATTGTTAAATGTTATTTTTTTTCTTTAGGAAAAATGCTAAGTTAAAACTTAAAAAATTTGATTTTTATGGATTCGTTTAGTTGTAAAATAAATATGATGTGATAATCAATTAAAATTTATTTGGTTGGAATGAAATGAATAAGGGTATTTTAAATTTTTTTTTCCAGCTTTTATGGTTAGATCTAAAAGTTAGTTTAAAAATCACTTTTCATTCCAAACTCACCGTATTCTTCATTGTTTTTTGAAACAAAAGGTCAACATAATGAAGAACAAGGCTTAAATCTCATAAGTCGATTTCTTTCCTTTTTTTTTTGTCTTTCCAAGCTCGCAAATTTGGCTATAAAAGTCGATTTTAGAAGAAATTTTGAATTTTAAGTCGGTTTTAAGATTATTTAAGGAAATACTTATTTGGTTGTTGACGAGACAAAATGCTTCTTATAAGACACATTTTTTAAAAAATATTTTTTACAAAATGCATTTTTTACTTGAAAAGTTCTTGGCTAGTTAGTTAAATGTGTGGTATTTAACATTAGGCTTCTTAGGGATGATTTTAGTGATAAAAGAATAGTTGAAAAGGTTATTACAACCCTTCCAGAGAAGTGAGTCAAAAATTTCTTCTGTGGAGGACTCTAGAGACCTGTCAACTATATCCTTGACAGAGCTGATAAATGCTCTTTATGCACAAGAGTAGAGAAGGGCAAACAGGATGGAGGAGCATTCTGAAGGAGCCTTTCAGGCTAGAAGTAAAGAGAGCTCAAGCTACAATGGTAAAAAGCCTTGGTCTGAAAAGAAAGAAAAGGCAAAGAATGATGCTGCCAAAAAGAAGTTTCCACCATGCACTCACTACAAGAAGTCCACTCATTTAGAAAAGTACTGTTGGTATAGGCCTGACATTCAATGTAGAAGTTGCAAGCAACTTGGTCATATGGAAAAATTCTGTAAAACCAAAGCAAAAACACAACTACAACAGCAAAATCAAGCTCAAGCTGCTGAGGATGTTTAAGCTCAGGAGGAGCATGTTTTTACTACTTCTTGTTTTGCAAGTTAAAGCAAGGTAAAAAAGAATTGGTTGATTGACAGTGGCTGCACTCATCACATGGCATCAGATGAAGGCATGTTTAGGGAACTGGATACCAGCCTTGTGTCCAAGGTCAAAATTGGGAATGGTGAGTTCATTGAGGCCAAAGGCAAAGGCAAAGCTGTGATCTGCACTCAATCAGGTAACAAAACAATTTCAGAAGCCCTTTTTGTACTTGATATTGACCAGAATTTACTTAGTGTTAGTCAGCTGTTAGAAAAAGGTTACTCCCTTATCTTTGAAGATAAAACTTGTGTGATTAAGGATCTTTTTTTCCAAGAGCTAATGACAGTAGCTATGCATGACAGATCCTTCACTTTAGATGTGAATCAGTTAAAAGTAAAGGCTTAAACTACTCTGACTAATGAATCATGTTTATGGCACAAGAGGTTCGGGCATGTCAACACAAGTCACTTGGTTTGCTGCATAATATGAGTCTAGTTAAAGACATGTCCAAGATTGAGCCTAAAAATGAAGTTTGTGAGGTCTGTCAGCTTGGCAAGCAAACCAGACTACCTTTTCTAGTTAATAAAGCTTGGAGAGCTCAAAAAAGGCTTCAACTGGTCCATACTGATATTTGTGGACCTATGAAGACCTCTTCATTAAATGGCAGCAGGTATTTTGTGTTGTTCATTGATGATTGCATTAGATTTTGTTGGGTGAATTTTTTGAAACAGAAATCAGAAGTGGCTGATTTCTTTTGTAAGTTTAAGGCTTTAGTTGAGAATCAAGTAAGTTGTAAGCTGAAGGTATTGAGGTTAGACTATATGACTGGATATGTGTGTCAAAAGTTTCAGAAGATTTGTGATGAAGCTGGAATTCAGCATCAGTTAACCACCATCTACACATAGCAACAAAATGGTGTTTGTGAGGAAAAAAACAAAATTGTTCTTGATATGGCCAGGTGTTTATTGTTTGAAGGAAAAATGCCTAACATTTTTTAGGCTGAGGTAGTAAATACCTCAATATATTTACTGAACAGATTGCCAACAAATGCAGTCAAAGGCAAAACACCATTTGAAGCTTGGTTTGGACACAAACCTACTGTCTCACACTTGAATGTGTTTGGCTGCATATGCTACACATTTGTGCCAGCTAAAAAGAGAACCAGGCTGGAAAAGAGGTCTATACTTGGAGTTTTTGTTGGCTATAGCAGCACAAAAAAAAGGTACAAGGTCTTTGATCCATCCACTAAAAGCATTGTTGTGAGCAGAGATGTGAAGTTCAATGAAGGCAGCTGTTGGAAATGGAATGGAACAGATGCAAGTTTATTTGAACAAGACCAACAAGATCTTGATTTGCAGCATGTTGAGAATGAAGCTGAAATTGAGGGAGAATATGATGATGTATCTGTCAGAGGCACAAGAACTATCATAGAAATCTATCAAAGATGTGATATGACTATTGTTGAGCTTTCCAATTTTGATTAGAAAGAAGCAATGGAAGTAGAAATGGAAATGATTCACAAGGATGGTACATGGGAGCTGGTTGATAAGCCAGCACATAGAAAAATTATTGGTGTGAAATGGGTGTTCAGGACCAAGCATAATGCAGATGGGTCTTTGAACAAGAAAAAGCAAGGCTAGTTGTGAAGGGGTATAGCCAACAGTATGCCATTGATTTTTCTAAAACCTTTGCACTACTTGCAAGGTTGGACACCATAAGGCTACTATTTGCCTTAGCTGCTCAAAAGCTGTGGAAAGTGCACCAGCTGGATGTCAAATCTGCTTTCTTGAATAGATTTCTTAAGGAAGAGATCTTTGTTAAGCAGCCAGATGGATTCAAGGTATGTGGTGAAGAACATAAGGTTTACAAGCTTAAAAAGGCATTGTATGGCCTAAAACAGGCTCCAAGGGCCCGGTGTGACAGAATTGACATATATCTGTCAAAGCTTGAATTTGAGAAAAGTGTGAGTGAACCTACTCTCTATGTCAAAAAAGCTTATAATAAAACTTTATTGATTGTATCCTTGTATGTGGATGATTTGTTGGTTACTGGTACCAGAAGTGAACTGATTGAGGGGGTTTAAAAAATAGATGCAAAATGTTTTTGAGATGATTGATCTAGGCTTAATGACTTACTTTCTTGGCATGGAAGTGAATCAGAATGAGCATGGCATTTTGATAAGCCAACAATAATTTTTATTGAATATCCTAAGCAAGTTTTGCATGACAAATTGCAAACCTGCTAGCATTCTTGTGACACAAGGAGAAAAACTTTCTAGCAAGAGTGATCATGGACGAGTGAATGAGAAGGGCTACAGAAGTGTTGTAGGTTGTCTGCTGTATTTGACTGCAACAAGGCCAGACATCATGTATGGAGTGAGCCTTCTATCAAGGTTTATGCACTGCAGTAATAATGCTCACTTTAAAGCAGCTAACAAAGTTCTAAGATATGTCAAAGGAACTCTCAACTTTGGAGTAAAATTTGAGGAGGCTAAAGAATTGAAGCTGCTTGGTTACTCAGACAACGATTGGGCAGGATCAGTTGATGATATGAAGAGCACATCGGGCTATTTTTTTTCACTCTAGGTTCAGGGTTTTTTGTTGGAGTTCTAAGAAACAACATACAGTAGCACAATCCACTGCAGAAGCAGAGTACATTGCAACTGCTACTGCTGTTAATCAAGCCATTTGGCTTAGAAAACTTTTGAGTGACTTGAATGTTGATCAAGAAGAAGCAACATAAATCAAGGTGGACAACCAGTCGGCTGTTGCTATTGCTAAAAATCCTGTGTTTCATGGCAAAACTAAGCATTTTAAGATAAAGTACCATTTTGTTAGAGAAGCTGAGTTATCAAGAGAAATTAATCCGAGTCATTGCAGTTCAGAGATTCAAATTGCTGACATTTTAACAAAGGCACTTGCTAATACAAGGTTTGAGTATTTGAGGACTAGCATCGGTATCTGCTGCATAGTAGTCAAGGAGGAATGTTGAAAGTTGGCAACAATGCAACAGCAAGCAAATGTCCAATATGTAATTTGGGGGGTTAAGACTTTTTGTAACTTGTGAATCATGTTTAGTTTGATTTTAATTTTTGTTTTGCTAAGGTTAGTCATGTACTTAGCTGATTTAGTAACCTCTTAGGTTATCATTAAGCTATTTTATAGCTTGGATACTTGCACAAGCAATATTTTGTTTTTTTCCAATGTAATGAAGCTATTTATGTATATTGCATTGCTACCAAGAAAAGTAATGAGAGTTGTCAATTTTTCTCTCAACCAACTTGTGTTTTTGCTTCTGTTTTTCATCTTTCAAACACAAATTTTCTTTGTTTTGATCTTTGAAGATATAACTCAACAAATCTTCCCAATACCAGGTCTTCCGTAAGGGAAATTCTCATTAGAAGCTGCCACTTTCTCAACATCCTAAAAACCTTGTCAAACCTAAACTTATCACACTAAAAAGGCATAAAACCACAATAAACAGTGTGAGAGATAATGCTAAGCAAGAAAAACTGACAACTCAAAACTTGACCTGATTCGAGCTTTTGGAAAGTTAATATTAGAATACAAGTTTAAAAGCTAATGTTATTTTTATATATATTTTTATTTTTTATGATATAAAAATAAATATTTTCTATATAAAATAGTGAAAATAATTTAAATTTTTTATATAAAAATATTTTTTTAATACCATATAAAATTATTGATTATTTTATATTTATTCCAAAAATTATTTTTTTAAATATTATATATATTTTTGAAATATCAAATAATATAAAAAACAAAGCTTACCTTTTCAAAATAAATTCAAATATTAAAAATAAAAGATTAATATGTAAAATCTAACAATCAAATCAATTTGAATTAAGAGAAGAGTTTAAAAAAATCCAAAAAATTTAATCAAACCGAACTGAATCGATCTCACCGCTAGCATTTTGGTCAAAAAGAAACTTGAGAAGGAGATATTGACTCAAATCAAAGACTTAATAAGATCATAAAGTAAAAAAGGATTCAACCTCTAACAAGTTGGGGGGACCTATTATTACTCCAAATAAATGACTCGCCCATTAAAGGAATGCCAACTAAGGCATAGTTTAATATTACTTTTGAAAAGTAATTTTAAAAAGTACCGTGTAAAAATATTTTTAAGAAGTATTCATGAAAAGTTTAGTTTAAAAATTAAATGTTTAGTATTGTTGTTAAAAAAAAGTACTTTTGAAAAATAAAATGTCCATTTTAGATATAGTATTATAAAGTAACAAATATGCATTTAAATAATGTTCAAATTAGTTAATATTATAATATTTTAGCAAGAATATAAAATAATTTATTATAACTTGTTAATTTTTTAATATATAAAAAATAAAATTTAAATATTTTTAAGCAATTAATATTAATTATTTATATATTTTAATTAGAATATATAAACTATATTTTAAATATGTAAATATAACCATTAAATATTTATAATTAGGTATTAACACATTTGTATTATTTTAAGAAATACTGTTTTTATTTTTAATTAATGATTTTATCTTAAAATGTAATTTGCATAATTAACATAATATAGAAAACATAAACCTAACAAATTAAAATATTACATGTATTTGGATTAAAATTTCAAAAAGGAATAATACTAAATATCAAATATAAATATTAAAAATTTTACATTAGTATTTGTAATTTAAAGTGAATGAAAAAATGGGAGAAGAAAAATGGAGGGATGAAAAAATAATAATGCTTCTAAAAAGCTACCCCTTTCTATCAAAAGTTACTTATTTAACACAACTTTTATTTTTAAAATGTTTTTCGAATCAAAAGTACTTTCTTTTAAGCATTGCTAAACATAGTCTAAAACTGCCTTCTAAATTTGGATAACACATAAATGGAGCTGAAATCACCCCATAAATATCGGGATATAGAAATTACCAACCAAACCCAGCAAATTTGCAAAAAAAAAAAAAAAGGAAAGAAACCATCCCTTTCACACTAGTAAAAGCATATTTAATGAAAAAAATTGAAAAAAAATAAGAAATTAAAGACAACTTCAATTAGAAAAGCTTTTTTTTTTTTTAATGACTATAACCTTAAAAAATTCCCAGGCACACCAAATATGCTCCTAATCAAATGGGCTTTGCTTGAAAGAGTTTGATGCCTCTTTGATGATCACTTCATTTTTGGTATGAAACTTTCGCTTTAATCTTATCGATGCGTTTTAGTTAATTGAAGTCTTTACCATCAGTAAACTAGAAAATATTTGTAATTGGAAAAAGTACCCATACTTTTTTATTTATGATTTTCTTTTTTTATCCTTAGGAGTTAAACTAATTTGTTTTCATATTTTTGAATCTAACTAGTCATATTATTAATGGTTTCTCCTTGCTCTTTTACTCATGTCTGGTTGTGGTTGCTACTTGTTTGACTGCTTGAAGATTAGTTATTCATATATTACATAATAATGTTCTTCCAACTACTGTTTTGTTCTTCTTTAATTTTTCTTTGGGTACTGATCTAGAGCATTTTTCTGTTGTGTGCTTGATCTATTTGTGATTTCTTTTTTTGTTCTAATCTCACTGCATATGATTGTCGATTTTGTTGTTAAACACTCCTTGCTACCATGTTTTGACCTGCAGTATACCCTTAACCCCTATCAGGATGCTGGGCCATACTTTGATATGATATTAGGGCCTAATTCGTTTGGGTTTTTGCACTCTAGGATCTCTTTCCCGTGAAGATGAATTTGACTTATAAATGCTCTTTAAATATGAGGCTTCTCTAATCTTGTAAGATTATATATATATATGTTAAATTGAGAATAAAATTAGCCTCCACTTTTTTTTTTTTTTTTTTTCTTTTTTGAAACTCTATACTTTGGTTAAAACATAATCAATATGTCAAGGCCTATATCTCGTATTGACTTTTTCGAAATTCTGCACTTTGGTCAATTCAATTGATTTATATTTTTGAAAGTTGGGTCTTTAAAGGATATTCACGTAAAAGTGATTTTCTTTAAAATGATTATATAAGAATTTAACATTTATAAAAATGCTCAAATTAAACATTTTAAAATAGTCAAATAAGAATCAAAACTTTCTACAAATGTTGAAATAAGGGTTTCTCAAATTATGGGTTTTTTTTTCCTTCTTTTTAAGTAATATCTTATTCATCTATCATGTATTTTATTCTAAAAATATTATCATTCACTTAATTTTTACTTAAACAAAAACTCTTATTTAAATATTTTTGTAAATATTAAACTCTTATATGATTAATTTTAAAAATTTAACTCCTATACAACTAACTTTAAAAAATTGGACCCAATTTAAGTATTTAACCTAATATTTTTACAAATATTTTTTTTTTATTTTCATTAGCTTTTGCGTTTATTAGAATTTGAAAGTCGGTTCGTTTTGAGTACTATTTAACATCCATGTTTTCGTGTCTTTATTATAATTTAAACCATTGCGCAATGATTAGTGGAATTAGAAAATAAAATAAGTGGCTCTAGAAATCTGAAATAACCAAATGTCCACTAATTATTAGTGTTGTGGTAAACAATTTTCGTGGCTTAAGTTTTTACTGACAATGTTATGTTCCCTTGATAATAAAAAAATCAAATATATTGAAATTATGAATGAAACACTTTCGTGTTTGAGTTGAAATGATCAGAGTATTTCGATTTCTTAAGTTTTCTTTAGATTGTTTTAATGATAAATACACAAAACTTTGTGGAAGTTACTAGTATCCTAGCACCAAAAGCTACTTGCAATAATGAGCTTACATTGATATTATGTGATCTTTGTGTAAAAAAAGTTAATGCAAATAATAGAACCACAATTCATCTAAACTCAAAAGGATTGAAAAAAATATTATTTCTCTTTTTAAAGCAATGTTACAAAAAAAATTATGGAAAATAATAATTGAAAAATAAGTTGGATATGTTTAAAAAAGAATGCAAGTTATGGAATGAGTTGTTTAAGAATTCTACTAGTTTAATATGATGTCCATTTAAAACGAATGTAGATGCTACCAAAGAATAATAGGTTGAAAATAGAGGTTAGTGTTAATTTATTGATATTTTAATGCATCAAGTTCATTAAAATTAATAATTTACAATTATAAAAATCTTAGTATAATGATGTTAATATTTTACCTATGATAAAGGAAAATCTCGATTTAAAAGAATTTAAGAAGAAAGAAATTGATCCACAATTAAATGAGTTAATGTAGTAAATGTTTAGAGATATTGTGGCCACTGGAGAGCTTGCACGGACACCTTCATCTAGTGTTTTTCCACGTGGGGTTACTAGGGGAGATATTACACTTAACGAGGGATTCGATGATTCAAATGAACATAGTATCGAAAATGAGAATATTCCTAATAATGAGGCAACCTTAAACCCTTCTTGTAACACCCTAAACTCGGCCCAGACATTATGGCCGAATCTGGCGATGTCACATGATAGGGTGTTTGAAAACTAAATTTCTACGATAAATCCATTTCCGTTTAATTACTCTTTCTTATCTCTTATTAATTCCAAAATTCTTACTCATTTAATCGATTGTTTTAAACACAATTTATTGCGGAAGCTTTTAAATCCGTTTTGAGTAAATCGTGTGTTTAGAGAAAACTTTGCTTGGAAACACAAAGATTTATATACTTTTTCATACCTAATTTTACTTAAAATCATACATTTTTGATAGATTTTTTTCATAAAATAATTATTTGTTATAAAATAATTAAATTGTATTAAAATTTTGAACATGTTAATTTTTAGTCAATTTTACAATTATTTTTAGTGAATTTTGATTATTTTTGACAGATTTGTACAAAGGACGAAAATGGACCCGGCAGACACCGTTAGAAGAACAAAACCGAGAAGCAATTCAAAGTAATAAGGCAAAATAATTTCCAGCCTAAGACGATCCAAATATGTGTATTAATTCATAATATAATTAATTTTAATTTATTCCCAATTTAATTTGGGCTAAATAATTTAATTTTAATTAATTATGGAAAAAGGGCCCAGTTGAACCGCACCAGTTGAACCAAATTGAACGAACCGAACCAGCCACCAATTGGGCAGCCCAGAGCCGTTCAAATGCTTACCCAAATAAGCATTTTAGCTGATTAAATAAGCTTGCAAAAAGGCCCTTGGAAGACTTCCAAATTGCATTCAAACCCCACCTTAAATTAAGGCTTTACGGATTTGCCCCAAGCTAATTTTGTAACAGCCCAATTTTGACCTTAATCGGACACAGTGGTTTTGGGACCACGAATCTGAGTTAGAAAAAAACATTTTAAAATTATTTTCTGAGTTTATTATGTGTGAATTTATTTGTGTGAAAATTTTGTGCTTTAATTTCGTTGTTTGAATGTCTGATTAAATAAAAGGATTAAATCGCGTAAAATAAAAATTAGGTGGTTATTTCTAAAAGGGCCGAATAGTGGTTGTCTTTATAATTAGGAGGTTCAAAGATGCAAATAACCCACTATGTAAGTTAATAGGAGGCAAAGGACTAACGTAACCTTATTATATAAGTTATATTTATTAATTATTAAAGGTTAAAATAGTAAACTAATAATAATGTTAATATATGATATATTATATGAAATTAAAAACCATTTTTTTTACTTCATCTTCCATTGCCGAAAGTTAGAAAAAAAAAAAAAAAGGGTTTAAAAGCTTTGAAACATTCGGTCCTCATCTAGCTTAATTTAAGGTATGTTTTACTTCGGTTTTTGATAATTTTTACGCTTTTGAGATCGTTGCTTCGAGTACTACAAGACCCATGCTTGAATTTTTGAAATTTATGATGATTTTGTGTTTTTCCATTGATGATAGCTTGTTATTTTTTATGTTTGATGATGAAATATTAAAGGTATGTGAAAGATTAATATGTTTTGTATTGGATTTTTTAATGAAATTGAGTATTTAGGGCTAAATTGCAAAAATAATAATTTTAGGGACTAAAATGCAAAATAAATAGAATGTGTGGATTTAGATGGACTCTAGGAAGATTCGGCCTAGCTATGGTGTATGCAAATTTTGTGTATTTTGCGTTTTATGCAATAGGGACTAAATTGTAAAAAGTGTAAAATATCAGGGGTAAAATGGTAAATTGCTCATTTATGTGTTTTTGGATTAAATTGAATGAAATTATGATTGAATGGGTTCAATTTGAATATGTTTAGATTAAGAATTAAAGAAATCGGACTTGGATCGGAGGAAAACTAAAGTCGTCGATTAATCGTTTCGTTCCGGTTTATCACTGTCAGAGGTAAGTCTATTAGCAATTAAACTTTATAAAAAAAATTAGTATTTACATATAAGTTTTATAAGCTGAATATAATTGAATGAGTTGTAGGTATATGATAGCCGAATATATATGTATTTGAATTCTATAAGTTAAAACTAAAAGTATTATATATATATATATATGTGCGTGTTAGCCAAGGTATGTTTTGAGTACTATAAGTTGAAATGAAATTTATAAATTATATATATTCTTTAGCCAAATATATGTTTGAGATTTATATGCTGAATGTAATTATGTAAATTATATATATATTTATGTTAGCCGAAAGTATGTTTGCTAAGGAGATTTGTGTATGAATTTGATTTTGTTGAGATACGATAATTGAGAAGTTTTATATGAAACATAAAGAACATTTAGAAATTTTTTATAATGTATTATGTGAAAGATCAACTTCGTATCCAAGATATTCAAGTTCTGTGTACCTAGCAGACTTAATGTCGGTAAAATATTTCAGACTTTATGTCTAGAAGGCTTCATGCCGTTGTATTAAATCAGGCTTTAAGCCTAGCAGGCTTTGTGCCGGTGTATCATTTCAAGATATGTGCTTGATGTAACACCCCAAACCCAGCCCATAAGTTTCGACCAGATCTGGTATGCTACGGGTTGTACATTGAAAACTTTTTCTTTGTTGGTTTTGGAAATCGTAAGTTAATTAGACAATATTTGAATAAATAAGTGACATTTGAAAAGAAAACCTTGTATTATTATTATTTCATATAATTAAACCATTGACATAATTTCATAAGTTGCAAACATTAAAAACTACTCAGGTGAATATAAACTATGGGGCCTTATTACATAAATATTCCCAAAATTAAAAACTTGAAGAAAAACTGAAAATAATCTATATAATTAAAATTTGATGGCCCCTCGAGTCTATCTCGGCTCCCATGTCCACGATCTACTGCTCATTTGCAAAGTTAAGGAAAAATAATAGGGTGAGTCACCAAGACTCAGTGTGTAAATCCCGAAGACACATCAAAGGCTTGGCCCACAAACACATTATGAGCCATGGCCCATACATAAAGGCATCAATCATAAATACATGAAAATAATGAATGATGAATAGCCCAGCCCATCCTAGAATTCCATCCTCTACACACCAACCCGTACCAACCATCACACCTTGGGGATTTCTACAATCAACCCGCCAACCGCTACACACCATATCGATAGCTGTGCTGCCTGTCTTAAAGACCGATCACTGTGTGACCTATATGGCAAAGCCACCGATCGCCATGTGACCTTAATAATACATTGTAGCATTTCGACAGCTGGGCTGCCTGTCATAAAGACCAATCACTGTGTGACCTATGTGGCAAAGCCACCGATTGCCATGCGACCTTAATAATACATCGTAGCATTTCGACAGCTGAGCTGCCTGTCTTAAAGACCGATCACTATGTGGCCTATGTGGCAAAGCCACCGATCGCCATGCGACCTTAATAATACATCGTAGCATTTTGACAGTTAAGCTGCCTGTCTTAAAGACCGATCACTATGTGACCTATGTGGCAAAGCCACCGATCGCTATGCGACCTTCTTCCCCTTCAGCATATCAATCCCATCCCATGCATACATACACGCAAAATCAAACAATGTATTACCTAAGAGATTTCAGTTTATCGCATACATCGATACACATAGAGAGATTTCTATGATTACGTACCTGACATCCTTTGCCTACCCTTTCTGGGTAATACGACTGTTCACACAGCCTATTTTCCGGCTCTTATCCCACAACACATATATACACATACAGATTTAATAGTGTGTTAGAGATCTACACACCTGATTACCGTTAGAACGAGACTTTCTAAGTCGACGCTATCCGTAGCCAACGCCATCACTATTTGCCTAAGGTGTTGTTCAGAAGCTGGTAACGAAATATTAGGTTAAGGCACAACTAACGAAAAGAAAATGGTTGATCATCTTAAGGAGAATTGAAATCCTTACCTTGAAATCCCGAAAAGTGATAAACCTTAGAGACTAGCGATTTTCTGCTTTCAGATCTAAGAGATCTTCTTTACAAGTAAACACAAGGATCAACCACTCATTAGTCTTTCGGCTTTTCCTTCCAAACCCGAGAAAAAGAGAAGAGTAGAGGAGAATCGTTACTTACCCTACACAGAGAGTTTTGGCAACTTCCAAAAGATTCCGGCTTTAATGGAGAAATCGACACAAGAGGAAAAGAATGTAAAAGAGAGTGAAGTGAGAGGTTTCGGCTTTTAAGAAAGGTTCGAAAAAGAGATGAACAAGAAGAGGCTTAGGCGTTTTCGGCTTTTAGAAGAAAGAAGAGAAAAGAACAATGGAGTTTTCAGCTTTTAGAATCAAAGTGAAGATGAGGGAATAGAGTTAAGAATTTAGGCTTTTACTCAGAGAAGAAGAGAAAGAAAAGATGGAAACCCTAAATGCCGAAAAATAAAGAAGAGAACTCTCACCTGGCTATTTAAAGTTTCAGCACTCCTTAGCCATATCAGAAACCGATTTCTCCTTCCCTTCAGAGTTTGAAATTCGGCCACCACTTAGCATTGCAGATAATTTCTATCTTTTCTCCTTTACCTTCCATATTTTCAACTATAATATCTACATTATCCCATTCACAAAAATCCTCCTATTTTTGAGCTTTGTTGCCGTCCACTCCACCTGACCCTAATGCCGAAATTAGCTAACTTAAATTAAAAGAATTGGGCTCCATGAAACTTAAATTTGGGCCCCTTATTCCTTTGTGTGGCGTCACCACCTTGCTCCCTAAGTGGCGCCACTGACCACTGGGCCACGAGCCCATTTAGATATTTTAAACACAGATACTACCTTTTAAACCCTATAATGCCCAAACAGATAATTTTAACCAAGGCCTCTGCCTAAGCCTGAGCCCAATTTGGACCCCTAACACTTAAATTAACTCATTACACATGTTCACCCATTAAACGCATAGGCCCAAAAATTTAGGTTGTTACAGTTCTACCCCCTTAAAGAAATTCGTCCTCGAAATTTCCAACTAACTATTAATCGTACTACCCAAGTCTCACCACTATGCTTTTGCTGCGCACTCTAATTTAATAAGAAATAAACATTGCACGCATACAGTTTCTATACCCAAAAATATAGCATCCACACAAAACATACCCGACTTAATGGTGATTGAACAATCCCGAGCCTTATGCTCCTCAGACCTTTATCTTAAACACGTTCCTGACTTCCTCCAACATTCACCCGAATGACGCCTTCTGCAATATTCGCAAACCCGAAAGTTTGGACATACCTTAACATGCTTCACAGAACGAGACTGCAACCCTAGAAAACTACGATCTCTTTTTTCCTTACAGTCCACGCACCCAACCCGTAGTGTTTCACCGATTTCTTTAACCTCCTTCAATACCTCCCTAACTAGCTGAATCAGCACAGCAGTCCTAACACTTCCACGGCCTCGGCCGCGGCCTCTTCTTCCTCTTCTAGCGCTCATCGTTGATTTTCGTATTATCTGAATTAGAAATTTTATGAATTATTAATTTCTTTCACTGATTAACCACGAACAATCTTATGAGAAGTAGTTTTAAGAGTAGTTCTTTCAAATTCGAACCTATCTACAGTTTCAGTCTCAAGTTTATCTCCTAATTCTAGAAACCACATACATTCAACCATCACACATCAACATACATATATCATCCATGCACTCACATTCATCACATAAGGGTATTTTCATCATTTCTCTACCCAAGGGTATTTCCGTAGTTTTATCCTACAGGGTATTTTCGTAATTTTCCAAAATAAAGTATCTTGGTGATTTCCTTTGAATTAGAGGTATTTTGGTACTTTTTTTTGAAGCAGGGGTACTTTGGAAAGTTTGATTTTGTAAACCGGGTTACTTTTGTAAATCTAGGGCTTTTCGGGTAAATTCGCAAAACATGGGTATTTTATAAAATCACGGTTGTTTTGGAAGTTTTCACAAACCAAGGGTATTTTGGAAATTTTGCCAACCAGAGTGTTTCGGTAATTTCACAACTTTTGGTAGTTTTACAATTTTGGGGTATTCTGGGAAATTTTCACAAATCAAGTGTATTTTGGAAATTTACAAAACTTGGGGGTTTTTTTTGTGGAATAGGGTGGCTGGTCCCTTTTGGGTTTTAATTATAGATTTTGGCCCGTCAACAAGTCCTCATGACTAAGGTGAACAGTCACTACGCACCAGGTAGGATTCCAGCGAAGAGGAGGTGAGTCACTAGGACTGCTTAAGTACCAAGCTCTCCCTAAATCCAATCCTAGACATGCGTATGCCTGTTACCACACCCTAACCCATCGACTCGTTCATGGGTTTGTTTAGTTGGATTAAGTCCTATGGATATTGAAGAGTTGTTTATCTAAGCCTAAGGTTCATTAATAACATACTAGTCTACGTCCATCAAGCCCATCAAGCCCAACATATATATCACATCAAGAGTTTAGGATACTTACCTGCGTGGATCGAGTGCCGGTAGACTCGAAGGCCATATCTTCTTCTAGAATTTTTTTTTCCAAATTCACATCAAATTTTCAAAACACTGCTAGACCCATTTCACAGCCCGAGTTTTGAACTGGGCTTTGATACCAAAATGTAACAACCAAATCCGGCCCATAAGTTTCGACCAGATCTGGTATGCTACGGGTTGTACATTGAAAACTTTTTCTTTGTTGGTTTTGGAAATCGTAAGTTAATTAGACAATATTTGAATAAATAAGTGACATTTGAAAAGAAAACCTTGTATTATTATTATTTCGTATAATTAAACCCTTGACAAAATTTCATAAGTTACAAACATTAAAAACTACTTAGGTGAATATAAACTATGGGGCCTTATTATATAAATATTCTCAAAATTAAAAACCTGAAGAAAAACCGAAAATAATCTATAGAATTAAAATTTGATGGCCCCTCGAGTCCGTCTCGGCTCCCATGTCCACGGTCTACTGCTCATCTACAAAGTTAAGGAAAAATAATAGGGTGAGTCACCAAGACTCAGAGTGTAAATCCCGAAGACACATCAAAGGCTTGGCCCACAAACACATTATGAGCCCTGGCCCATACATAAAGGCATCAATCATAAATACATGAAAATAATAAATTATGAATAGCCCAGCCCATCCTAGAATTCCATCCTCTACACACCAACTCGTACCAACCATCACACCTTCGGGATTTCTACAATCAACCTGCCAACCGCTACATACCATATCGATAGTTGTGATGCCTGTCTTAAAGACCGATCACTTTGTGACCTATGTGGCAAAGCCACCGATCGCCATGCGACCTTAATAATACATCGTAGTATTTCGACAGCTGGGTTGCCTGTCATAAAGACCGATCACTGTGTGACCTATGTGGCAAAGCCACCGATCACCATGCGACCTTAATAATACATCGTAGCATTTCGACAGCTAAACTGCCTGTCTTAAAGACCGATCACTATGTGACCTATGTGGCAAAGCCACCGATCGCCATGCGACCTTAATAATACATCGTAGCATTTCGTCAGCTGAGCTGCCTGTCTTAAAGACCGATCACTATGTGACCTATGTGGCAAAGCCACCGATCGCTATGCGACCTTCTTCCCCTTCATCATATCAATCCCATCCCATGCATACATACATGCAAAATCAAACAATGTATTACCTAAGAGATTTCAGTTTATCGCATACATCGATACACATAGAGAGATTTCTATGATTACATACCTGACATCCTTTGCCTACCCTTTCTGGGTAATACGACTGTTCACACAGCCTATTTTCTAGCTCTTAGCCTACAACACATATATACACATACATATTTAATAGTGTGTTAGAGATCTACACACCTGATTATCGTTAGAATGAGACTTTCTAAGTCGACGCTATCTGTAGCCAACGCCACCGCTATTCGCCTAAGATGTTGTTCAGAAGCCGGTAACGAAACATTAGGTTAAGGCATAACTAACAAAAGAAAACGGTTGATCATCTTAAGGAGAATTGAAATCCTTACCTTGAAATCTCGAAAAGTGATAAACCTTAGAGACAAGTGGTTTTCAGCTTTCAGATCTAAGAGATCTTCTTCACAAGTAAACACAAGGATCAACCACTCATTAGTCTTTTGGCTTTCCTTCCAAACCCGAGAAAAAGAGAAGAGTAGAGGAGAATCGTTACTTACCCCACACAGAGAGTTTCGGCAACTTCCAAAAGATTCCGACTTTTATGGAGAAATCGGCACAAGAGGAAAAGAATGGAAAAGAGAGTGAAGTGAGAGGTTTCGGCTTTTAAGAAAGGTCCGAAAAAGAGATGAACAAGAAGAGGCTTAGGCGTTTTCGGCTTTTAGAAGAAAGAAGAGAAAATAACAATGGAGTTTTCGGCTTTTAGAATCAAAGTGAAGATGAGGGAATAGAGTTAAGAATTTCGGCTTTTACTCAGTGAAGAAGAGAAAGAAAAGATGGAAACCCTAAATGCCGAAAAATAAAGAAGAGAACCCTCACCTAGCTATTTAAAGTTTCAGCACTCCTTAGCCATATCAGAAACCGATTTCTCCTCCCCCTCAGAGTTTGAAATTTGGCCACAACTTAGCCTTGCAGATAATTCCTATCTTTTCTCCTTTATCTTCCATATTTTCAACTATAATATCTACATTATCCCATTCACATAAATCCTCCTATTTTTGAGCCTTGTTGCCGTCCGCTCCACCTAACCCTAATGCCGAAATTAGCTAACTTAAATAAAAAAAATTGGGCTCCATGAAACTTAAATTTGGGCCCCTTATTCCCTTGTGTGGCATCACCTCTTTGCTCCCTAAGTGGCGCCACTGACCACTGGGCCACAAGCCCATTTTGATATTTTAAACACAAATACTACCTTTTAAACCCTATAATGCCCAAACAGATAATTTTAACCAAGGCCTCTGCCTAAGCCTGAGCCCAATTTGGACCCCTAACACTTAAATTAACTCATTACACATGTTCACCCATTAAACGCATAGGCCCAAAAATTCAGGATGTTACAGTTGATGAATTCTATGACAATGTGATATCAAATAGAATTGTAAAGTTATAATGACCAGGTATGTGTTATATCATATCGTATTCGATGACTAGGTAAATACATTGATTAATTATATAAAATAAAAGATATTTATGTGTGTATAAGTATATAATAAGTAAATTCGGCCTTATGCTAATGATATTTTTAAGTTTGAAAGATTATTAAATAATTATAACTAAAATGTCTTGAGATTAATGAATGTTTGGTAGTTGTTGTATAATGTTCATTCGGCTTCGGTATAATTATCAAAGGAATTATATGATTCATATATATTTTTTATGTTATGCTAAAGACTTATTAAGCTAAGTTAACTTACTTTGTATTTTTATCTATCTTTGTTTTATAGAGTTTTAGGGTTGTTACGAGCTCGGGGATTCGTCAGTAAAGCTCATCACACTATCAAATAACTATGGTATCTTATAAGTTGAAATTTATTTTGGGATTATGGCATGTATAGACTAGCTTTGAAGTTTGCTTAAATTCGAATGTGTATATATTTAAGCCATGCGAAAATGACTTAATTAGCCTATTGTGTTTGGTTTGGATGAATGATGGTTTATGCATATTTTGATTCGGGTTTGGCATTTTATGGACAGTAGTACATATGAGTGAAAGTTATATGTGACATGTTGGATTATTAGTAAAGTGAATTTATAATATGAATAATAAATGGAAATTTATATGAATATGTTGTTAAATTAATAAGTTTGCTGATGGATATAAATTTGATATTTGTGTATAGCATATAAATTAATAATTCTTTTACAGTTTCTGTGGGTACGATAACTCGACATTTACTTGTCACTTTATTACTTGTTGCGATTGTGTACACTTGCACATTTCCATCGTTCCAAGTTTTTGGCGCCATTGCCGGGGACTATTTTTCAAAAGCCATTATTTGTGAATTTGTTAGTCTTACATTTTGGTTTAATTTTCTGTTTAATTTTTAACTTAATTAATTTTTCTGTGAATATTTTAGGCGTTTATGAGTATTGACCGAATTATAGATTTACTCCCCGTAGACACTGAGATAGAACGAACCTTTCGACAACGTAGAAGACAAGCGAATCAAAGGAGGATCGAAGAGATGAATTTCGAGAAAATGAATCAAGAAAACAGAGCAAACCTTACTCAAAATCTTATCCTTATTGCTGATGATAGGGATAGAGCCTTAAGACAATATGCCGTGCCAGTGTTCAATGATCTTAATCCGGGTGTTAGAAGACCCGAAATCAAGGTACAATAATTTGAGCTGAAGCTAGTCATGTTCCAGATGCTTTAGACAGTGGGCCAATTTAGTGGAATGCCTACCGAAGACCCTCATCTACACTTGAGACTATTCATGGAGGTGAGCGACTCTTTTACGATTGAAGTTGTTCCCATATTCGCTAAGGGACAAAGCTCGAGCCTGGTTGAACTCATTGTCACCGAACTCAATTTCCACATGGCAAGAGTTAGCAGAGAGATTTCTTATGAAGTATTTTCCGCCTAGCAAGAATGCTAAGTTGAGGAACGAGATCACTACCTTCCAACAAATGGATGACGAATCCTTGTATGAGGCATGTGAATGATTTAAAGAGTTATTACGAAAGTTCCCTCATCATGGAATTCCACATTGCATCCAACTTGAGACATTTTACAATGGTTTCAATGCTCACACGAGGATGGTAGTGGATGCTTCTGCTAATGGTGCTCTCCTTTCTAAGTTTTATAATGAGGCTTATGAAATTATCAAGAGGATCGCCAGTAATAACTATCAATGGCCAACCAGTCAAGCAGCGTCAGGAAGACGAGTCGCTAGAATACATGAAGTAGACACTCTTACTTCACTCGCATCTCAGGTATCATCAATATCCTCAATGCTTAAAAATCTTACTACTACTGGGTCTAATAGTTTTGCAGCACAGCCACCTAATCAATTTGAGAATATAGCATGTGTCTATTGTGGGGAAGGACATTTGTTTGAAGAATTCTGTTAAACCCAGAATATGTACACTACATGGGTAATTAGAACCAAAACCGAGGAAGGTAAGGGATGCAATCCAATTTTTATAACCCATCGTGGAGAAACCACCCGAATTTGTCCTGGAGTAACCAAGGCGCTGGAACCAGTAACACTTACACCCAACCCAGACCAACCCAACTGCCTAGTTTCCCTCAACAAGTTCAGAAACCAGTTCAAGCTAAAGCATCCAATAGATTGGAGAGTTTGCTGAAGGCATACATGACAAAGAATGATGCTTTAATCCAAAGCCAAGCAGCTACATTGAAGAATCTAGAAAACCAAATGGGCCAGCTTGCAACTGAACTTAGGAACCGACCACAGGGTACCTTACCTAGTGATATGAAAAATCTGAGAAATCCAGGAAATGAGTACTGCAAAGCGCTGACATTGAGGAGTGGAAAGAAGGTAGAGCCCAATACCATTGAAGCTGAAAAGGAGCAAGCTGAAGCTCAAGACTCAGAGGAAGTTCAACCGAGTGTTGAAATTCCAGTTTCACAAGAACCAGAATCTGCAAAACCCGACAAGGTAACCTCAGAACCAGCTAAATCTGATCAACTAACAACTCCGTTAAATGCAGAATTACCACAGAAGACGAATCCACCATTACCAGTTCCAGTAAAGAAACCATCACCACCCTACCCTCAAAGACTTCAAAAGCAGAGTCAGGAGATTCAATTCAAGAAGTTCCTTGACGTACTTAAGTAACTTCACATCAACATCTCGTTGGTTGAAGAATTTGAGTTAATGCCGAATTATGTTAAGTTCATGAAAGATATCCTGTCTAAAAAACGAAGACTTGGAGAATTTGAGACGGTAGCCGTGATGAAGGAATGCAGTGCATATCTTCAGGACAAACTGCCCCCAAAATTGAAAGATCCTGGATGTTTTACCATATCGTGCAATATTGGAGCAACCTATTGTGGTAAGGCATTATGTGACTTAGGTGCGAGTATTAACTTGATGCCTATGTCAATTTTTAAAAAGTTGGGGATGGGTGAAGTTAGACCTACTATGGTTACACTTCAACTAGCAGATTGATCATTAACGCATCCAGAAGGAAAAATTAAAGATGTATTGGTACGTGTAGATAAATTTATCTTTCTTGCTGACTTTGTAATTCTAGACTTTGAAGCAGACAAAGAAGTGCCAATTATCCTAGGAAGACCATTCTTAGCAACTGGAAGGACTCTTATTGATGTGCAGAAGCGCCAGCTGACTATGCGTGTTCAGGATGATCAGGTAACATTTAATGTTTTTAAGTCAATGCGATTTCCTGACACAATTGATGATTGTTCTACAGTATCCGATTTAGAGGAATTAATAGTGGAGAAGGAATTCAACTATGTTGAGGATCCGTTGGAACAAATTTTGACATCAAACCCTCTAAATGATGAAGAGGAGAATGAATACTTAGCTCTGCTAGAAGCTAATCAAAAGGGATTTAATCCGCAATCCCATTTTGAATCCTTGGAATTAGAGAAAAGGGATTACACCCAGCCAAAAACATCAATCGAGGAGCCACCTAAGTTAAAACTCAAGGTATTACCTACACACTTAAAATATGTTTATTTAGGTAATGCTTCTACTCTGCCTGTGATTGTTTCAGCAGAATTAACTACTGAACAAGAAGAGAAACTTATCATAGTCTTGAAACAATTCAAGAAGGCTACCGGATGGACCATAGTCGATATTTGCGTTATTAGCCCACTGTATGCATGCACAAGATCATATTAGAAGATGGTGAGAGAGGAACGATTGATGGACAACGGAGATTGAACCCCATCATGAAAGATGTAGTAAAGAAGGAAATTATCAAGTGGTTGGATGCGGGTATAATTTACCCCATCTCAGACAGTTCATGGGTAAGTCCGGTCTAGTGCGTGCCGAAGAAAGGAGGTATCACGATCGTTGAGAATGAGAATAATGAGTTGATACTAACCAGAACGGTTACGGGATGGAGAATTTGTATCGATTACCGAAAGCTGAACAAAGCAACCAGGAAAGATCACTTTTCTTTGTCATTATTGGACTAGATGCTTGATAGACTCACGGGGCGAGAATATTACTATTTTCTCAATGGATACTCAAGGTATAATCAAATTACAGTATCACCGAAAGATAAGCACAAGATGACATTCACCTGCCCGTTCGGTACGTTTTCGTTTAGACGCATGCCATTTGGTTTATATAATGCACCTGCTACATTTCAAAGATGTATGATGTCAATTTTTACTAACATGGTTGAGAAGTGTCTGGAAGTTTTTATGGATGACTTTTTAGTATTGGAGACACTTATGATGATTGTTTAGCCAATCTAGCTAAGGTACTAAGACGATGTGAAGAAACAAACCTAGTACTCAACTGGGAAAAGTGCCATTTCATGGTACAAGAAGGGATTGTTCTAGGGCATCGGGTATCGAGACATGGAATCGAGGTAGACAAAGCAAAGGTAAACGTTATTTAGAAACTCCTACCTTCAACATCTGTAAAGGGTGTTAGAAGTTTCTTGGGACACGCCAGTTTTTATCGTAGATTTATCAAAGACTTCTCCAAAATTAAAAAACCTTTGTGAAAATTATTGGAGAAGGACGCGACATTCGAGTTTGATGATGAATGTTTAAGAGCATTCAAAGAGTTGAAGAATCGATTAGTTATGGCACCCATCATCGTTACACCAGATTGGGATCTGCCATTCGAATTGATGTGTGATGCAAATGACTTCGCAATTGGAGCTGTCATGGGCCAGCGAAGGAATAAAGTTTTTCACCCTATCTATTACACAAGTCGGACTCTAACAGGAGCACAACTGAATTATACGGTAATAGAAAAAGAGTTACTTGCTATTGTATCTACTTTCTACAAGTTTCGATCTTATCTTATAGGTACCAAAGTGACTGTTTATACGGACCACTCGGCAATTAAATATTTACTGGCCAAGATAGATGTTAAGCCAAGATTGATACGATGGGTGCTTCTACTTCAAGAGTTTGATCTAGAAATTCAAGATTGAAAGGGAGTAGAAAACCAAGTAGCAGATCACTTGTCTAGAGTGGAGCCGCAAGAGGGAAATTCTCCACTTGTACCAATTCAGGAGACATTTCTAGATGAACACATACTGAAGGTAAATCATGTCCATAATATTCCTTGGTTTGCTGATATTGCTAACTATTTAGCTTGTGGTTTGATGCCGATTGATAAAACGTATCAACAAAGGAAAAAGTTTCTTCACGGTGCAAAGTACTATTTTTAGGAAGAGTCATTTTTGTTTAAAAAGTGTGCAGATCAGATGATCCGAAGATGTGTGGCAGAAGATGAAATATCGAAGATTTTATACCACTATCACTCAGCTCCGAGTGGGGGACACTTCAGAGGTACTTGCACTGCAGCCAAAGTATTACAAGCCGGATTCTTTTGGCCCACACTATTTAAGGATGCATACGCTTACGTAAAGAGTTGTGATCGATGTCAGAGGGTTGAAAATGTCACCAACAGAAATGAGATGTCTCGAACAAATATCATTGAGGTAGAATTGTTCGATGTTTGGGGTATTGACTTTCTTGGTCCTTTCCCTCTGTCTTTTGGTCACAGGTTCATATTGGTAGCAGTAGATTATGTGTCCAAGTAGGTCGAGGCTGAAGCTTATCCGATGAACGATGCTAAGGTTGTGATGAAGTTCTTGCAGAAACACATGTTCACAAGGTTTGGAACACCAAGAGCTATTATCAGCGATGAAAGGACCCATTTTGTGAACAAGTGGTTAGAATGGTTGTTAGATAAACATAGAGTGAAACATAAGGTTGCTACAGCTTACCATCCGCAGACGAATGCGCAAGCTGAGCTGGTGAATAAGGAGATCAAAGGCATACTTGAGAAGGTAGTTTGCCCGAACCGACGAGATTGGTCCAAGAGCCTAGATGATGCTTTATAGGCTTACAGAACAGCATACAAGACACCTGTAGAAATGTCAGCCTATAGGTTGGTCTTTGGGAAAGCCTGTCATCTACCTCTAGAGTTAGAGCACAAAGCTTACTGGGCTCTTTGACAACTCAACTTGGATCTTAAGCTTGCTAAAGAGAAACAGATGCTCCAACTCAACGAGCCAGAGGAATTCTGAATGTTCTCATACGAAAATGCCAAATTACTCAAAGAAAGATTCAAGAAATGGCATGACAAGTGTAAGAGCCCAAATTCGCCCTGGCCCAATACCAATATAAAAAGCCAAAAACAAAACCAAATAAAAATACAAATTAAAAGACCATCAATGAAGTCCAATGTCCATTTACAAAATAGTCCCGGAGCCCAATCAACCTAAACTCGAATGGCCCACTTTACAAGCCCAATTTCTGAAAACCCTAACCCAAAGACCTAGCCCACAAACTAAACACCCTCAGCCAAGCAAACCCTAGCCCCCAATGTGCCGCCAATTGCTTCTGCCCACTTGCGCCGCTCCCTCGGTCAACACCCTGTGCTTTCGACCAGCCAATGGCACCCACGTCTCGATCAAAACCCGCACGCGTCTGACGGCACCACCTTCGCATGCCCCGCCCCTGACAACGGACTATCTGCAACAACAAGAAGCGAAGACAACGAGAAAGCAAAACGACAAAGATCAACAGAAACCGAAGTGAAAGAAATTAAAAAAATAAAAAAACAAATCTTTGTAAATAGGTTATAAAAAACCGAAGCAACACCATTGTGGGGGGCTCTTTTTTTTACGCATTATCAGAAATCTAAAAGCAAAAAAAAAAAACATTAAAAGTTTATTTCATTTTCTCTTAAGAATCATCATCAGAAATCAAAAGCAAAGAAAAAAGGTTGATTTCTTTTTCATTTTCAATTATTACCTACGGTCGTTTTATTATTATTATTATTATTATTATTATTCCTTTTTTACTTCAAATCTCTGTAAATAAATAACATAAAAAGAAAAAAAGGGGAGAACTTACCTGAATCCGGCCTTCGCGTGACCCCTGTTACCACCCACAGTGGAGTCACGGTGGCTCGGCGTCGTGCGATGATGGGTATTTAAAACCCTAGCAGAGAACATGGGGGGTTTTGAGTTTTTTTTTTCTGAAGTACTGAAAAGTGAGTTTGGAACAAAAAAATTTGCTTATCTTAAAGAAAGAACGAAACGGCGCCGTTTAAGGGGGATAGGATCCGCGCATGACCCGACTTGTGACCCGGAGGATCCGCATGTTTGGTTTACTGTATTAGTCCTTCCCTATTTTATAATGATTCGATTGAGGCTTTTTGGTTGTGTCTTTTGTTTATTGCTATTTTTACCTTAAATTTCAAAGCGCATTTCAATCCAGCCCTCATTCATACGTTGCGTTTTGATTATCGAAATTATTGCTATTTCAATCCCTGATAGTTTGTGCGCATTTCATTTAAGTCCGTTGGTTCATTTTTTTGACTTTTGCCCCCAGATTCCTGTTTTCATTTTAATTTAATCCTTTTTTATAAATATTTTGTTTTCTTTAATTATTTTGCTATTCGGCCATTATTTAAACATTATTATTATTATTATTGTTGTTGTTGTTGTTGTTGTTTTTGTTGTTGTTGTTTTACTATATTCAAACTATTATGTATAGCATTTTTAGCTAACAAATTTCTATTGTTTTGTTCATTTATTTTTTTATGCATGTATTGTTATATTATTTTCAACGTGTACTCTCTTTTAAATCTATTTATACGTATAGCTATACCAATATAATTTATTTTCTCTCGAGTCCATATTTTCTTATATGTTTTTGTTTATTTCGAAAATCATTAAATATTATTATATTCCTATATAAATTGTTAATATTAAGTTGTATTTCATATATTATAGATTAACATGTTATTTTGTACATTATTTGTTTTGATTTTCTTTGTATATAATATTTATTTGCAAATTCATTTATATCATTATGTCATATACTAATTATTTTCATCTTTGATATTATATTGTGGTTAAAACTTCAAACTTGTTCATACAAAATTTTCATCCAAACAAACTTAAATATATTTTGAGTTATCATTAAAAGTTTTTCAAAATAAGGAAGTATTTGTGCGTTTAGAAATTCGAAGAAATCGTGCCCAATCGTGCTGGGTGTGATTTTTTTGTTTAACCAAATAAACGAATATCCTTTCAAATTTTGTCCACATTTTCAAAATAAAGTAATATTTGTGCGTTTGGAAATTCGAAGAAATCATGCCCAATCATGCTGGGTGTGGTTTTTTTGTCCAAATAACCAAATACCCTTTCAAAATTTCTATACATGTGCTTGGAGAATTTTGGGGATGATCTTGAATTCGGAGACTTAGATTATCGTGTCCAATCGTGTTGGATGTGATACTCTATTCCTTCGGAACAAGGGAATCTCAATATTCAAATAAGTTATTTAAAATTATAAAAAAAAAAGAATTTCGAAATCATCTCAAACTTTTCAACATTAGGAAATTGACTAATTAGTTTGGTACCGATTTTGGGCGTCGCGAGGGTGCTAATCCTTCCTCGCATGTAACCGACTCCCGAACCTATTTTCTGGAAAATTCGTAGACCAAAAACACCGTTTTAGTAAACCGAAACGTTTTATTAAAACAAAGGTGATCCGATCACACCTAATAAAAGATCGGTGGCGACTCCCGTTTTATTTTCATTTTCAAAACCGAGTCGATTCCCTTTTTTCAAAAAAATGGTTACGACAACAAGCACATTCGAGTTAGAGAATTTGAAGCAGGTCAGCAAGTCTTGTTATTTAATTCCAGATTGAAGTTCTTCCCAAGTAAGTTAAAATCACGTTGGCCCGATCCATATACGATTCATCGTGTCTATCCATATGGAGTTGTTGAACTCCAAGGTAAGGGAGGTAATTTTCAAGTCAATGCTCAGCGTTTGAAACATTACTACGGAGAAAAACCTGAACGGGATCAAGTCTTGTTCATTTTATCAGATATTTAAATTTTCTTGTTCTTAATAAATTATTTAGGGTATATTTTCGAGTGTATTATGTTTAAATAAATTTTATCTAGGAGATTGGAACTTAAGCAGTACCGCTTGTGACTCCTCCAATCTTTTCTGGGAATTGATTTTTACATATTTTTCTCAGAAATTATTCCCTAAATGACAATAAATTTTTGGTTTTTCAAATAAAAGGGTCAAATTGTGATCCAAGTTTTAAATTACAACTCAATTTCAAAATTTCATCAAGTCTAGGGACTTAATTGAATTATTTTTAAATTTTGGTTGCTAATTTCGTAAATATATGATAAACTTTAATATATAATTATATCTCTTATAATTTATATATTAATTTTTATTAATTTAGCATAGAATTAGGATTAGTTAATTTTAATCATATTTTATTCTTGTTTTAATAATTTAATAGCAATTGATAATTTCATATACATATATTTAATTATTAATTGTTGTTAACTTTGAGTGGGACTAGACTTAGAATATTTAAATTATTAAATTTCTCTAAGAATTCTACTCTAACTCCTACTTCTCCCACTATAAATTCCACCCTTAATTCCCCCCATTCATTCATCACTCAGAACCACAAAGCACCAAATCCCTTAAGTGCCGCAAGCCTCAATCGCACATTGCTTGGCTAACAGCCTCAGCACGCAGCACGCCCTAGCCCCAACAGTTGCCCAGGCCGTGTCCTACTCCTGTGCGCCACACGTACGCATGCCCCAGCGCATCAGGCATGCTTGCCGAAGGTCCCGCACGCTGCTGCTTGAGCGCAACCCCTACTGCGCGTTGTTGCCTGCTTCTGCACCCATCCGCCCGCACACCTAGCAGCCTTCCAACACTTCTGCGGCACACACCTTCACCCATCCTTAGCCAAATCCTCCAACCTACCTTAAATCAACCTCTTTTGCTTTTAATTATCTTTTTTAGGAGTTCTTAAAAAAGGGTGGTAAGACCGAATTTTCTCCTGAATTTTAATTTTATTCAATTATTTAATTTTTCAAATCATTGAATTATTAATAATTTTTATTAATTAAATTTTTGAGAAAATAAATTTTCCCATTTTGTGTTCAGGTTAATCATGCTTCGCAAGAGAACTCGTGCCTCCGTCCAAATCGATGAAACACAAAATAAGTTCCACTGTGAAGAAGCCAAAGTAAGATACGAAAGTATCTTCAAAAATCAACAGATGCATCCAGAGAAAGGCTTCACATTGAAGGAAAGCAACTACAGAGACTTTATGGCACGTATTCGTCAAGTTGCTGAAGCCCTTAATTGGAAATTGTTTTGTGAAAAGAGACCAAGTGTAGATGAGGAACTAGTTCGTGAATTCTATGCGAACTTAACCTCAAATGAATTGACCGAAGTTCTAGTTCGTGGAATCAAGGTACCAATAAATTCAAATGCTATTAATGAGTTCTTTGAATTACCTGATTCGAAAGCGATGAATATTCTTCTTTGCTGAGCAACATTAAGCCTGAAAATTTGCAAGAAATTCTCGAGGAACTCACAGTTTCAGGTTCTAAGTGGATTGTGTCAAAGCAAGGAATCCACACGTGTCGAAAAGAATATTTGACACCACTTGCGAAGGTATGGTTCTATTTCATCTGTTTCAACCTTATGCCTAGTTTGATGGGACTACAATCTCATTAGAGCGAATGGTCCTATTATACTCGATTCTAACTGGAAAGACCATTGATGTGGGCAAAATCATCCTAAGAGAAATGCGAAATTGTGCCGTTAGACGTTCTGGCCCAGCCTATTTCCCCTTTACGATAACAATTATGTGTTTAAAAGCAAAAATTCTTGCGAACGTAAAGAAGACATGGTATAGTCAGGGCACAATCACCGATTGGGACCTCTACCGAGTAGCTGGAGATTCTGTTCTACAGCAACAAGTTGAAGAAAGTGAGGATCCCAAAGAAGCAGAAGATGACCTCACAGGGATCCCCCCAGAGTAATCAACTGAAGCCCCTAATGAGGTAGAACCAATGGAACCAGAAGCTGAACCTGATATCGAAACCTCAATGTTTGAAGCTCCACCGCCTAGCCCAGATCTTCGTGATGAGCTGTCAAAGCTGATGGACTTAATGCAACACATGCAATGGCAGCAACAAGTTTACTGGAGATACATAAAAATAAAGGATGACTCGATGAGGAGTGCCCTTAGGAAAATTTATAATGACCCATTTATTTTTGTGCCTGAGTTTATGGATTTCATATTTGAATCATGGAGTTCAGTATCGAAGAGGGAGCAAAGCAATTCATGCAAAGGCAATAATGATGGAGCGAAAGATGAGTCAAATTCGGAAGGATCGGCAAGCAAATAAAAAAGGGAGGACCTTAACTTTATTTTATTTTTTTCTTAAGTTATTTTAGGATTAGGTTAATTAGGAATTTTTATTTTTGCACAATAAAACAAGAGATAGGAATCATGAATAAAATTTGAACAAGTCACAAAGGTTAAAGTGTGGCAATAGGTATATACATGTCTAGGATTGGATTTAGAGAGAGCTTGGTACTTAAGTAGTCAATTTGACTCACCTCCTCTTTTCTAAAATCCTATCTGGTGTATAGTATCTATTCACTTTAAACAATGAGGACATTGTTCACTTTAAGTAGGGGGGACTGAAAATTTGAATTAATTCTACTCAGAATAAAATTTTCTTTTAATTATGATTAAGATATATTTTGTTCAATAAATTGAAATTTTGTTAAGTATGCTAAACTTCGGTATTAATAAAGTTCTATTATTTCAATAAGTTATTATGTTAGCTTAATAATGATATGAATGTATTTTTAATAAAGCATGCAAATTTGTACCATAAAATTTTTAGTTCCCTACAAAAAAATTCGGCATGCATGAAAGTTTAAGTCTTTAGAATTGACTTAGTAATTTCTTGAGGCGAAATCCTAGGGAGCATGAAATATTGAAAATGATTTAGGCAATTATTGTTTGGACCGTTTGAGCCTTTCAAGCCGACCAAGATAAAATTATCCTTTGAAACCCAACTTTAAGACTATATGGCCTAGTTTTATTTGGACCTTTGCAATATTTAGCCATCACTTTTCTCTGCATTATCTTTAAAATTGTCTCAAACACTAGACTCGGTATTATTTAGAATATTGTTTGAAAATAAGTTTGGGGGAATTGAAAAGAAGTATCAATTGCTCGAAAATTGTAGTACATGAAGCAAGTGCTTGAATTTGAATTAAAAAAAAACATGTACTCGAAAGAAAATAGATGTACAAAAGAGCATGTGAAAGTAAAATACGTTGGTGTATCGAAGGTAAAAATTTCGAAGGTTAATTTTGCGCTGAGTCTAGGGTTTTTAAGCCAAAATTTATCTATCTTTTACCTACCCATAGCCTAGCCACATTACAACCTTAATGAAGACCTATTGATTCAAGTTTCTATGCTACCTACATTAGTGGAGAGAAATTGCTAAGATCAACATATGAAGACATAAGTTAAACTTAATGATTGCAGCTTAGTCTTGAATAAGGGAATAAAAAAATCAAATTGGTAAGGGTTAGCATGTCTTTGTTAAAGAGGCATTTAGTCTAATTTTGCTATTATAATAGTTGTTGGATGTAATTTGAACAATATGTATACTTAAGTAGCATAATTATCAAATTTCTTATTTTTGAGCCTAAGTATATTAAATTCATAATTTTGAGAAGAAAGTTGTTCCGAAGGAGTTCTTCAAAAGCGTTTCCGAGAAAGTCTTTCCGAAATTTGTGCATTACTCAGGACGAACAATGATTTAAGTTTGGGGGTGTGGAAACACAAAGATTTATATACTTTTTCATACCTAATTTTACTTAAAATCATGCATTTTTGATAGAATTTTTGTCATAAAATAATCAATTTTTATAAAATAATTAAATTGTATTAAAATTTTGAACATGTTAATTTTTAGTCAAATTTACAATTTTTTTAGTGAATTTTGATTAGTTTTGACAGATTCGTACAAACGGCGAAAATTGACCCGGCAGACACCGTTAGAAGAACAAAATCGAGAAGCAATTCGAAGTAACAAGGCAAAATAAGTTACAGCCTAAGACGGTTCAAATATGTGTATTAATTCATAATATAATTAATTTTAATTTATTCCCAGTTTAATTTGGGCTAAATAAATTAATTTTAATTAATTATGGAAAAAGGGTCCAGTTGAACCGCACTAGTTGAACCAAATTGAGCGAACCGAACCAGCCACCAATTGGGCAGCCCAGAATCGTTCAAATGCGGACCCAAATCAGCATTTTAGCTGATTAAATAAGCTTGCAAAAAGGCCCTTGGAAGACTTCCAAATTGCATTCAAACCCCACCTTAAATTAAGGCTTTACGGATTTGCCCATGGCTAATTTTAGCAAAGTTGAAAGTCTTAACTTTGCCATGTAGGATGGCCGGCCATGAGGGGGCTCTTTGGCTACTGAAATTTGCTATTTTTAGCAGCCATCCTCAGCTATATAAACCCCCTTTTTCTGCCCATTCAAATCATCCTCATTCACATCTCTTCTCTCACAACTCTTCTCCATTCTGTCACTTTTTCTCTCATTTTCCCATTCAAAGTTCCTTGCTCTTGTGCCGATTTCTCCTCTTGGGAAAGGGGTCTTTTTCAACCATTTTGGAGCAGCAATTGAGTGTTCATAGCAGCCTTGATCGGCGAGGACAACAAAGAAGGAGGAACAGAGCAACCTAGTCAAGCCACGGAAAACCACCGGATTTGATTCTTGTTCCCTATCTCTTTAATTTTTGTTGTTTCTATGATGAACATATCTATGAATGTTTATGTTGTTGGAATGGTTAATTTAATCAGCTTAGCTTGAATTTAATTCGTGTTGGGTTGATTGCATTTCGTCCTCTTGATTTGTTAAATTTATGTTTATGTTGTTTTAGGCCTCGGTAAAATGCTTGATTAAGTAAAATCATGCCTAAGTTATTCAGGCATTATAATTGATTAGATAACTAAAGAATTAATTATTTAAATGCATTGAAATTGTAATTAATAGACACAGTACTTAATCAGTGCATGTTTAATTCTTCTAAGGTAGCTGAAGATTAGATTAGCATTGTATTTGGCGATACATATGCCTTGCATAACTTGCAAGATTATTGTGATTAAATTGTTTCAAGCTAAGGATACTTTGTTACCTCCCATAGTCTTTTATATGCTTATTAGGTTGTATTAATCGTTTGAATCGGCATAGGAATATGCGAGAGATTGTTTAATTTAATAAGTATGTATGTGCAATAACATGTTTACATTTATAAATCTGTTTTATCAGTCGAATTGACATAGGAATATGTACAAGAGATGAATGGATTTTTGATTTGTAAATATGTTCATACGTTAGAAAATTACCAAGTTGCCGTGATTTATTCATAACAAGTACAAACATAAGTTTAATAATTCTAAGGTAAGGAAATATAATTAATCCAACACAATTATATCATCTTGATTAAAATCAGCTTTTGAAATCGTGCATTAGAACTTTATTTTATTTTATTTTACTTTGTTTTCTAGTTTTTAATCATTTCTCAAATCCAATATTTTTCCTTCCCCAAAGTGTTTAAAATTACTTTCATAAATAATTCTTTTACAGTCCCTGTGGGTACGATATCTCGACATTTACTTGTCATTTTATTACTTGTTGCGATTGTGTACACTTGCACATTTCCATCGTTCCATTGCCCTTTTTGAAAACCGAGTTTTCCTACGTCTAGCAGTTATAAATCCATAAAAATAAATAAAACCAAATTTAAGCAAAAGTCCCCAAATTACATCCAAATAGATCACGGTAAATAAAACCATAAATCATAAATTATAAATCGTAAAAGTCCAAAAACTGTGGTCACCATCAAGTCTTCTGCCGTCCGATCCATCTAGGTTTGGGGATTACCTGTGCACATTAAATAGAGAGGGGTGAGTTTATGTAAACTCAATGTGTAATCCTACAGAAAACAAACAACAGTAAACACAGTACACAGTCAAAAACAGTATTGGGCCTAAGCCCCTTTCAGTATCAATATCAGTATGCACAAGGCCCTTAGCCCATCACAGTATCAGTAACAGATATACAGTATTTAGTAACCAAGTCTTACCTAACCAGCCTCTACACACCATCTGCGTCCAACCCTAAACTCCATGTGGGGATTAAATCAACCCACCCATCCCTACACTCTAGGTAGTACCGAATGCGGCACAAAACAGTAGCTTGCAGCTGAGCTGCCAGTATATTAGGCTTAGGAGCCTTTCAGTACACTTACTCTACATAAAATCAACCCAACCCCATGCAATGCAACATACAATACATGACATGCTATCTCATGATATCAGTACATATAATCAGTAAATGTATACACGCATACTATTATCATACTCAATATATATCCATCAATCAGTCAGTTCACACAGTTAGGGGTCTAAGTAATGCTTACTGACCCTACAGTAGGTTCAGAGTCGACTTGGGTGACCCGTGCAACCCTAGCAATCAATTTAGTGAAAATGGGCTCACACGCCCATGTGGCCTGCCCGTGTGGGTCCACACGCCCGTGTAGCCCACACGGCCCAAATTTTCCTTGGCCGTATGGATCACACGACCTGGACAAAAATCCCATACACCCGTGTGGTTTACCCATATGGATCCACATACCCGTGTGGCCTACACGGCCCAAATCGATCCAGCCCGTGTGTCGCACACGGCCTGCCTAGCCATCACAGCGCCGTGTCATGCACGCACAGCCTGGCATTGTCGAACACACGCCCGTGTTAGGGCACACAACCTACCACACGGGCAACCACACGCCCGTGTGGAGTCGATAGTGGGGTTTTTGACTTTTGCCGAAACCCCGTTTCTTGTGTAATCGAGTACACACCTAGTTTCAATTGAAGCTAAAACGATCCCCGAACACTCCAGAACCTATTTTTGACCATCCAAAAACCAATTTTAGTCACTTAAACCTATACCAAACTGAATTATTAAGAATAGACAATCTCAAATATTTCTAACAACTCATACCTTGAACGCATAATAACAAAATTGCACTTCCTCGACACCGATTGGAACCCACAGTCGCCTAAGGGTCTCCTAAACACGAAATAATTCCATTAATTATCGATTCAAGAATACTGAAACTAAAACACGCTTACCCAACTTACCGAAACAGATGAAATCAACGGTTGAACCCAAAGAGACGATTTGCAAAAAAATAAAGAAAACAAAAAGAGTGGGGGAGAGAAAAAAAATTGGCTATAGAGAAGAAAATATGGAGGAAAAGAAAAGCAAATAAAAGAAAAACTGGCAGAAGAGGGAGTTAGACGTCGGTTACAAAGAGAACTTTGGGGAAATTGGTTCACTCAATCCCACTACCCACATTATCTCAAGCATCCACTATTTAGTTATCAATTACAACTCAAACTCCCAATCACCAAACCGAGCAAAAATATCTCTCCCTTGCCCACGTAGAGATTCGAACCCACGACCTTCAGCATATTAACACTCCACTTAACCTCCAGACTAGCAGACCCATTCTGTTGTATACTTACAAACATTTAAATAAAAGCCTATTGGACAAAGTTAAGGCTTTACTCAGAAAAATCCAAAATTTTGCCAAAGGCATGGCTTGAAATTGGGACCTCACATACACACACCCAGAACACTTAACCACTGAATCAGATACATAGTTGTGTCAAAAATTTACAAAAGTCGAAAAATAAATTTTTGGGGCGTTATAACTTTACCCCCATAAAAGAAAATTTCGTCCTTGAAATTTACCTAATCAGGATAGGTGAGGATACTGCTGACGCATCGAATCCTTAGGTTCCCACATGGCCTCATCAATGCTATGATTTCACCATAGAACCTTTACCAAAGGAATAGATTTCCTCCTCAGAACCTTTACGTCACGATCTAAAATCTAAACCGGCTCCTCCTCGAAGGTTAGATCTGGCCTAACCTCAATTTCCTCAATAGGGACGATATGTGTAGGATCAGAGCGGTAGCACCTCAACATCGAGACATGGAAGACGTCATAAATGCAATCTAACTCTGAAGGTAACTCCAACTGATACGCTATCGGTCTCACTCGTTTCAAAATCTGGTACGGTCCAATAAACCTAGGGCTCAGCATGCCCTTATGACCAAACCTTAAAATCTTTTTCCATGGCGAGACTTTGAGAAATATGAAGTCCCCCACAGAATACTCACTCTCGCGTCTCCTCAGGTTAGCATAAGACTTCTGTCTATCAAAAGTTGCTTTTAGACGATCCCGAATCAGTCTAACCTTATCCTCTGTCTCAGAAACCAATTTAGGACCCAAAACATGTCATTCACCCAACTCAGTCCAGCATAAATGAGTGAGACACTTACGACCATACAGAGCCTCGTAAGGTGCCATCTAAATGCTAGACTAGAAACAATTATTATATGTAAACTCCGCTAATGGCGGATTCTCCTCCTAACTGCCTCGAAAATCGATAGCACAACTCCTCAACATATCCTCCAGTATTTGAATCGCCCTCTCTGATTGACCATCGGTCTGAGGATGGAACACAGTACTGAAGTCCAACCTTGAACCCAGAGTCTCATGTTACTTTTTCCAAAATCGAGATGTAAAGCGAGGATTCCTATCAGAGATGATCTAAACCGGTACCCCGTGCAGTCTCACTATCTCAAAAATATAGAGTTTCGCCAGCTTCTGCAGAGAATAATCTATCTACTACAACTTCAATCTTTCGAGGATCGACTCGAATCCCCTCAATAGACACCACATGACCCAAAAATGTTACTTCACGTAACCAGAACTCGCACTTGCTAAACTTATCATAGAGCTGCTTTTCCCTCAAAGTCTGAAGAAAAATCCTAAGGTGCTCGTTATGCTCATCCTCAGTCCTCAAATAAACCAATATGTTGACGATGAACACAACCACAAACTGATCCAGATAGGGCCAAAATACTCGGTTCATCAGATCCATGAAAGTTGTCGGTGTATTAGTCAGTCCAAATGGCATCACTAGAAACTCGTAGTGACCATAACGAGTCCTAGATGTCGTCTTATGCACATCAGTCTCCTTAACTCTCAACTGATGGTACCCAGACCAGAGATCAATCTTAGAGAATATTGAAGCTCCTCGAAACTGGGCAAACAGGTCATCGATCCTCGGTAACGGATACTTGTTCTTGACGGTTAGCTTATTCAGTTGCCGGTAGTCAATACACATCCTCATGGATCCATCCTTTTTCTTAACAAACAGTACTAGTGCTTCCCACGGAGACACACTAGGGCAGATGAACCCACGATCCAACAACTTCTGAATCTGAGCCTTAAGCTTCGTAAGCTCTTTTAGTGCCATTCAATAGGGAGCAATAGACACCGGAGCTGTACCAGGGAAAAGCTCAATCCCAAACTCCACTTCCCGATTAGGAGGTAAACCCAGCAGCTCCTCAAGAAAGACATCTGGAAAATCCCTTAGAGTGTAGATATCCTTTATAGTAGAGTCCTCAGAAACAGAAACACTTACGTAGGCCAAATATGCGTCACATCCCTTGCGAACCAGTTTCTCAGCCATCAGTGTAGAAATCACATTAGATAAGTAATTCCGACGCTCTCCAATCAGGACTACCTCATTACCTTTCTCAGTTCTCAATACAACCCTCTTAGTCGTACAGTCCAAGCTGACATGATGCTTGACCAACCAGTCCATTCCCAATATTAGGTCGAACTCCCCAAACGGAAGCTCCATTAAGTCAGCCAAGAAGATCGCCCCTTGAACCTCTAATGGTACATCTCTGAATAACTTATTAACCCTTATAGACTGTCCCAACGGACTCAGTACAGTAACCTCACTCGTAGTGCTCTAAACCGACATCCTCAAGTTTTCAGATATGTTGCTAGCTATGTATGAGTGAGTAGACCCTATGTCTATCAATGCAAGATATGCTAAATCATAAACAAGAAAGTACCCATGATGACATTTGGAGCGTCTCTGTCCTCTCGGTGACGTGCAGCATAAATGAGAGCAGGCTGTCTCGCCTCAGTCTGTCCAGCACCTCTGCTCGGTGCCCTCTGTCCACGATCCATGCCATTACCACCACTAGCCTAACCACGGCCTCTCAGTGACTGCTGAACTACCCTTTGTGGCTATGCAGTACTAGTACCCAGAGCTTGCATCTGATCGGCCCTTAGTGAACACTCCCTAATGCGGTGCTCCAATGACCCACGCCTCAAGCAAGCCTCAGTCCTCTTCCATCATTCGTCCTGATGGCATCTACCACAATCAACACATGGCTGCAGTCTAGTAGCAATAACAGGGGGTCCAACTCTAACTGCCCAACAGGTCTGGCCTTTTTCTTAGGCCTCTGACTAGAACTCGAGGGCTCTGAATCCCTCTTGTTCCTACCTCTCTCTCTGTCACGGTTTTGGCGCTCAGCACACTTAACCTTCTCGGTGATATTCACATTCTCAACCGGTAAAGAAAAATTATGCTCCCTCTACGGAGCTATCAAGACTTTCAAATTAACCCTGAGGCCATCTACAAAGCAGACACATCGCTCATACTCAGTTGCCACCATACCTTGCGCATAGCGGCTCAGTCGTAGGAATTCGGCCTCATACTCGGCCACTGATCAATCTCCCTGAATAAGGTTCAGGAACTCCCTCCTACAGGCATCCATGTAGCTCGCCTCCACATATTTCCCTTGGAAGGCAGTCTTAAAGAAATCCCAGGTCAAACGTTTGGGCTAAGTGCCTTCCTTAACAGTTAGCCACCACTGGTAAGCCTCATCTCGCAACAGTGAGATTGCACCCTTTAATTTCTGCTCGGGGGTGCAATCTAGATCATTCATGATCCTCTCCATGGCCTCAATCTAGTATTCGGCCGCATTAGAGGAAACCCTAGTGACACCCCTAAAGAGCTTAGCTCCATTGGACCGAAGTCGTTCCTTAACCAACCTTCAGCCTCTAGATCCAGTATTGGGTCCAACGACCCTCTCTAATATTTTTAGCATAGCCTGTGATAATGCATCATCCCCCGCCATGCGATCTTGAGACCCAATATCAGTAGCAGGCGACATTGGCGTCTCACTCGTGTCCAGATTTGGCATACTGCCCAGTGAAGAGGACTCAACTTAAGGCCCTCTACGACCTCTACCCCGGTCTCTAGTACCTCGTCCGTAGATACCTCGTGCACTCATGTCTGATCGTATTTATCTGTATTACAAATTTTATAAATTAATTACAGTTTCAGTATTTATTAGCAGATGTTTTATGTAAATAGTTCAGTAATTCAGAGTGCTTTTCGTAAATTGCAATCTCTATCAGTTTTGCTGCACTCTCAATGTACACTATCTAGAGTGTTTTCACAGTATACTACCTACAGCAGTTTCAGAATATTCTATCTACAGTATTTTTAGTTTAAACTTATCACAATTTTAGAAAACTTATAGGATCGGTGCCGGAGACTCGGTGTACCACATACTAAGTGAAATCATTTTCAAAACCTAAATTATAACCAATATTTAAAGCCCAAAAATCCACAGTCGAGTTTTGCAACTCGACTCTCATACCACTAAATGTAACACCCCAAACCCAGTCTAGACATTATGGCCGAATCTGGTGATGTCACATGATAGGGTGTTTGAAAACTAAGTTTCTACGATAAATCCATTTCTGTTCCTTATCTCTTATTAATTCCAAAATCCTTACTCATTAAATCGATTGTTTTAAACACAATTTGTTGCGGAAGCTTTTAAATCCGTTTTGAGTAAATCATGTGTTTAGAGAAAACTTTGCCCTTTTCGAAAATTGAGTTTTCCTAAGTCTAGTAGTTATAAATCCATAAAAATAAATAAAACCAAATTTAAGAAAAAGTCCCCAAAAGTCCCCAAATTACATCCAAATAAACCATGGTAAATAAAACCATAAATCATAAATTATAAATCGTAAAAGTCCATAAACTGTGGTCACCATCGAGTCCTCTGCCACCCAATCAGTCTAGGTCTCGGGATTACCTGTGCGCATTAAACAAAGAGGAGTGAGATTACGTAAACTCAGTGTATAATACCACAAAAAAAACAACAGTAAACACAGTACACAGTCAAAAACAGTCTTGGGCCTAAGCCTCTTTCAGTCTCAGTATCAGTATGCACAAGGCCCTTAGCCCATCATAGTATCAGTAATAGATATACTGTATTCAGTAACCAAGTCCTACCCAACCAGCCTCTACACACCATCTGCGTCCAACCCTACACTCCATGTGGAGATTAAATCAACCCACCCATCCCTACACTCTAGGTAGTACCGAATGCGGCACAAAACAGTAGCTTGCAACTGAGCTGCCAGTATATAGTCTTAGGAGCCTTTCAGTACACTTACTCCAAATAAAATCAACCCAACCCCATGCAATGCAACATACAATATATGACATGCTATCTCATGATATCAATACATATAATTAGTAAATGTATACATGCATACTATCATCATACTCAATATATATCCATTAATTAGTCAGTTCACATAATTAGGGGTCTAAGTAATGCTTATCGACCCTATAGTAGGTTCACAGTTGACTTGAGTGACCCGTGCAATCGTAGCAATCAATTTAGTGAAAATGGGCTCAACGCCCATGTGGCCTGCTTGTGTGGGCCCACACGGCCCAAATTTGCCTTGACTGTATGGATCACATGGCCTGGCCGAAAATCCTGCACGCACATGTGGCCCACACGGCCCTAATCGGTCTAGCCCGTATGTCGCACATGGCCTACCTGGCCATTACACGGCCATGTCATGCGCCACGGCCTGGCTTCATCGAACACACGCCCGTGTTAGGGCACACAGCCTACCGCACGGGCAACCACACGCCCGTGTGGCGTCGACAGTGGGGTTTTCGACTTTCGTAAAAACCCCGTTTCTTACGTAATCGAGTACACACCTGGTTTCAATTGAAGCGAAAATGATCCTCGAGCATTCCATAACCTATTTTTGACCATCCAAAAACCAATTCAGCCACTTAAACCGATACCAAACCGAATTATTAAGAACAGACAATCCTAAATATTTTCGACAAGTCATACCTTGAACGCACAATAACGAAATCGCACTTCCTCGGCACCGATTGGAACCCATAGTCTCTTAAGGGTCTCTTAAACACGAAATAATTCCATTAATTACCAATTCAAGAATACCGAAACTAAAACACGCTTGCCCAACTTACCGAAATAGATGAAATCGATGGTTGGACCTAAAGAGACGACTTGCAAAAAAAATAAAGAAAAAAAAAAGAGTGGGGGAGAGAAGAAAAATTCGGCTATAGGGAAGAAAAGATGGAGGAAAAGAAAAGCAAAGAAAAGAAAAACTGGCAGAAGAGGAAGTTAGACGTCGGTTACAAAGAAGACTTTGGGGAAACTGATTCACTCAATCCCACTACCCATATTATCTCAACCACTCACTAATTAGTTATCAATTACAACTCAAACTCTCAGTCACCAAACAGAGCAAAAATAACTCTCCTTTGCCCACGTAGAGATTTGAACCCACGACCTCCAGCATATTAACACTCCTCTTAACCACCAGACCAGGCCCATTCTGTTGTATACTTACAAACATTTAAATAAAAGCCTATTGGACAAAGTTAAAGCTTTACTTAGAAAAATCCAAAATTTTTCCAAAGGCATGGCTTGAACTTGGGACCTCTCACACACACTCAGAACACTTAACCACTAAATCAAATACACAGTTGTGTCAAAAATTTACAAAAGCCGAAAAATAAATTTTTGAGGCGTTACACTTCTCTTGAACTTCTAATTGGGGCAAGCGAACGCTTAAGGTTTGTACATGATAAAAATAAACTTCAAATAGAAAATGATCAGGAAAGACATTAACTTCTCAAATAGAGAAGTTGTAAGAGTGTGGCTAGTCAAAAGAAGTCAATGAACAAAATTGTTTTTCTTTGTTCTCAATATACTATTTTAAATGTGATGGGTGTATTGTGTGCTTTGCAAGATGAAATTTTCAAAAAGCATGCTTTGTACTATCTTTCCACCAAAATATTCCAAATCCTAATAAAATAAGAGATGTTTATGAATTTAGAATTAAATCTTTGGATTTGGTGGTTTCGATGTGAGTATGATGAACAAAATTCTAATGTAAGCTTTTCATCATTGCTAGCAATGTCTTGATATGGCTTTCAACGGGTCTGACAACCACCACCATTACAAGGTCTTTTGGATTATTAATGTGAAATGATTATGTTATCATTGTCTTTAAAAACTTTGTTATGGTATTTTGGAATGTATTTGTATACTTTCTAGAAACTTGATGTGTAAGACTAATGTATGATGCTTTTTATATATGGTATTTTAATGTTATGATTTTATTCAAATGTTTTTGTGTTGCATAAAATGTCAAAATGTGATATATTTTTTCCATTTGTTTAATTTTTTTAGCTTATGGATGGTTTTAATAATATTCATGATACCTTTTACATGAATTATGGTAATCTTTAATTAAATAAATAAGATTAACAAAAAAAAAAGAAGCCACAATTGTTACATAAATTGAGCAAAATAGTTACCATATGAGATTGAAGACAATGTAGTAGTGTACTCGTACATCATGGTACTTTTCTCTCAAAACAACCATATATGAAGTCATATTATTCAGGTAAAAAATGAGTAGATGAAGTATTAAATAAATGGGTATGATGATCGTTGTATGAATAGTTTTAGGATGTCAAAAATATATGTCACTGTTTGTTGCATGATTTACAAACCAAATATGGCTTAAATCATGGGAAAGTATCAACAAAGGAGAAGTTAGCAATAACATTGCACATTTTTTGAAATAAAGAGTCAAATTGGAACACAAGGGAGCAATTCCAATGATCTAGGGATATTGTTAGTCGATTTTTTACGGGTATGTTACCTATATTTGATCGAATGAGAATAGACACAATTAAACTTATTGAACGTCAATTTGAGAAGTGTCAAATCATGTTTAACATAATAAAGATATTGATTTCGTCAATTTGAGAAGTGTCAAATCATATTTAACATAATAAAGATATTGATTTCACTTTAAGGTAAAATTTACTTAATTTATATCTCTTTTTTTTGAATAAAACTTAATTTATCACACTACTTGTATTTATTTTAAAGGGTTGTATTGGAGTCATAGACGGAATGCATATAAATCATGCATCCCATTTTCTCGACAAATATCTTATGTTGGAAGGAAAGGTGAGCCGGCAATTTATAACTTTAAAATGTGCTTCATTTTTTCATTTCATGGTTGGGAAGGAAGTAAGCGTGATAGTAGATTTTTTTCCAAGCACTTTGAAGGGAAGAGTTAAACTTTCCACACCCGTTAAAGCTTATTTTTAGTTAATTGTTACATATGAATTTTTTAATTTATTTTTGAAATTTAATATACTTTTTTTACATTTTAATGAATAAATATTATCTTATGGAATCAGGATATCCACAAATGACAGGTTATTTAGGACAATATATATAAGGGAAAATAATATCATTTATTTAATTTTTCATAAAGGTTATCATCGACATCAAGAAAAAAAATGAAATCTTTAATCATGCACATTCTTTGTTATGCTCGGTAATTGCATAAACACTTGGAGTACGAAAGAAAAAATTATCAATATTAAAAGATATTCCAAATTAGTCGTTCAAGAAGTAAATTTTAATTTTTAATGCAACCATAGTTTCGCATAGTTACATTTGAAGATATGTTATATCGAATGATGAAGATTTTAGAGAATTTAAGAATATGTCAAACATGTCAACCTCTAAAAATTATTTTGATCGAAGTGAATTAAGTTCCTCTAATATTGAAAGTAACAATGAAAGCAAAATGTCAAGGGAAGCCACTCTGAGTAGTTTAATGAGCTTGTCTTCCCAAAGAAATGTTTTATCCTAATTTAACTTCAAGTGTTAATGGAGCATGTTACGTCTTAAGTTAAAAAATATTTCCCTCTATTAAAAAAAATTAACGTAGATACTTTAAAATTTATCCAGGTATAATGTTATTATTTTTGAAAATAATACTTCTCATTGTTTCTTAACTATAAAAAACAATTAAAAATATCATTTAAAATAATAAATAATTTAAAATGGTTATGTAATTAATTAAAATATTTATAAAAATATTATGATACATATTAATATCTTATTAAATAAAATTTCAAATTAATATATTTTTAGTAATTACACAGTTACAATAATTAATTTTAGAGTTATGACTATTATAAACACCATGCATTCAAAAGAATGCTTACTCTATGTAGTCTAGTGCTAATGCGTTAAGGAGCGTGCATAAGCGCGCACCTTAAAACAAGGTTTGGCAAATACTTTCTGTAACGGCTCATTTTTTTAAAATGATTTCGACACTTCCTATTTTCCTTTAATTGCTTGCTTGTATGGAAATATAAGCTAAAGACTTTTTCCATCACATTGTAGCTTTGGGAACGTTTATAACGTCTTTTGATACTCAATTTTGTGAAACACACTATCCTTGATGCTTGTTGGAACTGTTTTTAAATTTATATACCTATATATTAAAAAATATATATCCAAAGTACCTTCCTCAAGACACGTGGCACACACTCACAGCTTTTTTTATTTTTCTTTTTTTTTTATGAAAAATAGTTAATTTTTTAATTTTGGTCTAACTAATGTGTTTAAATTTAAGATTTAATCCCTATACTTTAATTTTTAATATAATTTAGTTTTTATATTTTTATAATTTTATTAATTAGTTCAAATAATTAATATCATTAGCTTTCAATTAAAATATTATATATATTTGAAAGTGGAAGTTAAATGCATAAAGTTAAGAGATTAAATTCTTGAAAATAAAAATTGGAAGACTAAATTCTAAATGTACAAAGTATATAGGTTTAGACTCACAGTTGTTTGAACTGATTGAACCGGTCGAAGTACCAATCCGAAAAAAGACATCAGACTGATTGATATGTGAACTGATACGAGCTAATAGAATTAGGCTAACAAATTGATTCAATCAATTTTTTATTTTTAGAACATTTTTATTTTTTATGTTTTTAATCATTCATTTGACGAGCCACTACTTGTTGAGTTGGTTTTGTGGACCGACTCAGGATCTCCATTTGTTTGATGTTTTTGGATCATAATAACAACCACCTTATCTCACATCTTTGTTATTTGTTCAAAAACTCTCGTGTCTCTTGCTTCGTCTATTGGGGTTATTGCTTCTTCTTTTTCTTTTTTTTCTTTTTTTTTTTGTCAATGGGGTTACTGTCTTTGAAGACTCAAAGTTCTTTTTATTAAAGAAAAAGAAGACGTAAAGGGTTTTTTTTTATATATATATTTAACAAATAGCTAGATGTTTTTAATTAAAATTTAATATGACTTGATTTAGTCTTGACTTGTATGAAGTAATAATTAAGAATTTAAAATTCTTATTAGACACTCATTTAGTTGATGTTAATGGTTTTTGGGACTGGTCTCCATTAAGTGGTTTAATTCCTAATCATATTGTTGTGCATATAGCAATTGTACTGCCACCCTCCTTTGCTACAAGGATGGATCGATTAGCATGGAAATGGATGACAAAAGATGTTTTCTCCACTGTTGAAACTTATAGAAATCTCCACCCCATTGATATTGGCGAAGCCTCTAATGTTTGAAAGTTGATATGGAAGGCTAAGGCACCTCAAAGGATTTGGGTATTTATATGATTCCTATGATAGAATAGGTTATTGACGAATGTGGAATGAGTGAGAAGACATATCACCAATGAAAGTCATTGTCCTAGATGAGGTAATGCCTTTGAGTCTAGGCTCCATGCAATTCAGGACTGCCATTTCTCAAAATCGGTTTAGCTTTCTGTGGTGCAGAGACATGTTCATATAATCTTCTTTTCAATGCCTATGGAATATACAGATTATATGGAACTATGGTAGTGATGATATTGAATGGCAGACGCTCTTCCCCACTTTATGCTGGTTGCTATGGAAAAATCAAAATTATTTTTTTTTTCTAATAGCCATAATTATGTACAAGATCTTGTGGATGTAGGTTTTACTAGGGTGAAGAGTTATACAATGTCGGTTTCCAATTTGCTTCAACCTAATCCTATAGTCACTGCTATGCATTGGTTGTCATCGGAGAGAGGATGGATTAAACTCAACACAGATGGGGCAACATCATCAAATAGTTCCAACACTTCTATTGGAGGAGTATTTAGAGATTCAGATGCAAAATTGGTTGTGTGGCTACTCAATGATGATCGGTAAGGACACAATATTTAGGATTGAAGCAAGATCTATTTTAGAAGGTCTACACATAGCATGGGAGAAAGGATTTAGACAGTTAGATCTAGAGTGTGATAATGCACTTCTAGTAGAATCCCTCTTAGATGGTGGCGCTGCCAATAGTAGGACGGTGGAGTTACACTTAATCCATCAACTTCTATGTCGTAGCTGGAAAGTATGAGTCTGCCATATTCCAAGATCTCATAATGAAGTTGTTGATTGCATGGTTAAAACTGCTACTGTTGGATTCACAAGTTTACAGTTGCTTGAACAACCTCCAATATCAGTACAGGGTTTATTGCTGGTAGATTGCGATCATGCTTTTACGCTGTTTCAGTTTTATGTTTAATTTTGTAATCACTTAACACTGTTTTTTGTACCGAAAAAAGAATTAAATGATCTAATTAAATAGAATAAAAATATGATGATTGAGTTGTTAAAATATAAATTGATTTATACTAATATAAATAAACCTTTCCTATACAATAACATAAAAAAATTATTTCAGTCACATTAGATTAAGGATAATATAAGTAATTTGTATGACATTGACCCACTGAAGTTGGAAATTCCTAACCATGATGGTTAAGGATAAATAATGTAAAATTGGTGTTAAAGCAAAGTTGCTCCACTAATTAGTGGAGCACTCAGTGACTCTCTAATCTCATAAAAACACAAAAAAACATAGCTTAAATTAATCCAAATTCCAGATAGACACTGCACGCTTTGATCTAAAACTAATATCAAATCTTTACTAGCAATCCAAGTTTGTATGGATGCATAAATTTCATTCACTTTTGCGTCCATCTTGGTATTTGCATAACGGATAAAACAAACTTATTTTTGAGATTTAAAAATAATTACATTAACATTTTGAGATTTATTTGCTTAGTGTTTGAAAACTATTGAATATTTTAAATGTTTATTATAATCATATTAATTTGTTATTTAATATAAAACTTTCAAGAAGAAAATATTGAATGAGATAAATAACTAGATAGTTATGTTTCACTTAATGTTGAAATTGCTAATTAAGTTGATTTTATTTAAAAATATATGCTTGAAATAAATTATCTTCTTTTTTAAATAAATATTCAAATTACCATATTTAACTTTTCTCTGAAATAATAAACATAATATTATTAAGATTATAATTAAATAAATAGTTTTCAAAAATCAAAATATCTTTTATCAAACGGCATAAATACATTTGGTACTTAAATTTTTATAATTTTTATTAATTTACCAAACAATTTTCTAATATAAATACAATTCTTATAAAATTCAATAGTAAAAATACAACCCTTCAATTTTCAGTTTACCAAACAACACCTAAATAAATTTAAATAAAGAAAAATTACACCCTTTTTATTAATTATTTTAAATTATATTTAAATACTATAAAATTAAATTTTCCTCCTTTTTTTGAATTAAAAATTTATTATTTAAAATTATATTTAAATACTATAAATTAAATTATATTTATAATATAACTTCTGAGTAAAATTAAATATTTTAAACTTATATTTAATTCAATTATATATTTGTCTTTAAATGATTTTTTTCAATTATTTTTATTTGAAATCAATTACCATTCTTTAGAATGTTTTAAGGAAAGCGAAATTGATTAAAATATAAAAGTAAAGAAATAATGGAAAAAATTGAATTAATCTAAAAGTAATAATATATTTAATTTAACTAATTTTAATTTTAATTTTAAAATAATTAAAATTTATTTGCATAAAAATACTTAAAAGATAAAAAGAAAAAGAGAGGACAAAAAAAAATGGTAAAAGACTCTTGCCCTCAACTTTTGGTGTGAAATAAACTTACTCATAGCTTGAAAAATATACACTTATCTCTCTTAAAGTTGAAGAAATTATACAAACCCTTATGATGTATTTACTAAGTAAATTTTAAATAAAAAACAACTATACCTTACTATTTATCTATTTATTTTTATTAATATTTCTCTATTTTAAATTAAAAATAAATACAATTTTATTACTTTAAAATTATATTGAAGTAGTATAATAAATTTTAGTTAAATTATATTTTACTTCAAGTAAAATAATATTTTAAACTTGTATTTAATTTAATTTAATTATATATTAAATTTTGAAGAATTCATTAAATTAGTTTTATTTAAAATTAATTAATTGTCATTAGTTAGAAGGTTTTAGTGAAAAACAGATTGTTAAAAATATAAATGTAAAGAAATGAAGGGAAAAAAGTTATGTCAAAGTTAATATATATATTTGAATTAAAACTAAGCTTAAAATATTTAACATGTATTTGCACAAAATTATTAAAAAAATAAAAAAAAAATACCATTGTAGTTTTTTTAAAAAATAAACTTACATATATTAAGTGAAAATACATTATGCTTAATACATGTTTATATTAGAATATAATGCAACTTATAATTTAATTTAATAACAATTAAAATGATTTTATAAATGATTATATTTTATTATTTTTAAAGGAGCATAAAATCAAATTTATTTGTGATAATTTTTTCTTTGAATTGTGTTATTTAAGTCCTTAATTATTTTATTTTGTTTCATATTTTATTTTTCATGGATTAAGTGAAATAATTGGAAAAAAGTGAGCTTAAAAATTAATTTTGACAAGTTTTTGTGAATCAAATATTTCAATATTTTGGTAATATCTTGAGGTATAGATTTTTTATTTGAGTTCATAATATATCGTTACAAAGGGAATCAAAATATCCAATCGGACTTATTTCATGACTTAGACCCAAAAATATCAGAAATGTGCACAAAAGCGACCTAAAAGTTCACAACACAAACATGCCAAAAACCTAGAAAATATTTTTCAATTCATTAATGGCTCTTTTTTCCTTTGTCTTTTCTCTTTTACACTAATTTTTCCCTATAAATACATAGTTTTAAGTTTATACCACACATAGTCACCTTAATATTATTTTACTTTTGTGGGGTGCCTCACATTTTCAAGCAAACCAAAGACGAAATAGAATCGACGTCACGACAAGGAGAAGCACAACGTCGCGACGAACGACGTCCCAACAAGGCGATATACCACGTCACGACGTGGCGACGTGTATTCAACTTAAATCGAGTTTCTTCTCTTAATTAAACTCTAATATCTTTTCCCAATTGAACTCTGATTATTCTACGGATATTTTAGTCATATATTCACACGAATTTCAACCTATAAAAGGGACTTAGTAACCTTAGAATTTACATCTTCATCACATTAAGATTAAGAGAGTTTACAAGACCTTCGTGTTTTAGCTAGAGAGCTTTATTTCTTCGAGATTTAGGTTTTTTCTATTTTGGTTATCTCCATCTTGTACTCATTCAGATTATTTTCTCGTTTAATGAAGCTTATTTTGCACGTAGTTTTTATCCTCTTCGGAGGAGTTTTTCGCGTAAAATTTTTGTTCGATCTTCTCTACCTTTTCTATTTCATTATTTATACGGATCAATCCCCAACAAAATGATATTGGAGCATGGTTTGATTTTTGCAGATAACCCGTTCAAAGATTGCAATGAGGTACAATATTGAGAAGTTCAATGGGATTACAAATTTTAGCTTGTGGCAAGTTCAAATGATGAAAATTCTAGCTCAGAACGGTCTGAAAAAGGTCGTTACAGGGCAAAGTCACCCAGATGTGAATCAGATAGAGTGGGAGGAACTTGTTGAGAAGGGACTGTCAACAATTTAGTTGTGTCTCACTAACAATGTTTTGCAGGAGGTACTTATGGAGGAAACGAAAACAACCTTATGGAGGAAATTGAAAGCCTTGTATATGAAAAAGTCCCTCGCAAATCGCTTGCTAATGAAACAATGCTTATATGCATTCTGTATGACAGAAGGTGAGTCGATTAGGGCTCACATCAATGATTTTGTAACTCTCCTAAATGACTTGAAGAATGTCGAGGCTAACATAGACAACGAAGATCAAGCTATGTTATTAATTTGTCATTTTCCCCATTCATACAAAACTTTCAAGGAAACTCTGATTTAAGGTAGAGATGAACTCTCATTTGAAGATGTAAAGGGTAACTTGTTGAGCAAAGACAAACTCGATAATGAGTTAGGTTCGAGTAGCAAGTCTGGTACTCAAGCTTCACTTTTGGTTGCTAGGGGTAGGCAAAAATCTAAGAATTCAGGTCAGAACAAATCTAAGTCAAGATCGAAGTCGAGGAACCGTGACAAGACATGTAACTACTGCAAGAAGTTGGGTCACATAAAGGCAGAATGTTATAAGTTGAAAATAAAAATAGGAGGGCTGTTGAGAGTGACAAGGAACAGAAGGCTGAGGTAGTCGATGCTAGTACAGCCGAGGATAATGCTGATGTAACACCCTATACCTGATCCGATTTATTGGACCCGGATATAGGATGCTACAATACTTAACAAAAATTTTACAACTAGAAAAATTACTACTAAACATATTTCTTATTTATTTATTTTCTAAGTTAAAAGGTTTTGAAGGAAACATTATTAAATACAATAGGTTCTCAAAAGAAGTATAAGACATTACAACCTAAATATTTGTTAAAATAGACTTAATCATGGCGTAGAGTACTATTCGCCATATATCCAAAAATGCCCCTCTGTATGTATAATATCACTTTTCGAACTACCACCCTGGCGCATTCCTGGCTTAGTCCCTTCTGGTGTACTAGTTCAATTTCAAGAACCTGCAATACAAATAGTCTCCTATAAGTTCAACAGAACGTAGTGAATCTCAACCAATATGACCTTTAAGCATTATTGTTTGATTCCTTAACTTGAAAATTTTGGACTTCCTTTCAAACTTTGGTGGATACTTTTCTAATTCCTGTCGGATAACTATACGCCAGTCTCTACACTTGACCCCCTTATGCACATTTTGTTGCGTTGGTAGATCCCAAACTTCAGACCTTATTATGGATCCTAATTCACAATCTCTTTGAAGATAGAAGTTGGATACATTCCTTAGAATGATATACATACAATTATTACTATTGGCGGATTCTTATACTGGCTCTGGCAGGCTGCCAGTACTCTAGTCACACCGCATCTTCAAATTGATCCATACAACGAACTTGGTTTTGATGAATGCAATATTTTAGATCATCTAACAAAAACTTGGATGACTTCAATACATAATGTATAAATTTCCAGGTTTGGCAAACATTTACACTACCCATAATTACAGATACGCCAACTCTCTGTCCTAACGAGTTTCTAAGGTGGATTCATCAGTCAGGTACCCTATCGAGAACTCTTTCAAAAAAGGCCTCAAAAGCATACACAGAACTCACAACAAAGGCAGACTATCAACTCGTCACTTAGGCATTATAGAATTTTCCATACAAGCTTTCCATATGACTTGTCGTAAAGGCTTTCCAGATAACTTCGCCACTAAGGCTTCCTAAATAATGTCACATAGGCTTTTCAGGTAACTCGTCACAATTTTTTTTCCAAATAATATGCCAGGTAGGCCTTTCAGATAACCTGCCACAAAGGCTTTGTAGATAATATGTCACATAGGCTTTGTTTGGTTTACCACCAAGGCACCACATAAACTGTCATGTTTGACGATATGGATTTTCCTAAACTTAGTACTGTCTGAAATTTACCTATCATCGTCCCACACTGGCCATGGTCATGTTCTTTCCATAAATCTGCCACACTGGCCTTTTTCATGTTTATAGTACCGTTCGATGTCATCAAAGCACCACTATGGGGTCCATTATCATATCACATATTTTTCCAATTCTCCACTTAAACCCCCATTTCTCTAACCATACTTTTTCACGCATCATTCATTTAACATAATGGGCACATTTACAAAGATTTCACTCATATCCATAATAGAGTGATACTTACCAACACACAATTTCTTATGCATGCTTACCACACATCGTCATATTCATGCAACACATTATACACTTCATTTACATATTTGCAGATACTTCACAAAATACACACACACACACACACACACACACACACACACACACACACACACACACACACACACACACACACACACACACACACACACACACACACAATAACTCCTCAAGGACAACCACAGGAACATCAACCATACAAGAATCATATTAAAATAACACATAAGAGTCGGGCCTAGAGACTCACTAAAGACCCATCTTTACCCCAGCCTGCAGCTTCTATTTTGATCGTCCCTCCCAATTCAACAATAAAAATAGAAGGTTGAATCATCCACTAATTAAATGAAATCTAAGCTTTAGCTTAACGAAGAAGAAGAGAACATTTAAATTAGAGAGAACTAGAACGTCAAGTAAAAAGAAAAACCATCTCCAAAGCCCCCTCTCAATCTGTCTAATTTTCCTACCAAATCTGATGGTAGGTAAAAGAAAATACAATGAAAATCTATGTTACTGTTTGACCAATCATGGGGAGGGTCAAATCAATCAAATTAACTCCCAACTAATCTTATCATAAGAACCAACTTGAATAGTGTTCATGCAAACCGAGCGTGCTATTCCTTGGCGATGACGTACGTACGACATAGTCTTAAAGACAGTTAAGTCTCCTATGGCTTTCTCATACACTTGGTAGGCTCTTCGTGCTCAGCCAAAACTCTGATGCGTACTCTTCTTTAGGCGAACTATTTCTTGAGCGTATTCTTTCTTCACTTGAAGATACCCTGTAATTAAATCCTTAGATACTGCCAACGGGTGAATACTTTATAATAGTATGTGCCAATACTCTAATTTTCCAGCAAGGTGGTGGATTATGCTACCATAGTGTGCCAAAATAGTTACCATGTATGCCACACTAGTCTTTTTGAACCTGCCATTTTTGGGGTGTGTCATGTGATGATTGGTTGTCAGTGTCTGCGACTGAAAGGTCTAAACTTACGTTTGAGTGGATTCTTGATTCGGGGTGCTATTTCTATATGCTCCTGAAAAAGGACTTGTTCTCCACATATAGTCCAGTTGAAGGTGGAGTTGTGCTTTTGGGGAATAATTCACTTTGTAAGGTAACCAATGTTGGTACCATTCAGATCTGGATGCACAATAGAATCATTAAAACACTGTCAGATGTCAAGCATGTGTCTGATTTAAAAAAGAATCTCATGTCCTTCGGAAGTTTAGACTCGAAGGGTTGTAGGATCGTCATCAAGTCAAATGACATTAAGGTATCTTGTAGAGCTCTCTTCTGATGAGAGGTCAAAAAGCTGATAGTCTCTATGTTCTACAAGGTTCAGTGGTGACCGGTAAAGCAACAATTACCTCATCTATTAAGGAGTCAGAGTCGACTCATTTGAAACATAAACGACTTGGTCATACTGATCGTGTGTTAGAGTCTTAAAAATTTATATAATGAATGATCGAGCCTAGAAACTAACTATGACAACGATTGAGGCAAGCGCACCTATCGAACAGTAGTAGAGTTTAGTGGCAAGCCCGGATTGTCGAACCCAAGGGAACCAAAAGTACTAATACTAACTTTCTTTTTATTATTTAGTATAAAAATTAAGGGAATTGTTGTTTATTCTAAAATTAACTAACTACTAAGCTAAAGATGCTAAGACGCAGAGAATGAATTTGGGAAAATACTTTTGGGAAAAACCAATTGATTAAGACAATACCCGAGTAAGAATCCATCTAGACTTCACTTGTTATTTAACTCTGAACCAGATGATTTATTCACTTGACTTGATCCGTATGATTCCCTAATTTATATTAATACCTTTTTCGAGGCTACTAACATCTAACCCTAGGTTGATTAATTGAAATTTCTTTCTAATTAAAAACCCTAGAATTGCATTAACTCGATCTATAGACTCCCATATTAGGTTTGACCCTAATCCGGTAGATTTTCGTCATCCTATTTATAGGGTTGCGATCAACTCCGCTTAACTATGCTAGATCTACTCTTAGATAGGGACTTTTGCTCCACTGCCTAAGCACATCAATACTTGAATCCATATCTTGAAATATCAAAGCAAGATTTAAGAACACATAATTAAAAACAAATCAAGTATTTATCATATAGTTCAGAAAACAAAAACAAGATCTGTCTTAGGTTTCATCCCCCTCAGGTATTTGAGGGGTTTAGTTCATAATCATAAAAGAATACATCTCAGAAGAAAATATAAAACAAAACATAAGAAAAACCCTAAAACCCCCTGAAGGAAATTGAAAGGAAGATCCTCCGTCTTGAGTATAATTTCGGTTTCTTGAGATGAATCAACTGGCTTTCTTCAAGTAAATTCTGCAATTCTAGCCTCTCTGGCTTGGCTCCTAAGCCTACCTGGATCGCCCCCTTGAAGGTTGGCCTCTAGGGTATTTATATAGGCTTTTGGAATATCTTTCTTTGCCTCTAAGTACCCTATTCCGAATAGAATTAAAACAAGTCATGTCAGGGACACGCCCGTGTGGCACGATCGTGTGAATCGTATCCAGGCAGTGGTTGGGTCTGTTAAGGAGGCACGGCCGTGTGGCTTAGGCCCAGGCCATGTGCATTTCGTACTTTGGCCCATTTTCTCCATTTTTGGCATGTTTCTCGTTCTTTCCATCCTTCCGTGCTCTCCTAAGTATAAAACATGAAATTAAAGAATTAAGAGCACCAAATTTCACAATTCGGGGGATAAATCATCCAAAAGTATGCTAAATGTGGGATTAAAATATGTATATATTATGGTTTATCAAATACCCCCACACTTAAGCAATTGCTTGTCCTCAAGCAAAATTCTTAACTCACAATTAAAATGAACTTCCTTAATTCATAATATTCATCAATAGTGTTTCATCATAATTCAAAGGTAATTCATACATTGATAATTTAAGTAGAAGGGTCCTAAAGATCCAAACAGTCAAAGTCGTAGTTTTTGTAGCATGAAAATATAGGTGTTTCCCCTTACCTAAATAATCAACTTTAATTCAAAATCAACAAGAGTTGACATCCTCACTAAAGATTCACTCAAATCACTCAAGGTGTTTAAGGTTCAAAATTAAGCACTCAAAAGTCAAACATGAAAAGTTAATCCCATAGGCTTGCATGAAAAATCTCCACCACTATAAAATGAGATGATACACAGATCAAAAGGTCTTTAAAAAGGATTGTAATGGGGCTCGGGTTAAAGGTGTGGATAAAGGCTGAATTAGAGGGTTAGAATCAAGATTGAATTGACAATTTACCTAACTAGAAAAATGAACTAATCTTGATTAATTGAAAACTTGAAATACTAATAATACGAGCTTCTTTTTCAAGATGTGGAATTTAAATGTATAAGCTCACTTAATTATAGAACTAATAATGAATATACTTTGATTTTTTTTAAGAATAGACATTACAATAATAAGAAAGAACTTTAACAACTGAAATATAGAACATTGTTAGGCAATTGCTCAAAATCAAATCTCGACAAAAAGGGAGTCAAGAAAAATGGTGATAACAAATACAAGATGGGTTTTGGGTTATTATTAGTGGGTGAGTCAATAAACGGTTTGTTAAGATCAAAAGGGGTCCACTAGGGGTTAATTGTGAGGGTAGGCTTTTTAGTAGAGTAAGTGGATTAAATCCTAAGTGCCTTTATCATCTCTGTATATCAAATCAATAATGTGGTCTTGACATGTATAATCGAAGCAAGTTCTAGAATAACAAATCAATGTTGACACACTCATAATCAAAAAGTGAGCACGAAAGAATGTATGCTTTAAAAGGCTCAAAATATCACAAAAATTATGGGGTTTTGATATCAACCTTGTCAATTTCAAACTTCAAGATAATAATTAGATTCAGGTAGACAACCTAATCAAAATTTTAATTTTTGAAAATAGACTCATCATGCTTGATTCTCTAGTCTCCTAAAGTTTAAATCATTATTGCACAATTATCAATGACTTAATCCAAAACATATCAATAAAAATCATGCATCAAAGGAAATTTCATTCTAATAGTAATATGAGAAAATTACTTAAAGACAATATATCATTCAGTGATTTGAGAATAATGCAGAAAGTTAGGAACTTTTCGAACTAAATTCACCCCCACACTTAAGATGTACATTGCCCTCAATGTACAAAGATATATATGAAATTATAAGAGATAGGGAGAGGTGAAACTTCCTGAATTTTGGGTGGCTTCCTTGAGTTGGGAATGGTCATGGTGTGGTGGCAGCCGACAATCTCTGCATTAGATGAAGAAATTGGGAAGCTCGTGAAGAATTAGCCAAGAAATAATAAGAATAATTCAAAATATACTAATTATATATTTAAAGAAAAGAAAGATAAAAAGAAAGAAAATAGAAAGTAAAATAAAATTAATAGAAAAGATTAATGGACTGAAAAGTCCTTATCGTTAGATGGTTCGCGAGGTAGGTGTGATTTCTAAGGCCGTGGTCGGTGATTCCCAAGCAGCCTTTAGAATCTAAATCAAAGAAAATGAAATAAAATAGATTAAACTAAGTATAAGAAAAATAAAGAAAAGGAAAATAAAGGATAAGGGGAAATAAAAAGAAAAGTAAAATGGACTCAAAGGTCCTTGTCCTGTCGAGTTAATGAAGCGGCAGGCATGAACTTATGTAGATCGATCTCACAGAGGGAGACTGTGCTGGGATCCTTCCGTTTCTTCGACATGGATATGGTTAGATCAAGAGTTAGGAGAATGAAGAAAGGTGAATGAAAATGGAAGGGGAGTGTAAAGGGTATGGAAGAAGGGGAATGGGGAGTAGGTGAGAAGGGGAGAGGGGTGTGTTAAATAGAGATTTCAAATCTGGTACATCCCCACACCCGTGTACTGTTGGCGTGTTAAGTCACACGGCCGTGTTGTGCTTCGTTCGTTTCTCCCATGCCTGTGTGCAGGTCGCCACACCCGTGTTTAATAAAACAGTGTCGGCCACGGCTGTGTCGCACGGCCGTGGTGTTTAGTCGGAGCCCATGGCTTGAAGATATTTTTCGGCCTGTTTCGTACTATCTCTGCCATGTCAGTACAGAAATCTGTAGTATCCACACGGCCACGGCCACGACCGTGTCATATGGAAATCTGTACTTTGATTAGTTTGTAATTAGGTGCTAAAAAGGAAAAATAAAAATGTAAAAATTAACGGGGTTAGAGCTCGAGTTGCCTTCCGAGAAGCTCTCATTTATAGTCTTAAGCTAGACTTACCTCTTATTTGCATAATCATGGTGGTTTGAGGAGTTGAAAATCCTTTCTCATGCTATCAGTTCTATTATTAATATATAATTTGAGTCGAGTAGCGTTTACTTTAAAAGTATCGAATATAGGATTACTTACCTCGACAGTTCCGTATGGGAGAACATGAGTACCCTAAAAGGGATTTCTTCGTTTGTATTAGCGTCTGGAGGAGGTATTCGAGGGTCTACCTTATCTAGCAATACCTAATCTCCGATCTTAAATTTGTTTGTCCGACGGAATGACGTTGGTTTTGCTTCGTGTGTTCTTGGTTTCTCCTTAATGCGTGGCTTCCACTCGTCTAATTCATCGATCTGAAGCCGTCGTTCCTCGTGAATTATTTCTTTGTTGTCATGAGGTGTAGGATCTGGCTTAGTTGTGTGGTTCCGTGGTGCTTCCTGAAAAGAAGGTTTAACCAAATGGTCATTAATAAAATTTATGTTCTCACCTTGATTACTCGATGTCCTAGCCGAGTCAAGAGCTTAAAGACTGATTGATTCGTCACCTACACGAAGTATGAGTTCTCCTGTACCAACATCAATTTTAGTCCTGGCAGTTGCTAAAAAGGGTCTTCCTAAAATTAAAGGAATATGATTGTCCTCATCCATGTCTAAAACGAAAAAGTCTACTGGGAATACGAATTTATCAATTTTCACGAGAACATCTTTGATTATACCCCTAGGAATTCTAATGGTTTTATCAGCTAATTGAATGCTCATCCTAGTTTGTTTAGGTTTCCCTAGACCTAGCTATTTAAACATTTTATAAGGCATAACATTAATGCTTGCCCCTAAATCAGCTAAAGCATTACCAACAGATAAACTACCAATTAAGCATGGAATTGTAAAGCTCCCTGGATCTTTTAATTTTCGTGGTAGTTTGTTTTGCAACATTGCTGAGCACACTACGTTTAGTTCCACATGCGATTCATTGTCTAATTTCCTCTTGTTTGTTAAAAGCTCTTTTAAAAATTTCCTTGAATCTGGCATCTGCGAAAGAGCTTCAAGAAACGGTAAGTTAATATGTAATTTCTTTAAAAGTTTAAGAAATTTATCGAATTGTTCATCTGTGTTGTCTTTCTTCATCGTATTGGGGTATGGTATACGAGGTTGGTACTCTTTAATTAACGGTTTTGGCTTGTCATGGTTTACCTCAACTTTACCTTCCTCTAACCCTTTCTCTTGCCTTAATTTGGACTTACCTAACCTTTCACTGTCATGAGCTGTTATGGCTTGAAGTTGCTCCTTTGGGTTAGTTTCAGTGTTGCTTGGCAAGCTACCTTGTGGTCGCTCGGATATGATCTTAGCAAGTTGACCTAACTGGTTCTCGATCCCTTGAATCGATGCTTGTTGATTTTTAAGTGTAGTTTCGGTGTTTTGAAAACGAGTTTCTGACACCGCTATGAATTTTGTCAACATCTCCTCAAGGTTCGGCTTCTTTTCCTATGGGTAGGGCTGTTGTTGGAAGTTTAGAGGGGGCTGTTGTCTCTGATTTCCTTGACCACCCCATGAAAAGTTGGGGTGGTTCCTCCAACCTAGATTATGTATTACTATAAGGGTTATTTTGAGGTCTAGAATTATTACCCATATAGTGGATTTGCTCATTTTCAACGCTTGGGTTGTAAGGTGGATATTCTATATTGCTCATCCCTCCTCCATTCATATCGCACTGCATCACTGGATGTACTTGCGAAGAACCACACAGACCATCAATCTTTTTAGTTAAAAGTTCTACCTGGTTTGATAGCATGGTCACTGCGTCGAGGTTGAAAACACTGGCTGCTTTTGTTGGCCTTGTCCTCATGACTTGCCACTGATAGTTATTCAGTGACATCTCTTCAATGAATTCATAGGCAGCCTCAGGTTTTTTGTTATTCAGGGTTCCACCGGCAGCTGAATCAATCAACTACCTGGTTGAAGGGTTCACACTGTTGTAAAAAGTTTGGACCTGTAGCCACAAGGGTAATCTATGGTGTGGACACCTTCTCAATAGATCTTTGTATCTCTCCCATGCAACATAAAGTGTTTCTAAATCCATCTACACAAAAGAAGAGATATCATTCCTTAACTTGTCCGTTTTAGCCGGCGGAAAATATTTTAATAAAAATTTTTCAGTCATTTATTCCCATGTAGTGATTGATCCTCGTGGAAGAGAATTCAACCATTGTTTAGCTTTATTCCTCAAAGAAAAGGGAAACAACTGAAGACGAATGGCATCACCAGAAACGCCATTTATTTTGAAAGTATCGCAAAATTCTAGGAAGTTCGCCAAGTGATTATTTGGATCTTCATCCTGCAAACCATCAAACTGAGCAAATTGCTGTATCATCTGAATTGTGTTAGGTTTCAGTTCAAAATTATTTGCAGCAATAGCAGGTCTAACAATACTTGACTCAGTTCCTGTTAAATTAGGTTTAACATAATCATACATAGTTCGAGGAGCATGATTTTCGGCCACCTCTAGAGGTAGCGGATTATTCTCAACCATCTCTTCGGTAGTATTAATTTCGTTTTCTTGCTCTTCTTGTATGTATTGTAGGCTTCGCCTTATCTCTCTTCGATTTCTATGAACTGTGTTTTCAATTTCACTATCGTAAAGTAGAGGTCCTGACAGGTTTCTTCTAGTCATAAACTAGAATACCTGCCAGAAGCAAAGAAGAAAATTTAGAAAAGTAAAAAATAAAATTTAATTGCGAAAATAAAATATGGCTAAAGTAATAAAAATTGAGTGTTCTTAATATTTCAATTCCTCGGCAACGGCGCCAAAAACTTGATCGCGTGTCAGAGTCTTAAAAATTTATATAATGAATGATCGAACCTAAAAACTAACTATGACAATGATTGAGGCAAGCGCACCTATCGAACAGTAGTATAGTTTAGTGGCAAGACCGGATTGTCGAACCTAAGGGAACCAAAAGTACTAATACTAACTTTCTTTTTATTATTTAGTCTAAAAATTAAGGGAATTGTTGTTTATTCTAAAATTAACTAACTACTAAGCTAAAGATGCTAAGGCATAGAGAATGAATTTGGGAAAATAATTTTGGGAAAAACCAATTAATTAAGACAATACCCGAGGAAGAATCTACCTAGACTACACTTGTTATTTAACTGTAAACCAGATGATTTATTCACTTGACTTGATCCGTAGGATTCCCTAATTTATATTAATACCTCTTTCGAGGCTACTAACGTCTAACCCTAGGTTGATTAATTGAAATTTCTTTCTAATTAAAACCCCTAGAATTGCATTAACTCGAACTATGGACTCCCATATTAGGTTTGACCCTAATCTAGCATATTTTCGTCATCCTATTTCTAGGGTTGCAATCAACTCCGCTTAACTATGCTAGATCTACTCTTAGATAGGGACTTTTGCTCCACTGCCTAAGCACATCAATAACTGAATCAATATCCTGAAATATCAAAGCAAGAATTAAGAACACATAATTAAGAACAAATCAAGCATTTATCATATAGTTTAGAAAACAAAAACAAGATCTGTCTTAGATTTCATCCCTCTTAGGTATTTGAGGGGTTTAGTTCATAATCATAAAAGAATACATCTCAGAAGAAAATATAAAACAAAACATAAGAAAAACCCTAAAACCCCCTGAAGGAAATTGAAGGGAAGATCCTCCGTCTTGAGTATAATTTCGGCTTCTCGGGATGAATCAACTGGCTTTCTTCGAGTAAATTCCACAATTTTGGCCTCTCTAGCTTGGCTCCTAAGCCTACCTGGACCGCCCCCTTGAAGGTTTGCCTCTAGGGTGTTTATATAGGCTTTTGAAATATCTTTCTTTGCCTCTAATTACCCTATTCCGAATAGAATTAAAATAGGTCACGTCAGGGACACGCCCGTGTGGCACGGCCGTGTGAATCGTATCCAGGCCGTGGTTGGGTCTGTTAAGGAGGCACGGCCGTGTGGCTTAGGCCCAGGCCGTGTGCATTTCGTACTTTGGCCCATTTTTTCTATTTTTGGCCCGTTTCTCATTCTTTTCATCCTCCGGTGCTCTCCTAAGTATAAAACACGAAATTAAAGGATTAAGAGCACCAAATGTAACACCCCAGACCCGGCCTAGAAATTAGGCCCGAATCCGGCGTGTCACATCGAAGGCATATTTCAAAATGATTTTGCTAGGTTAAATTTTAGGGCCCAAAAGCCCAAAACCCATGAGTCTTGTTAAGTAATGATAAAAGCCCATTTTATAGCTTTAAGTATTTCGGAAACCAAGTTTAAGCATAAGAAATTTACTTAAGTTTAATCATTAAGTAAACAGTTAAAACATCAAAACCCAAAATTTAAAATCAAATCAAAGTACAAGGCCTTATTACATCCAACGACAGTAAAGCAATTAAAACCATGTCCTTTGAAACAAACAAATAAAAATAAAAATTTGAACATCTTGTAGTGTGGCCATCTTCGAGTCCTCTCCCACGTCAAGCCGTTTATTGAGGATTACCTGAAACATTAAATAAAGGGTGTGAGTTTCGAAACTCAGTGTGTACGACCTTGGCAATCAAATCAACATACAAATATTCACATTGGGCCTAAGCCCTATTAAAAACGGTGGTCTTGGGCCTTAGCCCACAATGACCTCATATAATATCATATCATATCATATCATATCATATCATATCATATCATATCATATCGTATCATATCATATCATATCATACCATATCATATGCAAGACAAGGTAATGCAAAACCCTCCCAGAAATCCATCCGCTACACACACCATTTCCCTTCCAACCCTACACACCTGTGGGGATTTCTAAATCAACCCACCCATCCTCTACACACCAAAGGTAGCACTCACAGTGGTACTACCCAACGTTGCAGCAAAGCTGCTAATCATATAGTGGGCTTAAAGCCACCGGTAGATCCACGGTCGTCAAGCGACTATGTGATCCTCAAATCTTCCTCCGTACCATAATTCCCACCCATATGCATCCTAAGCAGAATATCATATGAATGCATCAAACACAAAAGTAACATCCATAAACTTATACTCATCACATAGGGGTATTTTCGTCATTTCACAACCCAAGGGTATTTCCATAAATCTACTCTACAGGGATATCTAGGTAATTTTTCAAACCAAAGGTACTTTGGGAATTTTGTAAATCAGGGATGTTTTGGTAATTCTGCAAATTAAGGGCATCCTGGTAATTTCACAATTCGGGGCTATCTTAGTGATTTTTCAAACCAAGGATATTTTGGTAATTTCAAATCAGGGGTATTTTAGTAATTTTACAAATCTAGGGTATTTGGTCCCTCTCGGGTTTTAGTTATGAACTTTGGCCCATTAACAAGTCCTTGCGGCTAAAGTGAACAGACACTATGCACCAGGTAGGATTCCAGAGAAGAGGAGGTGGGTCGCTAAGGCAATTTAAGTACCAAGCTCTCCCTAGATCCAATCCTAGACATGCATATGCCCGTTACCACACTCTAACCTAGTGACTTGTCCACGGACATGTTTAATTAAGTCTTATGCGGTTTAAGAGTTGCTCAGTACTAAGCCTAAAGTCCATAAAACCCTAGCATACTAGTCTACGTCCTCATAAAGCCCATCAAACCCATTTCACGTTCATATAGCCCATAATGGCCACGTCACATCTTTATGGCCCACTAGGCCCAAGTTTCAGTCATATGGCCCATTAGGTGCAAAACAATTTTAGATCATGTAACGTGCTTGCTTAACCCAATTCATATAATTAAATCAAACCATTTTATTAAAATTAGCCTCAGGGCCCATCAGGCCCATTTAGCCACTTTCGAATTTTCGGCTTTCCGGCATTGCCGAAATCATGTGTGTGTAGTGTTTGTACACACCTGGATACTGCGACGTGCTATTCTATCCTTAGCCTTGATCCTACAACCCACCAACCTTCAATCAACCACTCATACTTAATCAAAATATTTACTCAAAAGCCGAAACCTTACGGTAACCTTACCGTGTGCCACCGGGTTCTAATGACCCTTCCTTCGCTACTAATCACAAATGTTCCCTAGATCTGCACTCACACATACACCATCAAAATTCAGGTGACTCGTAATCCACACAAGTCATCCACACATTTGGCCATTCACTTCAACCATAATTGAGTTGAGTATCCTTACCCTTGCTAATGATCCTACCACACTTGCGATCTCCTATCCTTTCCCTTGTTAATACAAGATCACCGATAATGAAAAATTAGATCGCCCTTCAGCTTTTAACAAGACATACTAAGGGGAGTTAACAGAATACTTACCGAATCCAAACTTAGATCCTCGGCCTAGATAACTACCAAACGAGATTCAGCTTTTAACCTTGACTGAGAGTAGCTACCAACTGATTTGTGATAGAGAAAAAAAACAAAGATTCAGCATTAATGCGGATTCTAGCAAGGAAGGATGATGGTAATTCGGCAAAGAAGAGAATTTGACTATAAGGGAATTTGGCTTTCAGAGAAAGAAGAAGAACACAACTCTAATAGGAATTTCGGCAAAAAGAATGATGGGTTTTCTTTTCGGCAAATGAAAGAATTCGGCTGAGGGGGAGAAAGGGAAGAAATAACAGAACCCAAGGAACCCTTCAATGAATTCGGCACCCCTTTTTTATAGCCAAAGCCAAATCCTACCTTTCCCCTACAGTCCCATTCGGCACCAGCTCCTCCCTCTCCTCATCTCTTAACTTTTCTCCCTGATAACACCTTAATCTTATCCGAAATTTCCTCCACATCCAACACACCTGTTTACTTCAAACTCTCCAGGGCAAGAGTTCAAAACCAACACAACTCTGGCTGTCCATACAGTAAAATAAACACTCCACAAAAGAACACTCCTAAGCCTCGAACCTTGGATCTCTTCAGCTTACAACACGCCACCTTTTAGCTCCCAAATGACGCCAGTTACCACTAGACCACAAGCCCATTTGTGTCCTGTTTCTTTTTCATTTATTAAAAAGGCCTACTAACTGAAGTCACTATTCCCTAAGGCTAAAACCAAAATTTTTCCTTTACCCTTACTTGATCCTAGGACATCTCCAACACCCCTAGACACTCCAAATTCATTAATCCTCAAAGCCCACATGCCAATTGTCATTTTTCTCGCTCACTTAAAAAAAAATTTCTGAAATCCAAAGCCCAAAGCCCAATAGACCCAATTCTTCTAGGCCCAAATTCGAGGCGTTACAGCAAATTCCACAATTCGGGGGATAAATCATCCAAAACTATGCTAAATGTGGGATTAAAATATGTATATATTATGGTTTATCAAATACAAGCTAAAAAGATATGACTATTTTGAAAAAGAGAGGTTCTCTTCTGGGAGCAGGAGTTGGAAAGACAGAGCACTACATTTATAGGAGGCAGACACAAGTTAGCTTTGATTTCGTAGTTCATAAAACTAAAAGTCTTTCAATTTCAAAGTTCAAGCACTGCTTGGACTTGATTAATATATTGCAAAGATCAAATTAAGCCTGTGGCGGGCATTGGCAAAGAAGGCGTGCTAAATACGAGTCAAGATAGAGATTTTTGGGGTGTGCCTTGCATTTATTGGACTCTATGTATGCACTTATAATTATGATTGACAAAAAATCGAACAAGGCCCAAAATAGGCTTAAATTATGCAACAAAAATCGAGAAAATTGGACACAAATATTTACATAGAAAAACCCCCTTCGAAGAGGATAAAAAACCATAGACAAAGAAAACTTCACTAAAATGAAAAAAAAACTGAAAAAAAAAGAGAGTACCAAATGGAGAAACAAGTAAACCTTAAACCCAAAATACAAAGTTTTCTCAAAATTCCCACAAACTCTCTCTTTTGTCATTGTTATTCTAAACTATCTAGGGTTGCTAAGAGATCTATTTATAGATCGAATTTCGTGTACAAATATGACTAAAACATCCCTAGAATAATCAAAGTTAGATTTGAAAAATATAATAGAGTTTAGAAAGGAAAAGTAACTCGGTTAAGTAGGGAACACGTCGCCATGTCATGATGTCGCGTTTAGCTCATTGGTACGCCATGCATCACGTTATAGGGATGATAATTTCTTTTCTTCAAGATGTGGTGTGTCGTGTTGTCAAGATGTTGAGTATTCTTTATCATGACATCAGCTCCAGCGCACTCCATAAATCTTCACATTGACTTGTATTTCCAAAACTCCTTTTTCGAGCCCCGTTAAGGGCCTAATTCGATCTTTTTCAAATGCTTACCAAGTCTAAGTAATGTTTGAACTTGGAAATTAGAAGACTTTTTGTCATCATGTATGCTGGATTGTTCTTTGTGCCGACTTTGTGAATATGAACATCTCCTTGACCAAGTACCTCTCGAACAAAGTGGTACTGAATATCTATATTCTTTGTTATTTTGTGATACATTTGATATTTCATGAGATGTATGGCACTTTAGCTATCAAAATATATGTCATTTTTGTTGTTTTTACCAACAAGCTCCCCGAATAGACCACTCAACCAAATAGCTTCTTTCACAGCTTCTATGATTTCCATGTACTCTGCTTCGATAGTTCATAGAGCCACAGTGGCTTGAAGGGTGGCTTTCCAAATAATAGTGCAATTTCTGAATGTGAACAAATAACCTGTGAAAGATCTTCTCTACTTTTCTATTTCATTGTTTATATGGGTCGATCCCCAATAAAATTTGCTATCTTTTCCCCATTAAACTCTGATTAGTCTAGGATATTTTAGTCATATTAGGAGTTTAATATTAGTCTTTTCAAAGGGTCTTTCTAACCCTATTTAGAAAGTTAACAGAATATCTCTTACGTGAGATTTGATGAAGAGTTTTAGGGAGAGTTTTTTAGAGAGCTTTGTATTTGGGTTTTGGGTTTTGCTTTTTGGGATTATTTTCTCCATCTTGTATTCTTCGTTGGTTTACCGAATAAGTGAAGTTTTCTTTCCCCTTTATTAGCTCTATAAAGGATCGAAAACTCAATCGAAATATCCAAGAAGGGGTGAATTAGCCTTTTAAAATTTTGGAGGAACCAATGAAAGAATAAGAAACAATTGACACAGTGATTTAGAGTGATTCAAACCCAATTGTCTACTCCACTACCTTATCTTTCTACAACTAAGGATTTTCTCAAATTTACTAATTTGATAAACCTTTGAGGACAAACTTTAACCTTACAGCTCCCTTAATATTTCTACACAAATATTAAGACTCAAATCCTCTCAAAGAGAAATGAATAATAAAACAAAGAAATAACCCTTACAAGATCAAAATGTTTGCCAATTAAGCACAATTACAAAGAAAAACATTTAAGCTGATAGAAAACCAATGAAGCTCACAAGTGTATCTAAGAAAAGTATGGAAAAATTGTGCATAAAGGTTGTTTGTTGATCTTTAAGTTTGAATACTCTCACATGTTGTTGTAGGACCTTTATATGCTGGTATTTATACTCTCCAATTGACTTCCAACTATTATGGTTGTTGGGATATTGAATAGACCTGTTAGGGATTAAAATATCAATGCATTAATTTCACTTGCAAAATAGGTATCGATACTTTTTCTACGAGTATCGATATCAATAACATTTAATGCCTAATTTAGTAACCATTGGAACCAAAACTATCGATACCCTAGGAAATTAATCAATACCAAATAAAAGGTATCGATATTGTATCGATACTTAATGAATCCTTTGGAAGTTAGAATGCCAATTTAGTATTGTTATTAAAAAAATGTATCGATAAAAGTGTACTACTATATACTTAAAAGAAATTTATCGATACCCAACAAAAGGTATTGATACGGGATCGATACTTGGTAAACATTCTGGAAAACATAATGCCATTTTCGTATCGATATCGAAAAATGTATCGATAAATTTGTGAATCTATAAATACTCATTTAAATTTATCGATACTTGACAAAAAGTATCAATACTTTTTAGCATTGAGCAATTTTAACTTGTTTGAAAAATGTCTAAAACTTTGTTTTAACTAACTTGGCTTTGAAAAAATTTCTAAGTTCAATATTTTTTTCTTTTAAAATATCATTTGAGATTAAATTTTTGTCGATTATTTTTTTTTTAAAATGATTCTTATTCAAAACATAATATTTGTTATATCAAAATTATTTACCAAGTAAAGGTTAATTTAACAAGCTCCCATTTTTTTATATAACAAAACAATTTGGTAAGCTTGGTTTTGAATAAGTTTGCTCTCCTTTTCTAAATATTATTTTGAATTTAAGGCTTAGAAAAAAAAATTATTGTTCATTATCAAAATTTGGCCTTTGTTTATAAATTGGTCATTTAATTTTAGTTAAAGACATTTTGAAAATTTTGGTCACTAAATTTACAATTGGCATAAGCACAACATCAATTATTAACCAAAATTAAATTTACCATTATCTTCTCCCCAGTTTTTTTATATCAAAATAAATACAAGTAAAGCCTAAAAGAAAAATAGAAACAAGTAGTTCAATACGATGAAGCAAAAAAGAAATAGGAACTAACATAATATTAAACATCAAAGTATATCAATAAACCAAAATAGACATTTAGCTTAAACAGACAAAGTCATAGGAAACAAATTAAAATAACCTAATGATGCACATGAAAATGTATGAATATGCAACACCTATCCTAATCCTCTTAAGGAGGAGGCAGCTGTAACAGCCCGTTTTTAGTCAAATCAGAACAGTGATTTTGAGACCAAAAATTCGAGGTTGAAATAATTATTTTATTATTTTTTTAATGTCTGTGGCATGATAATATGCTTGTGTGAAAATTTCGTTAAGAAATTTTATTGTTTGATTAGACAATTTGATAAAAAGGACTAAATCGCGTGAAGTGTAAAAGTGGAGTTCCATTAGCTAAAGGTATCTAATAGCTATGGAATCTTAATGTAGAGGTCCTTATGTTGTAATTAGACCCTTTATATATTTAGTGGACAATGATGGACATAAAATGGATGATATTAAATGGTTTTATAATAAGGTTAATATAGTAATTGGTAAATATAAGTTAAATTAATAAAACAAAAACATAAAAATGTGTTTCATTCATCTTTCTTAATTGTACATAGCAAAAACAAAAACAAAAGACCATTTTTAGGGCTTTAAACATTCGGCCATTGCATTGCTCAATTGGTAAGTAATTTTGACTCTATTTTCAATGATTTCTATGTTTTTCTGATCGTTGCAACTAGGTCTAGCTAGCCTAGGGACTATTTTGCAAAAATTTTAAAGATTTTGAATGTTTCCATTGATGAATAAGCATGAGTTTTGAAGTTTCTTGATAGATTATGAATGCTTGTTGATATATATACAATTTTTGTTAAGTGATTTTTAGTGAAAATGCAAATTAGGGGCTAAACTATGAAATATGTGAATGTAGTGGTTAAAATGTGAAATAAATTAAAAATATGGGCTGCTAGGGACCTAATTGAAATTTGGCTAGCATGGATTACGATTTAATTGTGTGATTTTGTGATTTTATGAAATAAGGACTAAAGTGTAAATGTGCCTAAATGTGTATTTTGGACTTAATTGAATAAAGTAGTGATTGAATAAGCTGAATTTGATATTATATAGATCAAGAAAAGCGGAAGACTGACTTAGATCAAGGAAAGAACAAGATATCGGATTATTTGACCTGTGTCGTCATTTTTACATCCGAGGTAAGTTCGTATGTAATAAGCATTGTTATAATTATGCTTTAAATGCTTTAATATTACATAAATTGTGTACACAAGACTACAGTCATGTTTGACGATGATTCTGCTATGTATGGCACTTAGTGTGCGAGATCGAGATAGCTTCGGCTATGCATGGCACTTAGTGTGCGAGATCGAGATAGCTTCGGCTATGAATGGCACTTAGTGTGCGAGATCAAGATAACTTTGGCTATGAATGGCACTTATTTTGGCTATGAATGGCACTTAGCGTGCGAGATTAAAATAGCTTCGGCTATGTATTGGCACTTAGTGTGCGAGATTTTGAGTATTCGACAGTATACCGAATAGGTATAAGCTCGTTACGGATTGGTACAAATAGGTACATGGATAGTATGAGCTTTAAATCGAAGAAGTTATGAAGTTTGTATATAAGCATATGATTAAGCATGTGAAAGGTTTGTTAGTTATCATGAATTACATGTTAATATGTTCAAATTGATGATTTGTGTATTTATGATTAGTTGAGTTTATTTCATACGAGCTTATTAAGCTATAAAGCTTGCTTTGTTTATTTTTCTATGTTTTATAGTGATTTCAAAGCTAGCTCAGGTTCGGGGATCGTCAGAGACATCGTCACACTATCCACCCATCAGTTTGGTACTTTTGAGCTTATGGTTTGGTCATATGGCATTTATAAGATTATGGTTATTTTGATATGTATTTTGATAGTAAGTTTTGCCATTTGAGATGGCTTGTGAATGGTCATGTTTTGGTTTGTATATATAGCCATGAGAGTTGGTTTAATTTGGTTGTATTGGTTAAGTATAAATATGTGCATGTATGTTTTGTGTTATGAGTCTATGGATGAATATATAATGCTTGGGAATTATAAAGATTTGGATGTTAAGTGGTTGATATTAGAGTACATGCTTGTGGTTTTGATGCAAAATAATGCAAGTTTAGAAGTGTATAATTAGTTGATTTATAAATGTGAATTGGTATAAACGGTATAGCATGTATTTGTGATTTGTATGCATGGAGAATGAGAGAATAGAATTTGCATGAGGTATGGCTGAATTGGTTGATTAAAATGCCTTTTAATGTTATTTTTTGGTGCCATTTGGGTTAATATAGATGTGTACAAGTTTGGGTGGCAAAATGGCTTGGTAAATAGCCTATTCTTGTCCACACGGGCAGAGACACGGATGTATGTCTCAGCCGTGTGTGACACATGTTCATATTACACGGTCGTGTGTCCCCTGGTGTTGAAATTAAAATCAAGTCAGTATGCTCCACATGGACTCACACAAGGGCGTGTGACTGGCCATGTGGCTTAAGTCAATATACCCTACAGGTTTGGCACGGCCTAGCACACGGCCTGACACACGGGCGTGTATAGCCATTTGTAGGGCACACGAGCTAGCATCCACTTCCACTGAGGTATTTTGATAGGTTGTAACAACCCAAAATGGAATTGATGTTCAACTTTCACTTACTAACATGTTAGACACTTAGCCACAAATTCTGTCACATGCTGCTTCAATCCAAGCTGCCAGTACAAGTCCTTTACATCCCGATACATCTTGTGTCCTCCGATATTCATGGCATAAGGACTAGCATGCACTTCTCGAAGTATGGTTTTTTTTAGTTCTACGTTATTTGGTACATAAATTTTTCCACGGTAGCACAAAATACCCTCATCATTGAACCTATAATCTCAGTTTTTCCATCTTCCACCTTCTTAATCCATGGACAAAGGACACATATAAGGGTTGTTTAGCTTTGATCTCATTGGCTAAGGTGTGTTTCACTTGTTGCTAGGCTAACAAACCTCTATCATCCACTAGACTTAGCCTAGCAAACATTGCTATCAAATCAGTCATCTATTTTCTACTTAGAGCGTTTACTACAACATTGTCTTTTCCGAGGTGGTATTCAATTATACAATCATTATCTTTCAGCAATTCTAACCACGTCCGTTGCCTCAGGTTAAACTCTTTTTGTAACAGCCCAATTTTGGGGCTATTCGAAATGGTGGTTTCGAGACCACTAACCCAATGTTGAGGAAAATTATTTTCATATTATATCATGTGTTGTAGCATGATTATATGGATGCATGAAAATTTTGGTGCTTTAATTTTAACAATTGTATGTGTAATTGTGAAAAAAGACTAAATCGCATAAAGTGCGAAAGTTCTATTTTACAAGGTAGAGGTACCTAATAGCTATAGAATGTTAAAATGGAGGTCTTTAAAGTGAAATTAGGCCAATAGAGGAGTGTTGGCCGGCCATATGGTATAGGGAGACAAGAGCATTTAATTTTTGGTCAAAATTGGGTGAATTAGGTGAGAAAAGATGAATAAAATATGGTAAAAAGAAAAACTATCATCTTTCACTATTCACTCTTCATCTCCACCGAAAATTTCATGCTTAGAGGGGTTTTGAAAGCTTGAAAATTTCAGCAACTCATCTTCTCTACAAGTAAGTGATTTTGGTGGTGTTGTTTGATAATTTTTGTACTTTTGGAGTCCTTAAAGCTTAATCTAGCTAATGAGAGGACTAATTTGTGATATGGTTGAAAGTATAGGGACTTTCCATGAGAATGTTTATGTTGTTAGCTGAGGTTTTATGGAAGAAAATGAATGTTAGGGAGATGAGAAACAACTTTTGTGAAAGGTGTTAGCATGAAAACACCTAATTAGGACTTGAATGCAAAGAATGAATTTGTGTCATAAATGCATGAAATAGATGGAATTGTGAGTAGTTGTAAGAGAAATAAATGTTCAAATAGGCTTGTATAATGAGAAAATGTGTTGAAAAATGATTTACGAGCGTAGGGGCAAAATCATAATTTTGCCATAATACAAGGGCAAAATGGTCATTTTTGCCTAAGTATAGATTTTGATGCATTATGATCATAGAATGATCTAAATGAGTGAATTTTATTATTATAGATCAAGAAGAGTGCGAAATAAACCTTGACCGGGGAAAAGGCAAAGGTTACGGATTAAACCGCAAATTGAAACGTTTTGCACCGAGGTAAGTTTATGTGTAAACGATGCATTTTATATATACATTGTTGTTGCTAATTAGTGCACGACACAATTGAGAACATGTATGATTCAAGTGGATTGAATGTGGTAGTTATTGAATAGTTTTCGTATGAATGATAAAATAGATATGTAAATGTGTAATATCAATACTTGACAGTGGGCTAAGTGCGATACCACCTTAATACTTAATTACAATGGGCTGTGTGCGATACCATCGTCTATTTATCGTTTGGTGGGCTATGTGCAATACCACCGTAACTATCCTTTTGGTGGGCTATGTGCGATACCACCCTAATAAAGCTGATGGTGGGCTAAGTGCGAAACCACTGAGTGATTGAATTATTAATGGTTGATTAAGAAATTGTGATGTGTTGTAATATGTGAAATTGTGGTGCTAAGTGCAGGGAAGCATGTTAATGAATGTAAGCATTAAGCTTGTGATATGGTTGGAAGGTGGTAAGGGAAGAAATGAGTAAGCATGATTATGAATGTGGATTGTTCTTGTTTTGTATGTAATGCTATATATTATTTAGCACATACTATAATGTTATTTGTTTACATGTAAACTTACTAAGCCCAAAGCTTACTCCCCTTTTCTTTTCCCTTGTCTTATAGAGTTAAAGAGTCGGGTCGAGATACGAAGATAATTGGAAGATCGCCCACACTATCAGCTCACCTCTGTATATCTAGACTTAGTTCATTTGAGTATGGCATGTATAGGGGCTAGAGTAGGTATATTGTTTTGATATTTTGGCCAAGAGTGTGTTGGCCCCTTTGTTAAGAAACTCTTGTGTGTATAGCCATAGTTGTTGGTTCTTTGTTATATATATGAAAATATAAGTTGTTTAGTGATATGTTGAATGGATTCATGTTGTGTGAGTTAGAGGGATGAAAAGAGCTTGGCAAATAGCCTTGTTCGTGTCCACACGGGTACGCACACAGGTGTGTGTTTAGGCCATGTGTGACACACGGTCAGTCCCATTGGTGTGTGAGTTGGCTGTGTGTCCCCTGCATGTTGGTGTTGTAAGCCAGTGTCGACCACGGGCTCGCCACACGGGCGTGTGCCTAGGCCATGTGACCTTTATAAGGTTGCTGACGTCACAAATAGAATACCCAAGTTTTTACACACAGGCAAGGACACAAGCGTGTATAGGCTATGTGGAGCACACGGGCCAATCACACGGGCATGTGTCCGGCTGTGTGAAAACCCTTGTAGGTTCGAAATGAAAATAAATCCCACACGGGGTAGGGACATGGGCGTGTGTGACCACATTGCCTGCCTACACGGGCAAGTGATGCCTTTTTAGGTGAAAAATTTTTAAGATCGTAAAAGTTTTCGGCTGGATTTCGAAACCCGTCGTAAGTATGTTTAAGGCCTTGTAGGTCCTTAATGAGGTTGTTGTGATGATGATAGAGATATGTCAAGTTGGGATTGAATGTTTATAGACTAAAGTTGTTGATTAAGTACGATAAAGCCTTGTGCCCGGTTCCGGCATAGGATACGGGTAAGGGGTGTTACATTTAGTGGTATCAGAGCTATAGTTTAGTCGGTTCTCGGACTACCGTAGCATGTGTGGGAGTCTAGCTATAGATGCCATAAGTATATAATGATAGTGTGGTGGCTTCTGACAATTTTATACTTTGTTTTATATAATAAATGGATCCCGATCAAGTGGCTGCTGATGATGTAGCTAGTAATGCGCCAGCTCTCGAGCAAGAGGCCGCGTCTATAGAGAGTGGACCCGAGACTAGGGGTCAAGGGGAAGAGGCTCGGGAAGCCTTTCTCCAAATGATAAGTAATTGGTACACAGAGTATGTGCGATCAAAACCTAATGCTCAACCTCCTCCACCCCCTCCAATACCTTAGCCAGTTCCTGCGGCTCCTCAAGGTATAGAATTAGTGAGGACAACCAAGCCCCCGATAGACAAAATTCGAAAACAAGGGGCTGAGGAGTTTAGAGCTAACATAGATGATGACCTTGAGAGGGCAGAGTTCTGGCTTGAGAACTCGACGAGAGTATTTGATGAACTCTCCTGTATACTTGAGGAGAGCTTAAAATGTGCTGTGTTTGTAACACCCCAGACCCAGCCTAGAAGTTAGGCTCGAATCTAGCGTGTCACATTGAAGTGTTTTAGCGAAAACCTTGTTTTCATTGAAAACCCTTCTAGAAAAAAGTTAAGTAAATCAATTTTGCTTTCAAAACGAGGTGTAGCCAAGAACCATTTCCTTATGTAAAAACAAATTTCCTTTGACAGAGGAAGCTCGTTCTTAAAACACAATTATTTTCAAAAAAACTTGAAATTTGCTTAAAAGGAATAAATCCAAGTTCCGTTTCAAAATTACAATGCATAGTGAAAGTAATGGAATAATTACAATCCGAAATACAATAACTTAAAATCTAGAATTTTGATATTAAGAAAAGCAAGTCTAATCGTCTTGCTAGTTGGTCACCTCTGAGTCTCTCCGTCCATCGAACTGCCTATTGAGGATCACCTGAGAAAAATAAAAGAGGGAGTGAGTTTTCAAAAACTCAGTGTGTACGGCCCTCGTCAAACAAATAGCATACATATCATATTATTAACATAACAATATAATACATGCAATACTGTGCAAACCCTCCCCAAATAATCCATCCGGTACACATCATCTTCGTCCCGCCGAAACACATATGTGGGGATTTCTAAATCGACTCACCCATCCGATACACATCAAGGGTAGCCCGGTTACGGTACTATCAAACATTGCACCAAAGCTGCTAATCATATAATGGGCTTAAAAAGCCATCGGTGGATCCACAGTTGTCAAGCAACCATGCGATCCTCACATTCTTCCTCCGTTCCATAATTCCCACCCATATGCAACCTAAACAGAATATCATATGAATGCAGCAAATGTACATGTAACATCCGTAAATCTTACCTTCAACACATAGGGGTATTTTAGTCATGTCACACATCAAGGGTATTTTTGTAATTTTACCCTACAGGGGTATTTCAGTAACTCTTAACAGTATGGGTCTTAATTATGAACCTTGGCCAGTCAACAAGTCCTCGAGGCTAAAGTGAACAGACACTACGCATCAAGTAGGATTCCAGAGAAGAGGTGGGTCATTAAGACAACTTAAGTACCAAGCTCTCCCTAGATCCAATCCTAGACATGCATATGCCCGTTGCCATACCTAAACCTTATGACTTGTACACAGTCGCACTTAATAAATTATTAAAGTTTTATTTAAGGTTAAGCAATTTACCAAATACTATGCCCAAGACCTCTTACAAAGCCCAAACAAATTCACATACGTTCATATGGCCCACCAAGCCCAATCTCATTAGTATGGCCCACTAGGCCCAAATCACAATCATATGGCCCATCTGGCCCAATCACATTCATAGGGCCCATCTGACCCAAATCAATTCCAAGCCATGTAACCAGCATGACTAGTTCATCACTTATTACCAGACCATCAAATTCACCTATTTTGAGCCTACGACCCATCAGGCCCATTTTGCCCATTCTGGCCCGAATGGCCAAAACATGGCCCAAGTCCATGAGACCGCTCATGGGGCCTCACGTATCGATTTTCCCTTACGAGTGTTCGCGCACTCGCAAGACTATCGTAGCCAAAATTTTTAGCTTTTCGGCATTTCGGCATTTTAGGATTTGCCGATCTAATGTTTGTAGTGTATGTACACACCTGATAACAAAACGCACTGCGATCTCCTTAGCCACGACCCTACAAACGATATCACTCAAAGATTAATCACAAATACTTATCGAATACTTTACCAAAAGTCAAAGTCTCACCTTAACCTTACCTGAAACACCAAGCCTTATTAGCCCTTATTTGATCACTAATCACGCGTATCTCCTAAATCTTCATCATTCTTAATCATTAAAAACAGAATAATAGGTGACTTGAAACCAACACAAGTCCCCCTTTCCCTATCTATGACCATTCAGCCAAGACCTAAACCATAATTGAGAATACTTACCCAAGAAGCAATTGGCCCAAGAGGTATTAAGCTTTTGAGATTAGTATAGTGAAAGGGGTTATTTGGCTCAAATAGGAAGAAGGAGAGAAGAAGGAATCGGCTAAAACCAAGGGTGTATCAAAAGAGAATTTGAGAAGAAAAAGTATAGAAGATCGGCAAGCAAAGAAGGAATTCGGCTTCTGAGTACTTAGAGAGAAAAAGTGTTTTGGCAACTCAAAAATGAGGAATTCAGCTAAAGGGAAAAACAATTTTGGCATTAGCCTAGAACCCCAAAATTGACACCTATTTATAGCCTATAGCCGAATTTTCTATCCCCAAATTTTCAGTTCGGCTCAACCTCTTCCACATATCTCATCTCCTAATTTTTCTCCACGATAAGCTCCTCAATCCCTTCCTAACTTTTCTTTTTTGATCACTCTCCTTAGAGTCCATCATCACACCACTTCCAACCTTCTAAAATGCCAAAATTAAACTCCTAAAAGTACTAAGCTAGGATTCGAACCTAGGATCTCCTTGCTAGCCCATAACGCCACCTTCCTACACCTTAAATGACGTCACTTAGCCACTCCACCACAAGGATCTTTGATGCCATTTTTCCTTATTTTTATTTAAAAGCCCAACTACTCGCCGCCCTGGTTCCTTTAGTAATTAATTAAAAATTCTTTCTCCTCAAAGTTCGAGCCCAGAACTTATCTAACACCCCTAGACACTCCAAGTTTATTAAGCCCTTAAAGCCAACATGTCATTTGTCATCTTCTTACTCACTTAAAAATTTTTTGAGACCCAAAGCCCAAAGCCCAATTCTTCTAGGCCTAAAAATTTGGGGCGTTACAGTGTTCTTGTTGAGGGACTCGGCATACCATTGGTGGAAAACGTTGACATCAGTGGTTCCGAAGGAGAGAGTGACGTGGGACTTCTTTTTGGAAGAGTTCCGAAAGAAGTGTATAAGTCAAAGGTTTGTGGATCAGAAACGGAAATAATTCATTGAGTTAATACAAGGAAAAATGACGTGGCAGAATATGAGCGCAGATTTTTTAGGCTCAGTAGGTACGCGCAAGAGTGCGTGTCTACAGAAGCCATTTTATGCAAGAGATTTGAAGATGGGCTGAATGAGGATATTAGGTTTCTAGTTGGAATCTTGGAATTAAAGGAGTTTGTAGTATTGGTTGATAGGGCAAGTAAGGCCGAAGAACTGAATAAGGAAAAGAGGAAGGCTGTGAGTGAGGCCCGAGACGCAAGAAAACGACCGATGAGTAAATCGTACAAAGCTCAATCGAAAAGGTCCAAAGAGATGAACCCTCGAGCAACTGCGTCAATGGGATATTCACATCAAGAATAAGGTAACATCTACTCAGGCTCGAGAGTTCAAGCCACTTCGATGGCAAGTGTGGGCAATCCAAAGTCTAAACCGAAGTGTCCAAATTGTAGAAGACAACACACGGGAGAGTGTTGGGGGAATAACAAAAACTGTTACAAGTGTGGTTCACCCGATCATTTCATCCGAAATTGTCTTGAGAGGGATGACAAGGAATGGAAGCAAGAGATAAGATCAGGCAATGCATCTTCAAGGGTTAGGCCACAAAAGAACATGGGGAGTGGGACTAGTGGTAGAGGTGCGCCACGAGACTCTGCTGTGAGACAGGAGATTCGGGCACCTGCAAGGACCTATGCCATTCGCGCTCGTGAAGAGGCATCATCTCCAGATGTGATAATGAGTACTTTTTCTCTTCAGGACACCTCTGTTATTACTTTGATTGATCTGTGTTCTACCCATTCTTACGTTTGTATGAGATTGACATCTAGTTTGAGTATGATCGTTGAGTCTACGAAATTTTTGGTAAAGGTGTCAAACCCGTTAGGTAAACATGTGTTAGTTGACAAGGTGTATAGGAATTGTCCTTTGACAAATAGGGGTCATTATTTTCCTGCAAACCTTATGTTGTTGCCGTTTGATGAATTTAATTTGATTCTTGGTATAGATTGGTTGACTACCCATAGTGTTTTAATGAACTGTGGTAGTAAATTTATTGAATTGAAATGTAAAAATGAAGATGTTATTCAGGTTCAATCAGGTGGGTCAGATAGTTTACCGGTGATGATCTCTTCCTTGGTGGTAGAGAAATATTTGAGAAAAAGATGCAAGTCGTATCTCACTTTTGTACTAAATACTCAAGAGTCTGAAGTAAAGATTGAAACAGTGCCGGTGGTATGTGAGTATCCAGATGTATTCCCGGAAGAGCTACCTGGATTGCCTCCAGTTAGAGAGGTCGAGTTTGGAATTGAGTTAGTCCCGGGAACGGCACCTATTTCGATTGCTTCGTATAGAATGGCACCATTAGAGTTGAAAGAACTGAAGGTTCAGTTGCAAGAGTTGACGGATAAAGGTTTTGCAAGACCGAGCTATTCACCGTGGGGTGCTCTGGTGCTTTTTGTGAAGAAAAAGGATTGGTCGATGAGATTGTGCATAGATTATAGACAACTAAACAAGGTGATGGTGAAAAATAAGTATCCTTTACCAAGGATAGATGATCTATTTGATCAACTGAAGGGAGCTACGGTGTTCTCCAAGATAGACTTGAGGTCTGACTATTACTAGTTGAGGGTTAAGGGGCAAGATGTGCCGAAAATTGCATTTCGGACGAGGTATGGCCATTATGAGTTTCTGGTCATGCCGTTCGGTTTAACGAATGCTCCTGCAATTTTTATGGATTTAATGAACCGTGTCTTCCGACCATATTTGGACAAGTTTGTGGTTGTCTTTATTGATGACATATTGATTTCTTCTCGGAAAGAGAGTGATCATGCAGAGCATTTGAGAATTGTCTTACAGACTTTAAGAGACAAGCAGTTGTATGCTAAATTTAGTAAGATTGAGTTTTGGCTCCGAGAGGTTGGATTCCTAGGACACATTGTGTCGGGTGATGGTATTAGAGTTGATCTGGGAAAGATCTCGGCTATTGTGGAGTGGAAACCACCGAGAAATGTGTCGAAAGTTAGAAGCTTTTAGGGTTTAGCGGTGTACTACAGACGGTTTGTGAAGGTATTCTTCATGATTGCTACCCTGATGACGAAACTGTTGCACAAAGATATTAAGTTTGAATGGGCTAAGAAATTTCAATAGAGTTTTGAGAGATTGAAAACATTGTTGATTGAGGCACCGGTTTTGGTTCAACCAGAATCGGGGAAAGAGTTTGTGGTCTACAATGACGCGTCGTTAAATGATCTCCGTTGTATGTTGATGCAAGAGGGTAAAGTAGTCGCTTACGCCTCGAGGCAGCTAAAACCACACGAGAAAAATTATCTGAGTCATGATTTGGAGTTGGCTGCGATTGTTTTCGCATTAAAGATTTGGCAACATTATTTATATGGTGAGAAGTGTCGAATCTTCACGGATCATCAAAGTTTGAAGAACTTGATGGATCAAAAGGATTTGAATTTGCAGCAACAGTGGTGGCTTGAATTATTGAAAGACTATGAGCTAGTAATCGATTACCATCCGGGAAAAGCGAATGTGGTTGCGGATGCCTTGAGTAGGAAATCCATGTATCCCTTGAAAGCTATGAGCACGAGCTTAGAATTTTTTGATGATGGCACTATATTGGCTGAGTTGAGGGCTAGGCTGCTATTATTCAATAGATATGTGAGGCTCAGAAGAATGATGATGAGATGCAAGCTAAGACAGCTAAGTGTGAATCGGGAAATGATTCTGAATTTCAGGTGAGTTCGGATGGTTGTTTAATGTTAGTTGATTCAGAAGATATTGAATGAAGCACATAGTGGTTATTTGTTAGTACATCTGGCCAGTACGAAAATGTACAACGATTTGAAGAAATTTTATGGTGGCCGGGTGTCAAAAGAGACATCTCTAAGTTTGTGACGAGATGTCTGATTTGTCAACAAGTGAAAGCCGAGCATCAAGTACCTTCGGGATTGCTTCATCCAGTGATGGTTCCCAAGTGGAAGTAGGATCGAATCACCTTGGATTTTGGACGGGGTTGCCTATGACTGTGAAAAGAAAGATGCCGTGTAGTTTGTTGTTGATAGACTAACGAAGTAGGCTCACTTTATACCGGTGCGTGTCGATTATTCACTGATAAGTTGCCTAAGTTATATATTGTTGAGGTGGTGAGATACAGGCACTCTGAGATCCGAGATTCATTTGGAGGTTTTGGAAGAAGTTGCAGGAAGCCTTGGGTACAAGGTTAAATTTTAGTACTACATTCCATCCTCAAACTGACAGCCAATCTGAAAGAGTGATTCAAGTTCTTGAGGATATGCTCCGATGCTGTGTGCTAGAATTTGAAGGTAGTTGGGAAAGATACCTACCTTTAGTCGAATTTGCATACAATAACAGTTATTAGTTGAGTATACAGATGGCACCGTATGAAGCCTTATATGGTCATAAGTGTCGAACTTCCTTGTATTGGACCGAGCTAAGTGAGAAGAATATTCATGGGGTTGATTTAGTTAAAGAGACTGAAGAGAAAGTGAAAGTGATCCGGAATAGCCTGAAGGCTGCTTCAGACCGACAAAAGTTGTATGCATATTTGAAAAGAAGAGAAATTGAGTTTCAAGTGGGTGACAAAGTATTTCTGAAAGTGTCCTTCTGGAAGAAAATATTGAGATTTGGTCGAAAGGAGAAATTGAGTCCGCGATTCATAGGGCCGTATGAGATTACCGAAAGAATTGGGCAAGCGGCATACCGATTGGCTTTGGTGGTAGAGTTAGAGAAAATACACAATGTGTTCTATGTATCGATGTTAAGGCATTATCGCTCCGATCTTTCGCATGTTATTCCTCCAACAGAAATTGAGATACGACCGGATATGACATATGAGGAAGAGCCGATTAAGATTATGGCTCAAGAGCTGAAACAGTTGAGGAATAAGGATAAAACCTTAGTAAAAGTGTTATGGAAAAAACACGGTGTAGAAGAGGCTACGTGGGAACCGGAAGAAGCCATGAGAGAGCTAAATTCAAACATTTTTACCGGTAAGATTTTCGAGGGCAAAAATCTCTAAAGGAGAGGAGAGTTGTAACAACCCAATTTTAGGGCTATTCAGAATAGTGGTTTCGAGACCACTAACTCGAGGTTGAGGAAAATTATTTTCATATTATATCATGTGTTGTAGAATGATTATATGGATGCATGAAAATTTTGGTGCTTTAATTTTAACAATTGTATGTGTAATTGTGAAAAAGGACTAAATCGCATAAAGTGCGAAAGTTCTATTTTACAAGGTAGAGGTACCTAATAACTATAGAATGTTAAAATAGAGGTCTTTAAAGTGAAATTAGGCCAATAGAGGAGTATTGGCCTGCCATATGGTATAGGGAGACAAGATCATTTAATTTTTGGTTAAAATTGGGTGAATTAGGTGAGAAAAGATGAATAAAATATGGTAAAAAGAAAAACTATCATCTTTCACTATTCACTCTTCATCTCCACCAAATATTTCATGCTTAGAGGGGTTTTGAAAGCTTGAAAATTTCAGCAACTCATCTTCTCTTCAAGTAACTGATTTTGGTGGTGGTATTTGAAAATTTTTGTACTTTTGGAGTCCTCAAAGCTTAATCTAGCTAATGAAAGGACTAATATGGTTGGAAGTCTAGGGACTTGCCATGAGAATGGTTATGCTGTTAGCGGAGTTTCTATGGAAGAAAATGAATGTTAGGGAGATGAGAAACAACTTTTGTGAAAGGTGTTATCATGAAAACACCTAATTAGGACTTGAATGCAAAGAATGAATTTGTGTCATAAATGCATGAAATAGATGGAATTGCGAGTAGTTGTAAGAGAAATAAATGTTCAGCTAGGCTTGTCTAATGAGAAAATGTGTTGAAAAATAATTTACGAGCCTAGGGGCAAAATTGTAATTTTGCCATAATACAAGGGCAAAATGGTCATTTTTGCCTAAGTATAGATTTTGATGCATTATGATCATAGAATGATCTAAATGAGAGAATTTTAGTGTTATAGATCGAGAAGAGTGCAAAATTAACCTTGACCGGGGAAAAGGCAAAGGTTACGGATTAAACCGCAAATTGAAACGTTTTACACCGAGGTAAGTTTATGTGTAAACAATGCATTTTATATATACATTGTTGTTGCTAATTAGTGCATGACACAATTGAGAACATGTATGATTCAAGTGTATTGAATGTGGTAATTATTGAATAGTTTTCGTATGAATGATAAAATAGATATGTAAATGTGTAATATCAATACTTCACGGTGGGCTAAGTGTGATACCACCTTAATACTTAATTACGATGGGCTGTGTGCGATACCATCGTCTATTTATCATTTGGTGGGCTATGTGCGATACCACCGTAACTATCCTTTTGGTGGGCTTTGTGCGATACCACCCTAATAAAGACTGATCATGGGCAAATTGTGAAACCAAGAAGTGATTGAATTCTGAATGGCTGATTAAGAAATTGTGATGTGTTGTTGTAACATCCTAGATTAGGGGTTGTGCGTTTGGAGCATAACCCAAGTGTTAATAGGCCTTAAGAGTGGTTTGGATGTGTTTTAGGGGTTTTTTAAACCCTAGGATTTAAATGGGATGCATTGGAAAATTTTTGAAATTTTAGGTTGAAAAGTAGAAAATAGGCAAGGAGGCCTTAAGAATAAATTTTTGGCGTTTTTAGGCATAAGAATCACCTTAGAAAAGTGGCTTCCATGCGCCACTTAAGGCTTGGGAATGACGCCATACAAGTCTGAGGTTCCAGTAGCGCGGGACGCATCTGGGGATTTTGCTTTTGCGTCTGGAAGGGGAGCAAGGTCAGGGAGGCTTTAAATATTTTTGTGGCGAGCTTAGACCAAAGAAGACGCCTTGGCCGAGTGGCTAAGGGCACTGCTTGAGGGCTGCGGCTAGGAGGACTCGCATTCGAGTCCTGGGGGTCGCGCATGAGGAATTTATTTTTGTTTTAGCGTTCAGACCAGGGAGCTGGCGAGGGAAGGTTTAAAAGAAATTGTGTTGGGATATTAGCATGAAATGAAAAATGGCCGAGTGGCTGGGGCGTGGAGAGTGTTTCTCCAGGTCTCGGGTTCGAGACCTGGGGCAGTTCTTGGGGATTTTATTTTTATTGGCTGGCGTGGGATTTGTTGGCCGCATGGGCTCTTTAATTAATGAAAACAAAGTGATTTTTTTTGTTTTAAATAGCTGCTGGAAAGTATGGGAGCTATTTTATTTTATTTCATTAATTTATGGAAGATGGGATAGTGATGGGCAAGGCTAATAAACAATATATTGTTTTATTTCAATGGTGATGGGAAGTTCAAGAAACAATGTTTTATTGTTTGATAATGGGCAATTAACACAAAAAGATGGAAGCATGGCCGGCCTTATGTTTGCCAAAAAGAGAGCATGGCCGATTGAAGCATGCTTTAGGGGCCTCCACTTTCGGTTTTGAGTAGAGCAACAAGGTGCCGAAACCTTCTTTCAACTTTCTTGCCAAATTGATTCTTTATTATTCACCCATTCTTCATCATCTTTTCACTTCTTAAGCCGAATATTTGACTCATAAATCCTCTCTCTTTTCTTGCGTTTCCATCCTATCAATCAAGTGCCGAATCTCAATCCTAGCGTGGTAAGTTGTGGTAACTACATCTCTTTTTCTCTCTATTCCTATTATGGCCGAATCCCCTTGGTGGTTTCACTCCTTCTCTTTTTGTTTTTGGTTGACGATTTCTTCATTATTCTGCTAGTGTCGAAACATGGGAAAAAGCCAAAGGGATCTCTGGTCATTGAGGTAAGGGGCGATTAATTCCATTTGATTATGAATCCATGCTAGGGCCGAATGGCCTTTGGTCTCTAAATGAAATACTAAAACCGATTTCAGGGAAGGTTATAGCCGAATGCAGTGAACCTTCGGGATTTGGTTGGTGACCAAATCGGTTTAAGGAGCCTATTGGGATTTGATTCTTTGAGGTAAGGTATATATATATACTATTCGGCCAAGGGCCATTTTGAATACCTAAGTGTAACCGAATGAGCACTATGGCTTTAGGGACAAATCGGCTAAGGGGAAAAACAGAGGCTTCCGGGATTTCGGTTCGTTTTGATAAGCAATAGTAAGTTTCGGTCCAAGTATTTCGAGCACGACATATCCTTCGGGATTTATTGAGGTGGCCGAATGGTCTTGTTAATGACCCTATGATTTGGCCGAATGTAGGAGCAAGGGACCTAGTGCGGTAGATCGATTCTTCGGGTTTTTGTTATTGAGTAGTTCGGGATTCGCTTAGACTTACGATTAAATAGGTGTGTAAACTCTTACACACTTTATTAGTATAAATTGTTATGATGATGATATTTATAACCTCTCATGTAGTAACTTTGCCTTGTGGGCATAAGCTTGGTTTTCGGGTAAGTCCCCTATTACTCGATCTATGATATATGTTGTGTATGCCATCATATGCTGTTAAATGCTATGCTATATACAAATGCATGATATATGGGATCATGATACTTGTTATGTGAGCATGATGATGGTGGGATTGATGAGAGGAGGGAGATGATCTCTATGGACTGTCACCAGTGGTTTGGTACCACACGATGGGTTGGCCCCATCATTTGATATTTGTGACTTCGGTCACCAGTGGTTTGGCACCACAAATTGATATTTGTGACTAAGTCCTAGTGGTTTGGCACCACCAGTGGTTTGGCACCACATATTGATATTTGTGACTTCGGTCACTAGTGGTTTGGCACCACCAGTGGTTTGGTACCACATGTTGATATTGTGACCTATGGTCATCAGTGGTTTGGTACCACACGATGGGTTGGCCCCATCAATTGATATTTGTGGCTTCGGTCACCAGTGGTTTGGCACCACCAGTGGTTTGGTACCACACGGGGTAGAAAAAGGAGTATGGATGGCTAGCTTGGGTTGCATAACTGCATGTTTTACTAATATCTTGTGTATGAGGTGCATTTTCGGGTTGGGGATTTATACACACTGAGTCTAGGTGACTCACCCCTTCCCATATCATTTTGCAGGTGAGTAGATCGCGGAGATGGAGCCGGGGAGGACTCGAGGCGGCCATGCTTGTTCCATGGACTTGACATTTTATTTTGCCCCGTTTTAAGTTTATTATTTACTAAATTTTGATTGGGTTGTAATATGGCCGCTTATTATTTTGGATGTTTAAGTAGTTGTTTTTACTTTATTATATGACTGATGAACTTATGAACTGTTAAGCAAATCGGTTAAAAGTAACGTTTTTCAAAATTACACTCGTACTCGTTTTCAAAGATGTTACCATTGGGTAACAAAATTTTCTAAGTTAACGATAACTCTGATGTTTCTAAAAATTTAAATTTTGAAATGGTTTCAACTAAATCGTGTTTATCAAATCAACCCATCTGAGTTTTAGCAAATACCGTTTTATAACTTCAGCAAATTTTTAGATTTCCACTATTAATCCGAATCCTTCAAAATGTTTTTACTCCGTGACATACCAGATCCGGTCAAGGCTTGTGGGCCGGGTTTGGGGTGTTACAGTTGTAATATGTGAAATTGTGGTGCTAAGTGCAAGGAAGCATGTTAATGAATGTAAGCATTTAGCTTGTGATATGGTTGGAAGGTGGTAAGGGAAGAAATGAGTAAGCATGATTATGAATGTGGATTGTTCTTGTTTAGTATGTAATGCTATATATTGTTTAGCACATACTATAATGTCATTTTTTTACATGTAAACTTACTAAGCTCAAAGCTTACTCCCCTCTTCTTTTCCCTTGTCTTATAGAGTTAAAGAGTCGGGTCGAGATACGAAGATAATTGGAAGATCGCCCACACTATCAGCTCACCTCGATATATCTAGACTTAGTTCATTTGAGTATGGCATGTATAGGGGCTAGAGTAGGTATATTGTTTTGTTATTTTGGACAAGAGTGTGTTGGCCCCTTTGTTAAGAAACTCTTGTGTATATAGCCACAGTTGTTGGCTCTTTGTTATATATATGAAAATATGATTTGTTTAGTGATATGTTGAATGGATTCATGTTCTGTGAGCTAGAGGAATGAAAAGAGCTTGGCAAATAGCCTTGTTCTTGTCCACACGGGTAGGCACACGGGCGTGTGTCTAGGCTATGTGTGACACACGGTCAGTCCCATGGGTGTGTGACTTGGTCGTGTGTCCCCTGCATGTTGGTGTTGCAAGTCAGTGTCGACCACGGGCTCGCCACACTGGCGTGTGCCTAGGCCGTGTGACCTTTATAAAGTTGCTGACATCACAAACAGAATACCCAAATTTTTACATGCGGGTAAGGACACTAGCGTGTCTAGGCCGTGTGGAGCACACGGGCCAAGCACACGGGCGTGTGTCTGGCCGTGTGAAAACCCCTATAGGTTCGAAATGAAAATAAATCCCACACAGGGTAGGGACATGGGCGTGTGTGACCACACAGCCTGCCCACACGAGCGTGTGGCCGCTGTTCAGGTGGAAAAATTTTAAGATCGCAAAAGTTTCTGGTTGGGTTCCGAAACCCCTCGTAAGTATGTTTAAGGCCTCGTAGGTCCGTAATGAGGTTGTTGTGATGACGATAGAGATATGTCAAGTTGGGACTGAAAGTTTATAGACTAAAGTTGTTGATTGAGTACGGTAATGCCTCGTGCCCGGTTCCGACATAGGATACGGGTAAGGGGTGTTACACTTTTGGGTGAGAAGGAATCTGAGACACTTATGATCGGTATAAATGTAACACTTCTTCCCATACAAGTAGTGCCTCCAAATTTTTAATGCAAAAACTACTGCAACCAATTTTAAATCATGAGTTGGGTAGTTGAACTCATGCTGCTTAAATTGCCTTAATTTATAGGCAACTACTTTACTGTCTTTCATCAAAGCACATCCAAGGTCGATATAGGATGCATCACTCTACACAACATTCTCTTTCCCCAATTCGGGGTTAATTAACACAGGAGCTTGAGTTAATACAACCTTTAGCTTTTCAAAGCTAGATTGTTGCTTATGTGTCCACTTAAAAGTAACATCCTTTCTTAACAACTTGGTTAGAGGTTCGACTCTTAAGGAAAATCCTTTAAAAAATCTACAATAATACCAACTTTCATTCTAGGATGGCATTTATCTTTTTCAGATCCACCTGAATACCCTCTATGGATACCACATGACCTAAAAACATAACATCCTTAAGCTAGAATTCACATCTACTCAACTTGGCATACAAATATTTTCAGAGGATTTGTAAAACCTTCCTAAGGTGTTTATCATGTTCAGGTTCAGTTTTGGAGTAGACTAAGATGTCGTTAATGAATACAATAATGAATTGGTCAAGGAAGGGTTGAAACACTTGGTTCTTTAGATCCATGAAGGCGGCAAGAGAGTTGGTTAAATCGAATGGCATTACAAGGAATTCATAATGGCCATATAGGGTTCTAAATGTAGTTTTGGGCACATCCACCTCTTTTACCTTAATATGATAGTACCCCGACCTTAGATATACCTTTGAAAATAGCGTTGCACTTTGAAATTGGTCAATCAAGTCGTCGATTCCAGGTAGAGGATATTTTTTTAACACTCAACTTGTTCAATTGTCAATAGTCCATACAAAGCCTTAAGGAACCATCTTTCTTTTTCACAAATAGGACTGGAGCTCCCCACAAACAAAATGCTGGGTCTAATAAACCCACGATCCAAGAGCTCTTAAAGTTGGATTTTCAGTTCTTGCAGTTCTATAGGTGCCATGCAGAAGGGAGCAACGGACACCGGAGAGGTTCCTGGCAACAGCTCAATTCTGAATGCTACCTCACAATCTGGAGGTAACCCTGGCAACTCCTCAAGAAACACGTCTGGAAATTTTCTAATGGTTCGGATGTTATATAAGGTAGAACTATTTGCATTTCCATCCAACACATAAGCTAAATAAGCCTCACACCCTTTTCGAACTAACTTTTCGGCAATTATAGCATAAATCACATTGGACAAATAATCTAATCGCTCTTCAACCATAACAATTTCTCTACCCTTGGTTATTTTCAAGGCTACTCTTTCAGAGCAAAATCTAGGCTAACTTTGTGTTCCACTAGCCAATTCATACCTAGAATTAAATCAAACTCCCCAAAAGGTAAATCAATAAGATCTACGGGAAACACTACCCCTTAAACCTCCAACGGACATTTCCTATTGATTTTATTTCTAGTAACATCAGTAGTGTTTTCCTCTATCTCAACACCCAATTTAATAGCCATATTAGAAGATACATAATAGTGGGTGGATTTTATTTCAATTAGGGTAAATAATGGGACAAAATTAACGTTAAAAATACCTACAATGACATTGGACGCATCCATCTCTTCACAACCACTAACGGTATAAACAAGGGCATTGTCTAGCCTCGATTCACTTTGCACCCGGTGCAACAGTATTTGCGACCGATTTAGCCCACAGCCCCTCGAAGGTAATTGGCTCGCTTTCTAATTTTGGGCCTGATTTTGGGTCGGAGCTTTTGTCTGATTAGTTCGTCGAGGGCATTGCTTCACTATATGATCCATCAACCCACATTTAAAACAAGTGTCCAACTATTTTCGATACTCGGCCAGTTGACACTTTTCACAATATTTACAGGTGTAGACCTCATTCCTTAAGTTAGTCACCGCATCCCTTTGTTGTGGTCTACCCTCTCTAGATCATTTTACAGAACGAGCGTTCAAACCAGTGGCACCAGATTCTCTCTCAGACGAACCCTACTCTTCTCCCATTTCTCACGTTACACTAGCTTAATTTCCTCCACAATCTTGGCTTTCTCCAGTAGGGCCTCAAACACCCGTTCTTGGTATGGAGCAACCTATCTCTTAAGGTCAAATCGTAGCCCATTTTCAAACCTTACACATTCTTGTGACGAATTCAGCTTGAGCATAACGGCTGAGTCTCAGAAATTCAACCTCATATTTTGCCATGTTCTTATCCCCTTATTTTAGCAAATAATATGCTTATAATAGTTTGATTCAGTAGCAATTAACATCTTTGTGACAAATCAACGTAGTAGCTAAAGTCATGTTTTTTATGTGATCGATTTAACAATTGAAGGCATACTATACATACCATCACAAATACAAATATATTAGAATAAGTGTTGTTCACAATTTATGAAAAAATATATAAATATTATATTAATTCAGTCAATCATAGAATCTAACATAATTCATACTATTAGAGACTTAATTGAATGAATTGAAAACATTAAAATAATTCAAAAATCATTCATGGACTAAACTGATCAAGTCATAAAATTTTTTGGTAAAACAATAAAAGAGGGTCACATGGTATGTGGCCAGGCCATGTGCAATGCCTTAGGCCATGTGGAGGGGTTACACGACCATCTGGCCGTGTGAAAATTTCAAGATCATCCTACATGGAAGACACCACCGTATTGCAGGCCATGTGGAGGATTCTAGGTTGTGAAATTTGAACTATTTTAGGGTTCCATGGGGACATAGCCATGTGAAGAGCCATGTGGTCCACATACTCATGTAGCTAGCCGTGTGACCCTAATCTGCGACACAATTCACCTTTCATCGGGATCTTAAACGACTTCCCTCACATTCAAATCTGGTCTGATGCATATATAATGGGTCCTTTAAATTATATTTGTATACAGGGTAAGCTTTGTTCTCAAGATTTATCAAGATTGTCAAGCGTTTCGGCAAGAATCCATAAAAGATTGATTAATCGGATGAAATATTGGTGTCGGGATAAAGATATTATGAAATACGAAATTTGATTGACGAAACAAGGGCACTTACCTATTCTTGGCAAAGTTAGAGATGCGATTGAAGGCGATTCACTAAACCGATAAAAACACAATAGAGTGGAAAATGGTGTGTTACGGGAAACGAAATAATTATCAACAATGGAGAAAATTATTATGAAAATAAAATTATAGAAAAGAAAATAGGAGTAAATATAAAGAATAGAGGGAAACAATTCTCTTTAGGTTGGAATGGGAAACAAAATTCAAATGTAATTAGGTAGAAGGGCTTAAATACTTAGGTTTTCAAACTTTTAGGGGTTACAGGGTAATTTACCCTTGCTAACATAATTTAAAAGGAAAATAGGGTTTTAAGTGGCTCGAACTTGGTTGGTAAAGGGGAGAGGAGTAATGCTTCACCATTTTGGCTACTGTCCATTCTTGTTGAGTTTTTACTCTAATTAATATATATTCTAATAGGGTTTTCATCCTTAGTTGCTGGAAATAAAAAGAAAAGGAATAAGAGATGAATGGATAAAACCTAGGGCCTCTAGGGAGTACACTAGCTATTTAACCATTAGGTCTAGGTCATTTCTTGGTTATTTATTTCATCTAACCCTATATATTTTTAGGGTGTTACATATTGGAGTTAAAACAAGTGATCCACCAATAGTCGATGGACCGAATGACAGCATGTTTAAAAATAGGCCAAAGAATTCGAGTAATAATGAAGTGCAAAATACGATCATGGATGTCTAGATTAGCAGCAAGTGAGGATTCACCACTGGAGGGTAAGAATAAAGAATTTTTGAAATCTTTGAGATTAAGGAAAATAAGAGTGTTCATCAAATAAGAGTTAATGGCAACAAAAGTGTCGTTCAACTCATCATGTTTGAGTGCGACATTAGAATAAAAGGCTCGAACAGGATTTTCGAAAGTTGAACAGAGAATTTTGAAGAAGTCAATCCATTTCCAATCTCTCAAAGTTTGAATGTAACAAAAATTCATAGTCTCTAAAGAACCTAAATCAAGAGGTCTAGAGGTGTTTACAAACCTAGAAGCAAAATAGGTATTAAACCGCACTCATTCCGCTGGATAACAAAACATTCGCTAAGAGATTAACTAGACCCATTAGAAGGAATAGGTGAATGAGCACTGGTTGTAGATCGTTTCGTTAAAGGCATTGTAATGAACTAAGGCTCTAGACAGGCTAAATCAACTTAGAAAGTTCGTTTGGGAACTTTTACGAATACTTGGTGGACAATGGGTAAAAGAAAATTTTTCAAAAATGAAGGCAAGTTTAAGGCAACCTCTTGCACAAAGCACAATTTATATGTTCTAAAGCAAGCCAATAACTGAATATTCAACTAATAATTTACCAAAATTTGAAGAAAATTCAAAATGGAAAAAAAAAACTATAATTTTTACCTCAAATTTTGCTTTGAAAAGATGAAATTCCTTAACAACCTTGTTGAATTCTTGTTAAAAATGACAATGTGGGTTGATTTGTTTGAAGATTTTAAGGAAAAGATGGAGGATTTGATAAATTTGAGAGTTAGGGTTTTGGGTTTTTAAAAAAATGGGTGAAGAGAATATTTTAGGGAAAACTTATTTGAATTTAAATCCCGATAGATATTAATAATTTTTCATAAGTATCAATAAATTTGTATTAGTATCGATACTAAATGGCCATTTTGTTTTGCCAAGTGCAAAAAATTTTTCCGAACTTAATTTTCAAGTCCTATTATGTTCTAAATTATCCTAAAATAACTTCTTATCAATTTCTAATGATTTTATATGCTTAGTTTTTCCGAACTTAGTTTTTAAGTCCACATTTAAGTATGATGCACATGAAACATACAATATTATAAGATATGCAAAAATTGAGAATTTTCATCAAATAAATTCTAATTTAGCATACTCAAAGGCATAAAAGAATTCTACACTAGACATAATAGGTCACAATAGATTAAACATGCAACATTAACTCCCTTTAACTATTTGCATATAAAAGCATATATTGGTTGTTCAACATACACTATTTCATTTATAAAACCATTGAAAAAAGCACTTTTAACATCCATTTGATATAATTTGAAATCATTGAAGGATGCAAAAGCTAAAAGCATCCTAATGGCTTCCATCGTAGTTACGAGAACATAAGTTTCATCATAATATATTCCTTCCTCTTGAGTGTAACCTTGAGCAACATGTCTACTATTGTTTCAAACTATGTTACCACACTCATTTAGCTTGTTTCTAAAAACCCATTTAGTACCTATAGTGGATTTTTCACAAGGTCTTTCCACTAAGGTCCACACATTGCTTCTCTCAAATTGATTTAACTCTTCTTGCATGGCCAATATCCAATATTCATCATTTAATGCTTCTTTGATATTTTCAGGCTCAATACATGAGATAAATGCAACATGAATACAAATATTTTAAGAGAAGATCTAGTGGTTACCCTTTGGATAGATATTTTTAAGAGAACCATAAATCTGACGTGTTAGTCCGTAAATGTTAATTATTTAAGATTTACGAGGTCATTAGTGTCGTATTAAATTTTGGTTAAGAAATTTTAACGTCTAGTTACTTATTTGAGTAAAAAAGGATTAAACCGTAAAAGTCACAAAAGTCAATCATTATTAATACTAATTCGATTGAGAAACTTAGTTACATGGTTTTATATGGTAATTTAACTATAATGGCCTATGGACAACGGTTTGATTTTATTGATAAATGATTTTTTATTAGTTAATGTTAAGTAAAATAAGTAATAAAAAAAAGACTTATAATATTATTAAAACAGAATCGTCATCTTCCTTATTTGTTCTCTTCTACCATAAAACACCATTGAAAGGGAGCTTGGAAGGTTCAGTTATTTAGTCTATTGCATGTAAGCTCATTTTGAACTTGTTTCTCGTATTTTTTTTTGGGGATCGTTGTAATGATATCTAGCTAGTTTAAGGACTAATTTGTGAAGTTGTCAATGTTTAGAAAACTTATCATTGTTGTTTTTGAAGTTTTTTTAATTGCTAATGTTTTGGTTGGAAGCTTGATGGTGATTTAAAGCTAGTTTGTAAGGTAATTTTGATTAATTTTTATCTTTATGGATTAAATTGAAAATAAAGTAAATATAATATGTTTTTCTTGTGAAATTTCAGCATGTGAGGATTGACTTGGGATAGTTAAAAATTTGGTTTAATGGGTATAAATTATAATTTTGAAAATAATTTTGTTTTGGTCTTGGGGATCAAATTGAATAAAGTGTAAAAATTTGGGGTTATTGTGAAAATTGTAAATAGGAAGAAATAAGAACAAATTGAATATTATATAAAACTGTAACTAATAAATTGAAATAAATTATTTTATAGATCAAAAACCAGTAGACAACTGAGGTAAAGGAAAAGTTCTTGATTAGTTCCTAAACTTTTACTATCTCTGCAATTTAGCCTTGGTAAGTTCGTACGGTTTAGTTTGATAAAAATTAAGATGTTATATTGATATTGTGTTGTGGTTGTTGGATATTTTAGGCATAATTGAATTGTTATAATTTGATGTGAGTCGAGCAAGAAATTAATTTGAACATTGTTAATACAATGACATATTGAGTCTGATGAACATAGGATAGGATACAATTGGCATGCCAATAGGTTTTAAATGCGCGCGATATAGATTTTACTTGTGATAAAATGGTGGTTTTTGATTTGTTACTTTCCACTGAGTATATCGAAGTCCAACTTTTGTTGCGGACTGTTATGTTATATTTACAGTGATTCTAATGTGTTACCGGCGGCGGATGTAAGGCCTTCGAGCTTGGAACTTAGTGCCCAGGTGTGTTCCGGAGGGATGTTAGCCTATGGCTAGGCACTTGGTGCCGAGGTGTGTTCTTGATTGGCTTGGCTCATTTAAGCGTTCTGGTGTGTTCTAGATGGTTAACTCGTATCCGAATCTGTTTATATCATTCATCGGGTAGGCTTTCAATGGTTATATAATTCGTTATTTAATTTTATAAAAGTTTACATGATCTTCTGAATGTATTAAATGAGAATTGGTATTGATTGATTTAGCATAATTGATCAAGTTATATAATATGTGTACAAACATAAAGACTCACCTGTTGAATGGTTGTGATTGACAAAATTATTGTTTATTAACTGCTATTGTGTGATTGATATGTTTATACGGCAAGTTTTCCCATTTCAATCGTTGAACTTACTAAACTCTATTAAAGCTTACTCGTGTCATTTTCCTATTTCTTTGTAGATTATGTTTTGTCGAATTGGGTGATCAGGTCAACTTGAAGATCACACTATCTAGATATCTTTTGATAGTTTTTGATATGTTTACTTTTGTGTTATATGGCATGTAATAGGTGTGTTTGTATTTGATATTTATTTCATATGTTACATCTTAGATTGGTGCAAAGTTGTTTGAGCTTGCTTATATAAGTCTTATGGAAGTGTTTGAAATACGGTATATTGGAATGCGAATAGATTAAGTGAAATGGTAGACTTGGAAAGAGTTATTCTAGGTACTTGAGAATTTTGAATGCAAACTAGTTTGGTATGAAATGTCAATTTGGTTTGGTAATTGAATTCTGGTGTCAATGGGTGCACATTGGTGAGATACTTAAGTTGTATGTTTTGTTATGTTTTAATATTGTTTGAATGTGTTTTTAAGGTTTTAAAATGATTGATTTTGGTTTAACTTGGCACATAAGTTTTGGATGAAAATTTGTATTGTTTTGTAAGCTTTTTAAGGTGCACACAGCCTAAGACACGAGCTATCACACATGTGTGTTACACATGGTCACACCACTAACTGTGTGTCTTATTGATTTAGGTGAAAGTTTTTTCACACGGTCATAGAGAGTTACACGGTCTGGCGACACAGTCATGTGACCCCTACTTCGAACTGAACACAGTCCGCGACACAACCGTGTGACCTAAAACTAAACGACATCAGATTGCCACACGGCCATATTCCTGAGTCACACGGTTTGGCCTCACGGCATTTGGCCACATGGCCATGTTCCTGAGCCATATGGCCTGGCCACACAACCGTGTGACCCCTATTTCCAAAATTTTCTATTCTGTTTCAAAATTAGTCCCTAATTGATTCCAAATTATTTTTAAGTCCCCGTAAGCTTGATTTAAGGTCCGTAAATGTATTTATTCTATGAATGAAATATATATTTGAATTTTGTAATTTAATTTAATAAATGAATGACTTAATGATGTTAGTTGTGTTGATATGTGTCGTAATACTCCGTATCTCTAATATGGCAACAGAAATGGGCTAAAGGTGTTACATATACTCTCTTGGATGATTGACTTCTCTTTCATTTATGGTGAGCTTCTTTAGAGCTTTTTATGTTTTTTTTTTTTTGGATCTTTTCATTTGATGAATTATCAGCCTTATCATCATTTTTTTAATATCTCTACATCATCATCATCAACACAAGTATCCTTTCTAGGAAAAGGGTTAGCATAATTGAAAACATGTATTGACTCTTCAACTACTAAAGTTATTTTATTAAGGACTCTATAAATTCTAGAATTTAAGGAATAATCAAGAAAAATTCCTTCATAACTTTTTGTTAGGACTGTTGGTATGCCCTATGGCGCAGCGGAAAAATTATTCCAGCGATCATCAACCATGGATCGATGTATGAGGAACGAATCGATTTGAAATAGGGTTGAAAATATACCTATTCAAACTAGAAAAATGGCGTGGAACATTGTTGGCTGAAATCTTTTATGTTATGTCAATCCAAGCCACAACAAAAATGTCTCGGTCTCTACGTAGTCCACCCAGTTAAGCAAGAACAGAAAAACTCTATAAACAATTTCAAAGAGAATTCAAATATGGCTGCTAGACCCCTTTTTTTAAGTGTTTACTTGGTAACCCTAACACACTAAAGGATATCTTCATTTTATTTTCTTTTGATATCATATCTCAAAAAGAAAAATGAGATTATTCCCTTATTATTAGAGAAAAAAAAGGAAAATAATGAAAAAGAATTATATTCTTTCCAAAAGAATATCACTTTCCATGTCCTTTTATATTTTGACCCAAATTATTATAATTGTTTATATTAATAATTTCGATAAAATATATACAATTAATATTTTATATGAATCAAATTCATATATTATTTTTAAGTATGTTATCTATTTGTGTACAACAAGTTTGTACGTATAATGTGTTCAATATTTGACCATCAAATTAAATTAATTAAATAATTAATTTAATTCATGTGACAGCTAAATATAATACCAAATGCATTTGGATTCTATTCGCTTCAACTATAGGGTCTGACCCTGTATGCTATTGTAATGTTAGTAGTCATACTAGAACATTTCTAATAATACAAGCAATGCGTCGCATCTAGTAATGCGTCATTGCTACCTAAGTTACAAGAATTCGTAATTCGACATATCTTTTCTATGATAAACCTTTCATGTATTACATCCTTTTGTCCTTTATATCTAGATTGGACACAAGTCATGGAATAGTCACACATGCATAATCCAATCTCATGTTTCTTGATATCTCTAGCAGACGACAATAAAACAAACAAGTATGATATCTCATATCAACTTATTCGAGCATGGCCATGCATTTCTAGTCTCTTTCAATCAAGTAGCCAAAGATGTTGCTCCCATTATGTCGGAGGGACAAATCCTATATTGATCAACCATATCCAACTACATAGATTGTGGCATATCCAACATCAGTTTTTATAGTACAACATATTACGGAAGATGTTTCACTAGATCAAAATATACGACCCACGATGTTGGGATAATGATAATCTCAAGTCTGAAAATCGTTTACATAGTTATCACTATGAGTATTGTTGTGACAATTACATAATAATCCAAGAAACATACTCATAGTGGGTCAGTCCAATATGTTGTTCTCTAACACGTTCTCATGCATTGATTTTGACATCCCTCTGTTAACGAAAACACTTTGTCATCAATCAACTGCACATTAGTCTCAATGCATTATTGTTGCCTGAGCTCACAATAATACTTGACTAAGGACCTTTTAAGAATAATCATACTTTCTTAGGACTTTATTACAATTTGGTTTATTTATATACACAGAAAAAGAAACTGAAATAATAATGGCAATTTTGTATATTAATAAACAAGTTAAAATAAGTATCTAATTACAATCATCTCATGATTGGTTTTTGGGAATACTATAACACTTTTTGTATCAAATTTACCAAGATTCTCTTTGCCATCATTTAAAACTGAACACTTGCATCCAAAAGGATTAAAATAGCTAATGTTAGGTTTTTTGTTTTTGAAAAGTTCATATGGAGTTTTCTTTAAAATAAGACTAATCATTATTCTATTAAAATTATAGCAAGTAGTGTTTGTGGCTTCTGTCCAAAAATATTTTGGTAAATTATTTTCATAAAGCACAATTCTAGCGATTTCTTCTAAAGTTATATTTTTCATCTCAACAACTTCATTTTGTTGAAGGGTTCTAGGTGCTAAAAAGTTATGGCTAATTTCATTTGAGTTGCAAAAATTTTCAAAACCAAGATATTAAAATTTGGTTCCATGGTCATTTCTAACACTATTAATAGAGTAACCTTTTTCATTTAGATTAATTTTTGAAAATGTGATGAATTTTTGTAAAGCTTCATCTTTAGTACTTAAGAAAAGAACCCAAGTAAATCTCGAGTAGTCATCTACAAGCACAAAAGCATATAGTTTTCCACCCAATTTAGTAGTCCTAATTGGTCTAGAAATATCAATGTAAATTAATTGAACTAGTCTACTAGTAGATACATCATATATAGGTTTAAAAGAAACTCTCTTATGTTTGCCTTTAACAAATGCATCACAAACTTTATCTAAGTAAAAAAAAAAAAAATTTTGGAAGTCACTTTTAACTAATTTATGCAATATGCTCATGCTAGCATGTCCTTATTTTCTATGCCACAATAATGAATTATTTTAATTTTTAGCTATAAAGCATATGTTTGATTCATGCATGTCATCAAAATGCACCATGTATATATTTCCTATTCTATTTCCTACAAGCATAATCTTATTAGATATAATGTCAATTACTTTACATCCATTTGAGTAAAAAATGAAAATAAGACCTTTATCACATAATTGATTAATACTTAATAGATTATGCTTAAGACCATTGACATATAATACATATTCAATAAAGATTGAAGAGTTATTCTACGAATAATTGTTTACATTCACCAATACAAGTGTGACATCTGTGAAAGAGCAAAACATGTGGTGTTTATACTCAAGTGTTTAACTGCCAAGATTTGATTTCACTCAGAGAAACAAGCTAATGATATCTTTTAAAACTTTTGTGAAGTATGCCAGTAAAAGGGAAAATTTTGAAGCATGTGTAAGGTAATTTGTATCGTCGCTGATTTGTGCTTTGCGAGAACAACCAAAGTCATCCAGATAATTGAAATTCTTGAAGGGATGAAATTTTCAATGACAAAATTTTATATAAGGGGAGAGAGTAGTAATGCCTCGGCTCTGGCGGGCACAAGGTCTGGCGTAGTCTTTTAGCAGTATGATTGGCAGAGTAGTATTCCCCCAAGTTCCCCTTTCTCACGTATAGTGTGGGCGGATAAAATTATGTGTTTAAGATGATGTAGGCTCCACGCAAGGTCACTATGGTTTGTTAGAATAAAGATGTGATCAGTGAATCGGTATTGAGGGTTGAGTCCATGTCAGAGGCTAGTACGCCCTTTTTCAGTGGAACTATACAAGTTAAGTTACAAGGTAAGCTGGTTAGTAGCTAACCAAACGTGAACCAAGATAGTTAAGGATTAGGAGAAATACTCAATTAGGTTTCTCGAAAGTTGTGGACTTTGATAAGACAATTTAGTGGTGATATGACATTTTTCAAGTTCCAATAAAGACATGGACTATTTTAATATATCTTCAAGTTTGATTAATGGCAGTCCAAAATAATGCAATATAAGGCTAGAGGAATCAGAAATACCCCTTTAAGCTAGATCGGAAACCCTAGATTTTATTAGAAATATTTTCATGCCAAGGTAAGTTATATGGCTCTAAGTAGATCTGTGATAAACCGTAAAAGTAACATATTTTAAGCCCACATTTAGCATGCTTTTGGATGATTTATCCTTTGATTTATGTAAAAAGGTTCTCTTAATCCTTTCTTTTCATGTTTTATACTCAGGAAAGCACCCGAGGATGAAAAGAACGAGAAACGGGCTTAAAACGGACCAAATTGGGCCAAAATAGAAATCGACACAGCCTGGGCCCAAGACCACACAGTTGTGCCTCATTAAAAGCCCGAACACGGCCTAAAGACGACTCACTCGAACGTGTGCCATGGCCGTGCCCCTGTCGTGGAAAAGAGCAATTTCACTCAGAAAAGGATACTTGGGGGTAAAGAAACCTATCTCAAAAGCCTATATAAACACCCTAAGTATAACCTAGAAGGGGGCGGTTAGCTAGGCTAAAGAGCCGAGCCAAAAAGGTCAGATTTGTGGAAATCACTCGAAGATAGCCAGTTGATCCATCTTAAGAAGCTGGAGTTATACTCAAGACAGAGGATCTCTCCTTCAATTCCTTTAGGGGGTTTTAGGGATTTCTTATGTTTTGTTTTATCTTTTCTTTTGAGATGTTTTCTTTTATTGTTATGAACTAAACCCTCAAATACCTGAGGGGGATGAAACCTAAGATGAATCTTGTTATCGTTTGCTAAACTATATGATAAATATTTGACTTGTTCTTAAATATGTGTTCTTAATTCTTGTATTGATATTTTCGGGATATTAATTCAAGTATGATGTACTTAGGTGGAGGAGCAAAAGTCCCTGCCCAAGAGTATATCTATCATAATTAAGTAGAGTTGATCGCGCGCCTAGAGATAGGGTGACGAGATTTTGCCGGATTAGGGTGAAACCTAATATGGGAGTCCATAGATCGAGTTAATGCGATTCTAAGGGTTTTAATTAGAAAGAGATTTCAATTAATCAACGTAGGGTTAGACGTTATTCGCTTCGAGAGAGGGTTTAATATAACTTAGGGAATCTTACGGATCAAGTCAAATGAATAAATCGTCTGGTTCAAAGTTAGGTAACAAGTGAAGTCTAGGTGGATTCTTCCTTGGGTGTCATCTTAATCAATTGTTTTTTCCTTAAGTTATTTTCCCAAATTCTTTCTCTTTGTCTTTGCATCTTTAGTTTAGTAGTTAATTAATTTAGATTAGATATATAAATCCCTTTATTCTTAGGCTAAATAATAAAAAGAGAGTTAGTATTAATACTTTTGGTTCCTTTGGGTTTGACATTCCGGTCTTGCCTTAACTATACTACTGTTCGATAGGTGCGCTTGCCTAAAAAATCGTTGTCATAGTTAGTTTCTACGTTGGATCATTCTTTTTATAAATTTTAAGACTCGACAGACACAATCAAGTTTTTGGCGCCGTTGCCGGGGAACTAAAATATTAAGAACACCCAATTTTTATTACTTTAGCCATTTTTTATTTTTTGCAATTTACTTTTATTTTTTAGTCTATTTTTATTTTTTGCTAATTTCTTTATTTCACTCCTTTCAGGTACCTCTAGTTTATGACTAGAAGGAACCCGACAGGACTCTTACTTTACGATAGTGATATTGAAGGTACCGTTCGCAGAAATCGCAGAGATAAGGCGAAGCTTAAACTACATAGAAGAAGAGCAAGAAGCCGAAATTAGTAATACAAAAGAGATGGCAGAGAATAATCCGCCACCTCCAGAGATGGCCGAACATCATGCTCCACGCACTATATATGATTATGCTAAACCTAGTTTAACAGGAACTGAGTCTAGTATTGTTAGGCTTACTATTGCTGCAAATAATTTTGAACTGAAACCTAACACTATACAGATGATACAATAGTTTGTTCAGTTTGATGGTTTGCAGGATGAGGATCCTAACACACACTTAGCAAATTTTTTAGAATTCTGTGATACCTTTAAGATAAATAGCGTTTCTGATGATGCCATCCGTCTTCGGTTATTTCCCTTTTCTTTGAGAAATAAAGCCAAACAGTGGTTACTTCTCTTCCACGAGGGTCAATCACTACATGGGATCAAATGACCGAGAAATTTTTATTAAAATATTTTCCACCGGCCAAAACGGCCAAATTGAGGAATGATGCATGAGAGAGATACACAGATTTGTTAAGAAGGTGCCTACACCACGGATTACCTTTGTGGCTACAAGTCCAAACTTTTTACAATGGTGTGAACCCTTCAACACGGCAACTAATTGATTCAGCTGCTAGCGGAACCCTGAACAACAAAACTCCTGAAGCAGCCTACAAGTTTATAGAGGAGATGTCACTAAATAACTATCAGTGGCAAGTTACAAGGACGAGGCCAGCCAAAGCAGCTGGAGTTTTCAACATTGATGCAATGACCGCGCTATCAAATCAGGTAGAATTGCTACATAAAAAATTTGATAGTTTCTATGGTTCTTCGCAGGCACATCCAGTAATGCAGTGCGAGACAAGTGAGGGCGTGGCGAATCTTGAGTACCCACCCTACGGACAGGGCATGGAGAGCGAGCAGATGAACTATATGGGTAACAATTTTCGATCTAACAATAACCCTTATGGTAATACTGATAATCCAGGTTAGAAGAACCACCCCAATTTCTCATGGGGCGGTTAAAGAAATCAAAGGCAACAACCTTCCCAAAACTTCCAACAACAGCCTTACCCACAGGAAAAGAAGCCGAACCTTGAAGAGGTACTGACAAACTTCATAGAAGCCTCAGAAACACATTTCCAGAAGGTAGAAATAAAACTTGAGGCATTGTCATAGGAGTTCAAGGATCAATTCAGGCAACTTGCTAAGCAGATTTCTGAGAGACCACAGGGAAGACTACCGAGCAACACCGAGACTAACCCAAGGGAGCAAGTTCAAGCCATAACAGCTCAAGATAGTGTAGGGTTAGATGAATCTAATTTGGAGCAAAAGAATATGGTAGAAGAAGATATGGTTGAGGTCAATAACAAGCCGAAACCAGTAATCAAAGAGTACAAACCTCGCATACCATATCCCCAAGCAATAACGAAAGACGACACAGAGGAACAGTTTGGTAAGTTTCTTAAACTTTTAAATAAATTACATATTAACTTACCGTTACTTGAAGCTCTTTCATAGATGCCAGATTCCAGGAAATTTTTAAAAAAGCTATTGACAAATAAGCGAAAGATAGACGAGGAATCACATGTGGAACTGAACACAGTGTGCTCAGCAATGTTGCAAAATAAACTACCACAGAAATTGAAAGATCCAGGGAGTTTTACAATTCCATGCTTAATTGGTAGTTTAACTATTGATAATGCGTTAGCTGATCTAGGGGCAAGCATAAATGTCATGCCTTATAAATTGTTTAAACAACTAGGTCTAGGGAAACCCAAACAAACTAGGATGAGCATTCAACTAGCTGATAAAACTATTAGAGTTCCTAGGGGTATAATTCAAGATGTACTTGTGAAGAGTGACAAATTCGTATTCCCGGTAGACTTTGTCGTTTTAGACATGGATAAGGACAACACGATCCCCCTAATTTTAGGACGACCATTTTTAGCAACTGCCAGAACTAAAATTGATGTCGACGCAGGTGAACTCATACTCTGTGTAGGTGAGGAGACAGTCACTCTTCAAGCCCTCGATTCAGCTAGGACATCGAACAATCAAGGTGAGAAAGTAAATTCTATTGATAACCATTCGGTTAATTCTTCTTTTCAGGAGGCACCACAAAAGAACACAACTGAGTCCGATCCGAAACCATGTATCAATAAGGAAATAACTCACAAGGAACAAGAGATTCAGATCGATGAACTAGAAGATGGGAAGATGAATCTTAAAGAAGAACTAGGGATACACAAAGCAGAAACGAAGCCACTACACGAGGCAGACAGATTCAAAATTGGAGATTAGGTACTATTAGACAAAGCAGACCCACGAATATCTCCACCTGATCCTAACATAAGCAAAAAAATCCCTTTCACGGTAATCGTTGTTTTTCCACACTGAACAATTGAGGTAAGTAACCCAATTTTTGGCACTTTGAGAATAAACGCTACTCGTCTTAAACTCTATCACGATAATGAAACTGCCAGCACGAGGAAGGACTTTCAACTCCTCAAACCACCATGAATATACAAATGAGAGGAGAGTCTAGCTGTAACATCCTAGATTAGGGGTTATGCGTTTGTGCATAATTCATGAGTTAGTGGGTTTTGGCAATGTTTGGAAGTGTATTAAGGGTTTTTAAAATTCTAGGATGGAAGAGAAAGCTTAGAAAAATTATTGGTTTCTAAGTAAAAGGGGGGAGCTAGGTAAATGAGGCTTGAAAAGAAACTCCGTGTGAAGCATGACACAAGGAACCATGTGGTAAAATGGCATGTTTTATGAATTATGTATGAATGTGTTATGTGAATTCTAGAAATAAGGAAATGTATGGAAATGTAAGGAAATGTAAGGAAATGTATGGAAATGTATGGAAATGTAAGGAAATGTAAGGAAATGCAAGGAAATGTAAGGAAATGTAAAGAAATGTCTTGTCTTGGAAATGCAGGGAAATGTCCTGAAAATGTATGGAAATGTTAAGTTTAAAAGAGGAAAGTGAACATTTTTGGAAACCTGGAAATGTAAGGAAATGATTCAAAAATAGAAAGTGAACATTTTTGGAAACTTGGAAATGTAAGAAAATGGCAAGTTTACAGAGCCGATCGAAAATTTTAGGAAACTTAGAAATGACCTAGAAATGTCGAATTTTAAAGTTTAAAATAGGAAATTAGGGCAAGGAGGCCTTAAAAGAAAAAGTTGGTAAAATTTGGCACACAAATAGGCTTGGAAAAGTGGCCTAAAGATGTCACTTAGGGCCTATGGAAATGGCGCCATGTGCAAGAGGAATGGGCCTGGGTTCGAGTCACTTGGGTAGCAAATAAATAAGGTTTTATTTTAGCTTCCAGAAGGCTGAGGTGGACGGCACATGCTTCTAGAAAAGGAGGTGTTTTATTTTCATAAATATGTGATTAATAAGGTGATAAATAGAAGCTTTTTATTTGGATTATTTCGAAGAGATAATAAAGGATTTTTATTTGGATTATTTCGAAGAGATAATAATGGATTTATTTTAGATTATTTTTAGGAGATAAATGTGGATATTAATTCTTTTATTTTGATAGATAAGGAAGAGATAAAAGAGGATTATTATTAGTATTATTTTTATTAAGAGATAAGAGATAATTATTGGATTAAGTTTTATTAAAGTGATAAATCAAGGGATAAAGCTATCAAAATAGAAGAGTGGTGGCCAAGTAAAGGACTCTAGCTAGTAATTTTGGCTATAAAAGGAAGAGTAAGGCTATTCTTCATTCATTCTTTTCTTTTCAAGAAAACCTCTGCCGAAATTCTCTAAAGTTTATCCTCTTCTCTCTGCTGAATTTTCTCTGCCATTATTCTCTTTTTCTCTTTTCTTTTCTTCTTCTATTACAAACACAATCAAAAGCCGAAGATACCAATAGCCCTAGTCGATTTCTCCCTAAGCCTCAAGAGCCGAAATTGTTATCCACATCAAAGCCATAGCCGAATACTGCTAAGGGTTCAAGCAAGAATTCCATCAAATTCTTCAATAAGGGTAAGATTAGGTTAGATTCTCATTCTATTTCTTTTAAGGCTGTCGAAATTAAGATTCTAATACCCTTAATATCTGTTGTCGAAGAGATCTTTTGGGATTTACTAAGTGTCGACTACAAGGAAGGAGAAGTTCTTTTCCCGAAGGTACACCATAAGCCGCGTGTTCCCTAGTTATTCGGTGAATTTCGAGATTTAAGAATCTAAGGTAAGTCATATTTAACATTCGGCTAAGGGTTATTTGTTGCGAATAAATGTTAGAAATTGATCTAACATGTAGTTATAGGGATTTCGACAGAGGGATACAAGGATTTCGGGATTTGAGAATTTCAAGGTAAGTTTTAAGAATACTAATCCTACTAGGATTTGGATTTATGGCCGAATGGATTTTTATTAAATTAGTAAGTGATTAATCAAATGTAGGAATTTGAGATCTAAGGCAGTAGATCACTCTTCGGGATTTCAAGGAACCTATTAAGCGAATCAGGTGTGTACTCACACTAATTTTCAATATATTATGGCAATGGTTATTTTAATATATGAATATGCATAAGAATGAGAATGTGGCTAAGTGCCACAAATGTGGCAAAAAAGTACCCAGGTACGTTTCCTACTTCTGTTAGGATTATGAATGTGATATACTTGAACATGTGAACAGTAACATGAATGAAATTTAAGTATGCTGAATATGTTATAAAAATAATTTGGGGCATTCGGGATATATGTGAAGGGAGAATTGAAGGTGATGACTACGGTCTCACCAACGAAATATGTTGACTACGGTCACATTGCGGAATTTTGGTAACTTCGGTTACAATATTTGACTATAGTGTCTAATGACACAACGTATAAATTTGACTATAGTGTCTAATGACACAACGTATATGGGCGATGAGCACGTCGACTGCAGCGACTGCCTTCGATGGTGTGTAGCGGATGGAGGGTTGACTTAGTAGTCCCCACGGTGTGACTGGCAGGTACGGGTGGTGTGTAGCGGATGGACCATTAGGCTTGGGTTGGGTTGCATCATTTATTTTGATATGAATATGAATTTGACATGAACATGTATGCCTGATTTGTTGGATGTTAGTATGATGTACACATTGAGTCTGTTGACTCACCCCGTTGTGGGAACTATTTTCAGGTGATGAACAGTGACGGACCGGGACGGTAGACCTAGAGGTGGCCATGCATCAATTTGAAGATTTTATTTATTTTGGACCTTATTTCATTTTAGAACATTTAATTTTAATATTGGGTTTTATTTGATGTAATAAGGCCATAAGGCCCAAGTTGGATTTCTTTATTTCTGCTTTATTTTTTTAATTATTTTGTTACAAATGATTGTTGGATTAAATTTTAAGTGAAAATATTTTATAAACCTAAAGAAAATTATTTTTGTCACCTTAATAAAATTGGGTTTTTTTTAAATTAATTAAATGGGTTTCCCAACCTAAGCCCAATCCAAAACAATATCTTCTAAAATTTACAAATTTTCTCTAAGTAGCAAAGAATTTGAAAACCGGTTTACTTAAGGAACATACCAGATCCGGTCAGGCTCGTGGGCCGGGTTTGGGGTGTTTCACTAGCTTAAGACTATAAATGAGCGCTTCTCGGGAGGCAACCCGAGTACTAACCCCATTACATTTTTACATTTTATTCTTTCTTTTATTTTCCTTTTTAGCACTTAACTATAAACTAACCAAGTGCAGATTTCCAGGTCACATGACCTTACACACGGCCGTAGTCGTGGCCGTGTGAACCTCAAGAATCTTCATACTGACATGGCAGAAACGGTACATGTCAGAGCAAATAAAATCTTCGAGTCACGGACTCCAACCACCACACCCCGGGTACCGACAAAACCTCACGATCGTGCAATGTGGCCGTGGTCGACACTATCTGATAACACACAGGCATGGCAAACGAAGCATGGGCGTGGGAGAAACGAACGAAGCCCACCACGGTCATGCGATATGGCCGTGTGAGATGCCACACCCAAAAGACACGAGCGTGTGAATATATCTGACTTGAGAATTCTATTTAAACCACCAACCCGTCCTTCTTCTCACCTATTTCTCACCCTTCTTCCTCCCTTACACCCTTCTACACCCTCCATTCTCAGCATTCTTTGTATTCATAGCATTCTTCTTAATTTTTTGGCCATGTCGAAGAAACGGAAGGATCCTAGCACAGTCTCCGTCATGGAGACCGATCTACATAAGCTCATGCCGGTCGCTCCATCCACTTGACAAGCCAAGGGTCTTTGAGACCATTTATCTTTTGTTTTACTTTTATCTTCTCCTCTATTTTCCTTCTCTTTGACTACCTTATGCTTAATTTAGTTTATTTTATTTTAGTTTCTTAGTGTCAGGTTCAAAAGGCTGCTAGGGAATCACGCCACTTCCGCCACCGCCAGCACCTCCGCAACCTTAGAGGTCACACCCACCTCGCGAACCATCTAACAATAAGGACTCTTCGGTCCATTCATCTTTCATTTTAATTTTATTTACATTACTATTTTCTTCCTCTTTATCTCTCTTGTCTTTAATTACATATTTAGTTTATTTCAAATGTGTCTTAATAATTCCTGGCTAATTCTCTACGAGCTCCCCAATTTCTTCATCTAGCGCAGAGCTCGGTAGCAGCCACCACCCCTATCGACTTCCAACTTCAGGAAACCATTCAAATTCAAGAAGTCTCACCTCTCTCTCTCTCTTAAAATGCATATATGTCTTTGTACATTGAGGGCAATGTACATCTTAAGTGTGGGGGGTGAATAGTTATTTCAAGAAAGTGCCTAACTTTCTTCATTATTCTCAAATCCCTGAATGATATCTTGTCTTGAAGTAAGTTTCTCATATTATGATTAGAATGAAAATTCCTTTGACTTATGATTTTTATTTATATGTTTTAGAGTAAGCCATTGATAATTGTGCATTGATGATTAAATTTGAAGGATACTAGAGAATCAAGCATGATAAGTCTATTTTTCAAAATTTAAAAATTTTTTGGTTGTCTACCTGAATCTGAATGTTACCTTGGAGTTTGAAATTTACGAGGTTGATATCAAATATCCATAATTTTTGTGAGCTTTTGAACCTTATAAGAGCATATATTCTTTTTCGTGCTCACTTTATTGATTATGAGTGTGTCAACATTGATTTTAATATTCTAGAACTTGCATTGATTATACATGTCAAGACCACACCTTTGATTTGATATACAGAGATGATAAGGGCACCTAGGTTTTAACCCACTTACTCCACTAAAAGCCTACCTTCACAATTAACCCCTAGTGAACCCCGTTTAATCCTAACAACCCTTTTTATTGACTCACCCACTAATATTAACCCAAAACCCTTTGTATTTGTTATCACCATTCTTTTTTACTACCCTTATATCGAGATTTGATTTGATCGGTTGCCTAATCATATTATTGCAGTAGTTGAATTCATTATTTGACTTGTTCTTAAAAAAAATAGAAGAATAGTTACTATTAGTTTTGTGATTAGGTGAGCTTATACGTTAAATTCCAATTATTGAAGAAGAAGCTCATATCAATCTGTATAGGTGAATGAAGAAGTAAGGCCTCATGTGGGGGTTATTTGGATTTGAAATGATTGTAAAGATTATTTGTGAAGGTTTTAATGGTGATCTTATGTTTTATAAAGTAGTGGTTGATGCAATTCCTAATTGAGTGTTGGATTTGGAGTCGATGTTGCTATCTCAATTTGTCAGGTGAGTCTCAAAGCTCACTTTTGTGTGTGTGTTCTTATTTATTTTAGATACTCCTATAAAGAATCGTATGAATAATGAACTGTGATTAGAAAACAATGGTATGAAAAGTATGATGATATACGAATGTTTGATAAGATTTGCATGTATAGTTTGTAAGAATCTAACAAGTGCATGTGTTAAGAAATATGGAGTTGAAGATTTGACTGTAAGAACATGTCTGGAATGTTTAAGATGATATGAATGTTAAGTTTGGTGCTAATGCATGAAAGGTCTATTAAGTGTTTGTGTCTATTCATCGTAGTGGAATATAAAGAGGTATGTCAGGACTTTAAATATGATCCTTAAAAGGAAAGCCCATGGGAATGGCACCATATCGTGTAAGACCATAATTGGTGGGTTACGGCATCGTATGAAAAGAACTAAAGAAAAGTTATTACCAAATGAGGTACTTAGGATGATGAGGGGAAAACCATACGAAAAGTGAGTCTAGGCAAATCTCTATCGTGAACACGCTAGAAAATGGAAGCCTTTTTCGCAATCTATGAAATAAATGTCTTTGTGGCAATCTAAGGAAAGGAAAGCCCTTGTGGCAAATGAAGAAAGGAATGCCTTCGTGGCATACACAAAAGAACGGCCCTTGTGGCAACCATCTAAAAGAAACACCTCTGTGGCAGACCCTGAAAGAAAGAAATGATGTTCCTGAAGAACTTTAAAGGGATATTATGTATAGTGAACACTAAAGAGATAGCATGTGGAGCGAACACTGAAGGGATAACATGTATGGAGAACTCTGAAGGAATGGTAGGTATAACGAACCCTAAAGGAAAGCCCTTGTGGCATAACATGTTACACTTTTGATAAGATAATCTAATGAGTTTTGTTTATGGTGAGCTTCATATAAGTTGTTATGGCAAATCCTGCATGGTCTTAAGATAAGAACAGAGAAATTGGAATTCGCTAAAGTATGTGGAAAATTTAAAATATGGGCGAGTTAGACTTGAAGAAAAAATCTAAGTAAAGGATATCTCAGATAAATTGAAGAAGGTTCTTTATCTGTAATTATTTGAGGAAAACAGGGTGTCTTACAGTAGGGATCAAACCGTATAATTAAAGAACTTATCTTTTACCTATGTACAAAATCATTCATCGATTTCGAAGAAACAATGGCTTAGAGTATGAATGTAGGAGTAACAGTATTCTTTTTGCATGGGTAGCATGAATAGGGATGGTTAAGGGATCACAAATGAATGAAACTCTAAGAAGGTATTCGCCAGAGATGAGTTGAAGAATAAAGAACAATGAGATGGATAAATTAAAGTTTCTAGATAGGACGTGTAAAAACAATTCAGGTTTCATTTTGATTGGAACTCATCCTACACCGTACCCTTGGGGTTGTAGACTCAACAACCCTTAAGGAGATGAAAAGATCCACTCAACAACCCTTAAGGAGATGAACCTGACTTGAACGCAATGTAAGAATGGACCCTAAGGCATAAAGGTTGTGCGAAGGAAAGAACTCATCACTTCCAGCAGAGGAAGAAGGTTGTAATTAAGGAATGAAAGGGATCACAGGTGGATCCAAAGGTAAAGCTTTAGAAAGAACATTAAAATTTGAAGGACTCGTATCACGAATAGGGGAATTGGAAGGTATGGCTGTGTTCCACTAGGATTAATGGCGCATCTAGTAGTGATGGAATCATTAATGAAGGAATTTATGGACTAGGAAGTCATTTATTGAGTCTACGCCATTTCGGTTGTGGAGACTCACTCTCCTTAGTAGCAGGGGCATCTTCACCTGCCCTAGGCCTTTCCTGATACTTCTTAGTCACAGGCTCATTGGAAGGAGCAGTTGAAGCACTCTCCTTAATACGAGATTTGTCCATAATGACCTTAATATCCATCCTTGGTATTGAAGTAGGCGAACTATGAGAATCGAGAACAAATCCTGCACCATTAATGCAAGTGTTAGACTCACTTAAAGAAAAAGAAGTCGGAGGATGAATACCAAGAGTAATGAGCCAATTTCGGAATGTATCCCACAAAACTCGTCAAAGTAAAATGGGGGATTTCCTATGCGCCTAGTTAGAATTTGTGCTAGGATGGTATTGCCATTGTGAGGCCAAGCATCAGAAGCTGAAGGGATGTTATAATCGTCCAACCAACTAATACAGTCAGTATACCTCCGACTTTTGGGACTTTCATTTGACAAGCAGTATTGCAAAACTTTCTGACTGTAACCAATTCTACTAATTCAAGAGTACTGTAACGCCCCAAAAATTTAGTGACTTTAATTTTTTTCATGTTTAGACACAATTGCTCGTTTGCTTTAACGGCTAAGTGATTTGGGTGTGTATGGGGGTATTTGAGAAGCCTGGGTTCAAGTCATGGCTCTTACAAAATTTTAAATTTTTCCCTTAAATGAACCTAGACATTGGCACTTAGGCTTTATTAATAATAATGTTTGGTTAATGATAAACCATAATTTATACATATGACCCCATGCTTGGCTTATTTTTGGATGAATTTTCATTAGATTTGATGAATTTGATGCTCCTAATCCTTTAATTTCATGTTTTACATTCAGGAGAGCTTAGGGAGTCGAAAAGAATGAGAAACGGGCCAAAAAGGGACAAAATGGGCCTACCTCAGAAATTAACACGGCCTGGACTATCGCACATGGGTAGACCACACGGCCGTGTGTGATAAGCAAAATCGAACACAACCTAAGCTATCGCACACGGGCGTGTCCCTGTCAAACCCAAGTCTAATTCTATTCAGAAAAGACTACTTGTGGGCCAAGGAAGGTGCTCCAAAGCCTATATAAACACCCTAGGGGAGGACCTAAAGGGGGACGGAGAGTAGATTGCAGAGATTACTCGAAGGAAGCCATCGGAATCATCTCGAAGCAGATTCACTCCAAGATTGAAGATCTCCATCATGTTCTTTAGAAGTTTTTGGGTTCTTTATGTCCTGTTGTTTTCTTAATTCTATGATGTTTTCCTTGTACGTTATGAACTGAACTCCCTAAATACCTATGGAGGATGAAACCTAGATGAATCTTATTATTTAATAAATCTGAATTACGTGATAAATACTTGTTCTTATTCTTAATTATGTGTTCTTAATCCTTGTTTTAATGTTTTCAGGAATATTAATTCAAGATTGATGTGCTTATTCAGTGGAGCAAAAGTCCCTGTTTAGCAGTAGATCCAACTTAATTAAGCGGAGTTGATTGTAACCCTAGAAATAAGGCAACATAAATCTGCCGGATTAGTCATATCTAATAGGGAATCCATAGATCGAGTTAATGTGACGATAGGGGTTTTAATTAGAAAGAGATTTCAATTAATCAACCTAGAGTCAGCTGTTTTTAGACTCGAAAGAGATATTAACATAATTTAGGGATTTCTACAAATCAAGTCAAGTGAATAAATCGTTTAATCCAAAGTCAGAATAATAAGTGGAGTCTAGGTGGATTCTTCCTTGGGTATTGTCCTTATCATTGGTTTATTCGGTTTTTTCTTCACTCTCTTTCGCGTTCATCGTTAATTAATTAGTTAGTTAAATTTTAGATTGAAACAAAACCCCTTAATTATTAGGCTAGATAATAAAAAGATAGTTATTACTAGTAATTTTATTCCTTGAGGATACGATATTCTGGACTCACTAAAGCTATACTACTATTCGATAGGTGCGCTTGCCTTTGTCAAAATATTAGTTAGTTTCGAGTCCATCAGTTAATGACACTAAAAGAGCTTGTGGCCTAGTGGCAAGTGGCGTGTAGAGTAACTATAAGGCCTGAGGTTCAAATCTTGGGATAAGCAATGGAGTGTTTATTTTGCTGCTTGAGCTGGGAAGGTAGAAGAGTTCGAATGAAACATTGCTGGTGAGGTGTTTGAATTGGTCATGGAGAGATTGTAGGAGTAAATTATGGAGAAGAATAAGGGAGAGTATTGTGGAGAGAATCAAAGAAGTTGGAGTGTATGGGAGTGTTTGTGCCGAATGGGTATAGGGGAGCCTAGGATTTTTAGCTAAGGGGTCTTCTCCTCATTTTGGTCAGTTTCTGTCACCGGTTTTTGGACTTCTCTTTCATTTCTCTCTAGTGCCGAAACTTCAACTTACCACCGTGCATCTTTTTGTCTTGCAAGTAACCATTCGAGCATTTTTTGTTGTTTCAGTTTTGCACTTTTTCTTCAAGCTGTTGGTTCGCCGAATCTCTATTTCCCTCTCCCTCTCCCAATCTAAGCCGAATACATTTCCTCTCCCTCCCTCTTCATTCATTTATTTTTCACTTTTTCTTCCCTCTTCTCCCTTTCTTCTCCTAAGTTGAATACCATCTCTCGTCTTTATTTTCGGCTTCGTATTAGTTTGTGAACTAAATCTTCTCTCTTGATTAGTTCTGTGGTGATCAATTCTCTGCTTTCTTTCCCTCTCTGTTTAGATTCTAGAACGGCTCTGACGATCGGTAAGTGATCAAAGGCTACTCTCTGCTTTTCTTTTAAAACCAAATGCACATGTGTTCTTCTATTCTTTTTCAAACCGAATAACCTTACTGACCGAAAGTTATTTCATTCTTCACGTACTGCACTTATTGCAATTCAAGGGGTTCCTCAGGAGTGCAGAGGCATTCAATATTCTTCGTTAGTTTTCCAATTGAATATTGAAGGGGGTAAGTTGGCTTGTTGGCCGATTATTTTATGTTTCTAATATTGGGGTCTTAAGTCTTATTTTTGTAAACAACCCAGTCTTATAGGTTTCATTGCTTAAGTAGATAATCGGCGAGGTCGTGAGATCGATTCCTAATCAGCGACCTAAGGGCATTAAGCTATTCTCGTTCGTTCAAGGTGAGTAGTGAGTGGCGATTTGGGTTTAATTATTGTGAACCCTAATGATTGGAAAACTGACAGTATACCTTGAATGAATGTAGGCCTTGGCGTGGTGAACTGGTCACTCGATTACACAGATAGGAGTGTAACTGTACATCGTAAACCATTATTGTCGCAAAGCCGAAAGAGTGTGTGTGTAATCACACTATCTCCACTAAGAATCGGCAAAAGCCGAAAAGCCGAAACTTCGACATTTAGGTCCTCACGAGCGTACGATCGCTCGTGGGGAAAAACTGAGCCTACAATTGAGAGCGGTAGATTGAAGAGGCCATTACGAGTGTTCTCGTGCATTTGGGTCGTTATGGGCTCGTTAAATTTAAGAAAAGTGGCAGAAATTGGATTGGACTATGTAGATCACATAGCCGGGATTGAATTTGGGCCAAATGGGCACGAGCATGTGTGCCCACTTAGGTCGAATATTGGGCTTTGAGCCCATTTACACTATTTTGACCAAATGGATTATCGGTGTTATGGGCAACAGTAGGCCTTCAGAAAGGTCGTTAACTGTACCGAGACCACTAGGGAGTAAAATGATTGAAATACCCCTAATGTGTGAAATGACTAAAATACCCCTAAGGAGTAAAACGACTAAAATACCCCTAATGAGTAACATGACTGAAACACCCCTAATGGGTAAAATGACTAAAATATCATTAGCGAGTAAAATGACCAAAATACCCCTAAAAGACAAAACTACCGTTTTACCCCTAATACATGAAAATGACTATTTTACCCCTAGAGATAGATTAACATATGAAAATATGTACTGTATGACTATACTGAGTAGGACATGCTGCATACACGAAATATTGATGACATGACATACTGCATGGGGTTAGGATTCTGTTATGGAGGAGTACTATTACTGGTAGCTTTGCCACACATACTGATACTGGTGGCTCTACCACAATTACTTACTGGTGGCTTTGCCACATATATTGTACTGGCAGCTCTGCTGCGTTATTATTACTAGCAGCTATGCTACAATATTGGTGTAAGGGCTGGGTGGGTCGACTTTGTCCCCACATGGTGTGTTGGGTTGGTACGGGTGGTGTGCTAGCTGGATTGGGGTGGGTTTGCATAGTTACACCATACTAATATTGTACTAGGCTTAGGCCCACACTGTTACTGTATTAGGCTAAGGCCCACACTGTACTGTTACTGAATAGGGCTCAGGCCTAGACTGTTACTGCATGGTAGGGGATTACACACTGAGTTCTCGTAACTCACCCTTTTCTTTTAACTATACAGGTAATCTCCAGACTTAGTGGATTTGGAGCTGTAAGGGACTCAGAGGGAGCCACACGATCGATGATGTCTGTTTAAACGTAATTATTTAAATATTTTTTATTGGGTTGATAATTATGTAACAAGGCCCCTGGTGATTTTATTTTCTCTTAATGGGGTTTTAATTTCTTATTTTGAACTACCAAATGGATGCAAATAAGTTTTCAAAAGATAATAGGATCGAACCATTTCTTCTGACTCTTTTTCAAATTCGATAAATGTTGGTTGATCGTATATTTCATTATAGTTCTATGATTCAGAGTATCATTTCCTATTTGATCCCTTTGAAAATTTTTTTATAAAAAAAAAGGACAAACAAAGGTTTTTCAAAATTCAACATGACGTCTATCGTTTTAAAACGAATTTCTCTCAACAAGCCTTATTTTGAAAAACACTTTGATGTGACACATCAAATTCGGTTGTAACGTCTAGGCCGGGTTTAGGGTGTTACATTTAGTGGTATCAGAGCCCGATTGTAAAACTCGGCTGTGGAATGGGTTTGAAAAGTTTTTCTGAAAGTAGATTTTAAATATTTGAAATGTTTTCGAAAGATGTACAAGTGTGGTACACCGAGTCTCCAGCGCCAAATCTGCAAGTTCTCTAATTCTGATTACTGATATACTGTAAAACTCTAGATAGAGAAAACTGAAACCGTAGGAGACTGTAAACTGTAGTGAGACCTCGATCTACGAAAACCACCCTTTAATAACTGCTTTTCATAATACATTTGTTAATAATTAATGAAATTATAAGCTGATACATAAGACTTTTTAATTAGATAAAGCGCATATCGAAATGAGCACAAGAGGTACTCGTGGAAGGGGTATATGGGGCCGTGGTAGAGGCCGAGGAAGTGTTCGGGCCGAATCGTCAGCATCGGGCCATATACCTGCTGGTGAAGCACCAGCCTCACTAGTAACTGAACTGAGACAGGGTCTTACGATCGAGCAGTTGGGGATGATGCTCTATCCCAAGCAATGCTCCGCATTCTAGAGAGGGTTGTTGGAGCTAGTACTGGAACAGTGGGCCGAGGATCAATTTCAGAACGACTCCGGTCTAATGGAGTGAAAAGTTTAAGAGGTATTTCTGGAGTAGCCCCAAATGTAGCGGAGTACTAGTTAGAGGCGACTGAATGAATAATGGACGACTTTGACTGTATTACGGAGCAGAAATTAAAAGGGGCGATGTCCTTACTACGAGACCGTGAGAGAGGGTACACAGGCTGATCATGTAACATGGGATTTCTTTAAGGCGGCCTTCCAAGGGAAATATGTGGGCGCATGTTATGTGGACGCCCGATGAAAGGAATTTCTGAGCCTAACCCAAGAGAGTAAGACAGTGGCAGAATATGAGGCAGAATTCTTTCTGTTGAGTCAGTATACTCAAGGGATAGTAGCTGTAACATCCCCAAACCCGGCCCATTCACAACGACCGAATCTGGTTATGTCACTGCGAAAAAAACAGTGGAAAATTCTTTTTGACTTAAAATAAAACAGTAAATTTATTAACCTTTGAAAATCCATGTTTGTTTGATATTGTATGAGAAAAACTTTGATATCATATAAACATTATAAAATGCCCAAAAGTAAACTTTAGTGAATATATAAGACTAATTTTGAATAAATAAGTTGTCAAAATAAATTCGTTTCCACTTAGTAATTTAATATAATCCAATCATAATTTAAAATAATAATAAAATAATTCCCAAAGTAAATAAAAATCAAAAGGCCTTTATTACATCAATATTTAAACCCAAATACTTAATATAAATAAGCTTGAAATATTTAAACTCTTCCTTCTGCATGGGCCACCGTGTGTCCTCTCCGATCCCGGTCCAATTCTACGCATCACCTGAAATGGTTAGAAAAATAGAGTGAGTCCACTGACTCAGTGCATAATCACAACACAGATTTCCACACGTATGGGCTTGGCCCATACCCACACAGCCATCGAAACAATTCATGCAAGAATGCATTTCAGCCCAACCTACTATCCAACCGTACGCCAACCTTAGCAGACTCCCTGCCTAAGGCCGTGGCTAATCCACCACTGATCACATCGTGATCCATATATCTTACCTTGGCTATCTCGCTGCTCAAGGCCGTGGCTGAGCCACCGATCACCCAAGTGATCCCAAAATCATAGTCTGTCTACGGTGACGCACATAGCCATCAACCGCCGAGATGGGCACCGAGCCACACCTCCCTTGAGGCAGCACAAAGCTAACCCTCAAGCGCTAATGTAGCCTGAGCTAACATTAGACCACGTACATCCTGTGTACACTTCCTCCTTCCTCGATCAAGCCCAAAACCCATGCAACTATATGAAAGCTACATGTTAAGTCATCATATAACATGCGTATATATGCATATATCATACCATTACCACATCATACATGTATATACATACATCATAAATAACTTACCATCACCAAATACTCATCACTTAAGCCATTATAAACGGCTACCACACATAATACACAGTTTTAAACATTAGCAATCAAACCGAGAAATAGTGCGATGATTACGCACCTTATCACTTGCAGTTCTAAACTTTCGATCCCTACGCTATCGCTCAATGAAACTACAGCTATCTGCCTATAACTATCCCCTGCTGCTGGCCCACACCCCGGTGGCCAATCCCGAACCGCCGAGACAGCCCTCTTTTTGAACTTCGGGATAGGGACCTTCCCTTGCCCACTCTGACTGGTTGTTGCCTCCATCAAAAAGCTTAATCAGAACAACGGGTTAACCCTCCAAATCATAAATTAAGCAACACCATTTACTAAAATGTTTTTACCCAAACCACTTACTGAGCTATCCACTACCTTTTTCTCTAACGGCCACCACAAGGAAGTAAGGTTCGGCTCAGGGACTTATAACCAACGTAGAGAAAATAGGAGAACAAAAGATTCGGCAAGGCTCCTTAGATGATGCTGAGATATTCGGCAATGGCAGGCTTTAAAGGATGATTTCGGTTTGAAGCAAGGTTTAAGAAAAGGTGTGAAGGGAGAGGGATATGGGTTCATAAAAGGTTATGCCCTCTTCCAATTTCGGCTACAAAGAAATAAGATGAAAAAGGGGTTTGCTTAGACTAACTTTCGGCAATGGACAAGGGAAAATAAATAAAAACAAAGGGAAGAACTTTTGGCAAGGGAGAAAGCAAATGGTGAAAGAAAATGTGCACCTCCCCCCCTATTTATAATATTCGGCCAAGCTCCAACCTCTCACAAAAAGATCCTCAAATCTCTCCTAAAACACCTCCCTTCCATCCATTCAAAATAATTTGAATGAGTCAAACCTACCTAGCAGAATTTAAAAAGAGAAGACCAAGTCTTTCTCCACCTTTCAAGCCTTCAAAAACCGTCCACCACCTAACCTTAATGACGCAAAAACAAGGCCCCAATTGCTGCCCTTGCGAATCGAACCTGAGACCCCTACCAGCTCCCCCTTGAGGCGTCACTTTCCATGCCTTATGTGGTGCCTCCTTGCCACTCTGCCACACCAATCTTTTGTGCCTTATTTCCACCAAAACTTCTCTTAAGACCCCCTCTATCCAAGCTCTTCCTTTTAGCCCCTAACACTAAAAATTTACCAAAGCAACCTACCACCACCTAGGGTTCTCAGGACCCCTAAAACTTACCCAACCACACTCTAAAGTGTGCCAACACCTGAGCTAAGCACCAAAAGCCTAACGCCTAAAACCAGGGTGTTACAATTCTACCCTCCTTAAAATAATTTCGTCCTCGAAATTACTTGTCCAAACTAACAGTCCAATTCCTCCCACTACGCTATGGCTGCGCACTCTGATCTTAAAGAGCTAACATACTACTAGGCACAGTATCTACCATACTCAAGATTCCACATACTTACATCCTGCCTCTACCACGTCCACGAGTATTGCGACCACGCCCCCCTAGAACTCATATCTAGAGCCTCGACTTAATCTGTTTAAAAATTTTTATGAATTAGAAATTCTTGTTTCACTATTTTATCCACGAGCAATTTTATGAAAAGAGGTTTCCGAGAGTAGTTCTTTCGAGCAATCAAAGTTTCCTTCCCTACCCAGGGGTAATTTCGACATTTTCCTATAGGGGTATTTCGGTAATAACTCAGGGTCAATTTGAAAATAGTTTTCAAATTAAAGATATTTCAATGTTTACAAAATCTCAGGGGTCATCTTGGAAAAATTTGTTTTTCAAACCAGATGTGTTGTAAAAATTTCAGAAATCGAGGTTATTTTAGAAAGTTTGGAAATTATGGGCATTCTCGTAAATTCTCCAAATCGGAATATCACAATATTTCACAAAATAGGATTTTCTGATATTTGGTAAAATAGGAATATTTCAGTAAAAATCGAGAGAAATCTGAAAATTTAAAAATCAAGGGCGTTTTGGTAATTTTATCAACCAGGGGTATTTTCGTAAATTTCCACAAACCAGAGTATTTTAATATTTCAAAACCTCAAGATTTTGATATTTTGTAAAGTAAAAATCATTTTATCAAAAATTGAGGGTAGTACGGTAATTTTACAATACAGGGGCATTTTTGTAATTTTGCCATTAGGGCATTTTGGTAATTTTGTAAATCAGAAAAAAAACGTCCTTCAAAATCAGATTTAGGGTTTCACAAACCAAAGGGGTAAAGTTGAAAATTTTAGAACAGGGAATTTTAAAACAATCAGGCCAAATCCCTTTCGGGTTTTAATAATCGGTTTAGCCCATGAACAAGTCCTCTTGGTTAAGGTGAACCGTAGCTACGCACTAGGTAGGATTCCTGCGAAGAGGAGGTGAGTCACGAGGACTGCTTAAGTACCAAGCTCTTCCGGATCCGATCCTAGACATGCGCATCAAGGTTACCACACCTTAACTCGGCGACTTGTTTCACAGGTTTGTTTAAGAGCCTTAAGTCTTATGCATATGTTTGAGTAGTCTAATCCTAGGGTCCAACAGCTTAAATATTCTAACCTACAAGCCCGAACTAATCCCATAATAAATCACACAAACAAAACACTTTAAAAGTCCGAAGCACTTACCTGGTGGACTTCGGGTCGGAGGTACAGGTGCCATGCCAGAATATCCTGAAACTTTTTAGAAAAGCCTATTTTTCAAAAAGCCCATTTTTGAAAACTGTTTCGGGCCCAAAACCCTCAAAGCCGAGTTTTGAACCGGGCTCTGATACCAAACTGTACCATCCCCAAACCCGGCCCATTCACTACGACCGAATCTGGTTATGTCACTGCGGAAAAAACAGTGGAAAATTCTTTTTGACTTAAAATAAAACAGTAAATTTATTAACCTTTGAAAATCCATGTTTGTTTGATATTGTATGAGAAAAACTTTGATATCATATAAACATTATAAAATGCCCAAAAGTAAACTTTAGTGAATATATAAGACTAATTTTGAATAAATAAGTTGTCAAAATAAATTCGTTTCCACTTAGTAATTTAATATAATCCAATCATAATTTAAAATAATAATAAAATAATTCCCAAAGTAAATAAAAATCAAAAGGCCTTTATTACATCAATATTTAAACCCAAATACTTAATATAAATAAGCTTGAAATATTTAAACTCTTCCTTCTGCATGGGCCACTGTGTGTCCTCTCCGATCCCGGTCCAATTCTACGCATCACCTGAAATGGTTAGAAAAATAGAGTGAGTCCACTGACTCAGTGCATAATCACAACACAGATTTCCACACGTATGGGCTTGGCCCATACCCACACAGCCATCGAAATAATTCATGCAAGAATGCATTTCAGCCCAACCTACTATCCAACCGTACGCCAACCTTAGCAGACTCCCTGCCTAAGGCCGTGGCTAATCCACCACTGATCACATCGTGATCCATATATCTTACCTTGGCTATCTCGCTGCTCAAGGCCGTGGCTGAGCCACCGATCACCCAAGTGATCCCAAAATCATAGTCTGTCTACGGTGACGCACATAGCCATCAACCGCCGAGATGGGCACCGAGCCACACCTCCCTTGAGGCAGCACAAAGCTAACCCTCAAGCGCTAATGTAGCCTGAGCTAACATTAGACCACGTACATCCTGTGTACACTTCCTCCTTCCTCGATCAAGCCCAAAACCCATGCAACTATATGAAAGCTACATGTTAAGTCATCATATAACATGCGTATATATGCATATATCATACCATTACCACATCATACATGTATATACATACATCATAAATAACTTACCATCACCAGATACTCATCACTTAAGCCATTATAAACGGCTACCACACATAATACACAGTTTTAAACGTTAGCAATCAAACCGAGAAATAGTGCGATGATTACGCACCTTATCACTTGCAGTTTTAAACTTTCGATCCCTACGCTATCGCTCAACGAAACTACAGCTATCTGCCAATAACTATCCCCTGCTGCTGGCCCACACCCCGGTGGCCAATCCCGAACCGCTGAGACAGCCCTCTTTTTGAACTTCGGGATAGGGACCTTCCCTTGCCCACTCTGACTGGTTGTTGCCTCCATCAAAAAGCTTAATCAGAACAATGGGTTAACCCTCCAAATCATAAATCAAGCAACACCATTTACTAAAATGTTTTTACCCAAACCACTTACCGAGCTATCCACTACCTTTTTCTCTAACGGCCACCACAAGGAAGTGAGGTTCGGCTCAGGGACTTATAACCAACGTAGAGAAAATAGGAGAACCAAAGATTCGACAAGGCTCCTTAGATGATGCTGAGATATTCGGCAATGGCAGGCTTTAAAGGATGATTTCGGTTTGAAGCAAGGTTTAAGAAAAGGTGTGAAGGGAGAGGGATATGGGTTCATAAAAGGTTATGCCCTCTTCCAATTTCGGCTACAAAGAAATAAGATGAAAAAGGGGTTTGCTTAGACTAACTTTCGGCAATGGACAAGGGAAAATAAATAAAAACAAAGGGAAGAACTTTTGGCAAGGGAGAAAGCAAATGGTGAAAGAAAATGAGCACCTCCCCCCTATTTATAATATTCGGCCAAGCTCCAACCTCTCACAAAAAGATCCTCAAATCTCTCCTAAAACACCTCCCTTCCATCCATTCAAAATAATTTGAATGAGTCAAACCTACCTAGCCGAATTTAAAAAGAGAAGACCAAGTCTTTCTCCACCTTTCAAGCCTTCAAAAACCGTCCACCACCTAACCTTAATGACGCAAAAACAAGGCCCCAATTGCTGCCCTTGCGAATCGAACCTGAGACCCCTACCAGCTCCCCCTTGAGGCGTCACTTTCCATGCCTTATGTGGCGCCTCCTTGCCACTCTGCCACACCAATCTTTTGTGCCTTATTTCCACCAAAACTTCTCTTAAGACCCCCTCTATCCAAGCTCTCCCTTTTAGCCCCTAACACTAAAAATTTACCAAAGCAACCTACCACCACCTAGGGTTCTCAGGACCCCTAAAACTTACCCAACCACACTCTAAAGTGTGCCAACACCTGAGCTAAGCACCACAAGCCTAACCCCTAAAACCAGGGTGTTACAGTAGCAACTGAGTATGAATGCTGGGAGTGAGATTTTGCTGCTCTTGTGGAAAAAGCAAAGATTGCTGAAGAGGTGAAGCGCTCAAAGAGCCAGAACTGTGAAACAGATAGGGGCAGAAATAAGAGGGATTTTGGGCCCTCAAGTTCTTCTAGGAGGCCTATTAAGAAGGCCAAGTTTGATGGGCCAGCTTGGACTGGGGTTCCTATTGCTATTAATAGACCGCAGCTTTACACTGATTGTGGGAGATCTCACCAGGGTAAGTGCTGCAAGAGGATTGGGGCATCCTTTAGATGTGGGTCCATGGATCATCGGGTTAAGCATTGTCCTCAGAGGCCTGTTCAGATGCAAGCTGCAAGATAAGGTTATGGTCAGCCAATGAGAGGTGGTCAGCAGCCACCGAGAGGCCGTGGGCAGGCCAAAGGTGGAAATGGTATGGGACAAGGTCGTAGGCACCAGGTAGGGGTGCTGGTAACACTAAGGTGAGGCAGCTAACTTTAGTCTACGCTGCACGTATGGTGACGCCCCTGACGTCATAACCGGTACATTCCTAATATACAATGTACCTTACACTACTTTAATTGATATTTGGTCTACACATTCATAAGTTGCATGCACTTGTCGGGAACTTTGGGTATTCAGTTCGAAAATACTATTAGTGAGATGACTGTGATAACTCCACTGGATCAGTCAGTTAGGGTAAATAAGTTATTCAGAAATGTGCCCCTTGAGGTCCAAGGAGTAATTTTTCCAGCAGAGTTGATGGAACTGCCAATGGGTGAATTTGACCTTATTTTGGGTATGGATTGGCTGGTGAAACACTAAGCTAGTTTGAACTGTGCTGCTAAGCGTATGATGTTGAAGACTACTGAGGATGAGGAGGTGGCTGTGATTGGGGAGCGAAGGAATTATTTGTCTAGCGCGAACTCAGTATTAAGGGCCGAGAAACTTATTCACAAGGGTAGCAAGGCGTTTTTAGCCTACGTTAGTATTTCTAATTCTGAGGGTTCTTCTGTCAGAGACATTAGAGCTGTTAAGGATTTTCCGAATGTATTTCCTGATGAGCTCCCTGGGTTGTCTCCGGACCGCGAGGTCGAATTTGGTATTGAGCTCTTACCTGGAATAGCTCCGATGTCCATCGCCCCATACAGGATGGCACCGAAGGAGCTGGTGGAGTTAAAGGCTCAAATTCAAGAGCTATTGGATCGAGGATTCATTCGACCGAGTGTGTCTCCATGGGGAGCACCAGTATTGTTTGTAAAGAAGAAAGATGGGTCAATGCGCATGTGCATCGATTATCGACAACTTAATAAACCGACCTTCAAAAATAAGTATCCCTTACCGAGAATCGACGATCTGTTTGATCAGTTCAAAGGAGCGTCGATTTTCTCTAAAATAGATCTCCGTTCTGGGTACCATCAACTAAGGGTAAAGGAGGTTGATGTGTATAAGACTGCGTTTAGGACTCGGTATGGTCATTACGAGTTCTTAGTGATGCCATTTGGGCTGACGAATGCACCAGCTGCTTTCATGGATCTGATGAACCGAGTATTCCAACCCTATCTAGATCGATTCGTAGTGGTGTTTATAGATGATATCTTGGTGTATTCGAGAGCCGAGGACGATCATGATGAACATTTCTGAGTTGTTCTGCAGATTTTAAGAGAAAAAGAACTGTACCTAAGTTCAGCAAGTGTGAGTTCTGGCTGCAAGAAGTGACATTTCTTGGTCACGTGGTGTCTGTCGTGGGGATCAGGGTGGATCCTCGAAAAATTAAAGCAATACTGAAATGGAAACCACCTAAGACCGTATCGAAAATTTGAAGCTTTCTGGGTTTGGCAGGGTATTACAAAAGTTTTTTTGATGGGTTTTCCTTAATTGCTGCACCTCTGACTAAGTTGCTACGTAAAGGGGTACTGTTCAATTGGACTGATAAGCAGCAAGAAAGTTTTGAGAAGCTGAAGAAGGTTCTGACTGAAGCCCCTGTCTTGATACAACCAGAGCCTGGGAAGGGATTTACTGTCTACATTGATGCATCACACATTAGGTTGTGTGCTGATACAGGAGGGTAAGGTGGTTGCGTACGCGTCTCGTTAGCTTAAGCCTCACGAGGTGAATTACCCAACTCATGACTTGGAGTTAGCAGCAGTGATATTCGCACTGAAAATTTTGAGGCATTATTTATTCGGAGAAAAATGTTTTATCTTCACAGATCACAACAGCCTCAAGTACCTCCTAACCCAGAAGGAGCTGAATCTTAGGCAGTAAAGATGGGTAGAGCTGCTTAACGATTATGACTGCTCGATTGAGTATCACCCTGGTAAGGCTAACGTGTTAGCTGACGCACTGAGCCGTAGGGATATATCTAATTTGAGAGCAATGTTTGCTCGTCTCAACTTGTATGATGATGGTAGCTTGTTAGCTGAGCTTCAACTGAGACCGACATGGACTGAGCAAGTTAAGGGGAAACAGTTGTTGGATGATACACTGGTTTCTAGTTTTTGACAAGTTGAGAATGGAGAGACTGCAGATTTTGGGTTGAATGGTGAGGGAGTACTCTGCTTCCGTGGGAGAGTCTGTATACCGAGGGATTCTGAGCTGAGGCAGTCTATACTGCGAGAGGCGCATAGTAGCCCATATACTATGCATCCTGGAGGAAACAAGTTATACCGAGATCTTCATGAGCTGTACTGGTGGCCAAGGTTGAAACGCGAAGTTACTAAATTTGTGAGTAAGTGCTTGACGTATCAGCAAGTTAAGGCTGAGCATCAACTACCTTTAGGGTTACTGCAGCCAGTGAAGATTCCACTTTGGAAGTGGGAGAGAGTAACTATGGATTTTATGAGTGGGCTGCCCTTAACGCCTACTAAAAAGGATTCGGTATGGGTTATTATAGACCGACTGACTAAGTCTGCCCATTTTATACCAGTTCGTATGGATTACTCATTGCAGAAGTTGGCCAAGTTGTATGTGGCTGAGATTGTGAGACTGCATGGGGTACCGGTTTCCATTATATCTGGTAGAGACCCTCGATTCACATATCAATTCTGGAAGAAATTACACGAGGCTTTGGGTACTAGGTTGGACTTCAGTACTGCGTTCCATCCTCAGACAGATGGTCAGTCAGAGAGGGTGATTCAGATACTGGAGGACATGTTAAGAAGCTGTGTTATTGATTTCCGAGGCAGCTGGGAAGACTATTTGGAGCTGACAGAGTTTGCGTATAATAGCAGCTACCAGTCCAGTATTCAAATGGCACCGTACGAGGCGTTGTATCGTCGTAGGTGTTGTACCCCTACCTGCTGGACAGAGCTGGGCGAGTGGCGAGTTTTGGGGCCGGAGTTAGTTTTTGATACTGAAGAAAAGGTAATATTGATTCAAGACCGGTTGAAGGAAGCGTCGGACAGGCAGAAGTCTTACGTAGATCTTAAACGCTGAGAGATTGAATATTCCGTGGGAGACTCCGTATTTCTTATGGTCTCACCATGGAAAAAGATACTGAGGTTTAGGTGAAAGGGTAAGCTTAGCCTTAGGTTCATTGGGCCTTACCGTATACTGAAACGTGTAGGACCGGTCGCCTATCAACTTGAGTTGCCTCCGAAATTAGATCGGATTCACGATGTGTTCCATGTCGCCATGCTGAGGAGTTACCACTCTGATCCCACACATATAGTACCAATCAAGGAGATCGAGGTTAGGCCAGATCTGACTTTTGAGGAGAAGCCAGTGCAAATATTGGACCGTGAGGTTAAGGTACTAAGGAAGATACCGATCCCACTGGTTAAAGTGCTTTGGCGGAATCACAGTGCTGAGGAAGCCACATGGGAGCCTGAGGAGGTGATGCAACAACAATACCCTCACCTATTTTGACCAAGTAAATTTCGAGGCCGAAATTTCTTTTTAGGGGGTAGAGTTGTAACGCCTCAAAAATTTAGTGACTTTAATTTTTCATGTTTAGACAAAAATGCTCGTTTGCTTTAATGGCTAAGTGATTTGGGTGTGTATGGGGGTATTTGAGAAGCCTGCGTTCAAGTCTTGGCTCTTACAAAATTTTAAATTTTTCCCTTAAATGAACCTAGACATTGGCACTTAGGCTTTATTAATAATAATGTTTGGTTAATGACACAAGAAGAACTTGTGGCCTAGTGGCAAGTGGCGTGTGGAGTAACTTTGAGGTCTGAGGTTCAAATCCTGGGATAAGCAATGGAGTGTTTATTTTGCTTCTTGAGCTAGGAAGGTAGAAGAGTTGGACTGAAACACTGCTGGTGAGGTGTTTGAATTGGTCATGGAGAGATTGTAGGAGTAAATCGTGGAGAGGATTAAGGGAGAGTATTATATAGAGAATCAAGGAAGTTGGAGTATGTGGAAGCGTTTGTGCCGAATGGGTATAGGGGAGCCTAGGATTTTCGGCTGAGGGCTATTTTCCTCATTTTGGCCAGTTTGTGTCACCGATTTTTGGACTTCTCTTTCATTTCTCTCTAATGCCGAAACTTCAATTTACCACCCGTGCATCTTTTTGTCTTACAAGTCATCATTCGCGCATTTTTTTTTGTTTCGATTTTGCACTTTTTCTTCAAGCTGTTGGTTGGCCGAATCTCTGTTTCCCTCTCCCTCTCCCAATCTAAGCCGCATACATTTCCTTTCCCTCCCTCTTCATTCATTTATTTTTCACTTTTTCTTCCCTCTTCTCCCTTTCTTCTCCTAAACCGAATACTATCTCTCTTATTTATTTTCAGCTTCATATTAGTTTGTGAATCGAATCTTCTCTCTTGATTAGTTCTGTGGTGATCAACTCTCTGCTTTCTTTCCCTCTCTGTTTCGATTCTGCAACGGCTCTGACAATCGGTAAGTGATCAAAGGCTACTCTCTCCTTTTCTTTTAAAATCGAATGCACCTATGTTTGTCTACTCTTTTTCAAACCGAATAACTTTACTGACCGCAAGTTATTTCATTCTTCACGTAGTGCACTCATTGCGATTCAAGGGGTTCCTCAAGAGTGCAGAGGCATTCAATATTCTTCGTTCGTTTTTCAATTGAATATTGGAGGGGGTAAGTTGGCTTGTTGGCCGACTGTGTTACATTTTCAATATTGGGGTCTTAAGTCTTATTTTTTTAAACAACCCAGTCTTATAGGTTTCATTGCTTAAGCAGATAATCGGTGAGGTCATGAGATCAATTCCTAATCGGTGACCTAAGGGCATTAAGCTATTCTCGTTCGTTCAAGGTGAGTAGTGAGTGACGATTTGGGTTTAAGTATTGTGAATGCTAATGATTGGAAAACTGACGGTATACCTTGAATGAATGTAGGCCTCGGCGTGGTGAACTATTCACTTAATTACTTAGACAGGTGTGTAATTGTACATCGTAAACCATTACTGTCGTTAAGCCGAAAGAGTGTGTGTGTAATCACACTATCTCCACTAAGAATCGTCAAAAGCTGAAAAGCCGAAACTTCGGCATTTAGGTCCTCACGAGCGTGAGATCGCTCGTGGGGAAAACCTGAGCCTACAACCGAGAGCGGTAGATTGAAGAGGTCATTACGAGTGTTCTCGTGCATTTGGGCCGTTATGGGCTTGTTGGGCCGAAATGGGCCATGTGGGCCCAATAGGCTCGTGGGCCCCACACGGATAAATTTAAGATAAGTGGCAAAACCTGGATTGGGCTATGTAGATCACATAACCAGGATTGAATTTGGGTGAAATGGGCCACACGAGCGTGTGGGCCCACTTGAACCGAATATTAAGTTTTGAGCCTATTTACACTGTTTCGACCAAATGGATTACCGGTGTCGCTCGAGGCGACCGTAGGCCTTCAGAAAGGTCGTTAACTATACCGAGACCCCTAGGGAGTAAAATAACTGAAATACCCCTAATGTGTGAAATGACTGAAATACCCCTAGGGAGTAAAACGACTAAAATACCCCTAATGAGTAAAATGACTGAAATATCCTAGCGAGTAAAATGACCAAAATACCCCTAAAAGAAAAAACTATCGTGTTACCCCTAATGCATGAAAATGACTATTTTACCTTAGAGATAGATTGACAGATGAAAATATGTACTGTATGATTGTACTGAGTAGGACATGTTGCATACACGAAATATTGATGACATGGCATACTGAATGGGGTTGGGATTTTGTTATGGAGGAAGTACTGTTACTGGTGGCTTTGCCACACATACTGATACTGGTGGCTCTGCCACAATTACTATTACTGGTGGCTTTGCCACATATACTGTACTGGCATCTCTGCTCCGTTATTATTACTAGCAACTATGATGCAATATTGGTGTGAGGGTTGGGTGGGTCGAGTTTGCCTCCACATGGTGTGTTGGATTGGTACGGGTGGTGTGTTGGCTAGATTGGGGTGGGTTTGCATACTTGCACCATACTGATATTGTATCGGGCTTACGCCCACATTGTACTGTTATTGAATAGGGGTCAGGCCTAGACTGTTACTACATGATAGGGGATTACACACTAAGTTCTCGTAACTCACCCTTTTCTTTTAACTATACAAGTAATCCGTACACTCAGTGGATTTGGAGCTGCGAGGGACTCGGAGGGGGCCACACGATCAATGATGTTTGTTTAAACGTAACCATTTAAATATTTTATATTGGGTTGATAATTATGTAATAAGGCCTTTGGTGATTTTATTTTCTCTTAATTGGGTTTTAATTTCTTATTTTGAACTGCCAAACGGATGTGAATAAGTTTACAAATGATAATAACTGTTTTTCATTTAAAGGCACAAATAAAGGTTTTTCAAAATTCAACATGACGTTAATTAGAGTAGCATCCGCGGGTTTTCAACCAACTAAGAAACCAACAGTAACAAAGACGGCTATCGTTTTAAAACAGATTTCTCTCAACAAGCCTGATTTCGAAAAACACTTTGATGTGGCACGTCAAATTCGGTCGTAATGTCTAGGCCGAGTTTGGGGTGTTACAAGTACGAACCCAACTTACACGTTTGAACTGTTTGTTGGCAATCTTCGAGTCCAGAGGCTAACTTTCAGAACAACCAGTTCCCTTTGGAAATGGTCAGCAAGTGGGAAAACCAAACCCATCCTCAAGCTTACAAGTGACACTTATAAATTTTTCCTTTCTTAAGTGAAAAATGGATAGACAGTTTTGGATGATTACGTGAAAACCTTAGTGGACACTAAAGTGGGCCAAACCAATGCTAGTCCCTTATTTGGTAATCTTCAATTGCTAAAATTTCTGGAATACTCCTAACAATGGAGGCTCATTTCATTAGCAACAGCCTATGATGTAAGCCATAAGGGTCCATTAAGACAAGGTCGATAATTGTCTTGGTGCAATGTCATACTCTGAAAGCATTAAACAGAAGAAGGGGTGTAAAGGCAGATGGAAGCCAGCCTCTAATAGAATAAGAGAAAGGATAAAACCTTGAGAGTAGTCACTTAGAAGACACTTTGGTGGTATTTCAATGTCGTAGGTAAAGTACAAATGATGGAAGCCTCGGGCTATCAAGAATCAGCCCGCTTCCTCCTAAGTTGTGCTACATTTATACATAGGAGTGGAAGTTTAGGGAGGAGTATTCTCAAGCTCTTGGGGTCCAAATATGGTATGATTTTTGAAGGTTAAATTTTGCTACTCTAGGTATGACCTAAACAACGAATACTCATTCTTGACATTGTTGTATGAAATAAGGAAAAAGAATGATGAGTAAAAGGAAATAAGATTTTCTTTGAGGACTTTGGAAAGCCGGAGAAGACGGAGGCAGAGAGAGAAGTCAAAAAGTTGTTAAGGAATTCAAAAGGCTTAACAAAGTGTTATAATAAGGTTTAGAGTCTTTGTTTTGTAGGAATAAACGTAGTCAAGAAGTTATTCAGTGAAGAACCATTTACATTCCCCAATGCAAGTGTGACAATTGTCAAAGAGGTAAGTATGTGGTGTCTATACTTGAGTGTTTAACCGCCAAGATTTGATTTCTCTTAGAGAAGCAAGCTAATTATATCTTTATGCCAATAAGAGGGAAATTTTTGAAACGTGTGTGAGGTAATTAGTATTGTCGTTGATTTATGATTTGCAAGAACAACCAAGTCATCCAGATAATTGAAATTCCTAGAGGGATGAAAATTTCAAGGATGATATTTTATTTAAGGGTGAGGGAGTTGTAATGCCTCAGCTCTGGTGAGCACAAGGTCCGCCTTAATTTTTTAACAGTATGATTGGTGGAGTGGTATTCGCCCAAGTGCCCCTTTTTGCCGTATAGTGTGGGTAGGTACAATTATGTGTTTAAGATGATGCCGGCTACATGTAAAGTTGCTATAGATTGTTAGAATAAAGATGTGATCAAATGAATCGATATTAAAGGTTGAGTCCATGTCAGAGACTGGTGCGCCCCTTTTTAGTGGAATTGTTCAAGTTAAGTTACAAGGTAAGCTAGTTAGTTGCTATCTAAATGTAAACCAGGATAATTAAAGATAAAGGGAAATGCTCAATTACGTTTCTTAGAAGTTGTGGACTTTGATAAGACAATTCAGTGGTAATGTGACATTTGTCAAGTTCCAATAAAGACTTGGACTATTTTAATAGGACTTCAAGTTTGATTAAAGGGAGTCATCTTCCACTCTTTTCCAAAATAATGAAATCTAAGGCTGGAGCAATCAAAAGTTTTATGGCTCTAAGTAGATATGTATGGTGAATGGAGAAATAAGGCCTTCTATGGGGGTTATCTGGGTTTGAAATGATTGTAAAGTTTATTTGAATGGGTTTTAATGGTGATCTTCTATTTTATAAGGCAGTGGTTGTTGCAATCCCTGATTGAGTGCTGCATCTAGAGTCTATGTTGCTATTCGAAGTTGTCAGGTGAGTGTCCAAAGTTGACTTGATAAACCGTAATATATACATATTTTAATCCCACATTTAGCATACTTTTGGATGATTTATTCCTTGAATTGTGGAATTTGGTGCTCCTAATCCTTTAATTTCATGTTTTATACTTAGGAGATCCTCGCAGGACGAAAAGAGCGAGAAACGGGCCAAAAATAGAGAAAATGGGCCAAAGTACAAAATCGACACAGCCTGGGCCCAAGCCACACGGTCGTGCCTCCTTAGTAGACCCGAACACGGCCTGGCCTCGATTTATACGGGCGTGTGCCGCGGGTGTGTCCCTGCCGTGACCTATTTTAATTCCAATTGGATTAGGATACTTAGGGGCGAAGAAAGACATTCCGAAAGCCTATATAAACACCCTAAGTGTGACCTAAAATGGGGCGTCCAGGTAGGCTTAAGAGCCAACCCAAAGAGGCCAGAATTGTGGGATTTACGCGAAGAAAGCCAGTTGATCCATCTCAAGAAGCTAGAATCATAGTCAAGACGGAGGATCTTTCCTTCAATTTCCTTCAGAGGGTTTTAGGTTTTTTCTTATGTTTTGTTTTATATTTTCTTTTGAGATGTATTCTTTTATGATTATGAACTAAACCTCTCAAATACCTGAGGGGGATGAAACCTAAGACGGATCTTGTTATTGTTTTCTGAACTATATAATAAATACTTAATTTGTTCTTAATTATGTGTTCTTAATTCTTGCATTGATATTTCAGGATATTAATTCAAGTATTGATGTGCTTACGCAGTGGAGCAAAAGTCCCTATTTAAGAGTAGATCTAGCATAGTTAAGCGGAGTTGATCGCAACCCTAAAAATAGGATGACGAAAATCTGCCGGATTAGGGTCAAACCTAATATGGGAGTTTTAATTAGAAAGAGATTTCAATTAATCAACCTAGGGTTAGACATTAGTAGCCTCGAAAGAGGTATTAATATAAATTAGGGAATCCTACGGATCGAGTCAAGTGAATAAATCGTCTAGTTCAGAGTTAAATAACAAGTGAAGTCTAGGTGGATTCTTCCTCGGGTATTGTCCTAATCACTTGGTTTTTCCCAAAAGTATTTTCCCCAATTCATTCTTTGTGCCTTAGCATCCTTAGCTTAGTAGTTAGTTAATTTTAGGTTAAACAACAATTCCCTTAATTCTTAGGCTAAATAATAAAAAGAAAGTTAATATTAGCACTTTTGGTTCACTTGGGTTCGACATTCCGGTCTTGCCACTAAACTATACTATTGTTCGATAGGTGCGTTTGCCTCAATCGTGGTGATAGTTAGTTTCTAGGCTCGGTCATTCATTATATAAATTTTAAGACTTTCCCACTGCGATCATGACTCATGTTTGTGTATACTCATTTATTCTAGATACTCCTATAAAGACTCGTATGAATCATGAACCGAGATTAGTAAATAATGGTATGATGAGTATGCTGATATACGAATGTTGGATAAGATTTGCATGTATAGTTTGCAAGAATTTGACAAGTGTAGAGTACATGATAAGAAATCTGGAGTTGAAGATATGACTGTAAGAACATGTCTAGAATGTTAAGTTTGGTGCTAATGTATGAAAGGTTTGTTTATTGTATGTGTTTGTTCACTATGGTGGTTTCGTATAGAAAGAACTATAGAAAGGTTATTACCTAATAGGGTTCTGTGTGTGACCCAGGACGATGAGGGGTAAACCTCACAAAATGTGAGTTTAGGTGAATCCCTATCATGAACTCGTGAGAAAATAGAAACCTTTGTGGAAATCTATGAAATGGAAGCCTCTATGGCAGTCTATGAAAAGGAAGCCTTTGTGGCGATCTAAGGAAATGAAAGCCTTTATGGCAAATGGAGAAATGAATGCCTTCGTGGCACACACAAAAGAATGGCCCTTGTGGCAACCATCTAAAGGAAACGCCTTTGTGGTAGACTCTGAAAGAAAAAAAATAGTGTTCCCGAAGAACTCTAAAAGGATAGTATGTGTGGTGAACTGACCGGCTATGCGCATGTACATTAAAACAATGATTTCATATAACAATTTTAAAAGCCCGATTTTACTGCAAGCGTATAGTATCAGTTGAAATATTTTTAGTTCCAACGTAACACGAAGTATCCCAAGGGGTCTAACCTAAAGCAAGAGGCGATTGAGCAATAACTAGCATAAACAATAGAGTCTAAGGGGCTACTGATACGATTTTATAGTACGGCAATTCATCACAAGATAAGTTGCAAGAAAATTAAATATTCTATTCTAAGGACTAAATTGTAAGAAATATAAAACCAAAGAACTATCCAGGAAATAACTAATTGTAACACCCCAAACCCGGCCCAAACATTACGACCGAATTTGGTATGCCACAGAGAAAAACTTTTTGAAAATCCTTTTAAGCCGATTAAAATTTTTGATAAAAGATATTGTCTTGTTTTTAAAACGGTTGAGGAGAAAACATTAAATAGTGTTGTTTAAAAATATATTAAGTCAGGTTGTTACAGATTCAAGTGTACCCGATGGCACAATAAAACATTTTAAGTATTAATTTTTATAAAACATGTGTAACCATTTTTCAAGTCATTAAGTTGTTAAACAATTTATCCAAAACAGATAAAATAACCAAAATATAATTCTAGGAGGCCTTATTACAACTTAAATAAATCAAACCCGTAATTAAATAAAAATAGTTCAAAATCCACCTAGTCCATATTTTCATCGCATGGCCACCTCGAGTTCATCCGGCTCCACATCCGCGATCTCACGAATCACCTGAAATGAAAAGGGAGAAGGTGAGTCACCAAGACTCAATGCATATTCCCTCTCCCGGGTAAATGCCACATTCTTACACAAATTATAACAAAGTACATATATGCATAATGCACCCAACCTAGCCATCCATAACTCCTTTTCTACCCCGCGTGGTACCAAACCACTGGTGGTGCCAAACCACTGGTGTCCAAAGACACAATTGTGTTACCAAAACACTGGTGACATATAGTCACAGATGTGATGCCAAATCACTGGAGATACCAAATCTCTGGTGTCCGAAGACACAAATTGAATGATGGGGCCAACCCATCGTGTGATACCAAATCACTGGCAGACGATCCCATATCTCAAAGTGGGGCCAACCCACGGTGGAATTAACCACAGGGACAAGTCGCTATGAGGTGCCAAACCTCTGGAGGTACCAAACCTCTGGTGACCGTAGTCACAATGTGTTACCAAAACACTGGTGTCCGTCGACACAAATATCAATCTTCCCCCTCCTCTCATGTTGCCCATACCAATGCAATAGATAACCAAATCATGTTAATACACTTTAATATGAATCATATAATAAATACTATAAATCATAGATCATGTTTTCACTCCACATGTAATAACAACATATCGAAACAGACTTACCCGTATCCTCATTCATACCATCATGGTATCATATCCAAATCTCATCGTTTTTCCCACTTTCATAATATGATTAGTAATAACACACATATACATACATATATAAACCAAGTTATAAAGTGTGTAAGATACACACCTGATAACAGTGATAACTAAACTTTCTCGCTCATCGATACTCTCAGCATCTCGAACAACATCTATACGTCCTCTCTCTCTGATTGGTGGTACATAACCCGATGAAGAACCACGAACGAACAATGGCTCGGGGGTACGAACGACTTCAAATAAACGATTATCGCCAGCAGAGGGTCCACATCCCGGTGGAAAGTCTCGAACTCCCGACACAGCCCTTCGCTTGAAATTTGAGGGTATAGCAGAACCACCCCTCTTCCAAACACTATGAACTGCTCTCTTCGAACCCATTCTTGATTGCTCCAAAATCTAACGTTTACGGAAAGAAGATAATAAACGGACGATAGAGTCCCCAAAAACTTAATCGATTAGAAGACCATCTAAAATGATATAACAAGCATAAAGATCCTTACCCTTGACTTACCAACCTTTGATTGTTAGAGAGAGATAAGGCTTAAATCAATCGCTTCCGAAGTCGCAAAGAGCCTATCTTCAAAACCGATTGAAGAGCACCAAAATAAAAACCTACCCTTGATGATATTCGGCCACAACAATACTAAAAGGAAATGGGAAGTTTCGGCTATATAGTAATGAAAGGAGAAAATATGTGAATAAAAGTGAGGGAATATGTAAGTAGAAAAGAGAATAAAAATGAGAGGATGAGGATTCGGTTTAATCAACAATGGAAGAAAGAAAAGAAAAGAGGATTTGGGGAAGAAAGAAGTTCGGCCAAATGAAAGAAAAGGGATTTGTGTTTGAGCACAAATCAAAGGAAGAAAAGAGAGAGATGGGAGAAGTGAGATTCGGCCAATACTTTGTTTGCCCAAAAGAAAATGCACATAAATAAAAAGGTAGTTTTGGTGTCAAAAGGAAAAATGAGATAAAAGAGAAATGGTATTTGATTCAACAAAATGAGGCTAAAATCCCAAAACAATTTTGCACAAAAATGCCTAAGTGCATTCGGCCAAAGAGGAATTTGCTTGGAGAGGAAAAGAAAATATGCCAAATGGTGCCCAAATGCCAAAGTTGGCCAAATATCCTCCCCTAAACCACCTAACACATTCGGCCATCCACCTAGACACCCTTGCCGTCCACATTCAACCACTAAAGCCTAGGAAAACTTTCCAAAACATCATCCACTTTCCATGCCTTAGTCCCCTCATCATGCCATAAGTTCAAGATTCTTATCTTAATCATAATTCCATCTTACCAAAAGAAATAGTCCAACTTATCAAAATAAACATAGGTTGACCGTCCACTCCTATCATCAAGGGGTTTACAATTTTGGCAACTCCCCCAATTCACTCTAAGCCATTCTTATGATATATTCAAATTTAATTTGAATAAATCATGTCCCCAAATTTTCCTCTATAAAAATATTATAAAATAATTCTAATAATAATAATTCAATTAGAATCCTTAATAATATCCTCATAATCCACACATTAAAATTTTATCATCTCTTTCTCTCTCTTGCCAACTTTTCAAATAAAATCATTTAAAGCCAAATAATATTCTTTTCCTTAATAACCCAAAATTCAAAATTAGGAAATTCCTTCCCCTTAATGCCGTCCAAACTCATTGGTCACATGACCATGAATTTGTTTCCAAAACTTTTCCTTGATATATGCCCCATGTCTCCATATTTTCCATAAGTTCTTGATTCCATACCATATGTTAATACTTTCCTTAATCCTTTATTCTACTAACCAAAAATAACAAGGTCAACACTTTCCATAAATGAGCTTGGCCGACACTTACCATAGAAGTACAAAAATAAAAGTTCTCTAAATGCTAACTAAGGGATTCGAACCACTCCCCTCAAGCTAATATCCATGCGCCATCACCACCTTGCCATTACTCATCTTATGTCACTTATTGATACTTAAATTAACTTATGTGCTAAGCTCACATAATCCACTTCATTAAATATCCCAAACTAAAAATTATTCTAACTACCTAAATCAAAACAAGCCTTCACAAGACTATTCTAACACACAAAATTCCTACCCGAGCCAACACAAAAATAATATTCAAATTTTCCTAAAGCCCAATTCCCAATCGGCCCAATCCTACTAGGCCCAATTTTGGGATGTTACACTAATGGGGGTTGGTTGAATTCAATGTGGTTCTGTAACACCCCCAAACCCGGCCCACAAGTCCTGACCGGATCTGGTTATGTCACTACGGAAACCGTTTGCAAAATCTTTGACTTTAGAATAAAACTTGAAAATTTTATTAACTTTTGGAAACCATGTCTTTTCTTTTAAAATTATAAATAAAGCTTTGTTATTAAAAATAATCCATATTAAAACTTTAGTATAAAAATATATAAATACTTTGATTAAATAGGTTGCTAAAATTAAAATCATCTTCACATAATAATTTCTTTTAAGTAAACCATAATATCAAGTAATATCAAAAATAGTGATAACAAAAATAATAATAATAAGGCCCTTATTACAAAAATAATTAATCCAAAACACTTTGTATTAAAAATTGCTTAAAAATAATTAAATCAATCTCCTTCTGCATGGGCCACCTTGCATCCTCTCCAACCCGGTCCGATCAACCTGTCACCTACGATGTTTGAAAATAATTGGGTAGTCATAATGACTCAGTGTGTAAGTTAACCACTGAAATCCACCCACATGCTAGCCACATAATATCCCAATTATCAAATGCAACAAATAATATATTTATTTTAACAATTACCACAATCTGGGCTTGGCCCACATTCAAATCATACTCAAATACTGGGCTAGGCCCATTTCTCAATAAACCACATATCAACTGGGCTTGGCCCATTTCCACGTATGTTCCCAAAACATACCTATCCACATGTCATATTGGGCTTGGCCCATTTCCATATTATTACAAAAAATAATGCAACATGATACCCAACCCAAACCCAGGGTCCATCCGCTACACACCCCCTTATCCAGCCTACCACACACCAGGGGACTATCGAGTCACCCTCTCCTTTTCCCTCCAAAAAGGCAACCAATGCCATCCACGAGGGAGCACATAGCAACCCATCAAGCCACGATATGGCATAAAGCCGATATCAATCAAGGTAACCACGCGAACTAAATCGCAAAGATCCACAACGCGACCTCAGTCAGCGCCAATCCACGATGTAGCACAAAGCTGACATCAACCACGTACTCGAAGTACACCCGTACCTTCTTTTCATAACCCACCCATGCACATGCCACGTAAAATATAATCGTGATAATGCATACACATGCTTATTAATATCCATAAACATACTCATAAACAAATAATCACATTGCAACAGGTCCGATACTAACCTGATCATCGCTATACCCTTTAGGATATACATGGCACACTTATTACTGCACTTGTTAGTAAAACACAAAACTCGGAAACAGTGGGTTAGTTACACACCTTATAACCTGAAGTTCTAATCCCTCGATTTCGACGCTATCGCTTAGCGAGACTACAGCTATCTGCCTATCGTTTTCTGCTGCACGACCACACCCCGGTGGCCAATCACGAACTGCCGAGACGGCTCTCTTCTTAAACTTCGGGATAGGGACCTTCCCTTTCCCCTTTTGACTGGTATTGGCCTCCATCAAAAAGCTTAATCAGATAAACGGGTTAAACCTCCAAGTCATAAACTAAATGTTGAACCTTTACCAAATATTACTTACCAAAATATCTTGAATCCCGGAGAATTGATCTATGTCCTTAAATATCCTTGCTTCTCAAGGCTGATTTGATTTCCAATCAAATCTCAGGACTACGGAATGGTCCTTTTTGCAATCGACCACACCCTAAACGCATAAATGATTAGCCTTAATAGCCTTCGGCTTTCGAATAATAAAAGAATAAATACAACCTGGACCTTTACCACCACTTACCGAATCTTGACTACCAACGATTGAGGAGAAGAAACCGAAGAGATCCCCACCACACCAATATTCGGCCAAAGTAAAAGAGAAGATTCGGCTTGCCAAGGGATTTAAAAGAAACAAAAGAAATATTCGATAGAAAGCCAAAGGAGAAATCGGCAGGGATTAATGGTGTTTGGGAGGATTTCAATTTCAAAGCACAAAAAGAAATAAAGATCACTTGGAGGTTCGGTCAACTAGAAAGAAAAGAAAAAATATAAAAAGGAATTTAAGGAAGTAGGATCTAAAAGAGGGAACTAAAATTTGGAAAAAGGAGAGCACACACCCTTAAATAATATTCGGCTACTTCCCCACCTGAAGAGCCCAAGTTTCGGCTATCACCTATGGCCCCTAATTCAAATTGATTTGAATTACACACTCCTAAATTAACCCATATTTTATCACTTAATCCTAAAGAAAATATTAAACCACCAGCCATTATCCCTTATTGATTAACTAAATTAATCCTATAATTATCTAAAATAATAAACTAACAAAGCTACCCCCCCAGCCGAATTTAAAAACTAACCACTAATCTAATCCTATTAAAATACTCCTACAATTATCCTATTATCTAAAATAAATAAAAAAATAAAACCCACCCTTATCACTCCAGCCGAAATAAAACAAAATTAATCTTAATCTTTATCCCCACCTGCAGGTTCCATGTGCCGTCCACCCTTCAAATTTGCTACAAAAATCAATATAAAAACAACACCCCAAATTGCTGCCCATAGGTCTCGAACCTGGGACCTGGGGGAAGCCAACAGCCAAGTAGCGCCCAGGCCATTCGGCCACTTTAATTTTTATGCCATAAAGCCACCCATTTTATTTTTAAGGCCTTCATACTACAGCCCATATCCGCATAAAATAAAATATGCCAAAATGCTGCTTCCAGCCCTCGAACCCGCGACCTGCACAAAGCCCCTTCTCAAGTAGCGCCTTAGCCACTCCGCCCACCTGCCTTTCATGTCCATAAGCCACACCATTTTATTTTTAAACCCTTCCTACGCCAGCCCATAACCGCATATAAAAATAAAACACCAAAATGCCGCTTCTACCACTCGAACCAGCGCCCTCACCCTCCTCCAGCGCCTAAGTGGCGCACGGGCACCACTTTGCCAATGCCTTTCTTGTGCCTTAAACTCCACAATTTTATTTTAAGGCCTTACTACCCTATTTCCCTCTTATTACCCTAAAATTTAAAAAAATTTTCTAAGGCATCCCTTGCCTTCTAAGGTTCTCCAAAACCCCTAAAATTCCTCCAACAGGACCTTAAGCCTTCTAAATGCTCGGGTTATGCTCCAAACGCATAACCCCTAAACCAGGGTGTTACAATTCTACCCTCCTTAAAATAATTTCGTCCTCGAAATTACTTACTACCATGCAATCCTAACTCCCTACTCTACGCCTCCGCTGCGCACTCTGCTTTCAATTCATCATACTTCCCAAACATAGTCTCTAAGTTCTCACTCAAGATCGAAATCATACAGGAAAGAATTAACTTACAAACAAGGAGAACAATTAAAGATTATTCCGAAACAAAAGAGCTTACCCGATATCACATCCTTGGTTGACTTTGACTAGAACCACGACCCTTCTTTGCTCGAGGACAATTCCTAACCAGATGTGCCTTAGATCCACACCGAAAACATTCTTTATTATTCCCCCAACACTCTCCTATGTGAAGTCTTCCACATCGAACACAAGAATGATTCCGATCCACTGGTACAAGTGCACGTACAGGATTCTCGATCCTTGGTCTTTTCTGGACATTACCAAACGATGCTGATGGTCCAACACTTCTCTTATTCTCGTTCCTATTCTTCTCTCGATTTTCTCTTATAGTCTTTTTAACCTCTTCAGCGATCCGAGCTTTCTCCACTAGCACCGCGAAGTCTCTCTCCCTCTGCGGAGCAATCAGCATTCGAAGTTCATCTCGCAACCCGTCCTCAAACCGGACGCACTTCTCATAATCAGTGGCCACAATTCCCTTAGCATACTGGCTTAACCGCACAAATTCTGCTTCGTACTCAGCTATCGACTTACTTCCTTGTACTAGATTCAGAAACGCTTTCCTTTGCGAGTCCAAATAACTGGCTCCTACGTACTTTCCTTCAAACTTAACCTTAAAGAAGTCCCAATCCAGTCGATCTGCCGGTACACTTTGCTTGACAGTGAGCCACCAACGATAAGCTTCGTCGCGAAGCAACGAAACAGCACCCTTCAGCTTTTTTTCATTGGTGCAGTCCAAATCGTCCATGATTCTTTCAACTGCTTCTAGCCAATATTCCGCTACGTTAGGAGCTACTCCCGACACTCCTCTAAAGATCTCGGCTCCGTTCGATCTAAGCCTTTCCGATACCGACTTCCGAGTTCCATTTCCTCTACTAACTCCCGCTACTCGCTCTAGCACTCGCAACATGGCCCGCGATACTGCGTCATGTTCTCCTGTCTGGTCTTGCCCCTCTACGTCCACTGCTGGCGGCACTTCACTTTCTGACCCATGGCCAGACCCTATCGGTTCCGATGCTGCCATTCTACCTCTACTGCGCCCCCTAGAATTCATCTCTATTGTCGCGATTTAATCTGATTAACAAATTTTATGCATTAGAAATTTTGTTCCACTATTTAATTGCGAGCAAATTTTTATGAAAGAAGGGTATTCAGAAGTAGTTCTTTCGATCACACAGGGGTTCAGTTCGAGTTTTACTACTCTAATTCAGAGAATCACTTTCACATTCATCAATAGAGACACCTTCATTTCTCAATGAAGACACATTCAGTGGTATCTACCACACACATTCACTATTCGGACCTTTCTGCCCGTTTCTACCCCAGGGGTATTTTCGTCATTTTCCTATAGAGGTATTTCGGTAATAAACCAAAGCGATTCCAAAAACTTTAATGAGTCAGGATCTTTTTGATATTCCCAAAATTGAAGAGTATTTTTGAAAATTTCGCAATTTGAAGATATAGTAGGATTTTAAAAACCAGGGGTATTTTGGTAATTTTTGTCAATCAGGGTAATTTTGTAAATTTTCAAATCAAGGTGTCTTGGATTTCACAAAATAGCATTCTTGAATACTTTTGCCAAATCGGGAAATTTTATTAAAATTGGGGTTAAACTGGAAATTTTGAAAGTCAGGGGTATTTTAGTAATTTTCAACACAGGGGTATTTTCATAAATTTCCTCAAATCAGGGTATCTTGATATTTTGAAAACTAAAGATTTTGGTATTTTGCAAAGAAGAAAAAAAAAATCATTTTAACAAAAGTTTGAGGGTAATACAGTAATTTACACTACAGGGGCATTTTAGTAATTTTGCCACTAGGGGCAATTTGGTAATTTTGGTAAATCGAGGAAAACGTGTTTTTTTTTCAAAACCAAATTTAGGGTTTACAAACCAAAAAGGGTAAATTTGAAAATTTTAAAAGCAAAAATTTTAAAACAGCAAGGCTAATCCCTTCCGGGTTTTAATAATTGGTTCAGCCTGTGAACAAGTCCTCTTGGTTAAGGTGAACCGTAGCTACGCACCAGGTAGGATTCAAGTGGAGAGGAGGTGAGTCACGCGGACTGCTTAAATACCAAGCTCCCACTGAATACCACTCCTAGACATGCGCACACAGGTTGCCACACCTTAACACGGCGACTTACTTCACAGGTTTGTTTATTAGGCACTTTAAATCTTATGCACGTGTTTGAGTAGACTAGTCCTAGGGTCCAATAGCCTGAATATTCTAATCTACGAGCCCAACAAAGCCCATAACAGTTCATATAACAACTTCACAAGTCTGAGGTACTTACCTGGTGGACTCGGGCCGGAGGTACAGGTGCCATGCCAGAAAACCTGAAAAATCTCTTAAAAGCCCATATTTTTGAAAAGCCCATTTTGAAAATGTTTTTGGGCCCAAAACCCTCAAAGCCGAGTTTTGAACCTGGCTCTGATACCAATCTGTAACACCCCCAAACCCGGCCCACAAGTCCTGACCGGATCTGGTTATGTCACTACGGAAACCGTTTGCAAAATCTTTGACTTTAGAATAAAACTTGAAAATTTTATTAACTTTTGGAAACCATGTCTTTTCTTTTAAAATTATAAATAAAGCTTTGTTATTAAAATAATCCATATTAAAACTTTAGTATAAAAATATATAAATACTTTGATTAAATAGGTTGCTAAAATTAAAATCATCTTCACATAATAATTTCTTTTAAGTAAACCATAATATCAAGTAATATCAAAAATAGTGATAACAAAAATAATAATAATAAGGCCCTTATTACAAAAATAATTAATCCAAAACACTTTGTATTAAAAATTGCTTAAAAATAATTAAATCAATCTCCTTCTGCATGGGCCACCTTGCATCCTCTCCAACCCGGTCCGATCAACCTGTCACCTGCGATGTTTGAAAATAATTGGGTGAGTCATAATGACTCAGTGTGTAAGTTAACCACTGAAATCCACCCACATGCTAGCCACATAATATCCCAATTATCAAATGCAACAAATAATATATTTATTTTAACAATTACCACAATCTGGGCTTGGCCCACATTCAAATCATACTCAAATACTGGGCTAGGCCCATTTCTCAATAAACCACATATCAACTGGGCTTGGCCCATTTCCACGTATGTTCCCAAAACATACCTATCCACATGTCATATTGGGCTTGGCCCATTTCCATATTATTACAAAAAATAATGCAACATGATACCCAACCCAAACCCAGGGTCCATCCGCTACACACCCCCTTATCCAGCCTACCACACACCAGGGGACTATCGAGTCACCCTCTCCTTTTCCCTCCAAAAAGGCAACCAATGCCATCCACGAGGGAGCACATAGCAACCCATCAAGCCACGATATGGCATAAAGCCGATATCAATCAAGGTAACCACGCGAACTAAATCGCAAAGATCCACAACGCGACCTCAGTTAGCGCCAATCCACGATGTAGCACAAAGCTGACATCAACCACGTACTCGAAGTACACCCGTACCTTCTTTTCATAACCCACCCATGCACATGCCACGTAAAATATAATCATGATAATGCATACACATGCTTATTAATATCCATAAACATACTCATAAACAAATAATCACATTGCAACAGGTCCGATACTAACCTGATCATCGCTATACCCTTTTGGATATACATGGCACACTTATTACTGCACTTGTTAGTAAAACACAAAACCCGGAAACAGTGGGTTAGTTACACACCTTATAACCTGAAGTTCTAATCCCTCGATTTCGACGTTATCGCTTAGCGAGACTACAGCTATCTGCCTATCGTTTTCTGCTGCACGACCACACCCCGGTGGCCAATCACGAACTGCCGAGACGGCTCTCTTCTTAAACTTCGGGATAGGGACATTCCCTTTCCCCTTTTGACTGGTATTGGCCTCCATCAAAAAGCTTAATCAGATAAACGGGTTAAACCTCCAAGTCATAAACTAAATGTTGAACCTTTACCAAATATTACTTACCAAAATATCTTGAATCCCGGAGAATTGATCTATGTCCTTAAATATCCTTGCTTCTCAAGGCTGATTTGATTTCCAATCAAATCTCAGGACTACGGAATGGTCCTTTTTGCAATCGACCACACCCTAAACGCATAAATGATTAGCCTTAATAGCCTTCGGCTTTCGAATAATAAAAGAATAAATACAACCTGGACCTTTACCACCACTTACCGAATCTTGACTACCAACGATTGAGGAGAAGAAACCGAAGAGATCCCCACCACACCAATATTCGGCCAAAGTAAAAGAGAAGATTCGGCTTGCCAAGGGATTTAAAAGAAACAAAAGAAATATTCGATAGAAAGCCAAAGGAGAAATCGGCAGGGATTAATGGTGTTTGGGAGGATTTCAATTTCAAAGCACAAAAAGAAATAAAGATCACTTGGAGGTTCGGTCAACTAGAAAGAAAAGAAAAAATATAAAAAGGAATTTAAGGAAGTAGGATCTAAAAGAGGGAACTAAAATTTGGAAAAAGGAGAGCACACACCCTTAAATAATATTCGGCTACTTCCCCACCTGAAGAGCCCAAGTTTGGGCCATCACCTATGGCCCCTAATTCAAATTGATTTGAATTACACACTCCTAAATTAACCCATATTTTATCACTTAATCCTAAAGAAAATATTAAACCACTAGCCATTATCCCTTATTGATTAACTAAATTAATCCTATAATTATCTAAAATAATAAACTAACAAAGCTACCCCCCAGCCGAATTTAAAAACTAACCACTAATCTAATCCTATTAAAATACTCCTACAATTATCCTATTATCTAAATAAATAAAAAATAAAACCCACCCTTATCACTCCAGCCAAAATAAAACAAAATTAATCTTAATCTTTATCCCCACCTGCAGGTTCCATGTGCCGTCCACCCTTCAAATTTGCTACAAAAATCAATATAAAAACAACACCCCAAATTGCTGCCCATAGGTCTCGAACCTGGGACCTGGGGGAAGCCAACAGCCAAGTAGCGCCCAGGCCATTCGGCCACTTTGATTTTTATGCCATAAAGCCACCCATTTTATTTTTAAGGCCTTCATACTACAGCCCATATCCGCATAAAATAAAACATGCCAAAATGCTGCTTCCAGCCCTCGAACCCGCGACCTGCACAAAGCCCCTTCTCAAGTAGCGCCTTAGCCACTCCGCCCACCTGCCTTTCATGTCCATAAGCCACACCATTTTATTTTTAAACCCTTCCTACGCCAGCCCATAACCGCATATAAAAATAAAACACCAAAATGCCACTTCTACCACTCGAACCAGCACCCTCACCCTCCTCCAGCGCCTAAGTGGCGCACGGGCACCACTTTGCCAATGCCTTTCTTGTGCCTTAAACTCCACAATTTTATTTTAAGGCCTTTCTACCCTATTTCCCTCTTATTACCCTAAAATTTAAAAAAATTTTCTAAGGCATCCCTTGCCTTCTAAGGTTCTCCAAAACCCCTAAAATTCCTCCAACAGGACCTTAAGCCTTCTAAATGCTCGGGTTATGCTCCAAACGCATAACCCCTAAACCAGGGTGTTACAGGTTCACACCTTGGACAATGGACATAAATCGCGTTTTGAAGTGTATTCTGAAGACTTTTCATTGCCAAAAATGCCTTTACGGGTCTTGTGTGATTGGTGGACAGTGTAACAGTCCGGTTTAGACCCTAGTTGGAATAGTGGTTTCGAGACCACAAATTCGAGTCTGAAAAAAATATTTTAATATTATTTTCGGTGCTTACAATATGTTATTAAGCATGTGTGAAAGTTTCGTGAATTAATTTATCTATTTGGGTGCTTAATTTGATAAAAGGACCTAATTGTGAAAGATGCTAATTTAGCATGCCATATGTTAAAAGCACCTATGTGTTATGTCTTTATAAATGTGGTGGCCTTATGAAATAATTAAACCATTAGTATGGTTAATAGACATTTATGACCAACCATTATATATGTTTTATATGTTTAATAATAAGGTTAATTTGGTAACTGAATTAATAATATATGTTATAATTAAACAAACATAAAACATGGCCATTTATTCATCTTGTTGGCTGAATATAGAAAGGAAAGAAAAGAAGAAAAGTGTTTTAGGTTTCGGCTATTTTCAAGTTTGATTAAAGGTTAGTTTTTGTTCAGTTTTTGATAATTTCTACGTTTTCGTGGTCGTTGCTTCGTGTTCTTTCAAACCCATGTCTTAATTTTGGAATTTAATGAAGAATTTGAAATGTGCCATTGATGATTTTGTAAGTTTTGTTATAATAGTTGATGAAATATGAAATATATGTGTTAGATTCACGTGTTTTGTCTTTGGATTTTTGGTGAATTTGAGTAATTTGGACTAACTTGTGAAAATAATATTTAGATTTAGATCGAGGAAATTCGAAAGTGATCGAGTAGTCGAATCCGTTCGTTTATTCGAATCCGAGGTAAGTCTATATACAAATAAATGTATTTGAATTGATTTATTTATGTTCATATGAAATTGAATTGTGATGAATGAATTTGGAAGATACAAATATGAAATCCGAGGAATTATCAACAATGAGTTAATGTCCAAAAAGTCTCGTACGAACCTTAGGAATAGATAGGATTCATATGTCATGACATAAGGTTCTGATATGTGATATCATGTAAGACCACGTCTGGGACATTGGCGCCGATTTGAGATTTACGTTAAGACCATGTCTGGGACATTGGCATCATATTTGATTCGTGTAAGACCTTGTCTGGGACAGTGGCATCGATATTTGATTACATGTAAGACCACGTCTAGGACGTTGGCATTGTACCAGTATTCCGAGTTATCCGAGTATCCTATTTGATTCTGAATGGTTCCACGGGCAATTCCGAGAAATGAAAGACTATGTGAAGTGTGTAATCAATCCAGGTACGTTTGAAAAGTACATTATATTTGATGATGAAAGGTAAGTACATGTGAACTTGCAATTGTGAGATACGGGTATAGAGTTGTTGAGACAAGTTGTGATATATGTATGAATAAGCTATGATCTAATGATGTACATGGAGATGTGTTTGTTGGTGAACAAATGGCTACACAAATGAGCCAAAGAAGATTTATGAATTTGCAATTGAGAAACATTAATGATCTTGTATTACATATGATTATGTATGTTATATGTTAAGTTTACTTGTATATGGCTTACTAAGCTTTTTGAAAGCTTACTCTCTGTGTGTGTGTGTCTGCTTTGTTTTATAGATCGTTAAAGCTACGGAAGGCTCGGGGGATCGTTGAGGATCATCACCACACTATCAAATCCTATTTTGGTATCTTTTGAAAGTGTATATATTAAAGTATGGAATGTATAGTCTAGTGAATCTTGATTATGTTTTGAGTTGTATAATATAGCCATGTGATATGGCTAGATAATGAATATGATGTGAATGAGTAATTCATGCTATATGTTGCATAATTTGGTAAGATATGATGGTTAATAATTGGACTATTGAGATGGTCAAGTTTGTGATAAGTTTGATGATTGCATAGCTAGTATATTATTGATGAAAAGATGGCACCATGAATTGGTAAGTTGGTGGATGGATTTTACTTAAAAATGTTTGTGATTGGATTGAGCTTGTAACATCCTGAAATTTTTGGGCCTATGCGTTTAATGGGTGAACATGTGTAATGAGTTAATTTAAGTGTTAGGGGTCCAAATTGGGCTCAGGCTTAGGCAGAGGCCTTGGTTAAAATTATCTGTTTGGGCATTATAGGGTTTAAAAGGTAGTATATGTGTTTAAAACATCAAAATGGGCTTGTGGCCCAGTGGTCAGTGGCGCCACTTAGGGAGCAAGGAGGTGACGCCACACAAGGGAATAAGGGGCCCAAATTTAAGTTTCATGGAGCCCAAATTCTTTAGTTTAAGTTAGCTAATTTTTGGCATTTGGGTTAGGTGGATTGGATGGCAACAAGGCTCAAAAATAGGAGGATTTATATGAATAAGATAATGTAGATATTATAGTTGATAATATGGAAGATAAAAGGAGAAAACATAGGAGCTATCTACAAGGCTAGGAGTTAGCCGGAATTTCTATAAATAGGGATGGTTCTCTTCTTTATTTTGCGACAATTAAGGTTTCCACCTTTTCTTTCTCTTCTTTCTTCTAAAAGCTGAAAACTCTATTATTCTTTTCTCTTCTTTCTTCTAAAAGCCGAAAACCCCATTATTCTTTTATCTTCTTTCTCCTAAAAGCCGAAAACTCCATTATTCACTTCTTTCTTCTAAAGTCTAAAACTCCATTATTCTCTTATTTCTTCTAAAAGCCAAAAACTCCATTACTCTCTTCTTTCTTCTAAAAGCCAAAAACTCCATTATTCTCTTCTTTCTTCTAAAAGCCGAAAACTCCATTATTCTCTTCTTTCTTCTAAAAGCTGAAAACTCCATTACCTTCTTCTTTCTTCTAAAAGTCGAAAACTCCATTACCCTCTTCTTTCTTCTAAAACCCGAAAACTCCATTATTTTCTTCTTTCTTCTAAAAGCCGAAAACTCCATCATTCTCTTCTTTCTTCTAAAAGTCGAAAACTCCATTATTCTCTTCTCTTCTTTCTTCTAAAAGCTGAATCTCTATAGATTTCTTCGAATCATCTTCTCTACCTGATTTTCGTAAAAAGCCGGAATCCTCTGGGAGTAGCTGAATCTTCTCTAGTAAGTAGATCTCTTAGATCTAAAAGTCGGAAACACTAGTCCCTGAATCTCATATCTCTTTTCGGGATTTCAAGGCAGATAGCGGTGGTGTTGGCTACAGATAGCGTCGACTTAGAGGGTCTCGTTATAACGGTAATCAGGTGTGTAGATCCTTATCACATAAGTTTTATTTTGTATTATACCTGTTAGGGGCTGAAAAGTCGGACAATGAGGCTGTATGAACAGTCGTGTGTAGATCCTTATCACATAAGTTTTATTTTGTATTATACCTGTTAGGGGCTGAAAAGCCGGAAAATGAGGCTGTAAGAACAGTCGTGTGTAGATCCTTATCACATAAGTTTTATTTTGTATTATACCTGTTAGGGGCTGAAAAGCCGGAAAATGAGACTGTATGAACAGTCGTGTCTAGATCCTTATCACATAAGTTTTATTTTGTATTATACCTGTTAGGGGCTGAAAAGCCGGACAATGAGGCTGTATGAACTATCGTGTGTAGATCCTTATCACATAAGTTTTATTTTGTATTATACCTGTTAGGGGCTGAAAAGCCAGAAAATGAGGCTATATGATTAGTTGTGTGTAGATCCTTATCACATAAGTTTTATTTTGTATTATACTTGTTAGGGGCTGAAAAGCCGAAAAATGAGGCTGTATGAACAGTCGTGTGTAGATCTCAACACACTAATAATCTGTATGAGTATATGTATGTTTATGTTATGGGCTAAAAAGCCGGAAAGTGGCTGTGTAGACAGTCGAATGAAACCCAAAAAGGGTTAGGCAAGAAATGCCAGGTACGTAATCATAGAACTTCTCTATGTGTATCGATGTATGCAAAAGATTGTAATCTCTTAGGTAGTAGATTGTTTGATTTTGCATGAATGTATGCATGGGATGGGTTTGATATGAAAAGGGGAAGAGCATGATTGGTCACTTGGTAATCGGTGGTAGAAAACCCACCTAATGAAATGTCAGATAACATGGTGATCGGTGGTAGAAAACCCACCTAATGAAATGTCAGATCACATGGTGATCGGTGGTAGAAAACCCACCTAATGAAATGTTAGATCACATGGTGATCGGTGGTAGAAAATCCACGAAATGAAATGTTAGGTCACTTGGTGATCGGTGGTAGAAAACCCACGTTAAAATTCCTGATTGATAGAAATAGGCAGTACGGCTGTCGTATTGGTGTGTAGCGGATGGAGGGTTGATTGTAAAAATCCCCAAGGTGTGATGGTTGGTACGGGTTGGTGTGTAGAGGATGGAATTCTAGGATGGGTTGGGCTTTGCATCATTTATTATCTGTCATGTGATTATGATTGTTGCCATTGTGTATGGGCCAGGGCTCATAATGCGTTTGTGGGCCCAAGCCTTTTATGTGTTTTCGGGATTTACACACTGAGTCTTGGTGACTCACCCTATTATTTTTTCCCTAACTTTTCAAATGAGCAGTAGATCGTGGACATGGGAGCCGAGACTGACTCGAGGGGCCATCAAGTTTTTATTTCTATAGATTATTTTCAGTTTTTCCTTTAAGTTTTATTTTGGGAAAATTTAGGTAATAAGGCCCCATAGTTTATATTCGCCTAAGTAGTTTTTTTAATATTTGGAACTTATGAATTTATGCCAGGGGTTTATTTATACCTAATAATAATAATACAAGGTTTCTTTTCAAATGTCACTTATTTATTCAAATATTTTCTAATTAACTTACGTTTTCCAAAACCAACTTCGCAAAAGATTTTAACGTTCAACCCGTAGCATACCAGATCTGGTCGAAACGTATGGGCCGGGTTTGGGGTGTTACATTTTGGTATCAGAGCACAGTTCAAAACTCGGGCTGTGAAATGGGCTTAGCAATATTTTGTAAAGTGATGTGAATTTGAAAAAAAAAAGTGTCCTTGTTGAAGATATGTCCTTCGAGTCTACCGGCACCCGATCCACGCAGGTAAGTATTCTAAACTCATGTTGTGATATACATGTGGGCTTAATGGGCTTGAGGGACGTAGGCTAGAATATTAGACATTGATGGACTTTAGGTTTAGTTTAAATCACTCTCTAAATTCATAAGATTTAATCCAACTAAACAAACCCGTGAACAAGTCAATAGGTTAGGGTGTGGCAACAGGCATACGCATGTCTAGGATTGGATTCAGGAAGAGCTTGGTACTTAAGCAGTCCTAGTGACTCACCTCCGCTTCGCTAGAATTCTAACTGGTGCATAGTAACTGTTCACCTTAGCCACAAGGACTTGTTGATGGGCCAAAATTTATAATTAAAACCCGAAAGGGACCAGCCACCCTATTTCGCAACCAAAATACCCCCAAGTTTTGTAAAATTTCCAAAATACCTTTGGTTTGTGAAAATTTTCAAAACAACCGTGATTTTATGAAATACCCATGTTTTGCAAATTTACCCGAAAACCCCTATATTTATAAGAGTAACCTGGTTTGCGAAATTAAATTTTCCAAAGTACTCCTGCTTTAAACAAAAAAAAACAACAACAACAACAACATCAAAATATCTCTATTTCGGGAACAAAACCAAGATACCCCATTTTGAGGAAATTACCAAAATACCCTCTTTTTGTTTAAAAAAAAACTTGTTTTCCAAAAATACCCTTGCTTTAAAAAAAAGTGTACCAAAGTACCTCTAATTCAAAGAAAATTACCAAGATACTTTATTTGGAAAAAAAATACCTTGTAGGGCAAAACTACGGAAAAAAAACCCTTGGGTAGTGAAATGACGAAAATACTCTTTAAGTGAGGAATGTGAGTTCACGAATGTTATATGTATGTTGGTGTGTGATGATTGAATGTATGTGCTTCTTAGAACTAGGAGATGTGAACTTGAGACTGAATTGTAGATATAACTGCGAATTCGAAAGAACTACCCTTAAAACTACTATTCATAAGACTGTTCGGGGTTAATCAGTGGAAGAAAACTAATACTTCATAAAATTCTAATCAGATAAACACGAATCGGTAGAATGAGTACAAGGGGATGAGGACGCTCTAGATGCGAATATCAGTGCGTACTCTACCATAGTATACTAAATGTTTCTTTTGGCTTTAGAATTAGAGTGCGCAGCGAAAGCGTAGTGATGAGACTTAGGTAGTACGATTAATAGTTAGTTGGAAATTTCGAGGACGAAATTTCTTTAAGGGGGGTAGAACTGTAACATCCTGAAGTTTTGGGCCTATGCTTTTAATGGGTGAACATGTGTAATGAGTTAATTTAAGTGTTAGGGGTCCAAATTGGGCTCAGGCTTAGGCAGAGGCCTTGGTTAAAATTATCTGTTTGGGCATTATAGGGTTTAAAAGGTAGTATCTGTGTTTAAAACATCAAAATGGGCTTGTGGCCCAGTGGTCAGTGGCGCCACTTAGGGAGCAAGGAGGTGACGCCACACAAGGGAATAAGGGGCCCAAATTTAAGTTTCATGGAGCCCAAATTCTTTAGTTTAAGTTAGCTAATTTTCGGCATTTGGGTTAGGTGGAGTGGATGGCAACAAGGCTCAAAAATAGGAGGATTTATATGAATAAGATAATGTAGATATTATAGTTGATAATATGGAAGATAAAAGGAGAAAAGATAGGAGCTATCCACAGGGCTAGGAGTTAGCCAAAATTTCTATAAATAGGGAGGGTTCTCTTCTTTATTTTGTGACAATTAGGGTTGCCACCTTTTCTTTCTCTTCTTTCGTCTAAAAACCGAAAACTCCATTATTCTTTTCTCTTCTTTCTTCTAAAAGCCGAAAACCCCATTATTCTTTTATCTTCTTTCTCCTAAAAGCCGAAAACTCCATTATTCACTTCTTTCTTCTAAAAGTCAAAAACTCCATTATTCTATTATTTCTTCTAAAAGCCGAAAACTCCATTACCTTCTTCTTTCTTCTAAAAGCCGAAAACTCCATTATTCTCTTATTTCTTCTAAAAGCCGAAAACTCCATTACTCTCTTCTTTCTTCTAAAAGCCGAAAACTCCATTACCCTCTTCTTTCTTCTAAAAGCCGAAAACTCCATTACCTTCTTCTTTCTTCTAAAAGCCGAAAACTCCATTATTCTCTTCTTTTCTTTCTTCTAAAAGTCGAATCTCTATAGATTTCTTCGAATCATCTACTCTTCCTGATTTTCGTAAAAAGCCGGAATCCTCTGAGAGTAGCCGAATCTTCTCTAGTAAGTAGATCTCTTAGATCTAAAAGCCAGAAACACTAGTCCCTGAATCTCATATCTCTTTTTGGGATTTCAAGGCAGATAGCGGTGGTGTTGGCTACGGATAGCGTCGACTTAGAGGGTCTCGTTATAATGGTAATCAGGTTTGTAGATCCTTATCACATAAGTTTTATTTTGTATTATGCCTGTTAGGGGCTGAAAAGCCAGACAATGAGGCTGTATGAACAGTCGTGTATAGATACTTATCACATAAGTTTTATTTTGTATTATACCTGTTAGGGGCTAAAAAGCCGGACAATGAGGCTGTATGAACAATCGTGTGTAGATCCTTATCACATAAGTTTTATTTTGTATTATACCTGTTAGGGGCTGAAAAGCCGGAAAATGAGGCTGTAAGAACAGTCGTGTATAGATCCTTATCACATAAGTTTTATTTTGTATTATACTTGTTAGGGGCTGAAAAGCCGAAAAATGAGGCTGTATGAACAGTCGTGTGTAGATCTCTAACACACTAATAATCTGTATAAATATATGTATGTTTATGTTATGGGCTAAAAAGCCGGAAAGTGGCTGTGTAGACAGTCGAATGAAACCCAAAAAGGGTTAGGCAAGGAATGCCAGGTACGTAATCATAGAACTTCTCTATGTGTATTGATGTATGCGAAAAACTGTAATCTCTTAGGTAGTAGATTGTTTGATTTTGCATGAATGTATGCATGGGATGGGTTTGATATGAAAAGGGGAAGAGCATGATTGGTCACATGGTAATCGGTGGTAGAAAACCCACCTAATGAAATGTTAGATCACATGGTGATCGGTGGTAGAAAACCCACCTAATGAAATGTCAGATCACATGGTGATCGGTGGTAGAAAACCCACCTAATGAAATGTTAGATCACATGGTGATCGGTGGTAGAAAACCTACGAAATGAAATGTTAGGTCACTTGGTGATCGGTGGTAGAAAACCCACGTTAAAATTCTTGATTGATAGGAATAGGCAGTACGGCTGTCGTTTTGGTGTGTAGCGGATGGAGAGTTGATTGTAAAAATCCCCAAGGTGTGATGGTTGGTACGGGTTAGTGTGTAGAGGATGGAATTCTAGGATGGGTTGGGCTTTGCATCATTTATTATTTGTCATGTGATTATGATTGTTGCCATTGTGTATGGGCCAGGGCTCATAATGTGTTTGTGGGCCCAAGCCTTTTATGTGTTTTCGGGATTTACACACTGAGTCTTGGTGACTCACCCTATTATTTTTTCCCTAACTTTTCAGATGAGCAGTAGATCGTGGACATGGGAGCCGAGATGGACTCGAGGGGCCATCAAGTTTTTATTTCTATAGATTATTTTTGGTTTTTCCTTTAAGTTTTATTTTGGGAAAATTTAGGTAATAAGGCCCCATAGTTTATATTCGCCTAAGTAGTTTTTTTAATATTTGCAACTTATGAATTTATGTCAGGGGTTTATTTATACCTAATAATAATAATACAAGGTTTCTTTTCAAATGTCACTTATTTATTCAAATATTTTCTAATTAACTTACGATTTCCAAAACCAACTTAGCAAAAGATTTTAACATTCAACCCGTAGCATACCAGATCTGGTCAAAACGTATGGGCCGGGTTTGGGGGGTTACAGAGCTAAATGGCACATAAGTTGGTGTGTTTGATGTGTTCTTGAATGGCTAGAAAAGATGGTCATTTTGGTAAGTTTTGGATATTCTTGATGCTTGGAATGATGCTTATTTGTGCTTGTAGCTTTAACCCAACGTGTAGGTGGCAAATTGGCCTTGCAAATGGCCTATATTTGCCCACACGGTTGAGCACACGGGCATGTGGTTCGACCGTGTCCTTCGTGGTTGTATTTCAAAACAAGTCAGACTCGACCACGGGCTGGACACACGGGCGTGTGACTGGCCGTGTGGTGTAAGTCAGTGTCGACCACGGGTGAGGCACACGGGTGTGTCTCAGGCCGTGTGGACAAGTCAATATTTATGCCCTGTTTTGCCATAGCTTGGACTCAAAGGCGTTTCCGAGACCTTGTGAGGCACACGGCCTGCCCACAGGGGCGTGTGACCTCTGTAGCTTTGAAAACAATGTTTAAATTTCTGAAAATTTTGTATGTGTTCGGTTTAGTCCCGACCCCTTTCTAATGCATGTTTAAGGTTTCGTAGACCTATTTAAGGGACACTTTAATTTGATTTGTTGAATTATGCTATGAAATGTTTGTAAAAGATCCGATTTGTCCGGTAACACCTTTAACCCTAGATCAGCGATGATTTCGGGTTAGGGGTGTTACAGACAGGGTAGACAAAAAATACACTTTTTATCCAAGTTAGTCCCCCTGACAAAGGTGATATCGCGATACCCAGAATTGGATATCGTGATACCTTAGACAGTATTGAACCTTGAGGTCTTCCTTAGGAGCTAGATATCGCGATACCCAAAGAGGATACCACAATACCACTGAAGGGAGTCTTTACTCTTCTATACTATCGGATGTATCGTGATTCTCAAGGTTAGATATCGTGATACTCTTGCCCTAGATGTCGTTTTCACTCATTTTTGACCTCTAATACGTCCCTACATCACTCAAACACATGTTAGGCATCCCAATGGCACTATCAGCCAATTTGGGTCACAAAATAGACAAAAATAAGACATTTTCACTTATTTAATCAAAAATAAAAAAATAATGAAAACTACGTTAAAGACGCTATTTTGCTCGAGAAAAAACTCCTTAAGTACATTGGAAAAGCATAATTTGTCACATCAATTTGTGGTAGATCGTGAACACTGAAGGGAGAATATGTTTGGTGAACACTGAAGGGATAATATGTATAGAAAACTCTAAAGGAACGGTAGGTATAACGAACCCTGAAGGAAAGCCCTTGTGGCATACCATGTTATACTTTTGATAAAATAATCTAATTAGTATTCTTTTTGGTGAGCTCCATATAAGTTGTTGTGGCGGATCCTGCATGGTCTTAAGATAATAATAGAGAAACTTGAATGCACCAGAACATGTGGAAAATTCAAACTATGGGCGAGTTAGACTTGAAGAACAAATCTAAGTAAGGGTTATGTCAAGTAAAGTTAAGAAGGTTGTATGTCTGTAATTATTCGAGGAAAAAGGGGTGCTCTTTAGTAAGGATCAAACCGTATAATTAAATAATGTATCCTCTACCTACGTATAATTAAATCATTCACAGATTTTGAAAAAACAATGGCTTAAAGCATGAATGTAAGAATAATAGTATTTTGTCTGTATGGGCCTCTTGAATGGGGATGGTTAAGGAATCACGAAAGTGCATAGTGAAGAAACTGAGTTTTGTGTAGAAAATTTGAAGGGTAAGGCATGATTTCAAAATAATTTTTGACATCTGTAGTATGAAAAATGAAATTCTAGGAAGGTATTCGCCAGAGACGAGTTGAAGAATAAAGGACAATGATATCGTTAAATTGAATTTCCAAATGCGACATACAAAAACAATCATGGTAATTGGTGCTTACCTCACTAAGTTCTCATGAACTTACCCTTATGTGTTATATTCTAGGTAGATTGATTTGGGTCTGCACCAGGAGGGATGACACTAGGGCTATGCCAAAGAAGAGGCATATCAGGCTATTGTGCATACAGAGCAAGTTTGTTGGCGTGTTCGAAACTGATTAGTTTTATAAAAGTCTTTTACACGGAATAATTATAATAGACCAGTACATTAATTCAATCATAGTTGTAAATAAATTCTTTGTGTATACCAATTATATTCTCATATTATTCACACTTATTAATTTCTTAGAGAAATTTATTATTAAATAGTTGTAATCGAATGTAAATTTGTATAATTGAGTGAGCTACATATTTACTTCAGTAGTAACACCCTAGATTTGAATCCAGTTCATTGGGTCAAGTTTGGGGCATTACAAATTTTTCTACGAATATTTTAATCATATATTCACACGAATTTCAATCTATAAAAAGGCCTTAGTAACCCTGGAATTTACATCTTCCTCACATTAAGATTAAGAGAAGATTAAGAGAGTTTTGAGAGAGTTTAAGAGAACTTCATGTTTTAGCCATTGAGCTTTGTTTTTCCGGGATTCAGGGTGTTTATTTTTTGGTTATCTCCATCTTGTACTCTTTCAGATTTTTTGATTATTTAGTGAAGCCTACATTGCCTATTATTTTTACCCTCTTCGGAGGAATTTTCTACGTAAAATTTGTGTTCGAGAAGCCTACATTACCTATTATTTTTACCCTCTTCGAAGGAGTTTTCTACATAAAACTTGTGTTTGATTTTCTCTACATTTTCTATTTTGTTGTTTATACGGGTCGATTCCCAACAACTTTTGTGTTTTATCTTCTCCATAAGTTGCTAAACATTTTTTCTAGTAAAACAGGTTTCGATGTTTTGATTCTAAAAATTTGTGAGATTTAATTTGTTCTTAATATTTTCTTTATTTTTTGGTAATTTAATTACAAATATTTAGGTTTTTTAAATATAGAGCTCATATTTGATAACTTAGAATATTTGTCCTGTCAATTAGATTTTAATTGTTTAATTAGTTCTAACATTTATGAAGAATAGCATGATCGGGTATAAGCTATGTATTCAATTCAGGTTATGTGGATATCTAATCTAGTCTAAATACACCATGTTTATGTGTTTGTTGGCTAGAAATAGGTTTATTCGATTCTTAGTGCTATTAATGAGTTAAATACTAGGTGTCCGTTATAGATTTTTTATCGATAAGGAAAATAATTAATGGCATTTGTCTTGGCTTTTGAGAAGGTAAGAAGAGATTGATTGCTAGGTGTTCGTTGGTAACTATAATCAAATTATCATAAAATATTGAAATTTATATTTTGATCGATGATCAAATCCATGAATCAAAACTGAGATTTTACCTTAGGCTTACATCATATTTTTAAAATTTTAATCATGATTTTTTTTTGGCAGTTTTATTTTAAATTTTAGTTTCTAATTTTAAAAACCCATTTTTCTTTATTTTACTGGTTTTCACTAAGAGGAATAAAATTATCATTAGTCTACATAGATTCAACCCTACTTACCGTTATACAAAAAATTTATATATTCAACCCTACTTATCGTTATACAAAAAATTTATATTTTTGAGTAGGAACTTTTTGTAGGTTTTAACACCCCATCAAATTTTAATTCAAGAGATACATCTAATTCAAGATACTCGATGCAATGTGGTTGTTAATCTAAATTCGGTGCAACTAACTCTCTCATAGTTGGTTATAGGAGGGTAATTGGTTCTTCTCCTTTCCATTCTCTAGACGAATCAATTGCATTGTTTTATAAAGCCAACTTTGTAGTTGCAGATGGATACTTAGTTCTTGATTACACTTCCTTCCTTAGTCTTCAAGTAGTTTTCTTAATCTTAGAATCATATTACAGTTCACCTACTCAAAAAAATCGATGCATAAAAAGAAATAAAATTATCACTAGTCTCTAGCAACAATGTCAAATATCGATTGCATGTCGAAACCAACAAAAATAGTTCCTACACAAAAATATAAATTTTGTATATAGCAATGAGTAGGGTCAACTTTAAAAAGATCGATGATAATTTTATTTCTTTTGCTGAAAACAAGTAAAATAAAGAAGAAAAGGATTTCTAAAATTAAAAACTAAAATTAAAATTAAAATTGTCAAAAGAAAGATCATCAGTAAAATTTAAGAAAATCAATACGATGAAAGCCTAATCAAAGGTAAAATCTTAGTTTTGATTCATTGGTTTGATTATCAATACGAAGATAAATTCCAATATTCTATAATAAATTGGCTACAATTACCGACAAATGCCTAGCAACCAGTCTCTTCTTACATTCTAGATAATTGAAACAAAAACCTTTAATTTTCCTTTATCAATAAATAACCCTATAATGAACGCTTAGGGTTTAACTTATCAATAGCACCAAAAGTTGGAAATTTTGGTTTAGAAAACAATAATTTTTAGGCACAACAGAAGCTTATAATTTTTTTAAACTGAGCCTTGTGATATTTATAGTAATAAAATTTTAACCAAAATAGTGCATGTGTTTTGTACAAGGCAATCTAGGTAATTTTTCGGCATTCTACCGATTGATCTTCTCTTATATCCTCGAACCCCAAATCACTTTGAGTGTGGGCTCAAATAAAACAAACTAAGTTTACAAAATGAAATATTTCTTAACTTTTAGTGGGAAAGTTAATTCTCTCTGTAGAATCAGAAACTATGACCTTTCACAGAAAATATAATTTATTCAAATAAACAAATTACCACTATTTTCTAATAAAATAATGATGCTCTCAAAGATGTGTAAATAGCTTAGCTCATAGTTCCTATTTATAGAGCAATGGCACAAGAGTTCTACTTGAACAAGGTGCAATTAAATAATAATATTTTAATAAAAAAATGATAGTAGGAGAGGCGGCACTCCTTAGGAAACATTAGGGTTTGTTGCCCCACTCATATAACCAGGCCTATTGTGCTCCTCGTGTATTGAGTATAATTATATGTGTTATACAAACTTTTATCCAACACTTATAATTTATCTAACCTAATAAATATTTTCTATTTCCCAAAATATTAATTAATTTAATTAAAATTAATTTTTCAATTAAATTATTTTCTCGACCCAATTCTAATTTCATTAAAGTCATGATAACTTTACTGTATTAAAATCTATGAGAAAATATATTTTGTAACACCCCAACCCCAGGCTAAGGGATACAATTGAAAACAGGCTTAAACTTGATTTATTATTTTTATATTCTTAGCAAAACGTAGGAAATAATTTGGCAATTCACCATATTAAAACAGTCGAAAAAACTAAGCCATAATTGATAAAGCAGGGTACTTCAAAACTATTCGTCAAATAGGTTATTCAGAGTGCCCACGTAGTTCATATAATATATTCATAGTAAGAAACATATTTATCATTCCAAAATAAAAAAACTGATAAACCATAATAGTATACGAGGACACGAAGGAGAATGATAGAAGGTCTAAAGGAAACTGCTTACCTCACGAAGTCTTCTACTATGCTCTACAGCCCTTTCTTTCTTCCCAAACTACTCACTTGTTCTTCTCCAAACAAGAACTCCCTCTTACACGGGGTACAATAATAAAACAAAAACAAAAGGAAACCCTCCACACACACGTCACCATTTACACCGTTATTTATAGCCCAAATGACCCTCACAATAACCCTACACGTGGCCAGCAATTCAGAGTTAATTCGACACCCCTTGGTGGGCGACATATCAAACTTAGACAACCTTTTCTACTAAACACCACTACAACCACTAATCAGAGTGGTAAACTTTGCTTGTACTCATAAGTAACCAACTAAACAAGCCATTCAGCTACCTAAACACATCAAGTTGTCATCTATAATACTCTAGTTCAATTCCAACTAGGTCTCAACTAAACTCTAACGATACTTACCGAGCCACAACCAAGCAAGGTAAACTATTCCACAGCTGCAGCCTTACCCGTCGCGCTCACAAAGAAAACTATCAAGTCCAACAATCTGCCACTAGAAGACTCTACATACCAAATGAAACAGACCATTTAGCAAATTCTAACAGAAGGGTCTACCAACGCAAAGCTCACAAAAAGAATCTGTTAATTTGCAGGTTCTCCACATTGACCTCACCAATATGTATAAATTAGTAACCTAAACTTCACCAAAAGACAAACCTTCAACCAAGTATTTACAAACTTACCTAGTCAGCCAAACAATCTGCCAATCATGGCGCGACAACCAGCAGTAACTTAACATTATGGATAGGGCGTAAATCAACCTTCCATGGCTTATACTTAGCCAACAATCTACCCACATAATCCATCCACTAGGACTACGTCGAGCGAGGTGTTACATATTTAATTTTCTCATTTAATAAATTACAATGATTAATTAATTTAATTCTTACTTTGAACTTCAATTACTTAATTAAAATCAATTAAATAATAATTTAAAGAAATTAAATTAATTTATAAGTCATATTTTGTACTCAGCAAGAAAAACATATCCACTACGGCTAGTGATACATGCGATCCAATTCTCTTACTTCTTGTTTTCATTCATTCAATAGTTATCGGTTCTATAGGTAATTCGTTTTGGGTTATCTCGAGTTGGGAAAGAGATAGATTAGACATATATAATTAGGGCTAAAATAATTTGTAATTAAGTTTCGGCTCTTCACTTATTAATTACAACATTATTTAATCATGCATTCATTCCATTATAGCACCGTGATTGAACTCTCCCTTATTATATACCATTGTGAAAGTTACTTATTAAGTTCTCGTCCAATGACCTTTTCATAAGTGTGTTACTCTCATAGGATATCCTTAATCTCTTTGGGATAAAATATGTTCTCCCAATATGATCTTATTTTATCTCATGGTTTCTATTATATCTTCCGATATAAAAAAAAAAGTCAACTAGTAACACATAGTAATTAAATCATTTGTCTTATGACAAATGACCTGTGACCACGTTCTTTTTTCATCAATCATGTATTTCCAGTGAGAGGATATTATTTACCCTTGTAGGGTTATTATTTTGATATTATAGAATAATGCTACATCATGCAGAACTCATATACCTAGCGTACCAACTTTCAGTTCCTTAACTATTTGAAGCTTTTAATACATTAAAGCACACGAGACACACACACATAGTCCACCATCCACTCATGATTAAGTTATGCCACACTATGAATGTCACAAGTGAATAAATTCAACTTGGCCCCTGTTCGATGTATTGTCAGTCAGACAACATCTATGTCTCTATCTTCTGGGAGGCATCCATTTTAATGCCTAAGACATCTCCCCAATTGGACTTGACAGTCGACATAATAGTTTTTCAATTAATTTGCTTAATTTCGATTACACTATGGACTACTTAGATTATCTACTAATATAAGTTGTATTCTTGCATTATGATTCGACCACATAATGCAACTTATATTATCTAAAATTAGATAATAAAGGAGCCAATATTTGTATACATTTTGTTTTGCGTGCAAAAACCATTAAGGACAAATACAAATGATATTAATGTATAATTGAATTTTGTATAAACCAATTTATTTGAAAAATTACAAGTAAAAATGACAAATACCTTACACTTATGGCACTAAATCCTAGCATTAATAATGGAATAGACCCAATTCTAGCCAACGAACATAGAAACAAAGTTTATTTAGATTAGATCACATACCCACATAACATGAATTGAATATGTAGCTTATACCCACTCTTTCTATTTGTCACAAATATTAGAACCAATTAAACAATTAAATTCTAATTGATAAGACAAATATTTAAAGTTATCAAATACAAGCTCTAAATGTAACACTCAAAACCCGGCCTAGACGTTATGGTCGAATCTGGCGAAGTCACATGATAGTGTGTTGAAAGCTAAGTTTCTACGATAAAACCATTTCCATTTATTTACCTTTCTTATCTCTTCTTAATTCCAAAATCCTTACTCGTTTAGTCGGTTGTTTTAAACATAATTCGTTGCGGAAGCTTTTAAAACCATTTTGAGTAAATCGTGTGTTTTGAGAAAACTTTGTCTTTTTGAAAACCGAGTTTTCCTACGTCTAACAGTTATAATTCCATAAAAATAAATAAAAATCAAATTTAAACAAAATTCCCCAAATTACATCCAAATAAACTGCAAATCATAAATTTTAAATCGTAAAAGTCCAAAAACTATGGTCACCGTCGAGTCCTCTGCCTCACCGACTCGTCTAGGTCTGGGGATTACTTGTGCACATTAAACAGAGAGGGGTGAGTTTACGTAAACTCAGTGTGTAATCCCACAAAAAACAAACAACAGTAAACACAGCGCACAGTCAAAAACAGTCTTGGGCCTAAGCCCCTTTCAGTATCAATAACAGGTTGGCCTTAGCCCAACTCAGTATCAGTATCAGTATGCACAAGGGCCTTAGCCCATCACAGTATCAGTATCAGATATTCAGTATTCAGTAAAAAAGTCCTACCCAACCAACCTATACATACCATCTCCATCCAACCCTACACTCCATGTGGGGATTAAATCAACCCACCCATCCCTACACTTCATGTAGTACTGAATGCGGCACAAAACAGTAGTTTGCAGCTGAGTTGCTAGTATATTAGGCTTAAGAGCCTTTCAGTACACTTCCTCCAAATAAAATCAACCCAACCCCATGCAATGCATGACATGCTATCTTGTTACATCCTGAAATTCAGAATTTTATGTTTTACATTATACCATGTGATAGGCTAGTTAAGAATGTTAATTGTGTATGTTTAGGGGTCCTAAGAAGGCTTGGGGTTGAGTCGGGCCTTACAAATATATGTATATATATAATTTAACTCGGAAATTCTCTTTCAAATTATCAAACGTTATTTTCAAAAGTCACGGTTTTAAAGTTCACTAGTTCGATTTTCAATCCATCAATTAACCTCTCGAGATTAGTAGTATTTTTATCGAATATTTCAAATCAAACTTGTTTTCTTAACTATAACAAAATAACACCTATTTTAGTATGAATCACAAGTTCTTTATACGTTTTCTTCATGTGACATGTCAGATCTGCTCGTAACGCATGGACTGGGTTTGGGGTGTTACATATCTCATGATATCAGTACATATAATCAGCAAATGTATGCATGCATACTATCATCATGCTCAATATATATCCATCGATCAGTCAGTTCACACAATTAGGGGTCTAAGTAATGCTTACCAACCCTACAGTAGGTTCACAGTCAACTTGGGCGACCCGTTCAACCTTAGCAATTAATTCAGTGAAAATGGGCTCACAGGCTCATGTGGCATGCCCGTGCAGGCCCGCATAGCCCAACTTTTCCTTGGCAGTGTCGATCACATGACCTGGCCCAAATTCCCACACGCCCTTGTGGCCCACACGGCCCAAATCAGTCTAGCCCGTGTATCACACACGGCTTGCCTAGTGTAACACCCCAAACCCAGACAAGACACCACGTCCGAATCTGGTATGCTACGGGGAAAACGTTTTTGAAAAGTTAGATTTTCCGTTTAAAAGCTGAGTGAAAACACAGTGTAATTGAAGCAAATTTGAGTAGACTTGTTTGAAAATCGGTTGGTGTATTTGAAACCCGAAGATTTTGAAAACTTAACCAAAATGTGTGGTTAAAACGAGTTTAAATCATTTAAACCTCAACAGTTTCTTGGTGTTACTTAAAACATTTTTTAGACTTAGGAGTAACACAAGTTTGATTTGAAAATCATTTGAATTTGCTTACTATAAAGACATAGTGTGATACCCGATGGTATGGTTTAAAAACACATTGCGTTATAATTTTGAAATCATTATCTTTCCAAGTTTTAGTAAAATTCATACCAACTTGTTTTGTTAAGGCATATTAAAATTTAATTAAAACATGAACATCACAAAACATAAATTAAAGGCCTTTTACAAATCCAATATAAACACCAAAGTAAATAAGCTAAAGTACCCAAATGCAATAGTCTGAGCAAACTTTTATTAAAGTATGGCATGTGCACCCCGAGTCCATCCCGGCTCCATGTCCGCGTCTACGAGTCACCTGAAATGTCAAAGGAGAGGGTGAGTCGAGTGACTCAGTGTGTAAATCCCACTCCCGAAGAAACAACATGCTAACACACATCATACATAGCAACATAATTAATGCAACCTGATCCTAACCATCCATATCGCCTTTTCTACCCCGTGTGGTACCAAACCACTGGTGACATATAGTCACAATGTGTTACCAAAACACTGGTGTCCCAAAGACACAATATCCGTCAATGTGGTACCAAACCACTGGTGTCCCAAAGACACAATTGTGCTACCAAAGCACTGGTGACCGAAGTCACAAATCCAATGATGATGGGGCCAACCCATCGTGTGATACCAAATCACTAGCAGACGATCCCATATCTCAAGTGGGGCCAACCCACGGTGGTCAAACCACAGGGACAAGTCGCAATGAGGTGCCAAACCCCTGGTGTCCCAAAGACACAATGTGCTACCAAAGCACTGGTGACCGTAGTCACAAATCTGGTGATGGGGCCAACCCATCGTGTGATACCAAATCACTGGCGTCAATCCCGTATCTCACAAGTGGGGCCAACCCACGGTGGTGTTAACCACAGGGACGAGACGCTGAGGTACCAAACCTCTGGAGGTGCCAAACCTCTGGTGACCCAAAGTCACAAAGTGTGTTACCAAAACACTGGTGCTCGTCAGCACAAAATATCACTGCTCCCTCCACTCGTATCACCCATCAACATACCATACTCATGTAATCATGCATATCATACAATCATGCATATCATGCTAACATGTCTAATCTCATATCCCATGTCACATATATCCACAGCCATGGTATCATATAGATCATCATTAAACTCATAATAATAATACTGACTTACCCGAGTCCAGAATCATACCCATTAGGGTATCATATCAATCATCACTGTTTCTTTAATCATCACACAGGTTATCAATCATATTACTAAACGGAAGTGTGTTAGTTTACACACCTGATAAAAACGAGTCTAGAATCCCAACGAAAACGATCTAAGTCCCTCGATTACTAACTCCTACAATCGGCCAAACATGGGGGTTAGACATCTACAACATTCGGCCAATGCTAACAAACCAATAGGGATTGATATCGAACCCTTACCTCTATCTTTGATTTGGTTTCCTACCAAACCCGAATCAAGCAGTGACTCTCTTAGACAATCGGCCAACCCCTAAAAGAGAATAATTAAACCTTAATAATCTTGACTTAATCAAAACCAACAGATTGAACGATCAATGATATACCAATCACTTACCACAACCTCTGCTTACCAATCGGTTAATAGAGTAGAAACTCCTCTTGCTTGCTTCAACACTTCAATGACCCTACAACGAAGAGATTAATACCCTTCCAAAATAACTATATTCGGCCCTAACCAAGCCATAACCAAACAAGAACAAGAGAGACAAAATATGGCCATTCGGCCACCCCACTTACCTTGCTTAAAGATTGAACAACCAACCAAAACCACCCTTCACTGATATTCGGCCACCAAGAAACTACTAAAAGTGAGAAGACTTTCGGCCAAGAGGGATGAAGAAACAAATGGATACAGACGGCTTGGCTTTCAACAAAGAACAAAAATAAACGATGAGTAGAGAGTGGGGCTTTCGGTTTGAAAAGAAAAAGATGAAGAAAGTGTTTTGAAAAGGTAAAATTCGGCTACCAAAGTTTCAAGAAGGGAAAAGATTATTGGAAAAGAGAATGGATTATGAGGAGGGGAGAAGAAAGAATTTCGGTTTTAGCACAATTAAACAAAAGAGAAGAAATGGGAGAAAAGCTTTTAGAGGATGGAGTTTCGGCTAGATGGTATGGAAAAGGAGAAATGAAAATTAGGAGACAAGGTATGATGATTTCGGCTTAGCAAAGAGTATTGAGAAAACAACACAAAAATTCGGCAAGCCTTATGGAGGTTTTGATTTTCGGTTTACAAAGAAAGGAAAAATGACAAAGAAGACACTAGAGAATTCGGCTTGGTATGACAAAAAGAAAGAAAGAATTGACTCCTTGTGACCGATTATGCACAAAGATGCCCAACAAAATTTCGGCTACCATACTTGCCACTACCAAACCGTCCACACTCCCCCTTCCACACCCAAAAATTCGGCCACATCCCCCTATTAGCTCCCAACCACTCATTTCAAATGAGTTTGAACAAGTCACATTCCACTTTTTACTCTCCACCATCCAAGTCACTACTTGACCAAATCCAAGGGGAATTTAAACTCCATCCAACTCCTTCCTCCTATGCCGTCCAAAATGAGTGACAAAAAGGGGACTCTACAGCTCGAACATTAGACCTCCATTCCTTGAAGTTGACGCCATACCAAGCTCCCCCTTGCCGCTCTGCCAGCTCTTCACTTGTGCAACAAAACCACGAATAAAATTCTTAAACCCCAGCTCCAACAGCTCCCCTGACTCAACACCCAAAAACCAAAATTTTCCCATTTACTCAGGCATACACCTAGGCTACAATTAAGCCCCTAAAACACCGAAATAGCAGCACAGCACACTAAATACATGCAATAACATGCAACAACAAAACAGCCCCTAACCCGGGATATTACAGTTCTACCCCCCTTAAAAATAATTTCGGCCTCGAAATTACCTGGTCAAAAGAGTTGCGGGTATTGCTGTCTCATCATATCCTCGGGTTCCCACGTAGCTTCTTCTACGCCATGATTCCACCAAAGAACCTTAACCAAAGGCACAGTCTTTCTACGCAGAACCTTCACATCCCGATCAAGAATCTGCACAGGTTCCTCTTCTATGGTCAAATCTGGATTCACCTCGACCTCTTCCACTGCTACCACATGCGACGGATCTGAACGATAACGCCGAAGCATCGAAACATGAAAAACATCGTGAATCTGACTAAGCTCTGCTGGCAACTCAAGCTGATACGCCACTGGTCCAACTCGCCTCAATACCTTATACGGCCCAATGAACCTCGGACTTAGCTTGCCTTTCTTCCCGAACCTCAGGACCTTCTTCCAAGGAGAGACCTTCAGAAAAACTCGATCCCCAACAGCAAACTCTATATCTCTTCGCTTAAGATCGGCATAAGACTTTTGCCGGTCCGAAGCTTCCTTCAAGCGAGACTGAATCAACTTAACCTTGTCTTCTGTCTCAGCAACCAACTCGGGTCCCAACAACTGACGTTCACCCAACTCCGTCCAACACGTAGGTGAGCGACACTTCCTACCATACAACGCCTCATACGGTGCCATCTTAATGCTTGCTTGGTAACTGTTGTTGTAGGCAAACTCAGCTAACGGTAGAAACTCCTCCCAACTACCTCTGAAATCCAGGACACAACCTCTCAGCATATCATCTAAGATCTGAATAACCCTTTCTGATTGCCCGTCAGACTGCGGGTGAAAAGCCGTGCTGAAATCCAAACGAGTACCCAGTGCTTGATGCAATGCTTTCCAGAACCTTGACGTAAATCTGGGGTCCCTATCCGAGATTATCGAAACTGGCACACCGTGCAACCTCACTATCTCTGAAACATACAGCTTCGCTAGCTTCTGAAGTGAGTAGTCAACCCTCACCGGAATAAAGTGAGCTGATTTAGTCAGACGATCCACCACTACCCAAACTGAATCCTTCTTGCTTGGCGTAAGCGGTAATCCACTGACAAAATCCATGGTTATTCTTTCCCACTTCCACTGAGGAATCTTTACAGGCTGAAGCAAACCCGACGGCAACTGATGTTCAGCTTTGACCTGCTGACAAGTCAGACACCTCCCAACAAACTCTGTCACCTCTTTCTTCAAACCAGGCCACCAAAACTGCTCCCTGAGATCCTTATACATCTTGCTACCTCCAGGATGCATAGCATGAGGACTGCTATGTGCGTCCTGAAGAATCTTCTGCCTTAGCTCAACATCCTTAGGCATACAAGCCTTACCCTAAAAACACAGAACCTCATCACCAGACAAGCTGTAACCCTCCAAACCACCATCCTGCACTTGCAACCTTCGCGCACTCAGAACCTCATCCTCTAACTATTTCTCTCTGATCTGCTCAACCCAAGTAGGCTTAACATGCAACTCTGCCAGAATACTCCCATCGTCATACAAGCTCAAATGGGCAAACATAGCTCTTAAGTCCGAAACAACCTTACGGCTCAACGCGTCTGCCACCACGTTAGCCTTGCCCGGATGATACTCAATAGAACAGCATAGTCTTTCAGCAACTCAACCCATCTGCGCTGCCTCAAATTCAAATCCTTCTGAGTCAGTAGATACTTCAGACTCTTATGATCCGTGTAGACTATCGATCTCTCTCCGTACAAGTAGTGCCTCCAAATCTTTAAGGCGAAAACTACAGCCGCTAGCTCCAAATCATGCGTCGGATAGTTGACCTCATGTGGCCTCAGCTGCCGAGAAGCGTAAGCCACAACCTTACCTTCTTGCATCAGCACACAACCCAGACCCGTATGTGATGCATCGCAGTAGACCGTGTATTCCTTACCAGCCTCAGGTTGAATTAAAACCGGAGCATCAGTCAAGATCTTCTTTAACTTATCGAAGCTTTCCTGCTGTTTCTCAGTCCAAATAAACGGAACCTCTTTCCTTAACAACTTGGTCATCGGCGCTGCTATTAGCGAGAAACCCTCAACAAACCTTCGGTAGTATCCAGCCAAACCCAGAAAACTACGAATCTCCGCCACTGACCTAGGCGGCTTCCAATCCAAAACTGCCTCAATCTTACGAGGATCTACACGAATCCCCTCAGCCGACACTACATGACCCAAGAACGTCACTTCTCTAAGCCAGAACTCGCACTTACTAAACTTAGCATAGAGCTGCTTTTCCCTCAGAATCTGCAGCACCACTCTCAAATGCGCATCATGCTCTTCCTCTGTCCTTGAGTACACCAAGATGTCGTCTATGAAAACCACCACGAACTGGTCCAGATACTGCTGAAACACCCTATTCATCATATCCATAAACGCTGCCGGTGTGTTAGTCAACCCGAATGGCATTACCAGGAATTCGTAGTGCCCATACCGAGTCCGAAACGCTGTTTTATGGATATCTGCCTCCTTAACCTTCAACTGGTGATACCCAGACCTCAAGTCGATCTTCGAAAATACCGCAGCACCCTTCAGCTGATCAAACAAGTCATCTATCCGTGGCAACGGATACTTGTTTTTGATCGTCAGCTTGTTCAACTGGCGGTAGTCTATGCACATCCGCATCGTACCATCTTTCTTCTTAACAAAAAGTACCGGCGCACCCCACGGCGAAACACTTGGCCTGATAAAACCTCGATCCAGTAACTCCTGGATCTGAGCCTTAAGCTCCACCAATTCCTTTGGCGCCATCCTATACGGAGCAATAGAAACTGGCGCAGTTCCAGGTAACAGATCTATCCCGAACTCTACCTCTCGATCTGGCGGCAAACCCGGAAGTTCCTCAGGAAACACATCAGCAAATTCCTTAATAGTACGAACCTTCTCTACAGCAGACTCTTTAGCCTCCAAGGCATACACATGAACCACATACGCTTCGCAGCCCTTCCTGACCATCTTCTCTGCTTTCAAAGCAGATACCACATTTGATAAGTAATCTCTCCTATTACCTATCATAGCCACTTCGTCACCATCAACTGTCTTAAGAACCATGCGTTTGGCCGCGCAATCCAACCTCGCTTGGTACTTGACCAACCAATCCATCCCAAGAATCAGATCGAACTCCCCAAACGGCAGTTCCATCAGATCAGCAGCAAACACTACCCCTTGGAGTTCTAGGGGTACCTCTCTAAACAGTTTATCTACTACTACAGAGTGACCTAAAGGACTAATCACAGTCATCTGCCTAGAAGATATCTCAGAGTCTAAATCCATTGTCTCTACTATACTACTGGCAACATAAGAGTGCGTTGAACCCACATCAATCAAAGCAGTATAAGGAGAACCAAAAATCAAAAACGTACCGGTTATGACGTCCGGTGCGTCACCCTCCTCTCCGCGCCTCGCAGCATACACTAAACCAGGCTGCCTAGCCTCAGAACTACCTGCACCTCTGCCCGGTGCTCCACGGCCCCGACCAGAACCATTACCACCTCTGCCATTACCACGGCCCCTCTGCGGTGGCGGTCCATTACCTCTGAACTGATTACGGCCCTGACTCTCAGACTGAATCCTGGCCATCCTACGCGGACAGTCCCTTATGCGATGCTCCAGAGAACCACACTCGAAGCAACCTTTTCCTCCGGTCCAACAACCACCCCAATGAGATTTCCCACACTGATTACACTGCGGCGGTCCCTGTCTAGCAGCAACAAACCTAGCAGACTGATTCGGCCCACTCGGTCTAGCCCTCTTCTGCGGATTACTCGACGATCCAGAAGACCCAAAACTCCTCTTAAGCCTACTCCTGTCCATGACCTGCCTCACTGACTCCTTAACACCCTCGGCTACCTTAGCCTTCTCAACTAAGACAGCAAACTCACGCTCCTGCTGTGGAGCAATCAGCAGCCTCAACTCGTCTCGCAGACCATCCTCGAAACGAACACACCTCTCATGCTCAGTGGCTACAATGCCCCTGGCATACCTACTCAGCTTCAGGAACTCAGCCTCGTACTCAGAAACAGATTTACTCCCCTGAACAAGCCTCAGGAATGCCTTTCTCTGGGAGTCGATATAACTAGCCCCGATGTACTTCTTTTGATAAGCAGCCCTAAAATAATCCCATGTCAAATCCTCTGCGGCCACACTATCCCGAACCGTGAGCCACCACTGATATGACTCATCCCGGAGAAGCGATACGATGCCCTTCAGCTTCTCTTCAGCCGTCAAGTCCAGATCATCCATGATCCGCTCAGTTGCCTCCAGCCAATATTCAGCAGTGCTAGGAGCAACACCCGATACACCTCGGAAGAATTCGGCCCCGTTAGCCCGGAGTCGCTCGGGAACAGATTTCCTAACTCCTGCACCACCACCTACACCAGCTACTCTTTCCAACACTCGCAGCATCGCCTGTGACACTGCATCGTCCCCAGTCTGATCTTGGAACTCACCACCTCCAGCTGGTGGCAGAACCGGTATCTCATTTTCTGAACCCTGACCAGATCCTACGGGCTTAGACACTGTCATTCTACCCCTACCTCTACCACGAGTATTACGACCACGTTCGCCTCGAGTGCTCATGTCTAATCTTTCTACGTATCTGATTAAAGAATTTTATGCATCAGTATTTATTCCACTTGTTTTTAAAAGCAAGTCTTATGAATACTTAAAGAGGATTTGTTCTCGCGAGTTCACAGAATCCTATCAGTTTCTATCTCTAAAGTAGTATACCATTGCTAGTCATCAAATCATATCATATCCAATCAAATCACAAGTAATAGTACGGGGTACTTACCTGGGCGAACTGGTGCCGGAGACTCGGTGCCATGCCTTTCAAACCATACTTCCAAAACAAACACTTAAACAGACTTTTGAAAACATTTTGGGCCTCAGGCCCACAGCCGAGCCTTTGAACTTGGCTCTGATACCACAATTGTAACACCCCAAACCCGGACAAGACACCACGTCCGAATCTGGTATGCTACGGGGAAAACGTTTTTGAAAAGTTAGATTTTCCGTTTAAAAGCTGAGTGAAAACACAGTGTAATTGAAGCAAATTTGAGTAGACTTGTTTGAAAATCGGTTGGTGTATTTGAAACCCGAAGATTTTGAAAACTTAACCAAAATGTGTGGTTAAAACGAGTTTAAATCATTTAAACCTCAACAGTTTCTTGGTGTTACTTAAAACATTTTTTAGACTTAGGAGTAACACAAGTTTGATTTGAAAATCATTTGAATTTGCTTACTATAAAGACATAGTGTGATACCCGATGGTATGGTTTAAAAACACATTGCGTTATAATTTTGAAATCATTATCTTTCCAAGTTTTAGTAAAATTCATACCAACTTGTTTTGTTAAGGCATATTAAAATTTAATTAAAACATGAACATCACAAAACATAAATTAAAGGCCTTTTACAAATCCAATATAAACACCAAAGTAAATAAGCTAAAGTACCCAAATGCAATAGTCTGAGCAAACTTTTATTAAAGTATGGCATGTGCACCCCGAGTCTATCCCGGCTCCATGTCCGCGTCTACGAGTCACCTGAAATGTCAAAGGAGAGGGTGAGTCGAGTGACTCAGTGTGTAAATCCCACTCCCGAAGAAACAACATGCTAACACACATCATACATAGCAACATAATTAATGCAACCCGATCCTAACCATCCATATCGCCTTTTCTACCCCGTGTGGTACCAAACCACTGGTGACATATAGTCACAATGTGTTACCAAAACACTGGTGTCCCAAAGACACAATATCCGTCAATGTGGTACCAAACCACTGGTGTCCCAAAGACACAATTGTGCTACCAAAGCACTGGTGACCGAAGTCACAAATCCAATGATGATGGGGCCAACCCATCGTGTGATACCAAATCACTAGCAGACGATCCCATATCTCAAGTGGGGCCAACCCACGGTGGTCAAACCACAGGGACAAGTCGCAATGAGGTGCCAAACCCCTGGTGTCCCAAAGACACAATGTGCTACCAAAGCACTGGTGACCGTAGTCACAAATCTGGTGATGGGGCCAACCCATCGTGTGATACCAAATCACTGGCGTCAATCCCGTATCTCACAAGTGGGGCCAACCCACGGTGGTGTTAACCACAGGGACGAGACGCTGAGGTACCAAACCTCTGGAGGTGCCAAACCTCTGGTGACCCAAAGTCACAAAGTGTGTTACCAAAACACTGGTGCTCGTCAGCACAAAATATCACTGCTCCCTCCACTCGTATCACCCATCAACATACCATACTCATGTAATCATGCATATCATACAATCATGCATATCATGCTAACATGTCTAATCTCATATCCCATGTCACATATATCCACAGCCATGGTATCATATAGATCATCATTAAACTCATAATAATAATACTGACTTACCCGAGTCCAGAATCATACCCATTAGGGTATCATATCAATCATCACTGTTTCTTTAATCATCACACAGGTTATCAATCATATTACTAAACGGAAGTGTGTTAGTTTACACACCTGATAAAAACGAGTCTAGAATCCCAACGAAAACGATCTAAGTCCCTCGATTACTAACTCCTACAATCGGCCAAACATGGGGGTTAGACATCTACAACATTCGGCCAATGCTAACAAACCAATAGGGATTGATATCGAACCCTTACCTCTATCCTTGATTTGGTTTCCTACCAAACCCGAATCAAGCAGTGACTCTCTTAGACAATCGGCCAACCCCTAAAAGAGAATAATTAAACCTTAATAATCTTGACTTAATCAAAACCAACAGATTGAACGATCAATGATATACCAATCACTTACCACAACCTCTGCTTACCAATCGGTTAATAGAGTAGAAACTCCTCTTGCTTGCTTCAACACTTCAATGACCCTACAACGAAGAGATTAATACCCTTCCAAAATAACTATATTCGGCCCTAACCAAGCTATAACCAAACAAGAACAAGAGAGACAAAATATGGCCATTCGGCCACCCCACTTACCTTGCTTAAAGATTGAACAACCAACCAAAACCACCCTTCACTGATATTCGGCCACCAAGAAACTACTAAAAGTGAGAAGACTTTCGGCCAAGAGGGATGAAGAAACAAATGGATACAGACGGCTTGGCTTTCAACAAAGAACAAAAATAAACGATGAGTAGAGAGTGGGGCTTTCGGTTTGAAAAGAAAAAGATGAAGAAAGTGTTTTGAAAAGGTAAAATTCGGCTACCAAAGTTTCAAGAAGGGAAAAGATTATTGGAAAAGAGAATGGATTATGAGGGGGGAGAAGAAAGAATTTCGGTTTTAGCACAATTAAACAAAAGAGAAGAAATGGGAGAAAAGCTTTTAGAGGATGGAGTTTCGGCTAGATGGTATGGAAAAGGAGAAATGAAAATTAGGAGACAAGGTATGATGATTTCGGCTTAGCAAAGAGTATTGAGAAAACAACACAAAAATTCGGCAAGCCTTAGGGAGGTTTTGATTTTCGGTTTACAAAGAAAGGAAAAATGACAAAGAAGACACTAGAGAATTCGGCTTGGTATGACAAAAAGAAAGAAAGAATTGACTCCTTGTGACCGATTATGCACAAAGATGCCCAACAAAATTTCGGCTACCATACTTGCCACTACCAAACCGTCCACACTCTCCCTTCCACACCCACAAATTCGGCCACATCCCCCTATTAGCTCCCAACCACTCATTTCAAATGAGTTTGAACAAGTCACATTCCACTTTTTACTCTCCACCATCCAAGTCACTACTTGACCAAATCCAAGGGGAATTTAAACTCCATCCAACTCCTTCCTCCTATGCCGTCCAAAATGAGTGACAAAAAGGGGACTCTGCAGCTCGAACATTAGACCTCCATTCCTTGAAGTTGACGCCATACCAAGCTCCCCCTTGCCGCTCTGCCAGCTCTTTACTTGTGCAACAAAACCACGAATAAAATTCTTAAACCCCAGCTCCAACAGCTCCCCTGACTCAATACCCAAAAACCAAAATTTTCCCATTTACTCAGGCATACACCTAGGCTACAATTAAGCCCCTAAAACACCGAAATAGCAGCACAGCACACTAAATACATGCAATAACATGCAACAACAAAACAGCCCCTAACCCGGGATATTACACCTAGCCATCACACGGTCGTGTCTTGTGCGCACGGCCTGGCCTCATTGACCACATGCCCGTGTTATGGCACACGGCCTACCACACAGGCAACCACACGCTCGTGTGGCATTGACAGTGGGGTTTTTGGCTTTCGCCGAAACCCTATTTTCTGCGTAATCGGCTACACACCTAGTATCGTCTCGATGCGAAACCACTCTCGTGCCTTTAGAAACCTAAAATTAACCAACAAATCATTCAATTAGCCGTTTTAAAATCGAACTAAACCGAGCTCGAATCGAGTTATTTCTTTATTAAACAACTAAACCTTACATTCGATCGAACAACGGTACTTCCCACAGAACTAAGTCTCCGTCAGCAATTTCGAGCCTCTGAATCTTCACCTAATCGTCATTAACGATACTCATCAGTGACAAAATTAACGAACGGAAACCAAACCACCTTACCAAAACTTATCGATCACACGAAAACAAACGTTGCATAATGGAGACGGCTTGAACAAGAAATCGAAAGGAAGATAGAGAGAGTGAGTTGGAAAATTTCGGCAGAAAGGGAAAGAGAGAGCAGAATTTTTTTACAAAAAGAACTCCAAATGAATATCCTGATAATCCCCTATCACAACTCCCTTTAATTCTCTCCACCAAACTCTCACTACTCAGACGTCTAACACAACTCAAACTCTCACCCTCAGAGCCGAACAAAAATATTTCCTACGCAGGGATTTGAACACAAGACTTTCAGCAGACTGACACTCCACTTAACCACCAGACCAGCAGGCCCATCCTGATATGGTTTTAAGAACAATCAAATAAAAGCCTACTGGACAAGTGTGAGGCTTAACTTAGAAAATTTTTAAAATTTGCCAAAGGCATGGCTTGAACTTGGGACCTCTCACACATACCTAGAGCACTTAACCACTGAAGCAGATACAAATTTTATGTCACGTATACCCAAAAACAAAAATTAAAATTTTGGGGCATTACAATTCTACTCTCTAAAAGAAAATTTTGGCCTCGAAATTTACCTGATCAAAACAGATGAGGATACTGCTGACGCATCGCATCTTCAGCCTCCCACGTGGCCTCCTCAGTGTTATGATTCTGCCATAGAACCTTTACCAAAGGAATAGATTTCCTCTTCAGAACCTTTACGTCGCGATCCAAAATCTGAACTGACTCCTCTTCGAAGGTCAGATCTGGCCAAACCTCAATTTCCTCAACAGGGACGATATGTGTAGGATCAGAGCGGTAGTGCCTCAACAACGAGACGTGGAACACATTGTATATACAGTCTAACTCTGGAGGTAGCTCCAACTGATAAGCGACCGATCCCACTCGTTTCAGAATCCAATACGGCCCAATAAACCTAGGGCTCAGCTTGCTCTTACGACCGAACCTCAGATTCTTCTTCCATGGCGAGACCTTGAGAAATACGAAGTCCCCCCACAGAATACTCAATCTCGCATCTCTTCAGATTTACATAAGATTTCTATCTGTCTAATACCGCTTTCAATCGATCCCGAATCAATCTGACCTTATTCTCAGTCTCAGAAACCAACACAGAACCGAGAACACGTCATTCATCTAACTCAGTCCAACACAAGGGAATGCGACACTTACGACCATACAGAGCCTCGTAAGGTGCCATCTGAATGTTAGAGCGAAAATTGTTATTATAAGCAAACTCCGCTAGCGACAGATACTTCTCCCAGCTGCCTCAAAAATTGATAGCACAACTCCTCAGCATATCCTCCAGTATCTGAATCACCCTCTCCAATTGACCACCGGTCTGAGGATGGAACGCAGTACTGAAGTCCAACCTTGAACCCAGAGTCTCATGTAGCTTTTTCTAAAACCGAGACGTGAAGCGAGGATCCCTATCAGAGATGATCAAAACTGGTACCCCATGCAATCTTACTACCTTAGCAATATAAAGCTTCGCCAGCTTCTGCAAAGAATAATCTGTTCTAACTGGGATTAAGTGTCCAGACTTAGTCAATCAATCCATGATGACCCACACTGAATCATTCTTAGTGGGTGTGAAAGGCATCCCACTAACGAAATTCATCGTTACTCGTTCCCATTTCTATAACGGAATCTTAACCGGCTGTAACAAACCCGAACGTAACTGATGCTTAGCTTTAACCTGCTGGCAAGTCAGACATCGTGCCACGAAATCAGTAACCTCACACTTCAAGCCCGGCCACCAGTACAGTACCCGAAGATCTCGGTACAGTAGTACCATTCTCAATCTGTCGAAACCTCAAGCTCAGAGACTCATCTTCCAGTTGTTTACCCTTAATCTGCTCGATCCATGGTGGTTTGACTTACAGTTCAGCCAACAAGCTCTCATCATCGAACAAGCTAAGTCGAGCAACTGTCGCTCTCAGATCAGCCATATCCCTACGGCTCAATGCATCGGCCACCATATTGGCCTTGCCAGGATGATACTCAATGGTACAGTCTTAATCCTTAAGCAGCTCAACCCATCTACGCTGCCTAAAATTCAGCTCTTTCTGAGTAAGGAGGTACTTGAGGCTCTTGTGATCAGTGTAGGTGATACACTTCTCACCATACAGATGGTGCCTCTAGATTTTTAAAGCAAAAACTATGGTGGCCAATTCCAAATCCAGCGTTGGGTAGTTCGCCTCATGTGTTTTTAGCTGATGAGACGCATATGCTACCACCTTACCATCTTGCACCAACACACAACCCAAACCGACATGTGATGCATCACTATAAACCGTGAACTCCTTTCTAGGTTCAGGCTGTATCAGAACAGGAGCCTCAATTAGTACATTCTTGAGCTTCTTGAAACTCTCTTGCTGCACATCAGACCAGACAAACAGAACACCCTTACGGTGTAGCTTAGTTAAGGGTGTTGCAATCAGTGAGAAACCTTCCACAAACCGTCGGAATAACCTGCCAGCCCCAATAAGTTGTGGATCTCAGACACATTCTTAGGTTGTTTCCAATCCAATATAACCCCAATTTTTCGAGGATCGACTCGAATCCCCTCAACAGAAACATGACCCAGAAATGTTACTTCACGTAACCAGAACTCGCACTTGCTAAACTTAGCATAGAGCTGCTTTTCCCTCAAACTTTGAGGAACAATCCTAAGGTGCTCGTCATGCTCATCCTCAGTCCTCGAATAAACCAATATGTCCTCGATGAAAACTACGACGAACTGATCCAGATAGGGCTTAAATACTCAGTTCATCAGATCCATGAAAGCTGTCGGTGCATTAGTCAGTCCAAATGGCATCATTAGAAACTTGTAGTGACCATAACGATTAGCTTATGCTGTTGCCGGTAATCAATACACATCCTCATGTATCCATCATTTTTTTCTTAACAAACAGTACTGGTGCTCTCCACAAAGACACACTAGGGCGAATGAACCCACGATCCAACAACCCCTGAATCTGAGCCTTAAGCTTCATAAGCTCTTTCGGTGTCATTCGATAGGGAACGATAGACACCAGAGTTGTACCCGGACGAAGTTCAATCTCAAACTCTACTTCACGATTTGGAGGTAAACCTGGTAGCTCCTCAAGAAAGACGTCTGAAAAATCTCTTACAGTGTAGATATCCTTTACAGTAGAGTGCCCGGAAGCAGAAAAACTTACATGGGACAAATACGCCTCACATCCCTTGCGAACCAGTTTCTCAGCTACCAGTGCAAAGATCACGTAAGCCAAGTAGTTCCGACGTTTTCAAATCACGACTACCTCATCATCCTCATCATTTCTCAATACGACTCTCTTAGTCGTACAGTCCATCCCCAAAATCAGATCGAACTCCCCAAACAGAAGCTCCATTAAATCGGCTAAAAAGATCGCCTCTTGAACCTCTAACGATACATTTCTAAATAACTTATTAACCCTTATAGACTACCCCAACGGACTCATTACATTAACCTCATTCGTGGTGCTCTCAACCACAATCCCCAAGTTTCCAGATATGTTACTAACTACATAGGAATGTGTGGAACCTATGTCTATCAATGTAAGATAAGGCACATCATAAATTAAGAACATACCCGTGATGACGTTTGGAGCATCTTTGTCCTCTCAGCGACGTGCAGTGTAAATGAGAGCAGGCTGCCTCGCCTTAGTCTATCCAGCACCTCTATCCGGTGCCCTCTGTCCACAACCCATGCCATTACCACCTCTAGCCTGACCACGGCCTCTCGATAGCTGTTGTGCTACTCTCTGTGGTTGTTGGAAACACAAAAATTTATATACTTTTTCATGCCCTTTTTGACCCAAATTCATGCAGTTTCGAGTAAATTCTTGTCGAAAAATAATTAAATATTATAAAATAATTAAATTGTGCTAAAAATATGAACATGATGAATTTTAATTAATTTTATAGTTAATTTTGATTTATTTTTACTATTATCGACAGATCGCACAAAGGGCGAAAATCAGCTCAGCAGACACTGCTCGAAGAATAAACCCGAGAAGCAATCAAGGCGAATTTATTTCCAGCCCAAGATGGTCCAACTATGAATATTTAATCATAATATAATTAATTTTAATTTATTCCCAATTTAATTTGGGTTAAATAAATTAATCTTAATTAATTATGAAAAAGGCCCAGTTGAACCGTATCAGTTGAACCAAATCGGTTGAACCGAACCGAGCAAAGAGTTGGGTAGCCCAAACCGTCCATATTGCTGGCCCAAACCAGCTTATTAGCTGAATAATTAAGCTTGCAAAGAAACCCTTGAAGACCTGTAACATCCTAAAATTATGGGCCTATGCATTTAGTGTAGGGATAGAATTAATTTGTTAATTTAAGTGATAGGGGTCTAAATTTGGGCTTAGAATTAGGCAAAGGCCCAGATTAAATTATTTTAAGGTGGCATCATTAACAATTAAAAAGGAACAAGTTTTGGGTCGCAAGGAGCCCATGTTTTTGGGCCATTTTCGGCAATTAAATGGGAGCAAGGGTGACGCCACAACAAGGGATTTAAATTTAAGTTTAATGAAGCCCAAATCTTTTAATTTAAATGAGTTAAATTTCGGCATTTAGAATTAATGAGGTGGACGACTACAAGGCTTAAAAATAGGAAGATATATACAGATTTTTAAGTGATAATATCATAGATAAAAAGGAGAAAAGTTAGGAGCTTATCTTCAAAGGAAGTGTTGGCCGAAAATCCACCACCTAGAGGAGTGTAAAATTCAGCTACTGCATGGCATAGAGGGTGCCGAAATTCTCCTCTCTTCTAGCTTAAATTTTAAGGGCGTTTTCGGTATTTAGCAGTAGGTGTCAAAAATCTATAAATAGGGGGGCTAGCTCCTTGTTTCTGACGTTGAAAAACCCTAAAATCCTCTCCCTTGGTGCCGAAATTCCCTAGCCTCTCCCTCTCCAAATTTATTTCTTCAATTTCTTCAAAAGCCGAAACTTTTCCCCACTTTCTTTTCCCTTATGCCGATTTCTCTAAAAAGCTGAAGCATCCATCGCTTTTTCTTTTATTCATCCTATTTGAGAAATTATTCTATACTTCCGGCATTTAAATCTTCCATTGGCATTGCCGAATCCTCTCTCTAGTGCTAGCCGAATCTCCTAAGCTAAGGTAAGAGTCGATTCTCGTTTAGTTCTCATAATCTATTCCCGGGTTTTGAAAAGCAAAAGTCGAAAGCTAATAGTTTAATGGTTTTCGGGATTTGAAGGAAGCTTGGTCGACTAGATCTAAAAGCCGAAAATCCTTAGTCTTCAACTTCGGGATTTTAAGGTAAGAAGAGTTGTTTATTCAAATAAATAAAAATTGGGTAGAACACTAACCATGGCCGAATACAGGAGAGGCCCTAGTTTCACATCCTTCCAGCTTTTTGAGCAAAGTTGTAGATCGGTTTAGCAAGGATATCAACATTAATCAGGTGTGTAGACCTCTAACACACTACCAATAAACCTGTATGTATATCTATTCATGTATGTTATGGGCTAAAAAGCCGAAATAAGGCTATATAGACAGTCGAATGGAACCCTAAAAGGGTTAAGCAAGGATACCAGGTACGTAAACATAGAGCTCCCTATGTGTATCGAAAATATATATATGACTGTATGATATTTCCTTTATGTGTGTATGCATGGGATGGGATATTGATATGATGAAGGGGAAGTGCATGATAGGTCACGCAGTGATCGGTGGTAGAAAACCCACAAATATAAATGCTAGGTCACATTGTGATCGGTGGCTATGCCACTTTTAATGATTCCTACTTAATAGGAATAGGCAGTACGGCTGTCGTTTTGGTGTGTAGCGGATGGAGGGTTGATTGTAGAAATCCCCCAATGTGTGATGGTTGGTACGAGTTGGTGTGTAGAGGATGGAAACTTAGGATGGGTTGGGTTATTCATTCTTTGTTATTTATTATGTGATTATGATTGATGCCTTCCTGTATGGGCCAGGGCCCATAATGTGTTTGTGGGCTCAGGTCGATGTGTGTTTTGAGATTTATACACTGAGTCTTTGTGACTCATGCTTTCCTTTTCTCTACTCTTCTAGATGAACAGTAGATCGTGGACATGGGAGCCGAGACGGACTCGAGGGGCCATCAAGTTCTATTTCTACAAGTTATTTTCTTTTGAGATTTCTTTAGGTTTAATTTATTTCAATGTTATTTCGAGAATATTTATGTAATAAGGCCCCAGTTTTCATGCAACTAAGTCGTTTTCAATGTTAAGCACTTTATGAATTTTATGATAAGGTTTATTTATACTTAATAATACTTAATACAAGGTTTCATTTTTAAAATGCCGCTTATTTACTTAAATATTGTCTAATTAACTCACATATTTCAAAAACCATCAAAGCAAAGGTTTTCAAAGTACAGCCGTGACATGCCAGATTCGGTCGAAACGCATGGGCCGGGTTTGGGGTGTTACAAGACTTTTCAAAGTTGCATTCAAACCCCTCCAAATATTGTGGCTTTGTAGATTTGCCCCATGCTATATTTAGCAAAGTTGAATCCATCAACTTTGCCACATGGGTGGCCGGCCAAGGTGTGGCTCTTTGGCTAATGGGATTTGCTATTTTTAGCAGCCACAATCAGCTATAAATACACCCCCTTGCTGATCATTTCATTCATCCCTCAAGCCTCCAACATTCTCTTCTATCGCTTTCTCTCAATTCCCATTTCTCATTTCCTTTTTTATGTTCTTGTGCCGATTTCTCCTCTTGGAAAAGAGGTGTTTTCCCAGCCATTTGGAGCAGCCAGTGGAGTGTTCATAAGCCACCTTGATCGCCGAGGACAACGGAGAACAAAGAACGGAGCAATCAATCAAGCCACGGAGAAACACCAGATTTGCTTCTTGTTCACTATCTCTTTTTAATTCCGTTGTTGTTTTGACAAACATGTTTATGAATATTTATGCTATTGGAATGTTTAATTTAATCAATTTAGCTTAAATTTAATTCGTTTTGGGTTGATTGCATTTCGTCCTCTTGAATTATTAAAATTGTGTTTATACTATTAAAAGGCCTCGGTAAAACGCTTGATTAAGTAAAATCATGTTTAAGTTATCTGGCATTATAATTGTTTAGAAAGCTAATGAATTAATTATTTAAACGCATTGGAATTGTGATTAATGGACACAATACTTAATCTGTGCATGTTTAATTCTTCTAATGTAGCTGAAGATTAAATTAGTATTGTATTTGGCAATACATATGCCTTGCATAACTTGCAGGATTTTTGTGATTAAGTTGTTTCAAGGTAAAAATACTTTGTTATCTTGCATGATCTTTTATATGCTTATTAGGTTGAATTAATCAGTTGAATCACATAGGAATATACGAGAGATTGTTTAATTTAATAAGTATGTATGTGCAATAACATGTTTACTTTTAGAAGTCTGTTATCGAATTTGCATAGAAATATGTACAAGAGATGAATGGATTTTTATTTGTAAATATGTTCATAAGTTAGCAAATTACCGAGTTGCCGCGATTTATTCGTAACAAGTATAAGCATAAGTTTAATAATTCTAAGGTAAGAAATGTAATTAATCCAACACAACTATATCATCTTGATTAATCAGCTTTTGAAACCGTGCATTAGAACTTTGTTTTATTTTATTTTACTTTGTTTTTCTTTTAGTTTTTAAATATTTCTTAAATCCAAATATTTTCCCTTCACCAAAGTGTTTGAAATCATTTTCATAAATAATTCTTTTACAGTCCCTGTAGGTACGATAACTCGACATTTACTTGTCACTTTATTACTTGTTACGATTGTGTACACTTGCACATTTCCACCGTTCCAAGTTTTTGGCGCCGTTGCCTGGGACTATTTTTCAAAGCCATTATTTGTGAATCTGTTTTACATTTTGGTTTGTTTATTTTTCGTATTGGAATTTTACTTAATTAATTTTTCTGTGAATATTTCAGGTGTTTATGATTATTGACCAGATTATTGATTTACTCCCTATGGACCCTGAAATAGAACGAACCTTTCGACAACGAAGAAGACAAGAAAACAAGAGAAGGACCGAAGGAATGAATTTTGAGAATATGAACCAAGGAAACGGAGCAAACCCTGCTCAGAATCCTATCCTTATTGTTGATGATAGCGATAGAGCCTTAAGACAATATGCCGTGCCAGTATTTAACGATCTTAATCCGGGTATTAGAAGACCCAAAATCGAGGCACAACAATTTGAGCTGAAGCCAGTCATGTTCGAGATGCTTCAGACAGTGGGGCAATTCAGTGGAATGCCTACTGAAGATCCTCATCTTCACTTAAGACTATTCATGGAAGTGAGCGGTTCTTTCAAGTTAGCCGGAGTACCCGAAGATGCCTTACGATTGAAGCTGTTCCCATATTCGTTAAGGGATAGAGCGTGCCTGGTTGAATTCATTAACACCAAACTCCATTTCTACATGGCAAGAGTTAGCCGAGAGATTCCTCATGAAGTATTTTCCACCAAGCAAGAATGCTAAGCTGAGGAACGAGATCACTGCTTTCCACCAAATGGATGACGAGTCCTTGTATGAGGCATGGGAAAGATTTAAAGAGTTATTACAGAAATGCCCTCATCATGGAATCCCTCATTGCATTCAACTTGAGACATTCTATAATGGTCCCAACGCTCACACAAGGATGGTAGTAGACGCATCTGCTAATTATGATCTCCTTTCTAAGTCTTATAACGAGGCTTATGAAATTATCGAGAGGATTGCCAGCAACAACTATCAATGGCCAACCAGTCGAGCAGCATCAGGAAGACGAGTCGCTGGAATACATGAAGTAGATGCTCTTACTTCACTCGCATCTCAGATATCATCGATATCCTCAATGCTTAAAAATCTTACTACTAATGGGTCTAATAGTTTCGCAGCACAGCCGCCTAATCAATTTGAGAACATAGCCTATGTTTATTGTGGGGAGGGACATTTGTTTGAAGAATGTCCATCGAACCCAGAATCTGTGTACTACATAAGTAATCAGAACCAAAACCGAGGAAGGCAAGGGCTGCAATCCAACTTTTATAACCCATCATGGAGAAACCACCCGAATTTTTCCTGGAGTAACCAAGGGGCTGGAACCAGTACCACTTACACCCAACCCAGACCAACCCAGCCGCCTAATTTTCCGCAACAAGTTCAGAAACCAGTTCAAGCTGAAGCATCCAATAGCCTGGAGAGTTTGCTAAAGACATACATGGCAAAGAATGATGCCTTAATCCAGAGCCAAGCAGCTACATTGAAGAATTTGGAGAATCAAGTGGGTCAGCTTGCAACTGAACTCAGGAACTGACCACAAGGTGCTCTACCTAGTGACACGGAAAATCCAAGAAATGCGGGGAAGGAACATTGCAAAGTGTTGCAATTGAGGAGCGGAAAGATAGTAGAGCCCAACACTGTCGAAGTTGAAAAGGAGCAAGCCGATGCTCAAGACTCAGAAGAAGTTCAACCAAGTGTTGAAATCCCAATTTTACAAGAACCGAAATATGCAAAACCCAACAAAGTAACCTTAGGACCAGTCAATTCTGATCAACCAACAACTTCATTAGATGCAGAATTACCGCCAAAGGCGAATAAACCATACTCAGTTCCAGTAATGAAACCACCACCGCCCTACCCTCAAAGACTTCAGAAGCTGAAGCAGGAGATTCAATTCAAGAAGTTCATTGACATACTCAAGCAACTTCACATCAGCATCCCGTTGGTCAAAGCACTTGAGTAAATGCCGAACTACGTCAAGTTCACGAAAGATATCTTGTCTAAGAAACGAAGGCTTGGAGAATTTGAGACGGTAGCTCTGACGAAGGAATGCAGTGCATATCTTCAGAACAAACTACCCCCAAAATTGAAGGATCATGGATGTTTCACCATACCATGCAATATTGGATTAACATATTGTGGTAAAGCATTATGTGACTTAGGCGCAAGTATCAACTTGATGCCTATGTCAATATTTAGGAAGTTGGGGATAGGAGAAGTTAGACCAACTACGGTTACACTTCAACTAGCAGATCGATCCTTAGCGCATCCAGAAGGAAAAATTGATGACGTACTGGTACGTGTAGATAAATTTATCTTTCCTGCTGACTTTGTAATTCTAGACTTTGAAGCAGACAAAGAAGTGCCAATTATCCTAGGAAGACCATTCTTAGCAACTGGAAGGACCCTTATTAATGTACAAAAGGGCGAGCTGACTATGCGTGTTCAGGATGATCAGCTAACATTTAATGTTTTTAAGTCAATGTGATTTCTTGACACAATGGATGATTGTTCTGCAGTATCCAATTTAGAGGAATTAATAGTAGAGAAAGAACTTAACTGTGTTGAGGACCCACTGGAAAGAATTTTGACATCGAATCCCCCAAATGATGAAGAGGAGGATAAATACTTAACTTTGCTAGAAGCTAATCAAAAGGGATTTAATCTGCAATCCCATTTTGAATCTTTGGAATTAGAGAAAAGATATTACATGCAGCCAAAAGCATCAATCGAGGAGCCACCTAAATTAGAACTCAATGTATTACCTTCACACTTGAAATATGTTTATTTAGGTAACGCCTCTACTCTGCCTGTGATTGTTTCAGCAGAATTAACTACTAAACAAGAAGAGAAACTTATCATAGTGTTGAAACAATTCAAGAAGGCTATCGGATGGACCATAGTCGATATTCACGGTATTAGCCCATCTGTATGCATACACAAGATCATATTAGAATATGGCGAGAGAGGAACGATTGATGGACAATGGAGACTGAACCCCATCATGAAAGATGTAGTGAAAAAGGAAATTATCAAGTGGTTGGATGCGGGTATAATTTACCCCATCTCAGATAGTTCATGGGTGAGTCCAGTCCAGTGCGTGCCGAAGAAAGAAGGTATCACGGTTGTGGAGAACAAGAACAATGAGTTGATACCAACTAGAACAGTTACGGGATGGAGAATCTGCATCGATTACCGGAAGCTGAACAAGGCGACTAAGAAAGATCACTTTCCTCTGCCGTTTTTGGACCAGATGCTGGATAGACTTGCAGGACGAGACTATTACTATTTTCTCGACGGATACTCGGGGTATAATTAGATTACAGTAGCACCGAAAGATCAACACAAAATGACATTCACCTGCCCATACGGTACATTCGCATTTAGACGCATGCCATTTGGTTTATGTAATGCACCAGCTACATTTCAAAGATGTATGATGTCTATTTTTACTGACATGGTTGAGAAGTATTTGGAAGTTTTCATGGACAATTTCTTAGTATTTGGAGATGCTTACGATGATTGCTTAGCCAATCTAGCTAAGGTACTGAGGCGATGCGAAGAAACAAATCTCGTACTCAACTGGGAAAAATGCCATTTTATGGTAAAATGAGGAATTGTCCTGGGGCATCGGATAACGAGACATGGGATCGAGGTGGACAAAGCAAAAGTAGATGTTATTGAAAAACTCCCACCTCCAACATCTGTAAAACGTGTTAGGAGCTTTTTGGGCCACGCCGGTTTCTATCGAAGATTTATCAAGGACTTCTCCAAAGTGGCTAAACCCTTATGCAAGCTATTGGAGAAATACTCGATATTCAAGTTTGATAAGGAATGTTTAAAAGCCTTCGACGATCTGAAGATTCGATTAGTCACGGCACCCATAATCTCCACACCAGACCGGGATTCGCCATTCGTGTTGATGTGTGACGCAAGTGACTTCGCCATTGGAGCTATTTTGGGCCAGCGAAGGAACAAAGTTTTTCATCCCATCTACTACGCAAGTAGAACTCTAACCGGAGCTCAACTGAACTATACGGTAACAGAAAAAGAGTTACTTGCTATTGTGTTTGCTTTCGACAAGTTTCGATCTTATCTTGTAGGTACCAAAGTGATTGTCTACACGGACCACTCCGCAATTAAGTACTTATTAGCCAAGAAAGATGCTAAGCTGAGATTGATCCGGTGGGTGCTTCTACTTCAAGAGTTCGATCTAGAAATTCAAGATCAAAGGGGACTAGAAAATCAAGTAGCAGATCACTTATCCAGATTGGAGCCGCAAAAAGGAAATTCGCCACTTGTACTGATCCAGGAGACATTTCCAGATGAACATATACTGAAGGTAAATCATGTCCATAATATTCCTTGGTTTGCTGATTTTGCTAACTATTTAGCTTGTGGTTTGATGCCGATTGATAAAACTTATCAACAAAGTGTAACACCCCAAACCCGGCCCATGCGTTTCGACCGAATCTGGCATGTCACGGCTGTACTTTGAAAACCTTTGCTTTGATGGTTTTTGAAATATGTGAGTTAAGTAGACAATATTTAAGTAAATAAGCGGCATTTTAAAAATGAAACCTTGTATTAAGTATTATTAAGTATAAATAAACCTTATCATAAAATTCATAAAATGCTTAACATTGAAAACGACTAAGTTGCATGAAAACTGGGGGCCTTATTACATAAATATTCTCAAAATAACATTGAAATAAATTAAACCTAAAGAAATCTCAAAAGAAAATAACTTGTAGAAATAGAACTTGATGGCCCCTCGACTCCGTCTCGGCTCCCATGTCCACGATCTACTGTTCATCTGGAAGAGTAGAGAAAAGGAAAGCGTGAGTCACAAAGACTCAGTGTATAAATCTCAAAACACACATCGACCTGAGCCCACAAACATATTATGGGCCCTGGCCCATACAGGAAGGCATCAATCATAATCACATAATAAATAATAAAGAATGAATAACCCAACCCATCCTAGGTTTCCATCCTCTACACACCAACCCGTACCAACCATCACACCTTGGGGGATTTCTACAATCAACCCTCCATCCGCTACACACCAAAACGATAGCCGTACTGCCTATTCCTATTAAGTAGGAATCATTAAACGTGGCATAGCCACCGATCACAATGTGACCTAGCATTTATATTTGTGGGTTTTCTACCACCGATCACTGCGTGACCTATCATGCACTTCCCCTTCATCATATCAATATCCCATCCCATGCATACACATATAAAGGAAACATCATGCAGTCATATATATATATATATATTTCGATACACATAGGGAGTTCTATGTTTACGTACCTGGCAACCTTGCCTAACCCTTTTAGGGTTCCATTCGACTGTCTGTACAGCCTTATTTCGGCTTTTTAGCCCATAACATACACGAATAGATATACATACAGGTTTATTAGTAGTGTGTTAGAGATCTACACACCTGATTAATGTTGATACCCTTGCTAAACCGATCTACAACTTTGCTCAAAAAGCTGGAAGGATGTGAAACTAGGGCCTCTCCTATATTCGGTCATGGTTAGTGTTCTACCCAATTTTATGTATTTGTATAAACAACTCTTCTTACCTTAAAATCCCGAAATTGAAGATTAATAATTTTCGGCTTTTAGATCTAGTCGACCAAGCTTCCTTCAAATCTCGAAAACCATTAAACTATTAGCTTTCGGCTTTTGCTTTTCAAAAACCGGGAATAGATTATGAGAACTAAACAAAAATTGACTCTTACCTTAGCTTAGGAGATTCGGCTAGCACTAGAGAGAGGATTCGGCAATGCCAATGGAAGATTTAAATGCCGGAAGTATAGAATAATTTCTCAAATAGGATGAATAAAAGAAAAAGCGATGGATGCTTCAGCTTTTTAGAGAAATCGGCACAAGGGAAAAGAAAGTGGGGAAAAGTTTCGGCTTTTGAAGAAATTGAAGAAATAAATTTGGAGAGGGAGAGGCTAGGGAATTTCGGCACCAAGGGAGAGGATTTTAGGGTTTTTCCATGTCAGAAACAAGGAGCTAGCCCCTCCTATTTATAGATTTTTGACACCTACAGCTAAATACCGAAAATGCCCTTAAAATTTAAGCTAGAAGAGAGGAGAATTTCGGCACCCTCTATGCCATGCAGTAGCCGAATTCTACACTCCTCTAGGTGGTGGATTTTCGGCCAACACTTCCTTTGAAGATAAGCTCCTAACTTTTCTCTTTTTTTATCTATGACATTATCACTTAAAAATCCACATAAATTTTCCTATTTTCTAGCCTTGTAGCCGTCCACCTATGCTAACCCTAATGCCAAATTTAACTCACTTAAATTAAAAGATTTGGGCCTCATTAAACTTAAATTTTGGGCCCCTAAATCCCTTGTGTGTGGCGTCACTTCTAATTTCCTCATAGTGCCACTTATTATTGGGCCACAAGCCCATGTTTGACATTTTAAACATAATTACCACCTTTTAATTCTTTAATGCCCAATCTAATAATTTAATCAAGGCCTTAGCCTAATCCTAAGCCCAATTTGGACCCCTATCACTTAAATTAACCTATTAAACCTATCCCTACACTAAATGCATAAGCCCATAATTTTAGGATGTTACACAAAGAAAAAAGTTTCTTCACGATGTGAAGTACTATTTTTGGGAAGAGCCATATTTGTTTAAAAAGTGTGCAGATAAGATGATTAGGAGATGTGTGACAGAAGATGAAATACCGAAGATTTTATACCACTGTCATTCAGCTCCGTGTGGAGGACACTTCGGAGGTACTCGTACAGCAGCCAAAGTATTGCAAGCCGTATTCTTTTGGCCAACACTATTTAAGGATGCATATGCCTACGTAAAGAGTTGTGATCGATGCCAGAGGGTTGGAAACGTCACCAACAGAAATGAGATGCCTCGAACGAATATCATTGAGGTAGAATTGTTCGATGTTTGGGGTATTGACTTCATTGGTCCTTTCCCTCCTTCTTTTGGTCACAAGTATATATTGGTAGCAGTAGATTATGTGTCCAAGTGGGTCGAGGCTGAAGCTTATCCAATGAACGATGCCAAGGTTGTGATGAAGCTCTTGCAGAAACATGTGATCACAAGGTTTGGAACCCCAAGAGCTATTGTCAGCGATGAAGGGACCCACTTTGTGAACAAGTGGTTAAAATGGTTGCTAGATAAACATGGAGTGAAACACAAGGTTGCTACAGCTTATCATCCGCAGACAAATGGGCAAGCTGAGCTAGCGAATAAGGAGGTCAAAGGCATACTTGAGAAGGTAGTTTGCCCGAACCGATGAGATTGGTCCACGAGACTAGATGATGCTTTATGGGCTTACAGAACAGCATACAAGACACCCTTAGGAATGTCACCCTATAGGTTGGTCTTTGGGAAAGCATGTCATCTACCTCTGGAGTTAGAGCATAGAGCTTACTGGGCTCTTCGACAACTCAATTTGGATCTCAAGCTTGCTAAAGAGAAACGAATGCTCCAACTCAACGAGCTAGAGGAATTTTGAATGTTCTCATACGAAAATGCAAACTTACTCAAAGAAAGACTCAAGAAATGGCATGACAAGCATATTCAAGTTCGAGAGTTTGAAGCAGGTAAGCAAGTTTTGTTATTTAATTCCAGATTAAAGTTCTTCCCAGATAAGTTAAAATCACGATGGTCTGGTCCATTTACGATTCATCACGTCTATCCATACGGAGTTGTTGAACTCCAAGGAAAGGGAGGTAATTTTCAAGTCAATGCTCAGCGTTTGAAACATTACTACGGAGAAAAACCTGAACGGGATAAAATCTCGTTTAGTTTATCTGATCCTTAGATTTTCTTGCTTTCAATAAATTATTTAGGGTATATTTTCGGGTTTATTATGTTCAAATAAATTCTGTCTAGGAGATTGGAACTTAAGCGGGACCGCTTGTGACCCCTCCAATCTTTCCTGGGAATTGATTTTTGCATAATTTCCCAAGAAATTAGCCCCTAAATGACAAAATAAATTTTTGGTTTTTTCAAATAAAAAGCTCAATTTTGACCCAAGTCTTAAATTACAACTCAATTTCAAAATTTTCATTAAGTCTAGGGACTTAATTGAATTATTTTCAAAATTTGGTTGCTATTTTCGTTAATAACAAAAACTAGGTGCCTCTTTTTGTAAATATTTTTAAAAGGCATCTAGAATAAATATTTTTATTGATAAACTTTAATATATAATTATATTCATTATATATTAATTTTTATCAATTTAACTTAGGATTAGAATTAATTTTATTTTATATTTATCTTGGCAATTTAATAGCAATTGATAATTTAATACATGTATATTTAATTATTAATTGTTGTTAATATTGAGTAAAATTAGAATTGGACTCTTATTTTTAATTCTTTAATTGTTCTAAGAGTTTTACTCTAATTCATACTTTTCCCTCTATAAATTGCACCATTGTTTCTCCCTATTCATTCATCACTCACAACCCCAAACACCAACACCCAAGTGCCGCAAGTCCCTAGCCACAGCAACCATTCGGCCAGTAGCTTGCCCCAGCACACATCGCACGCCAGCTCCAGCAGCTACCCAGGCCGTGGCCCGCACGTCTGCTGCCTCCAGTCGCGCGCTTGTTGCGCATCATCGCCCCACACCCGACCAGCCTAGGCGCTCTGTTGCGCTGCACCTTGCGCACCACCTGCTTGCATGCAGCCCTTACCACACATCCATCCGTCCAACCCAAGCCATAAGCCCTCAAACCCTCCTTTTAAATTCCCATCTTTTGTTCATTAGTATATTTTATTTTAGGAGTTCTTAATTTTTACAAGAGAGGTGGTAAGAACAATTTTATTTTTCTTAAAGCTTAATTTTTATTCAATTATTCAATTTTTCAATTTATTGAAATATTAGTAATTTGTATTAATTAAATTTTTAAGAAACTAATTTTTTTTATTTTTCTTTCCATCTTATGTTCAGGTTAATTATGACTCGCAAAAGAACTCGTGCCTCCACTCAAATTGACAAAACACAAAGCAAATTTCACTGTGAAGAAGCCAAAGATACGAAAGTATCTTCAAAAATCAACAGATGCATCCAGAGAAAGGCTTCACATTGAAGGAAAGCAATTACAGAGATTTTATGGCACGTATTCGTCAAGTTGTTGAAGCCCTTAATTGGGAATTGTTTTGTGAAAAGAGACCAAGTGTGGATGAGGAATTAGTTCGTGAATTCTACTGGAACTTAACTTCAAGCGAATTGACTGAAGTTCCAATCCGCGGAATCAAGGTACCAATAAATTCTAATGCTATTAATGAGTTCTTTGAATTACCTGATTTCAAAAATGATGAATATTCCTCTCTGTTGAGCAATATTAAGCCTAAAAATCTGCAAGAAATCCTCGAAGAACTCACAGTTCTAGGTTCTAAGTGGATTGTGTCAAAGCAAGGAATCCACACGTGTCAAAGAGAGTCTTTGACACCACTTGCGAAGGTATGGTTGTATTTCATCCGTTTCAACCTTATGCCTAGTTCGCATGGGACTACAATATCATTAGAGCAAATGGTCCTATTATACTCGATTCTAACTGGAAAGACCATTGATGTAGGCAAAATCATCCTGAAAGAAATGCGAAATTATGCCGTTAGACATTCTAGGCCTGCCTATTTCCCCTTTACGATCACAATTATGTGTTTAAAAGCAAAACTCCTTGCGGACGTAAAGAAGACAAAGTATAGTCAAGGCACAATCACCGATTGGGACCTTTACCGAGTAGCTAGAGATTCTGTTCTTCAGCAATGAATTGAAGAAAGCGAGGACCCCGAAGAAGCAGAAGACGAACCCACAGAAATCCCACCAGAGCAATCAAATGAAGTCCCTAGTGAGGCAGAACCAATGGAACCAGAAGCTGAACCTGATATCGAGCCCTCAATGTTTAGAGCTCCACCGCCTAGCCCAGATCGTCGTGATAAACTGTTGAAGCTGATGGACTTAATGCAACACATGCAATGGCAGCAACAAGCCTACTGGCGATACTCAAAAATAAGAGATGACTTGATGAGGAGTGCCTTCAAGAAAATTTATAATGACCCATTTATTTTTGTGCCTGAGTTTCTAGATTTCATATTTGAACCATGGGTGTCATCATCGAAGAGGGAGCAAGGCGATTCATGCAAAGATAATACTAATGGAGCAAAAGATGAGTCAAATTCGGAAGGATCGACAAACAAATAAAAAAAGGGGAGGACTTCAACTTTTGTTTATTTCTTTTTTTAAGTATTTTAGGATTAGGTTAATTAGAAATTTTTATTTTTACACCATAAAACAAGAGATAGGAATCATGAATAAAATCTGAACAAGTCACAAAGGCTAAAGTGTGGCAATAGATATATACATGTCTAGGATTGGATTTTAGAAAGAGCTTGGTACTTAAGCAATCAATTTGACTCACCTCCTCTTTTCTAATTATCCTACCTGGTGTATAGTATCTATTCACTTTAAACAATGAGGACATTTTTCACTTTAAGTAGGGGGGACCGAAAATTTGAATTCAGAATAAAATTTTCTTTTAGTTATGATTAGGATATATTTTTGTTCAATAATTTGAAATTTTCTTAATTATGCTAAACTTCAGTATTAATAAATTTCTATTATTTCAATAATTTATTATGTTAGCTTAATAAAGATATGAATGTATTTTTTTAATAAAGCATGTAAATTCGTACCATAAAATTTTTAATTCCCTACGGAAAAATTAGGCATGCATGAAAGTTTAAGTCTTTAGAATTGACTTAGTAATTTCTTGAGGCGAAATCCTAGGAAGCATGGAATGTTGAAAATGATTTAGGCAACTGTTGTTTGGACCGTTTGAGCCTTTCAAGCCGGCCCTGATAAAATTATCCTTGGAAACCCAATTTTGAGACTAAATGGCCTAATTTTATTTGGACCTATGCAATATTTAGCCATCAATTTTTTCTCTTCATTACTTCTAAAATTGTCCCAAACACTAGACTCAGTACTATTCAGAAGATCGTTTGAAAATAAGTTTGGGGGAGTTGAAAAGAAGTATCAAATGCTCGAAAATTGTAGTACATGAAGCAAGTGCTCGAAATTGAGCCTGAATTTAAAAAAAACAAACATGTACTCAAAATGAAATAAGTGGTCGAAAGAGCATAAGTAGGGTATCAAGGGTGAAAATTCTGAAGGTTCGAGTTAAGCTAAGTCTAGGGTTTATAAGTCAAAAATTTGTCTATCTTTTACCTACCCCTAAGCCCAGCCACGTTACAACCTTATTAAAGACCTATTGATTCAAAATTCCAATGTTACCTACATTAGTGGAGAGAAATTGCTCTGTTCAACATATGAAGACATTAGTCAAGCTTAATGATTGCAATTTACTTTTTGAATAAGGAATTAAATCAAATTGGTAGCGAGTAACATGTCTTTATTAAAGAAACATTTAGTCTAATTTTGCTAGTATAATAGTTGTTGGATGTAATTTGAACGATATATATACTTAAGTAGCATAATTATCAAATTCCTTATTTTTGAGCCTAAGTATACCAAATTCATAATTTTGAGAAAAAATTGTTCTGACGGAGTTTTCTTTAAAGGTGTTTCCGAGAAAATTATTTTCAAATTTGTGCATTACTCGGGACGAGCAATGAATTAAGTTTGGGGGTGTGGAAACACAAAAATTTATATACTTTTTCATGCCCTTTTTGACCCAAATTCATGCAGTTTCGAGTAAATTCTTGTCGAAAAATAATTAAATATTACAAAATAATTAAATTGTGCTAAAAATATGAACATAATGAATTTTAATTAATTTTATAGTTAATTTTAATTTATTTTTGTAACATCCTAAAATTTGAGTATTTTCTTGTGTTAGCTTGGATATGAATGTTATTGTGTGCTTAGTATATTTGTGTGAAGGCTTGGAAATATTAGGAAGCTAGAATAATTTTTAGTATAGTTTATTTAATGAAGTGGAGTAAGTGAGCTTGACACTTAAGTTAATTTAAGTGTTAAATTATAGCATATGAGGAGTTAATGGTGTTGGAACGCCGGTACCCCATGGCGCAGCAGAATAAAATTAGATCCGGCGATCCAAATCATGGATCCATGTGTGAGGAACGAATCGGGGTGAAATAAAGGTTTCGAAATTACCAAAACTTCAATCTGAGTAGACAGCGACGCCTTGGCAACAAGAGTTTTGATTTACTGTCGAATCAAGCCTCAATCTTTTCCGATGTCGGCCTCTACGTAATCCACCCGGTTTGACTATGAACGGAAGAAATCTCCAAAACTGTTTTGGAGGCTTATTTGCTTGACGGCTGCTAGACCTAACAAGCAATCACTTAGGGTTTTCTGTTGAGTTTTGTCTCCTTTTAATACCTTTTATAATGGGTGCCTTTCTCATTGGGCCTTTTATAATAGGTATCCTCTTAATTGGGCCTTTTATAATTGGTATCTCTTGAATGTATTATAAGATTAAATAAATACAATAAAGTTTTTAACCGAAAATTATAATTACATTAATTATATCTGAAAATTATAATTACATTAATTATAATAAGGATTCCGATAAACTATATTTATTTAAATTTATATATGAATCAAATTCATATATTAATAAAATTATGTTATCATTATGTGTACAACATCTTTGTACATATAATATGTTCAATATTTGATTGCCCAATTAAATTAATTCTTTAATTAATTTAATTTATGTGACAACCAAGCACAATACCAACTATATTTTATTCCGTTCATTTCAACCATAGGGTGTGACCCTGTAGGTTCTTGCAACGTTAGCAGTAATACTAGAACGATTCTATTGTCACAGACAATGAGTGGCATCTAGCAATGCATCATTGCTACCTAAGTTACAAGAAGTCATGATTCGACATAACCTTTCGTGATTAACCTTTCATGCATTAATCCTTAAGTCCTTTATCTCTGGAACGGATACAAGTCATGGGATAGTCACACTTGCATAGCCCATCCCATGTTTCTTGATATCTTGAGTAGACTATGATATACAAATTAGTATGACATCTCATATCAACTTATTTGAGCATGGCCATGCATTTCTAGTCTCACTCAATCAAGTGGCCTAAGATATTACTCCTATTATGTAGGAGGGACTTATCCTTTATTGATCAACCATATCCCTCTACATAGATTGTGGTATATCCAACATCAGCCTTTATAGAACAACCTATTACGGTGTACGTTTGACTGTATCAAAATATACAACTCACGATGCTGGGATAATAATGATCTCAAGTCTGAGGATCATATACATATTAATCACTATGAGTAATGTTGTGACAATTACATAATAATCCAAGAAACATACTCATAGCGGGTCAATCCAATATGTTGTTCTCTAACACACATATTCATGCATTGGTTTTGACACTCCATATCAATGACAACTCTTTATCATCAATCAACTACATGTTAGTCTTAATGCATTATTATTGTCCTAGTCAACAATAATACTCGACTAAGGATCTTTTAAGAATAATCATATTATTCTCAGGACATTATTATAAAACAGTTTATCTATACACACAGAAAGAAAAACTGAAATAATAATGACAACGCTTTATATTAATAAACATGGTAAATTAAGTATGTTATTACAACCATCTCATGATTGATCTTTGGGCATACTCTTACAATCTCCCACTAGCACTAAGACCAATCACTCATATATCTAATACCAAGTGACTTAGTGTGACGATCATGCTTCTGCTGTGTCAGAGGCTTGGTCAGGGGATCAGTGATGTTATCATCTGAAGGTACTCTGCATATCTCTACATCCCTTCGATCGATAATCTCTCGAATAAGATGGTAGCGTCTAAGTATATGTTTGGATCGCTGGTGAGATCTGGGTTCTTTAGCTTGTGCAATAGCTCCATTGTTATCACATCGGAGTTCTATAGCATCTGATATGCTAGGCACAACCCCTAGTCCAGTAATGAACTTCTTGATCCAAACTGCTTCTTTTACTGCCTCACTGGCTGCAATATACTCGACCTCTGTTGTAGAATCGGCTACTGTACTTTGCTTTGAACTCTTCCAGCTCACAGCACCACCATTAAGGCAAAACACAAAACCTGATTGCGATCGAGAATCATCCTTGTCGGTTTGGAAGCTGGCATCAGTGTAACCTTTTACACTTAACTCTTCCTCACCTCTATATAGTAGGAACGTATCCTTAGTTCTTCTTAAGTACTTAAGGATACTCTTGACTGTGGTCCAGTGACCTTCACCGGGATCTACTTGATACCTGGTCGTCATACTTAAGGCATACGAGACATCTGGACTGGTACATAGCATAGCATACATGATAGATCCAATAGCGGAAGCATATGGAATTTTACTCATACGTTCTCTCTCTTGTGGAGTTGAAGGACACATTTCCTTCGAGAATGAAATACCATGTCTCATAGGTAGGAATCCTCTTTTAGATTCTTCCATACTGAACCTTTTCCGTACTTTATCTATGTATGTACTTTGGCTTAGACCTAGTAGTCGTCTTGATCTATCTCTATAGATCTTGACTCCTAAGATATAAGTAGCTTCGCCCAAGTCCTTCATAGAAAAACAACTTCTTAACCAAGTCTTAATAGACTGCAAGGTAGGTATGCCATTTCCCATGATAAGTATGTCATCCACATATAGTACCAAGAATGTGATAGTGCTCCCACTAACTTTCTTGTAAACACATGGTTCATCTTCATTTTTGATAAAACCAAACTCTTTGATTGCATCATTAAAACGAATATTCCAACTTCGAGAAGCTTGCTTTAATCCATAAATGGATCTTTGTAGCTTACATATCTTTCTAGCATCCTTTGGATTTACAAAACCTTCAGGTTGTGTCATATACACATCCTCTTCAAGTTTCCCGTTAAGGAAAGCTGTTTTGACGTCCATCTGCCAGATTTCATAATCATGAAACGCAGCTATGGCGAGCAAGATCCTGATGGATTTAAACATAGCTACAGGAGAAAAGGTTTCATCATAGTCAACACCATGAATTTGGCGAAAACCTTTAGCGACTAATCGCCCTTTGTATGTTTGTACATTACCATCCATGTCTATTTTCTTTTTGAAAACCCATTTGCACCCTATAGGTTTAACCCCTTCGGGTGGGTCAATCAAAGTCCATACTTGGTTTTCATACATGGAATCCATCTCAGATCTCATGGCCTCAAGCCATTTCTCAGAGTCTGGGCTCGTCACCGCTTCTTGATAAGTCCTAGGCTCATCTTGATCTATAAGAAGAATGTCACCATGCGTTGTAATGAGAAATCCATATCTCTTAGGTGCACGGCGTTCTCTTAAAGATCTGCGCGGTGGTTGTGTTTCTATAGCAGTTGTTTGTTCCTCAATTTCTTGTGGAATTTGGTTTTGTTCAATCTCTGGTTCAGTGGTATCTTGTGATTCTTGAATTTCTTCAAGTTCAATCTTTCTCCCACTTCCTTTTCTAGAAGTAAATTCTTTCTCTAGGAAGACACCAGTCCGAGCAACAAAAATTTTGTTCTCAGTGGGATTAAAAAAATAATATCCCTTGGTTTCTTTTGGATACCCCACAAAAATACACCTTTCAAATTTGGGTTCAAGCTTAGTAGACGTCTGACGTTTAACATAAGCTTCACAACCCCAAATTTTCATAAAGGACATACTAGGACGTTTCCCAGTCCACATCTCATATGGCGTCTTTTGAATCGATTTAGATGGAACACGATTTAGTGTGAAGGCAGCAGTCTCAAGTGCATGTCCCCAAAAGGAAGTCGGTAGATCAGCATGACTCATCATGGATCGAACCATGTCTAACAAAGTTCGATTTCTTCTCTCAGATACTCCATTCCATTGAGGAGTGCCAGGAGGAGTAAGTTGTGAGACAATCCCACATTCTTTCAAAAGATCATCAAACTCTAGGCTCAAATACTCTCCACCTCGATCAGATCGAAGTGACTTGATAGTTTTTCCTAGTTGATTTTGTACTTCATTTTTAAATTCCTTGAACTTTTCAAGGGACTCAGACTTATGGCGCATGAGATAAACATACCCATATCTACTGAAATCATCAGTGAAAGTAATGAAGTAGTGAAATCCACCTCTGGCCTGTGTATTTATTGGTCCACATACATTAGAATGTATTAGGCCCAATAAATCACTAGCTCGTTCACTTTTTCCAGAAAAATGAGATTTAGTCATTTTTCCCAATAAGCAAGATTCACATACTTCAAATTGTTCAAAAACAAATGAATTCAAGAGACCATCTCTATGGAGTTTGGATATGCGTTTCTCACTTATGTGGCCCAAACGACAATGCCAAAGATAAGTTTGATTTGAGTCATTTATTTTAGAACTTTTAGTATTTATGTTGTAAATGGGATTCGTTTGATCTAAAATATAGAGGCCATTAATCAATTGTGCCGAACCATAGAAAACATTATTGAGATAAAATGAACAACAATTATTCTTAATAATTATCTCAAAACCAATTTTGTCTAAACAAGAAATTGAAATAATGTTTTTAGTCAAACTGGGCACACAATAACAATCCTCTAAACATAAATCAAGTCCACTAGGCAAAGATAAAGTATAAGTTCCCACAGCTAATGCAGCAACTTTTGCTCCATTTCCAACTCGTAGGTCCACATCTCCTCTAGCCAAAGTCCTACTCCTTTGTAGTCCCTGTACAGAAGTACAAATATGAGAACCACAACCAGTATCTAATACCCAAGAAGTAGTAGTTGATAAATTAATATCAATAACATAAATACCTGAAGCAGACATTCCGCTTGCTTTAGCCTTCTTGACTTCTTCAAGATAGGCAGGGCAGTTCCGTTTCCAATGTCCAGTCACACCACAATGAAAACAGTTTCCTTCCTTAGACACCCCACCTTTAGGTTTCAGTGCAACCTTTCCTTTTCCAAATTTGGGCTTACCTTTGCCCTTGGGCTTTGTTTGAACTTTGGCCTTTCCCTTGCCCTTGTTATTACGGACCATCAGTATGGGCTTGGGTCCAACCTTTTTCAAGATGCCTTCAGTAGTTCGTAACATACTGAGCAATTGTGGTAGAGTCTTGTCAATTTCATTCATATTGAAATTGAGGACAAACTGGCTGTAGCTATCTAGCAACGATTGTAAAATAACATCAGTGGCCAACTCTTGGCTCAATGGAAACCCAAGCTTAGACAGGCTTTCAATATAGCCAATCATCTTAAGGACATGAGGTCCTACTGGGCTTCCTTCAGCCAACTTACATTGGAATAAGGCCTTAGAGATATCAAACCTCTCTTGCCGTGCTTGTCCCTGATAAAGTTCTTTCAGGTGCTCGATCATATCATAAGCAACCATGTCCTCATGTTGCTTCTGAAGTTCAGGATTCATAGTGGCAAGCATAAGACATCCAACATCTATCATGTCATCGAGATACTTCTTGTAAGCATCTCTATCAGTCCTTGAGGCATTAGCGGGTGGTTCATTAGGAAGTGGTTGTTCAATGACATATAATTTCCGTTCTTGTTTAAGGACAATCCTCAAGTTACAGAACCAATCAAGAAAATTCAAACCATTCAATTTGTCCTTCTCAAGGACCGATCGCAATGAGAGTGTGCTAGTGTTTGCAGCCATAATATATCTACAACAATTAAATATGCATGTGAGTAAATTTACCAATTTTATATCAATCATTAAAAAGACTTTATTAAATGATATTCCCACTATTTTATTTCAAAATTAATAACCCTCGTATATTAATTTCGGAAAAACTTTCTCAAAAGTATTTCTAGTAGGTTAAGGATCCATATTTCACCACCTCTTAAGTCAGCTTTGGCTTTACTCTTAAGATTATGGTTATTTAGGTAAGCAACATTTGCTAATTACATCATATGTAACTCCTAATATTTGGTGAACAACTATTGTTCTAATCATCTTATGATTTATCCAATTTACTTGCCTCTAGGTTTCTAATCCTATTAGAGTAACCTAGTTAAGTCATTAACCAATTTTTTAAACCAGCGAATATCACTTGTTTATTCTTCGCGTTTAACCAAGATAAATACTAGTACTTCGGTTTGGTAGAACCTACATAGTATGATCGAGGCCTTAACGAGGGCAAAATTGGAAGGCCATGTTGACTTAATATTTTAATAGAGGGATTTTATCAAGGTTGTTGCATCTCACCAATTATGGTCTACTTTAGCCCATTTAGTCTTCTAATCGATCTCATCAATTAATAGGGTTTATTATCAACAAGGTTTATTATCATCCATGGCATCTCATACATGAATAAACAAAGCAATAAATAAATGCAATAGTTATATCCCATAAACTAAAGTGGTTCAACCCAAGCCAATGGGAAAACCAAAAGGAAACCTAAAGGTGTAAGCCCTTTCACAAGATATCATTCACAATCATTGTCCCACCTTCCTTCTTGTTTGGCCCACAGCAACTCTTGCAAATTACAATATGCAGAAACTCATTTTACATACGAGGGAATAAGATGAAAAGAGAAATACAAGAGAATAGTAGTAAGGCACGACACGCAGGCCGTATTTTAAAAAAAATACAACCTTTTATTGAATGGGTCACTGGGCTATAACTATGCATTTCAAACACCGTGCATGTCAAAAATAGCATACATAATTCAATGTTTTTTTTTTTTTTTGCTAAGGTGAATTATAAAATATCCTTTCAACCTTTTGTGTTTTAAAGGGAGAGCTTGTATGCCGAAGGATGTAGAGTTGAGGCAAAGGATTCATCGGGACGCACATAGCAGCCCATATGCTATGCATCCTGGAGGTAGCAAGATGTATCGAGATCTAAGAGAACAGTTTTGGTGGCCAGGTCTGAAGCAGGAGGTAACTGAGTTTGTGGGTAAACATCTGACGTGTCAGCAAGTCAAGGCTGAACATCAGTTGCCATTTCGGTTACTTCAGCCGGTAAAGAATCCACAATGGAAGTGGGAAAGGATCACTATGGACTTTGTCAGTGGATTACCTCTTACGCCTAGCAAGAAGGATTCAGTTTGGGTGATTGTGGATTGTCTGACTAAGTCAGCTCATTTCATTCCGGTAAAGATGGATTATTCACTTCAGAGGTTAGCTAAGTTGTATGTGGCAGAGATAGTGAGGTTGCACGGTGTGCCAGTGTCGATCATCTCAGACAGAGATCCCAGATTTACGTCGAGGTTTTGGAGAGCGCTACATCAGGCTTTGGGTACGCAGTTGGATTTCAGTACCGCATTTCATCCACAGTCTGACGGGCAGTCGGAAAGAGTTATTCAGATTTTAGAGGATATGTTGAGAGGATGTGTTTTGGATTTCCGAGGCAGCTGGAAAGAGTTTTTGCCGCTAGCTGAGTTCGCGTACAACAATAGTTATCAGGCAAGCATTAAGATGGCTCCATATGAGGCGTTGTATGGTAGGCGATGTCGCACACCTACATGTTGGATAGAGTTGGGTGAGCGTCAGTTGTTAGGACCAGAGTTGGTTGCGGAAACTGAGGATAAGGTGAAGTTGATTCAGGCTCGTCTGAAGGAAGCTTCGGATAGGCAGAAGTCTTATGCCGATCTCAAGCGGAAGGATATAGAGTTTGCAGTGGGTGACAAAGTTTTTCTGAAGGTCTCGCCATGGAAGAAAGTGTTAAGATTTGGGAGAAAAGGCAAGTTAAGTCCAAGGTTCATTGGACCGTTTAAGGTGTTGAGACGAGTGGGACCAGTAGCTTATCAACTCGAGTTGCCAGCAGAATTGAGTCAGATTCACGATGTGTTTCATGTTTCCATGCTTAGACGCTATCGTTCTGATCCATCGCATGTCGTGGCAGTAGAGGAAATAAAGGTGAATCCAGATTTGACGGTGGAGGAGGAACCTGTGCAGATCCTAGAGCGAGATGTAAAAGTTTTGCGTAGGAAGTGAGTTCTTTTAGTGAAAGTCTTATGGCGGAATCATGGTGTGGAAGAAGCTACGTGGGAACTAGAGGATGCGATGAGGCAGCAGTATCCTCAACTCTTTTGATCAGGTAATTTCGAGGACGAAATTTTCTTAAGGGGGTAGAATTGTAACATCCTAAAATTTGAGTATTTTCTTGTGTTAGCTTGGATATGAATGTTATTGTGTGCTTTGTATATTTGTGTGAAGGCTTGGAAATATTAGGAAGCTAGAATAATTTTTAGTATAGTTTATTTAATGAAGTGGAGTAAGTGAGCTTGACACTTAAGTTAATTTAAGTGTTAAATTATAGCATATGAGGAGTTAATGGCATAGTGGTTAAGGAGCTTGAAAGGTTGCTTGAGGGAAGTGGTTCGAGTAGCTTGGAAAGCATTTTGAGGATTGTATTTTTGTACATTCTAGCATTGATGGACGGTCAAGCTTCACATATGGAAAGTTGGACTTTCAAATTCTTCTTTTGGTAAGTTGAATATTAGTTTAAGGTAAGTTAGATGTTTGGGAAGGAAATCAAGTGATTAAAGGATGATGGGAGAGCATAAGGCATGATATAAGGAAGATGTTTTGGAAAGTTTTCCTAGGCTTTAGTGCATGTATGTGGACGGTATGGGTGTCTAGGGGGTGACCGAATGTTGTTAGGTGTTTTGGGGGGGAATTGTTGGCCAACTTTTGCATTTGTGCATCTTTGGCTTTGTTTTTCTTTCTCTCCAAAAACTTCCCACCTTGGCCGAATGTCTATTGTGCTTTTGGTGCAAATTTCTTTTGATTTTAGCCTCATTTTGTTGAACCAAATCATACCATTTTTCTTTCTTTCATTGTTCTTTTGAAACCGAAAATACAATTTGAACTTTGTGCATTTTTGTGCACTTTTCTTCTTTGGCAAAATAGAGTTTGGCCGAACCTCTCTCTCTCCCACATCTCTCTCTTTTTCTTCTTTGACATTGGTTCATAATCATATTTCTCCTACTTTCTCTTGGCCGAAACTTTCATCTCTCCATCTCTCTTTACTTTCTTTTATTTTTATTCAAAGTCATAAACATTCCTCTCCCATTGAAATCTCTTCCATCTTCTTCTTTTGTTTTCCTTTCTCTTTCTCAACTTTAATCGAATCCTAATTGTCAATACAATCAACCATAGCCGAATTTCTTTGACCATTGGATCATTTTGCCGAAACTTTCCCTTTCTCTTATTGTTTTGTTTTGGCCGAATATTCAAGGGTAGATTTTCCTTTACTTTCTTCAATCGATTTTGGTTAATAAGTAAGTATTCTTGGCCGATTTTCCTATTATATCTTTTCTCCTCTCTATGTTATTTTCTTATGGACAAAAGTCGAACCTATGGGCATTTGTTGCAAGGTTTTAATCATTCTAGGAACCGATTTCTTTTAGGCTCCTCGGGACATTGGAAGCAATCAACCTAAGCCTCGTATCTTTCTCAATCGTTTTGGGTAAGTATAGGTAAGACTTGGTTTTGCAAGTGAAACTCTTTGGGATTTTGTGGTATGGCCGAATGGCCTTTGTTCATAATCTTAGTATTGGCCGATTGTAGGACAAGGATCTAGTGCGGTAGATCGGATCTTCGGAAGTTAGTATTTGCGTTGGTGAAAGGTGTGTATCTTACACACTTTATAACTTGGTTCATATTTGTATATATGTGTGTTAAATAACTATTCATGTTGTTAAAGTGGAAACGATGAGATCTTGATATGATACCATGATGGTATGAATGAAGATTCGGGTAAGTCCGTTTCGATATGTTGTTATACATAAGGATTGAAATCATGATCTACGATTTATGATATTTCTGTTATGTGATTCATATCAAAGTATATTGACATGATTTGTTTATTGCATTGGTATGGGCAACATGAGAGGAGGGGGAAGATTGATATTGTGACTTCGGTCACCAGTGATTTGGTATCACATTTGTGTCTTCGGACACCAGAGATTTGGTATCTCCAGTGATTTGGTATCACATTCGTGTCTTCGGACACCAGAGGTTTGGCACCTCATAGCTTCTCGTCCCTGTGGTTAACACACCGTGGGTTGGCCCCACTTTTGAGATATGGGATCGTCGCCAGTGATTTGGTATCACACGTGGGTTGGCCCCACAACTTGATAATTCGTGACTTCGGTCACCAGTGATTTGGTATCACATTCGTGTCTTCGGGCACCAGAGGTTTGGCACCTCATAGCGACTCGTCCCTGTGATCTAGCATCACCGTGGGTTGGCCTCACTTTTGAGTTATGGGATCGTCGCCAGTGATTTGGTATCACACGTGGGTTGGCCCCACAGATGGTTTATTCGTGACTATGGTCACCAGTGATTTGGTATCACAATTGTGTCTTTGGACACCAGTGGTTTGGCACCACCAGTGGTTTGGTACCACACGGGGTAGAAAAGGAGATATGGATGGCTAGGTTGGGTGCATTATACATATATGTTGCTTTGTTATAATTTGTGTAAGTATGTGGTATTTACCCGGGAGAGGGAATATGCACTGAGTCTTGGTGACTCACCTTCTCCCTTATCTTTTCAGGTGATTCGTAAGATTGCGGATGAGGAGCCGGATGAACTCGAGGAGGCCATGCAATAAAAGTTGGTTTTATATGAACTTCCAATTGGGGTATTTTATTTTAATTTGGTTTTTATATTTTATGGATTTGTAATAAGGCCTGTTTAATTATGTTTTGGATTATTTATTTTTATGTTTTGAACATGTTTAAATATGGTTTATAAATTTCATGATTATAATAATAAATTGAGCACAAAGTTTTCTAAACTATACAACGCGATGGTTTTTAAAACGTTACCATCGGGTAACATAAATCATTTGATAATTTTAGCAACTTAAGTGCTTTCGATAATTTAAAAGATTTTCAAAAAAAATAAGTTTCTACAATCAAATGCAAATGGTTTTCAAAGTAATAATTCGAGTTTTCTTAAAATGTTATAACCTTTTCTAACTTAAGATTTATTTAATTATTTTAAAATTTTATGTAATATCAAAGTAAATTTCAGTTTTAACTTATTTTCTACAAATAAAGAATTTCAAAGAGTTTTTCAAAAAAATTTACATGTTAATTCGATTCTTTAAAAAAATATTTTCCTTAGTGACATACCAAATTCGGTCGTGGCGTATTGACCGGGTTTGGGGTGTTACAATTTTGACTATTTTCGACAGATTCGCACAAAGGGCGAAAATCAGCTTGGCAGACACTGCTCGAAGAATAAACCCGAGAAGCAATCAAGGCGAATTTATTTCCAGCCCAAGACGGTCCAACTATGAATATTTAATCATAATATAATTAATTTTAATTTATTCCCAATTTAATTTGGGTTAAATAAATTAATCTTAATTAATTATGAAAAAGGCCCAGTTGAACCGCATCAGTTGAACCAAACCGGTTGAACCGAATCGAGCAAAGAGTTAGGTAGCCCAAACCGTCCACATTGCTGGCCCAAATCAGCTTATTAGCTGAATAATTAAGCTTGCAAAGAAGCCCTTGAAGACTTTTCAAAGTTGCATTCAAACCCCTCCAAATATTGTGGCTTTGTAGATTTGCCCCATGCTATATTTAGCAAAGTTGAATCCATCAACTTTGCCACATGGGTGGCCGGCCAAGGTGTGGCTCTTTCGCTGATGGGATTTGCTATTTTTAGCAGCCACAATCAGCTATAAATACACCCCCTTGCTGATCATTTCATTCATCCCTCAAGCCTCCAACATTCTCTTCTCTCACTTTCTCTCAATTCCCATTTCCCATCTCCCTTTTTGTGTTCTTGTGCTGATTTCTCCTCTTGGAAAAGAGGTGTTTTCCCAGCCATTTGGAGCAACAAGTGGAGTGTTCATAAGCCACCTTGATCACCGAGGACAACGGAGAAAGAAGAACGGAGCAATCAATCAAGCCACGGAGAAACACCGGATTTGCTTCTTGTTCCCTGTCTCTTTTTAATTCCGTTATTGTTTTGACAAACATGTTTATGAATATTTATGCTATTGGAATGTTTAATTTAATCAATTTATCTTGAATTTAATTCGTGTTGGGTTTATTACATTTCGTCCTCTTGAATTATTAAAATTGTGTTTATACTGTTAAAAGGCCTTGGTAAAACGCTTGATTAAGTAAAATCATGTTTAAGTTATCTGGCATTATAATTGTTTAGAAAGCTAATGAATTAATTATTTAAACGCATTGGAATTGTGATTAATGGACACAATACTTAATCTGTGCATGTTTAATTCTTCTAAGGTAGCTGAAGATTAAATTAGCATTGTATTTGGCAATACATATGCCTTGCATAACTTGCAGGATTTTTGTGATTAAGTTGTTTCAAGGTAAAAATACTTTGTTATCTTGCATGATCTTTTATATGCTTATTAGATTGAATTAATCAGTTGAATCACATAGGAATATGCGAGAGATTATTTAATTTAATAAGTATGTATGTGCAATAACATGTTTACTTTTAGAAGTCTGTTTAATCGATTGAATTTGCATAGAAATATGTAGAAGAGATGAATGGATTTTTATTTGTAAATATGTTCATCAGTTAGCAAATTACCGAGTTGTCGTGATTTATTCGTAACAAGTATAAGCATAAGTTTAATAATTCTAAGGTAAGAAATGTAATTAATCCAACACAATTATATCATCTTGATTAATCAGCTTTTCAAATCGTGCATTAGAACTTTGTTTTATTTTATTTTACTTTGTTTTTCTTTTAGTTTTTAAATATTTCTTAAATCCAAATATTTTCCCTTCACCAAAGTGTTTGAAATCATTTTCATAAATAATTCTTTTACAGTCCCTGTGGGTACGATAACTCGACATTTACTTGTCACTTTATTACTTGTTACGATTGTGTACACTTGCACATTTCCACCGTTCCAGTTGTGCAGTTCGAGTACCCTGAGCTTGCATCTGATCGGCCCTTAACGGAAACTCCCTAATGCGGTGCTCCAATGACCCACACCTCAAGCAAGCCCCTGTCCACCTCCAACACTCGCCCTGATAGCATCTACCACAATCGACACATGAGTACAGTCCAGTAGCAGTAACAGGGGGCCCAGCACTAACTAGCCCATCAGGCCCGGCCTTTTTTTTATGCCTCAGTGTAGAACTCGAGGGCTTTGACCTCTCTCTGTCACGGTTTTGGCGCTCAGCGCTCTTAAACTTCTCGGTGGTCTTCGCCTTCTCAACCAGTAAAGAAAAATCACGCTCTCAACTCGAGGACTCTCAATTTATCCCTGAGGCCATCCTCAAAGTGCACACATTGCTCATACTCGGCCACAGATCGATCTCTTTGAGTAAGGTTCAGGAACTCCCTCCTACGGGCATCCACGTAGTTCGCCCTCATATAATTCCCTAGGAAGGTAGTCTTAAAGAAATCCCAAGTCAAACGTTCGGGCTGAGTGCCCTCCTTAACAGTCAGCTACCACTGGTAAGCTTCATCCCACAGCAGTGAGACTGCACCCTTTAATTTCTGCTCGGGGTGCAATCTAGATCATCTATGATCCTCTCCGTGGCCTCATTCCAGTATTCAGCCACATTAGGGGCGACCCCAGTGACACCCCAGAAGAGCTCAGTTCCATTGGACCAGAGTCGTTCCGTGACCGACCCTCAAGCCCCAGATCTAGTGTTGGTCTAGTGACCCTCTCCAATATCCTTAGCATAGCCTAGGACAATGCGTCATCCCTCGCCATGCGATCTTGAGACCTAGTCACAGTAGCAGGCAACACCGGCGTCTCACTCGTGTCTAGATTTGGCATATTGCCCAGTGAAGATGACTCAGCTCAAGCCCCTCTACAGCCTCTACCTCGGCCTCTAGTACCTCGTCCACGAATACCTCGTGCGTTCATGTCTAATCGTATTTATCTGTATTAAATACTTTAAGAATCAGTTATGGTTTCAGTAATTATTTGTAGATGTTTTATGTAAACAGTTTCAGAAATTCAGAGTGATTTTCGTAAATTGAAGCCTCTATCAATTTTGTTACAGTCTCAATATACATTATCTAGAGTGTTTTCACAGTATACTACCTACAGTAGTTTCAAAATATACTGCCTACAGTATTTTTAGTTTAAACTTATCACAGTTTAAGAAAACTTACAGGACCGGCGCCAAAGACTCGGTGTACCATATACTAAGTTAAATCATTTTCAAAACCCAAAATATAACCAATATTTAAAACCCAAAAATCCACAGTCAAGTTTTGTAACCTGGATCTGATACCACTTAACACCCCAAACCCAGCCTAGACGTTATGGCCAAATCTGGCGAAGTCACATGATAGCTTGTTGAAAGTTAAGTTTCTACGATAAAACCATTTCCATTTATTTACTTTTCTTGTCTCCTATTAATTCCAAAATCCTTACTCGTTTAGTCGGTTGTTTTAAACATAGTTCGTTGCGAAAGCTTTTAAAACCATTTTCAGTAAATCTTGTGTTTAGAGAAAACTTTGCATTTTTGAAAATCGAGTTTTCCTACGTCTAGTAGTTATAAATCCATAAAAATAAATAAAAACCAAATTTAAGAAAAATTCCCCAAATTACATCCAAATAAACCGCAAATCATAAATTATAAATCGTAAAAGTATAAAAATTGTGGTCACTATCGAGTCCTCCGCCACACCGATCCGTCTAGGTCTAGGGATTACCTGTGCACATTAAACAGAGAGGGGGGAGTTTATGTAAACCCAGTATGTAATCCCATAGAAAATAAAAAACAGTAAACACAGTACACAGTCAAAAACAGTCTTGGGCCTAAGCCCCATTCAGTATCAGTAACAATTTGGCCTTAGCCCAACTCAGTATCAGTATCAGTATGCACAAGGGCCTTAGCCCATCACAGTATCAATAACAGATATATAGTATTGAGTAACAAAGTCTTATCCAACCAGCCTCTACACACCATCTCCGTCCAATCCTACACTTCATGTGGGGATAAATCAACCCACCCATCCCTATACTCCAGGTAGTATCGAATGCGGCACAAAACAGTAGTTTGTACCTGAGCTGCTAGTATATTAAGCTTAAGAGCCTTTCAGTACACTTCCTCCAAATAAAATCAACCCAACCCCATACAATGCATGATATGCTTTCTCATGATATCAGTACATATAATCAGTAAATGTATACATGCATACTATCATCATGCTCAATATATATCCATCAATCAATCAGTTCACACAATTGGGGGTCTAAGTAATGCCTACCGACCCTACAGTAGATTCACAGTCGACTTGGGCTATAACAACCCGATTTTGGGGCTAGCCAGAATAGCGGTTTTGAAACCACTAATTAGAGGTTAGAAAAAAATTATTTTAATATTAGTTTATGTGTTATAGCATGGTTATATGAGTGCATGAAAATTTTGGTGCATTAATTTTAGCGATTGCATGCTTAATTTTGAAAAAGGACTAAATCGCATAAAGTGTGAAAGTTTTGTTCTACAAGCTAAAAGTGTCAAATAGTTATAGAGTATTAAATTAGAGGTCCCTAATGTGCAATTAGACCCTTAGTAGTGTGTTGTCCGGCCATAGGGGACAAGAAATTTCAAAATTTGGTCAAAGTTGGTGGATTAGGTGACTTAATTGGAGAAATATAATACAATAAGAAAAAGTTGTCATCTTTTTCATTCACTCTTCTCTCCACCAATTTTTACACTCAAGAAAGGGCTATGGAAGCTTGAAAAGTTTAGCAATCTTTAAATCTTGCAAGTAAGTGTTTTTGATGATCAGTTTTGATAATTTTTGTACTTTTGGAACCCTTGTAGCTTAAGCTAGATAATGAGTGGACTATTTTGCAAAATAGTTGAAATTTTAGGGTTTTTCCATGAGAGCATTCATGTTGATTTCTGAAATTTTATGGAAGAAAATGAATCTTGGTTGTTAAATAAACAACTTTTGTGAAAGGAGTTTCCATTAAAACACCTAAAAAGGACCTTTTTGTAAAGGTTGTAAAATAGGTACTAAATGTGTGAAATAATTTATTTTGTGAGTTTCTTTAAGAGTAATAAATGTTTATCTAGGCTTGTTCAAGGAGGAAATTTGACTAAAATCATTTTACGAGCCTAGGGGCAAAATCAAATTATGTGAAAGTCTAAGCGCAAAACGATAATTTTGCCAAAATAGGAATTTTGAAATGTTTTGAATAATGTGGTGATTTAATAAGTTAAATATGTCATTATAGATCAAGAAGAACACGGAATCAACCTTGACCGAGGAAAAGGTAAGGTTTTAGACTAAATTTCAAATTGACATATTTTGTATCGAGGTAAGTTTATATGTAAATGATACATCCTTTTTACTTATGTTTTTACATATAAATATATTATGTGAAATGCAAATGAATATTATTGATATCTATCAAAATGATAGAAAGGGAGGAAAATTCTTGGATGAACCTTCGAAATAGAAAAATGATAAGGATAAACACCGTATTTATTAATATTGGTGGGCTGTGTGCGATATCACTGTAATTATTATTGGTGGGCTGTGTGCGATACCACTGTATTTATTATTATTGGTGGGTGCAATACCACCGTATTTATGATAATTGGTGGGCTATGTGCAATACCACTGTAGATATGTGATTATTGGTGGGCTGTGTGCAAAACCACCATATTTCCGGTAGTATTCCGAAGTGTTCATAAAGAAACTTTAACTAAGTGAAATTACATGTGATTAGTGATGATAAGTGCAGGGTATTAGTGCATATAAATGTGAGCAATGCCTATGATATGTATTTAGGATGTGGTGAGATTTGAAATGAGTAAGCGCAACTACAAGGTTCAAATTTTTTCTTGAGTTGCATGTAATGTTCTTGATGAATAAGTATGTGGTATGGTGTTTATTGTTTACATGTAAACTTCCTAAGCTTTATGCTTACTCCCTCTCTTTTCCATTTCCTTAAAGTTTCGCCAAGCTAGCTCGGGGATTTGAAGGACGTCGGACTCGTTTCACACTGTCAAGCTATTCTTTTAGGTATAATAAAGTTTGATTATTTTGAGTATGGCATGTATAGGGACCTAGTCTTTGTCAAGTATATGTTGGTTCGTCATGGAAATTGTTTCATTTTGTATAAGGCCACGGTTGATGGCTATTACTCATTATTGTTATATGAAAATGATGATGTTTTTCATAAATGTGCAAATTGCATGATTGAGTATTTGGTATATTATTGCATGAATAAGTAGGTTGTTTGATGTGGCTTATGATGGTACAAGTAAGGGTGACAAAAAGGGCTTGGTAAATAACCCTGTTTATGTCCACACGGGTAGACACACGGGCGTGTAGTTCGGTTGTATGTTCCCCTGCATCCTAAGTTGGCAAATCAAAATGCCTAGTAGTAACCAAACGGATTGAGACACAGCCGTGTGTCTCGACCGTGTGGAAGACACGATCATAAGACATGGGCATGTGCACAGGCCATGTAAAGCCTGCACCTAAATTTAGGAATTTAATTTACCACACGATCTAAGGACACGGGCGTGTGCATTGGCCGTGTGACCACATGAGGTTGTTGACGTCAGAAACATAATGTCAAGGTTTTTGCACACGGGGTAAGACACGGACGTGTCAAGGCTGTGTGAGGGACACGGGCCATGGACACAAGGGTGTGCCAGACCATGTGAAAGTCCCTGTAGGTTCAAATTGAGTAATAAATCCACATGGGCATGGGACAAGGGTGTGTCCCTAAATGCTTAGGCCGTGTGTGTTAAGCGGTCATTCAACATGGCCATGTTATCAGGTCACACGGGCGTGTTGCCCTTCCACAAGGGCATGTGCTCCTGTCTTTAGTGACATTTTCCAAAGTTTTCAAAAGAACTCAGATTGGTCCCAAACTGTTTCTAAAGTACGTTTTGGGCTTCATAAGCCCATATCAAGATCGTTAAGAGGAAGTTTTAAAAGTTTTAAAATTGAATGAACTTTGGTGACCCAGAAATGTATGATAGTAAGTGTTTAAGTTAAGCAATGCCTCATACCCTATTACAGAGTCAAACATGGGTAAGGGATGTTACATTTAGTGGTATCAGAACTATAGTTTAGTCAATCCTCAGACTAACCTAGCGTGTGTACGATTCTAGCTATACAAGTCATATATGAATTATGAAATTGTGACGACTACTAACAATTTGAAATGTATTTTTTTATATAGTAAATGAATCCCAACGAAGAAGTTGCGGATGAATGTAAAAAGTAATGCGTCGACTCCCGCTGAAGGGACCGCACCAGTAGAGAGTGGGCTCGTGACACTGAGTCAGGGGGATGGGCTAGAGAAGCCTTCCTCCACATGATGAATGTTTGGTATTCAGAGTTTGTTCGTGCAAATTCGAACACTCCACCTCCTCCACCCCCACCTATGCCTCAACCTGCCCCTGTAGCTCCCCAAGCTATAGAAATGGTAAGTAGAGAAAAGCTTATGGTAGACAGAATCCGAAAACAAGGAGCTGAGGAATTCTGAGCTAATAAAGATGATGATCCAGAGAGGGCAGAGTTCTGGTTGGAAAATACCATTAGGGTATTCGATGAGTTGTCTTGCATACCTGAGGAGTGCATGAAGTGTGTGGTGTCACTCCTACAAGACTCGACCTATCAATGGTGGAACACCCTTGTGTCGTTGTACCAAGGGAGAGGATAACTTGGGAATTCTTCCAGGAAGAGTTCCGTAAAAAGTATACCAGCCAAAGGTTTATAGATTAGAAAAGGAAGAAATTTCTCGAATTCAAACAAGGTCGAATGACAGTAATGGAGTATGAGCGTGAGTTCGTGAGGCTCAGCAAATACGCTCAGGAGTGTTTATCCACCTAAACCATCATGTGTTAAAGGTTTGAGGACAGATTAAATGAGGATATCCGGTTGTTTGTTGGTATTCTAGAATTGAAAGAATTTGTTGTACTAGTAGAGAGAGCTTGCAAGGCCGAGGAATTGGCCAAAGAGAAAAGAAAGGCTATGATTGAGGCCCGAGATGCAATGAAGAGGCTGATGAGTAAGTCGTTCCAATCTCAATCAAAGAGGTCCAAGGAAATGAATCCTCGGATGACTATTTCATCTGAGTATTCACACCAAGATCGTGGTAAAACATATTCAGACTCTAGGGTGTAAGCCACCTCGATGGCAAGTGTGGGTATTGTGAAGTCTAATAAACCAAAATGTTAGAGATGTGGCAGACAACATATTGGAGAGTGTTGGGGAAACAATCGAGCTTGCTACAAGTTGGTTCTCGAGAACATTTTATTAAAGACTGTCCTGAGATGGATGAAAAAGATAGAAAGCAAGATATGCGAGCGAGTAATGCTCTTTTGAGAGGTAAACCACAGAAAAACCCGAGAAGTAGGGTTAGTAGTAGAGGTGGGCCTAAAGATTCCACCGTGAGACCGGAGGGTAAAGCTCCTGTAATGACATATGCCATTCACGCTCGCGAAGAGGCATCATCCCCAGATGTGATTACGAGTACTTTTTCTTTTCATGATATATCTGTTGTTGCTTTGATTGATCCGGGGTCTATCCATTCGTATGTTTGTATAAAATTGGTGTCTAGCATGGGTATGCTTGTTAAGTCTACAGAATTCATGATAAAAGTGTCAAATCCATTAGGAAAGCATGTGATAGTTGACAATGTGTGTAGAAACTGTCCCTTCATGATTAGAGGCCATTATTTTCCGGCTAACCTTATGTTATTACCATTTAATAAATTTGACCTAATTCTTGGCACTGATTGGTTGACTGTTCATAATGTGTTAGTAAATTGTGGTAGTAAGTTTATTAAACTGAGATAGGTAAATAGGGTTGAATCAGGTGAATCGGATAGCTTACCTGTAGTGATTTCTTCTATGGCAGTTGAGAAATGTATAAGAAAAGGGTATGAGTCCTATCTTGCATTTGTGTTGAATACCCAGGATTCGGAGGTAACGATTGAATCAGTGCCTGTGGTATGCGAGTATCCGGACATGTTTCCGGAAGAGTTACCTGGATTGCATCTAGTTAGGGAGGTTGAATTTGGTATTGAGTTGGTACCTGGTACGGCACCTATTTCGGTTGCCCCGTATAGGATGTCACCATTGGAGTCAAAAGAGTTGAAGGTTCAACTACAAGAGTTAGCGAATAAGGGTTTTGCAAGACCGAGCTATTCTCAGTGGGGTGCTCCCATACTTTTTGTGAAAAAGAAAGATGGATCGATGAGGTTATGTATAGACTACCGATAGCTCAACAAGCTGGCGGTTAAGAACAAGTATCCTTTGCCAAGGATCAACGATTTGTTTGACCAATTGAAGGGAGCCACAGTGTTCTCTAAGATAGACCTGAGGCCCGGTTACTACCAGCTGAGAGTTAAGGAACAGGATGTACCAAAAACTACATTTCGAACAAGATATGGCCATTACGAGTTCCTCGTCATGCCCTTTGGCTTGACAAATGCTCCTACCGTATTTATGGACTTAATGAATCGTATTTTCTGACCGTACCTGGATAAGTTTGTTGTTGTTTTTATCGATGATATATTAATTTATTCTCGGGATGAGAGTGAGCACGCGAAGCACTTGAGAACTATTTTGCAAACTTTAAGAGATAAGCAGTTGTTTTCCAAGTTTAGCAAAAGTGAGTTTTGGCTCCGAGAGGTCGGATTCTTAGGACACATTGTGTCGAGTGGTGGAATTAGAGTTGATCTGGGTAAGATCTAGGCTATTGTTGAGTGGAAACCGCCGAGGAATGTATTAGAGATTAGAAGCTTTTTGGGTTTAGCGGGTTACTACAGACGGTTTGATAAAAGATTCTCTATGATTGCTACACCGATGACGAGGTTGCTACAGAAAGATGTTAAGTTTGAATGGACAGAGAAGTGTCAACAAAGTTTTGAGAAACTAAAAGTATTGTTGACTAAAGCTCCAGTTTTAGTGCAACCTGAACTAGGAAAAGAATTTGTGGTTTATAGTGATGCACCCTTGAATGGATTAGGTTGTGTACTCATGCAAGATGGAAAGGTGATAGCTTATGCCTCTAGACAGTTAAAGCAGCACGAGAGGAATTACTCGACCCATGATTTGGAATTAGTTGCCATCGTATTTGCATTGAAGATTTGGAGTGACTATTTGTATGGTGAGAAATGTCGAGTATTCACTGATCACAAAAGTCTAAAGTACTTGATGACTCAAAAAGAATTGAATCTAAGGCAACGAAGGTGGTTAGAGCTGATAAAGGATTACGAGCTAGTGATTGACTACCCGGGAAAGGTGAACGTGGTCGCCGATGCTTTGAGTAGGAAATCTTTGTTTACATTGAGGGTTATTAATACGCGGTTAGCTTTATCGAATGATGGTTCTATTCTAGCTGAGTTAAGAGCTAGACCAATGTTTCTCCAAGAGATTTGTAAAGCTCAGAAAGGCGACAGTGATTTGCAAGCCAAATGAGTTCACTGTGATTTGGGTGTTGAGTCGGACTTCCGTATTAGTTCGGATGGATGCTTGATGTTCCGAGATAGGGTCTGTGTACCAAGAGATGATGAACTTATTCGGAAAATTTTGCATGAAGCACACAGCGGCTATTTATCTGTACATCTAGGCAACACTAAAATGTATAATGACTTGAAGAAATGGTATTGATGGCCGAGTATGAAGAAAGATATTTTCGAGTTTGTATCGAAATGCTTAATTTGTCAGCAAATGAAAGCTGAACACTAAGTACCTTCAGGTCTACTTCAGCCTATTATGGTTCCCGAGTGGAAATGGGACCGTATTATTATGGACTTTGTGACGGGTTTGCCTTTGACGTCGAAAAAGAAGGATGTCATGTGGGTTGTGGTTGATAGACTCACAAAGTCGGCCCATTTTATACCGGTGCTCATTGACTATTCGCTTGACAAGCTGGCAGAATTGTATGTTGCGGAAATTGTGCGACTTCACGGAGTACCGTTGTCGACCATATCAGATAGAGATCCGAGATTTACATCTCGATTTTTGAAAATGTTGCAAGAAACCTTGGGCACAAAGTTGAATTTTAGAACAGCTTTCCATCCGCAAACTGACGAGCGGTCAGAGACGGTAATACGGATACTTAAAGACATGCTTTGATGCTGTGTTTTGGAATTCAAAGGTAATTGGGAAAAATACTTACTGTTAATGGAATTTGCCTAAAACAATAGTTATCAGTCGAATTTGAAAATGGCACCTTATGAGGCTTCGTACGGGCGTAAGTACCGAACGCCTTTATATTGGACTGAACTTAAAGAAAATCAAATACACGGGGTTGATTTAGTCAAGGAGACTGAAGAGAAAATAAAAGTGATTCGTGGTTGCTTAAAGGCCGCTTCAGATAGATAGAAATCTTACGCGGACTTGAAACAAAAAGAGATTGAGTTTCAAGTCGGTGATAAGGTATTTTTCAAAGTATCTCCGTGGAAGAAATTCCTTAGATTCGGTAGGAAAGGCAAGTTAAGTCCACATTTTATCGGACAGTATGAGATTACTGAGAGGATAGGGCCGGTAGCCTATCGTTTGGCTTTGCCATCGGAGTTGGAAAAGATTCACGATGTATTCCATGTGTCTATGTTACGCCGCTATCGTTCTGACCCATCACACGTGATTTCACCAACAGAGGTTGAGATTTGTTCAGACATGACTTATGGTGAAGAGCAGGTTAAGATTTTAGATCGTGAGGTCAAGAAATTGAGGAATAAAAGTATATCACTTGTGAAAGTATTATGGCATAGACATGGGGTTGAAGAGGCCACATGGGAGCCTGAGGGGACCATGAGAGACCAATACCCGAACCTTTTTACTGGTAAGATCTTCGGGGACAAGAATCCCTAAGGGGGAGAGAATTGTAATAGCCCAATTTTGGGGCTAGTCGGAACAGCGGTTTCGGAACCACTAATCTGAGGTTAGAGAAAATTTATTTTAATATTATTTTATGTGTAATAGCATGGATATATGAGTGCATGAAAATTTTGGTGCATTAATTTTAGCGATTGAATGCTTAATTTTGAAAAAGGACTAAATCGCATAAAGTGCGAAAGTTTTGTTCTACAAGTTAAAAGTGTTAAATAGTTATAGAGTATAAAATTGGAGGTCCCTAATGTGCAATTAGACCCTTAGTAGTGTGTTGGCCGGCCATAGGGGACAAGAAATTTCAAATTTTGGTCAAAGCTGGTGGATTAAGTGACTTAATTGGAGAAATAGAATAAAATAAGAAAAAGTTGTCATCTTTTTCATTCACTCTTCTCTCCACCGATTTTTACACTCAAGAAAGGGCTATGGAAGCCAAAAAATTTCAGCAATCTTTAATCCTTGCAAGTAAGTGTTTTTTATGGTTATTTTTGATAATTTTTGTTCTTTTGGAACCTTTGTAGCCTAAGCTAGCTAATGAGTGGACTATTTTGCAAAATAGTTGAAAGTTTAGGGTTTTCCATGAGAGCATTCATGTTGATTTCTGAAATTTTATGGAAGAAAATGAATCTTAGTTGTTAAATAAACAACTTTTGTGAAAGAAGTTTCCATGAAAACTCCTAAAAAGGACCTTTTTGTAAAGGTTGAAATAATTTGTTTTGTGAGTTGCTATAAGAGTAATAAATGTTCAGCTAGGCTTGTTAAAGGAGGAAATTTGACTAGAATCGTTTTACGAGCTTAGGGGCAAAATCGTAATTATGTGAAAGTATAAGGGCAAAACGGTAATTTTGCCAAAATAGGAATTTTGAAATGTTTTGAATAATGTGGTAATTTAATAAGTTAAATATATCGTTATAGATCAAGAAGAATGTGGAATCAACCTTGACAGGGGAAAAGGCAAGGTTTCGGACTAAATTCCAAATTGACATATTTTGTATCGAGGTAAGTTTATATGTAAATGATACATCCTTTTTACTTCTGTTTTTACATATAAATATGTTATGTGAAATGCGAATGAATATTATTGATATCTATCGAAATGATAGAAAGGGAGGAAGATTCTTGAATGAACCTTCGGAATAGGAAAATAATAAGGATAAACACCGTATTTATTAGTATTGGTGGGCTGTGTGCGGTATCACTGTGATCATTATTATTGGTGGGCTGTATGCGATATCATCATATTTATTATTATTGGTGGGTTGTGTGCGATACCAATGTATTTATGATTATTGGTGGGCTATGTGCGATACCACCGTGGATATGTGATTATTTGGTGGGCTGTGTGCGAAACCACCGTATATCCGGTAATATTCCGAAGTGTTTATAGAGAAACTTTGACTAAGTGAAATTACATGTGATTATATAATGACAAGTGTAGGGTATTAGTGCATATAAATGTAAGCAATGTCTATGATATGTATTTGGGATGTGGTGCAACTATAAGGTTCAAAATTGTTCTTAAGTTGTATGTAATGTTCGTGATGAATAAGTATGTGGTATGGTGTTCATTGTTTACATGTAAACTTACTAAGCTTTATGCTTACTCCCTCTCTTTTCCATTTCCTTGTAGTTTTGCCAAGCTAGTTTGGGGATTCGAAGGACATTGGAGCTCGTTTCACACTATCAAACTATTCTTTTGGGTATAGTAAAGTTTGATTATTTTGAGTTTGGCATGTATAGAGACTTAGTCTTTGTCAAGTGTCATCTTGTTTTGGCCAAATATGTTGGCTCGTCATGGAAATTGATTCATTTTGTATAAGGCCACGGTTGATGGCTATTACTTGTTATTGTTACATTAAAATGATGATTTTTTTCATGGATGTGCAAATTGCATGATTGAGTATTTGGTATATTATTGCATGAATAAGTAGGTTGTTTGATGTGGCTTATGATGGTACAAGTAAGGGTGACAAAAAGGGCTTGGTAAATAGCCTTGTTTATGTCTACATGGGTAGACACACGGGCGTGTGTCTAGGCCGTGTGCAACACACAGGTAGACACACGGGCATGTAGTTCGGCTGTATGTTCCCCTGCATCCTAAGTTGGCAAAACAAAATGCCCAATAGTAACCACACGGATTGAGACACGGCCGTGTGTCTCGACCATGTGGAAGACACGGTCATAGGATGTGAAGCCTGCACCTAAATTTAGGGATTTAATTCGCCACATAGTCTAAGGACACGGGCGTGTGCCTTGGCCGTTTGACCACTGAGGTTGCTGACGTCAGAAACAGAATGTTAAGGTTTTTGCACACGAGCGTGTCAAGGCCGTGTGAGGGACACGGGCATGGGACAAGGGTGTGTCCCTAAATTCTTAGGTCATGTGTGTTAAGCGATCATTCAACATGGCCATGTTATCAGGTCACACGGGCGTGTTACCCTTCCACACGAGCATGTGCTCCTGTCTCTAGTGACATTTTCCAAAGTTTTCTAAAGAACTCGGATTGGTCCCAAACCGTTTCTAAAGTATGTTTTGGGCTTTATAAGCCCATATTAAGGTCGTTAAGAGGAAGTTTGAAAAGTTTTAAAATTGAATGAACTTTGGTGACCCGAAAACGTGTGATAGTAAGTGTTTAAGTTAAGTAACACCTCGTACCCTGTTACGGCGTCAAACATGGGTAAGGGGTGTTACATGGGCGACCCGTGCAACCTTAGCAATCAATCCAATGAAAATGGGCTCACACGCCCATGTGGCCTGCTCGTAGGCCCACACACCCGTGTAGCCCACACAACCCAAATCAATCTAGCCCGTGTGTCGCACACGGCCTACCTGGCCATCACACGTCCATGTCTTGTGCGCACGGTCTGGCCTCATTGATCACACACCCGTGTTATGGCACACGGCCTATCACACGGGCAACCACATGCCCGTGTGACGTCGACAGTGGGGTTTTTGGCTTTCGTCAAAACCCTATTTTCTGCATAATCGGTTACACACTTGGTATCGTTTCGATGCGAAACCACTCTCGTGCCTTCAGGAACCTAAAATTGACCAACAAATCACTCAATTAGCCGTTTTAAAACTGAAATAAATCGAGCTCGGATCGAGTTATTCCTCCATTGAACAACTAAACCTTACCTTCGATTGAACAACGGTACTTCCCACAGAACTAAGTCTCTGTCAGCAATTTCGAGCCTCTGAATCTTCACCTAATCAGCATTAACGATGCTCATCAATGACAAAATTAATGAACGGAAACCAAACCACCTTACCAGAATTTACCGATCAAACGAAAACAAACGTTGCAGACGACTTGAACAAGAAACCGAAAAGAAGATAAGGAGAGTGAGTTGGAAAATCTTGGCAGAAAGGGGGAAGAAAGAGCAGAATTGTTTTGCAAAAAGAACTCCAAATGAATAATCCTGATAATTTCCTATCACAACTCCCCTTAATTCTCTCCACCAAACTCTCCACTACTTAGACGTGTAACACAACTCAAACTCTCACTATTAGAGCTGAACAAAAATATTGCCTACGCAAGGATTCGAACACAAGACCTTCAGCAAACTGACAATCCACTTAACCACCAGACCAGCATGCCCATCCTGATATAGTTTTACAAACAATCAAATAAAAACCTACTGAATAAGAGTGAGGCTTAACATAGAAAATTTTCAAAATTGGCCAAAGGCATGGCTTGAACTTGGGACCTCTCACACATACCTAGAACACTTAACTACTGAAGCAGATACAGATTTTGTGTCATATATACCCAAAAACAAAAATTAAAATTTTGAGGCATTACACTATCAAAAACTAGATATTTCTAATTAAAACAGAATATATGTAAATACCAAAGAATAAAAAAAAGATTAAGCACAAATTATATCTTCCAAACTTTTAGAAACAAAACGTCAAAATTTGTTTTACTATAAAAGAAGTTTAACAGCCCATGGAGAAAATAAAACACAAAAGCGAGGTGACTAGGTGTGGCTATAAATCAAAAGCTATGTATTTATAAGGAAAATTTCATATAAAAGAAAAAAGACAAAAGTGTCATTAATGAATGTCAAAAGCTATGTATTCTTTTTTAAGTTTTTAGTAGATTTGTTTCACGAACTTGTAGGTTATTGACGGATGCATTCTTGATGTTTTTGGGTGAGTCATGAGATAAATCCGATCAGATCTTTGGATTGCCTGCGAAATAATATGTTATTGTCCAAATCGAAATTTTGTAGTTCTGCTTAAAATATTGAAGTAATATAAGTTGAAAGTCCAATTCACAATAACTTGCCAAAACTAATTTTTAAGCTTACCTTTCTCCATTTATTTCACCTAATTCATAAAAAAATAAAATAATTAAGGATTTAATTAGCATAATTCAAAAGTAAAATTATCAAAATAAAAATAAAAATCATATAGTTATCGCATAACGATTAGAAAAACTTTCCTTTACATAATTAGTAACTTTCTTTTTAAAAAATTTTAAACTTTTAATCTTTTACGATGATAATAGAAACAACATTTGAATAAAATCAAATTCTCTGGATACGGTAAATAAACTAATGAAATGCTAATGAACATCAATATTGTTAATGATGCCTTGCATGTGAAGTTTCCATGGGTCAGATCGGATTAGGTTCGAGTCAGGCCTAATTAAAATTTTAGGCACATTTGTTAGGTTCAAGTCTGATCCAGTCCGAAAAATGGGTCTAAGATTTTGGCTAAATCCGGCCCGAATAAAAATATTAAAATTTAGGCCCAGCCCGCCCGTATTAATTTTTTATATTATTTATTACATACTTTTTTAAAAATATATATAATACATCAAAAATACTAAAATAAATGCTTCCAACAAATTGAAAAAATATATATACACTTAAATAACACTAAGATAGGTGCAATTTAACAAGCAAATGCCTCTAAAATAGTAACAAAATTAACAATAAAATAAGGTTTATACAATATCTAAATAATAAAATAAAATAGTACCAACATAATAGTAAAATGGTAGCAAAATAGTGAAAAAATAACAAAAAAATAAAAAAAAGTAAAAAAAAAACAACAAGGAAAAGTAGTTTTTTTTTTTTTTTACATATTTAAGCCAACCCAGACCTGGGCCCGGACCAAAAAGCCTTACTCGAGGCCTAGCCTATTTTTTAAATGGGCCTTATTTTTTTACCGAAGCCCGTTTTTCAGGCCTATATTTTACCCAAACCCTCTCACTTTTCAGGAGGGTCTTCAAGCCGGGCTGGGTGGCCCAACTCATGGATAGGTCTACTTGCATGTGATGGTTGAGAAGAGTTCTTAAAGTTTAGATTTGAGTTTCATCCTATATAATTTATATGTATGCTTTATCCAGATTTGTTTTAATTTAAATCGTATCATATGTGGGTTTTGTATAGAGTTGTTCTAGTAAAGGTTGTGTTTGATTTGTGCTTAAAATGAGTAATTTTTTATTTGTAATAATTCATTTGTTGTATATTCATTGTATTTATAAATAGTATTATTGTTTTTGTAACCTTTCTAAAAAATAAATATGAGTATTGCACAGAGGTTAACATTTTGAAAGATTTATTTTATAAACAGTTTGATAATATATATAATAAAAACCATCTTATAATATTTTTACCAAAAAATGTGAAAAATTGATAAATAAATAAAAATATTACTTATCACTTAAAATACTTTCAATTTATATTTATTACTTTTGAAATTATATTATCCTTTAAAACTTTATATTTAAGATTTGCCATTGCTAAAAATAATGGGGTATTGTATAAGAAAAGACTCATTTTCAACATTATTTACAGAAATTGGCCACTTAAAATATTATTTATTGGAGTGGTCTAGAAAATATAAAACGCGTACATGTAGGAGCATTTTCAGGAGAAATTGCAGAAAAGCACACTGACGTGGGAGCGCTTTACACAATGTCAGCAAAAGCGCGTTGACGTGGGCGAGCTTTACCCCGTGTCAGCAAAAGCGCGCTGACGAGGGCGCGCTTTACCCCATGTTTTTCCCCTAACGATCACCTCCAACGGTCATTTAAAAATTTGACCGTTAGGCCCAATGGTCAGGAAAAAAATTATAAACCACCCACCCATTTTTTTCACCCAAAATTTCTTTCAAATTATAATTCTTCCAAATCCCTCTAAATTTCTCAAAAAAGCTCTCAATGCTCTCTAATTTTTTAATTTTATTCTAAATTAGTATTATTTTTTATAATTTCTAAGAAATTTGATCGTGTTAGCAATGGCCTAGCAATTAATTCGTCTCGATGATAAACATATCTCCGTTGACCAAATGAAAATCGTAAGGGTTAATTTCAATTTTTTAATATTATTTAATATTTTTATTTCATTTTTGTAATTTAATTAATATTTTTTATAAATTTTTATAACAGTTGGTAGAACAAGTATTACAATATTTTATTCATAATATGCCTGGTCCTTCATCACTATTAATTGAAATTTACTTAAGAGAAGCAGATTTTTGGCACGTGACCAATATAGGTCGTGGGTACAAGTTAGACCCAAAACTCATCAGCGCGTTCGTGGAGAGTTGAAAACCCAAGACGCACACATTTCATCTTCCATGCAGGGAGTGTACCATCACTTTGGAAGACGTGCAGTTACATTTGGGGTTACTGGTGGATGGGTTTGTACTCACCGGGTCCGCTCAATCTACTGATTAGGAAGTCATATGCTACGATCTTTTGGGTGTGATTCCGGATATTATTTACAAAGGTCAGATTGATATGAGCTCGTTACGAGACACATTCCCGGAGCCAGGGGATGATCTGACTGAAGTAGAAAGAGTATGATATGCTCAGGCATACATCCTTCAGATCCTTGGAGGTTATCTGATATCGAACAAGTCACGAAACCTCGTACATCTGAGGTGGCTGTTGAAACTCGTCGATTTTAGAGCAGCTAGCAAACTCAGTTGGGGGTCTGTTGTGTTATCGACATTGTACCGGGAAATGTGTCAGGCAATGCAACCAAATAAAATCAAAATTAGAGGCTGTCTCTCACTGCTACAATCATAGGCTCGGTTTTGCTTTCCATTTTTACGTCCTCGAGTGAACCATGCATTCCTTTTAGAACAGAATTGATGCATTCGGCCAGGTTTGAGGTCATTTGACCATACCGTAGGCCAACATTGTATGATTGTGTCTACTGATTGAAAGGTATGTTATAGAGGTAGTTTGTCCCTTCATCGTTAATTAATCACAAAATCGCCAACATCTCATGAAAACTGTCCTTATTGAGCTCGTACACTGTCAATATAAGTGGATAGAGATAATTACATGCCATTATTTTAACAACCCCGTTTTTCGTTAAATCGGAACACTGGTTTTAGAACCACAAATCTAAGGTTAAAAAAATATTTTAATATTATTTTATGTGTTTAGAGCATGAAAGTATGAATGTGTGAAATTTTCATGAACTAATTTGATTGTTTGAATGCTTAATTTGATAAAAATGACTAAATCGCATAAGATGCAAAAATAATGTTCTCATTGATTAAAGTGCCTAATGGCTATGAAATAGAAATGTGGAAGCCCTTAAATGGAAATTATACCATTATTAGCATGAGTGGACATTAATGGACATGCACTATGAATTATTATGTTTATTAATTAAGGGTAAGTAAGTAATTATGTAATTAAGTTAATAAAAATATAACAAAACATGATTTTTGTTCATCCTTTTTGCTATTGCCGATATTTCAAGGTGAAAAACACCATTTTTATGTATATTAGGATTCGGCATCTTCATAGGTTAATTGGTAAGTGTTTTGAGCTCGATTTTTGATGATTTTTACGTTTTTGAGATCGTTGCTTCGTATTCTAGCTAGCCCATACCTTAGATTTTGAAACTATTAAAGATTTTGAGAGTTTTCATTGTTAAATCTATGTTCTTTGATGTTTAATTTTGAAATATGAAAGCTTGATGATAGTTTTACATGTTTTGTTAAGTGATTTTTGATGAAAATGCATAATAGGGATTAAATTGTGAAATGTGCAAATTGTGTGGTTGAAATGTGAAATAAATGAAATTTTTAGACTGTTAGGACCTATATATATAATTCGGCCAAGCATGGGTTTTGTTGAATTGTGTGAATTTTGTGTATTTGTGAAATAGGGACTAAATTGATTAAATGTAAAAATTTAGGGGCTAATGTGTAAAAATGCCCAAATGTGTATTTTTGGATTAATTGAATGAGTAGATGAATAAATAAGTTAATTTTGAGTTCATATAGATCAAGAAAGAAAGAATTTGAATTTAGATCGAGGGAAAAGCAAGATTATCGAGTAGTCGACCCGATAGGGGTATGCAAAATTCAGGTAAAACCGAAAAAATTCGGTTAACCGGCCGAATTCAGTTAATCAGTCGGTTAACCGATTTTTTTTGGTCGGGGGTCAGTTAATTATTTTGTGATTTTTCGATTAACGGTTAATTTGGTTCGAAACCTGTCGGTTAATCGAATTTTTTCGGTTTAACCGAAAAAATTAATAAATAAATTTATAATATATAAATAGGTCCATTATTCACCTAAACCCAATCGCTAAACCCAATCCAAACCCAAATATCCAACCCAACCCAATTACCCAATCATAAAAATTACAAATAATTTAATAAATAAAAATAAAATTCTAAAACTAAAACTAAAATTATGTAATCTTTTTAATTATGCAGTGATTCATTTCGGGTAATTCGGGTAATTCGCGTAATTCGGTTAATTCGGGTAATTCGGTTAATTTTTAACCAAAAATCAAAAATATATAATTTCCGGTTAATTCGGTTAACCGACCAAATTAACTAAAAAAATTTCGGTTCGGTTAACGGTTAAAAATTTTGAAAGGTCGATTAATTCGGTTAATGTTATTTCGGGTCGGTTAACCGACTGAACACCCCTACGACCCGATCCGTCAATTCCGAATACGAGATAAGTTTGTATGTGATAATTTCATTATAAATGTATGTTAAATGCTTTGATATTGCCTAAATTGTGATTATGAGGTTTTCATTAATGTATGAATTGTAAATACGACTCTACGGATAGATTCGATGATGGAATCGACAAGTCAGAAATCCCGGTTAAACCTTAGAAATAGATTTGGATACTAGTGACATGTTATTAGATGATAAGTTGAGTTGGCTTCGGGCCATGATATTAGTACTTCGGGTGCGAGTTATACCAATTTGGCTTCGGGCCATGCATATCGGATGATTTGGCTTCAGGCCATGATAATAGTTCTTCGAATAAATTACATTGATTTGGCTACGGGCCATGGTATAGATACTTATCGTACGAAACTCCTGAGTATCCAATTTCTATTCCAAATGGTTCAACGGGTAAACGAATGATGTGGTTGAGAAAAAGGTTAGTACGATGCGATATAGGTATATACAAAACCTATTCGAGTATTAAATAGTGAAAGTTTAATTTAGGTTAAATATTTACTTAAGTAATGTTTAATTATTGAATTGAGATGTATTAAGGTTAAATATTTTCCGATGGTACGGTAATGCTCTCTAACCCTAATCCGGCAACAGAGACAAGTTAGGGGTGTTACACAAATAAACTACACAAATATAAAAATATGTTTATTTTTCACTAACATGTATACCAAATTTCATTGAATGTGAATGCAACATCAACATACCTATTCATCGACATGTTGATTGATTTCTCAACGCATCCATGTTAAGTCATTCCTATAGCTTGTGTGCAATCCAATAACAAATATTAAGTATTGGTACTAAAATGCAATTTAAGATTTATTAAACAATTTTATAATTTTACCTTTGATAAAAAAGGAACTCTTACAGCTTATGTAACACCCTATACCCGGTTCGGTCATTGTCCCGAGCTATAAGGTATTACAGCTATAAAACTTTAACACAATTCATATTTAAAATCAAACATAACCAAAATAATTCATCAATAATAATTTCAATGCTTTTCAAACAATTTAGGACCTAAATCAATCTTACGAAACATTTAAAACAAATCAAGATCAAATATGGATTAAATTGAAACTTCTATGAAATTTTAAGTGAAAAATAAAAATAGGGGTCACACGGCCGTGTGGGCAGGCCGCGTGAATGAAGCCAGCCCGTGTGGCTACCCCACACGCCCGTGTGACTACCTCCACACTCCCGTGTGCTTAAACCGTGTAACTAACTGTACCCGTGTATCTCAAGGTCACACAATTGTGTCCTCAGGCCGTGTAACTTATTGTGCCCGTATGAACCAACCTGCAATGGAAAACAATAGGACACACAGTCGTGCAAGTAGACCGTGTGTGTCTTATACAGTCTATGTCCCAGGCCATGTGTACCTAAAAATGGCTTAAAAATCAAGGCAACTTTTACATATTACTTGGGTAACAAACCAAACCTAAAATCAAACATTTATATACCTTCAAATGCATTCAAACAAGTTTAAAACATAGAATAACATACAACCTAAGTGCCAAATGTGCCCTCATTGACACCCCAAGTCAAAAATTAAACCAAAACCACCATTCATAGCTCACAAAGTTCATTCATTACATCCATTCAAGCATAATGAACAATCCTAAATACCATTTCAACATGACCATTTCCACACCTTACCAAAAGGGTCAAATTTACAATACATATATCAACTTTACACATAAAGGCATTTACAACCAAAATGCCAAAACATTTCCAACCTTAACATGACAACATCCTATATACATGCCTTTATAACCGGGCCAAAATTAACGAATAACTACCGATTAAGGTGTCAGATAGTGTGATCTCCAACGAGTTCCAATCCAACAAAAGTCCGACAACCTAAAAAGACATTCAACCAAACATATTAAGCTTTCATATAGCTTAGTAAGTTTGTGAAACAAACATCACAAACCATTCTTTTACTTAATTGTAGAACATACAAAGCATAAAACTAACAAATCTTGCCAATATACCATCGTTTCAACCTTCCAAAACACTTAGACCTGAAAATTTCTTATCACGAATATACCACATGATAAACAATCATAAACCAAGATATCATTTCTAATCTCATTTCAAGTAATCAAAAAGGATAACACTCATTCGAGTTAACTTTAGAACTTTTACCGACTCACGATATTGCTCACACAAGCTGCAAAGAATTTGCAACACATGCAGAATCTCAAGCCATCGATACGGTATTTATCACCGGTACATAGTACCTGCTAAATGAACATCAGCCCAAGGCCTGATAATTAAACACCAGCTCACAGCTTGCTAGATAAATCAGCGGCTCAAAGCCTACTAGTAAAACACTAGCTCAAAGCCTGTTAAATAATCATCGACTCAAAGCCTGCTAAAAAATCACCGGCTCAAAGCTTGCTAAATAATCACATACTCACTATATCTATTTATTATTTATTTTCTAATCATTCAGTAGATAATAAAAACGTTAAATCTAATTATAATAAAGCATGTAATAGGTAAAAAATATTATAAACATATATATAGTAATACGAACTTACCAGAACACGGTAGTTAACGATACGCGATGACAATTACTCGACAACTTTTTCTTTCCCCAATAGACTGGTCAGTTTCTTGATCTAAATATAATAAATTAATTCAATCAACCAAATTAAACATCTTAAAACACTTACATTTATGCAATTAATCATTCAATAACATTTTACATTTTTACCCTAAACTTTTACCTTTTATTCAATCCTTATGTCAAACTTACAAAATTTCCACAATAGCCTAAAAACATTAGTGCCGAATTCCTTATAACCCCTCGACAGCCCCTAAACATTTGAATATTAGCAAATAAACCATGCCACTTTCGAAATTATAACTATTAAGTCCTTATACTCAAAACTAGTTAAAATTACTATACAAATATTCTTATTTAGCAACCAACCTTAATAATCTATAAACTAAGTTCAAAACACATTCAATTTTTTCATGGCAAGTCCCTAAATTTTTAACAACTTTACGAATTGACCCTAGGCTAGCTAGGTTAAGCTAATACGAACTCAAAAACATAAAAATTACTAAAAAGAGAACCAAAAATTGCTTACATGCATGAACAAGAGTGCCCGAAACTTTTTTAGCTTTTCAATGGTGATTTTCGACTATGGAAATTATAATGGAAGAAGATGATAGTTTTAATTCTTTTATTTTTCTCATAATAGTACTTATTTATTATTTTACCTTTTAATTTTTATATTAAAAACTAACAATATAAAAGTCAAAACCATCCATCTATTACACTAAAGGTGATTAACATTTAAACCCTTCAACTCACTAATTTATAATTATTTAACACCTTTATCTAATAAGCATAAATTTTTGTTACTTTTACGATTTAATCCTTTTTACTTAATTAACCATTTAAACCTTAAAATTTCTTAATGAAAATTTAATATGACACTAATAAATACTTGTAAATATTAATTTAATAATATTTATTGACTATTTTGTCGAAATTATAGTCTCGAAACCACTGTTTCTGACACCATTAAAATTAGGTTGTTACAACTTAGAAGGGATAGGCACTAGTCACGACATATGTATCCATGTCCATGTCTGCAGGAGAAAGCAGCAACCATTGACTTAGTTTATCGGTTCACAAACTACCTTGGTAAGCACCAATAGAGATACGCCTGAGAAGAAAAAAACCCAAATTGAATCTACTTGCCACCTTAAAACCCTTGAACAACCAGAGAAACATGGTATGGATCTTGTTACCCAATCTTGTCTAGAAAGAACATTCATTTAACCATCCAAAGTATCCAAGCTCTGATATACCTATTCATCTCAACTGCATTGGCTTTTGGTAGAGGAGTCGATTCTACAAGCTTTTCTAACCATGTGTATTTTAGTCGACACCCATCTAAATGCTTCACTAGCTGCTTCTTTTTAATGACATAGCACCCAACAACCAACGACACTCGTCCTTGACATCAATGCCTCTAGGCTCAATCCTTTCCTCCCTGTTAATTGGAAGGGTAGTTATTAAATTGAAACATTCGGCATAATGGTTACTTCCTCGCATGGCAAATGGAATGAAAATGTTTTCATCCTCCACCTTTCCACTAAGACGAAAACCTAGTCTAGAATGACATGGAACCTTTCTTTCCTACATGCCACTAGCAAACCAACATCCGTCAAACATTCCTCGATATGAGGGTCAGGCTCTTGGAAGTGTAAATTGTGTCGGACATAAAGATTTTGATTTATCAATTGTTAAAAGCATCATAGAAGCATACTTAAAATTCAAAGAATCTTATAAATATTACCAAAATGATTAAAAAAAGATTGAGTTGGAGATTTCACCATATTAAGAGCAAAATTGAAAATGTGGCCAATTATTTTTTTTTCTAAAAAAATATGTAAATGGAAGAACATTTTAGGTTGAGTTGATGAGTTAGTGAGCTTGAGAGTTGAGGAAGTTTTGGAGTAGGAGGGAAGGAAGATAAATGTTTGTATTTATAGAGTGAAAGTCGACAACCATGGGAGTCGACTTCTATTATATTAAATGGGATAGGGTGGGTGAACGGCCCCAAAATGAAACTCAATACTTATGGGTATCGAGATCTTCTACATGCACTTTACATGTATTGGCCCTTGACATGCATGACACGTATTATTTTGATGATTTGACACAACACCAAACTTCACTCGTGAAGGTTGAAATATCCCTAAAAAAAACAAACATGTTTTAAAAATTAACTTCTCAACAAAATATATCAATAAATAATAAAATATCTAATAACATTTAAAAAATCATAATTTCGAGATTTATCTCAAATATCTTTTCTCCATCTGTTATACTAAAGGCTAGTTCTCCATTGCTATTGTGATAGAAAAATTGCTTTAAGAAAAAATGTTATGAAAAAGTGTGGTTTCTTTTTTCAAAAATTGCGGTGAGAAATTAAAATACTTATTTTAGAATGATATTAAGAAATAAAAATAATTTAATTTTAATATAATATTACATGAAATATAAATTTTAAATATTTGTAAATAATTAATATAAAATAATCTAAATATTTAAATATCTTTTAAATAGTTAGTATAAATAATGATATTACAATAATTTTAGTTCAAAATAAAAAATAAAAAAACACTTCAAATCTACGGCGAAATCTTCTTCGAGGCCTAAATCAATCTATCAAAGTGGCCCTTCGACGGTTATGCCGACTTTAACGCGAAAATTAATATGCACGTGCAAATATAGAATCAACGGCTATTTGATGACTTAGATCCGACTAAATTACCAATAAATGCCGAAATTTTTTAAAAAATACCAAATTAGGCCTTTTTTTAAAAAAAAAATCACGGGAATAGATTGATTTTACGAAAATATTTCTAGCTGGAAGCGTTTTCAAGTGAAATTCAAAAAAAAAAAAAAGCTTTCAACTGGGAGCGTTTTCTGTGGGTTTTTTACCAAAATGGTATGAAAAAAAAGAACCAAAATGGGTTGCCATCCTCGTTATTTACCGAAATGGTATGACCAGGGTGGTCACGCCACTCCCATAGGCGGCACCACCCTAGTACCTGCAGCAAACAGTGCAGAAAACAGTGCAAACAGTGCAGCAAACAGTAAATGGCAGACAATGGCTGAACAATGGCCTGCCACAGGCGGCACCAGGCCTGGACAATGGCCTCCCATAGGCGGCACCTGCATGCTCTTTTGGCATGTTCTGCTCATGGGGACCTTAAAATGGTCCACTCCCCCCCGAAACTTGAAGCAACAACAGCTTCAGCAGCAGCAACAGAAGAAGAAGAAGAAGAAGAAGAAGAAGAAGAAGAAGAAGAAGAAGAAAAAGAAGAGGAAGGAGATGGTGGCGCCGAAAAGAGAAAGAGAAAGAAGAAAGGAAGAAGAAATAAGGAGGAGGAAGAAAGAAGAAAGGGAGGAGATCAACGGGAAAAAAAATTTAGTGAAATTTAGGTATATTTTTAAAAATAATGTTTGTGTTGTTTTTGAAATGTTATTAAATTATTTTATTATATATTAATTTTTATTTTATTACTTATTTGTTGTTAGTTATTTTAAGTTTAGTTTAGTTTAGTTTATATTATAAGAATAAGTATTGTTAGTTAAGATTAGTAGGTTAAGTAGTAATTAATTTAGTTAGTTAGTAAGTTAGTTATATTATTATTGGTAGGTAGTTAGAAATTTTAAATAAATAAATTTTGGTTAGTTAGTAAAGTATATATATATATATATATATATATTAATATGTTAGTTTTTAACTCTAACATTATTTTAGGTAGTATATGGTTATTAGTTAATCCTTAATGATTAATTTATAGTTAGTATATATATAAACTGTTACTATTATTGTTAGTGTAGTATTATTGTTAGTAAAAAATGGTAAATGTTATTTTATTTAGTATTATATTATTATTTTAGTAAAGAAATTTATAATTATTGTTAGTATAAAAGAATATTAAAATAATACATGTTTGAAACATTATGTATTAAAATAAATAATATAAAATAATGAAATACGAAAATATATATTATAATTATTGTTAGTAATGTAATTTGAGAAAAAGGAAAATACAAGTAAATAGTCAAAATAAGTGGTTTTACTAAATCTAATAGTATTTTATTGAAAGTTATAGAATTTGAACACTTAGGAAATACGAACGAACATAGTGCCAAAATAAGAGGGTTTTACTAAATTTATATAAAATAAATAGTAAAACCCTATATTTGAATCATTATGTACTAAAATAATATAAAATAACACGAACAAATGCTCGTAATATATAATTATTAAAATAAAATGAACAGGGCTCGTAATATATAAAATAAAACGAACAAATGCTCGTAATATAATAATTATGTAGTAAATTATTATGTAATAATCACTGATTTTATTAGAAAGAGGTATACGTATACGTAATATTATTATTAAGGAATCCTAAAAATTATTATTATTATTACTTTAACTATGTTAATATAATATTATTATTAAGAAACCGTAAATATTATTTTAGTTAATATTATTATTATGTGTGTATAAATAATAAAAAAATTAGATAGTATTATGCGTCGTTTAGATGATGTTTTTGTTATATTATTAGTATTGGTATGTTATTTGTCACTAATTTAATATAGATTTATTGTTTTTTATGTAGGTAAAAAATTTATTTGAGACGGAAATGGCTTTATTGATTAGTAAAGTTCCTCACATATCTGACGCTGCTAATAAAATGGTAATGTATTGTTATTTATTTATCGCAGGTTGTATTAACAAAATAGCAACATAATAAATTATGTTATTAATCATATCTAATTTTTTTATGATTTAACACTGTCAAGACTCGTACCGTGTATTAAGGGGCCGGGTGAATGGCTTAAGAAATCCCCCGGATGAACGATTGATGCCGTATATTGAGCAAGCTGGATTTGGGTCAGCAGCACTGATCCGGACGTTTGACTTGCAGTATGATATCGTATCCGCACTAGTCGAGCGTTGGCGCCCAGAGACCTACACTTTTCATTTCCCGTGTGGAGAGTGCACAGTCACTCTAGAGGATGTTGCATTGCAGCTTGGGCTCCCAATTGACGGGAGACCCGTTACGGGCTTCAGTGCGATAGCTGACCCATATACGCTTTGTCAGAGCCTACTAGGGGACTCGTACGGCGATGACGGAAAAAATTTTACAGAGTTGAAATTGACATGGCTGAGAGAGAGATATGAACAGTTATCAGCTGATGCCACTGCAGCCGAGTTGATGTGCGCTAGTCGAGCGTACATTATGCACATCATAGGGGGTGTACTGATGCCCACTGCAAATAATAATAGGGTTCATATTCAGTACCTACCCCTATTGGCTGATATGAGCAATACTCGCTCGTATAGTTGGGGCTCTACAGTCCTTGCGATGTTGTACCGTGAGCTTTGTCGGACGACAGAGCCAAGTACGGTAGATATAGGCGGATGTCTAACACTATTGCAGTCATGGGCTCTGTATCGGATGCCATTCTTGGCATCAGTTACCCACCAACCATACGTATATCCGCTAGTAAATAGGTGATAAAATATAACTTGTTATTAATTAAAAATTTCTTAATATTGATATTATTTGACTTGAAAATTATTTTTTGTAGGTGGAGTATTTATCCGGGTATCGGGAGGTCGTACAGTGTCCCGATATACCGACTTATGATTGAACAACATGCCGGGGAAGGGGTAAGCGATTCCAATATTGGTTATGTAGTAGTTTTTATATCTTACGCACACCGTGTTTAATTTTAACAATGTTATTAATCATGCAGTTTATATGGATGCCATACCGTAGACCGGAAATTGCAGCTGTTATACCCCCGGCGTCGTATATTCACTAGTATATGTGGTGCACAAATGCACCAATTCTCTGTTTCAATGTAGTCGAGTGGTATCACGGGGACCGAGTGCTGCGCCAATTTGGTTGCGTCCAATATATCCCGAATCCGCCATGCCAAGTGGGAGAGGTTCATTGCAAAAATAAGAGAGGGAGACAGGACTGCGATTGGGGGTTAGGCACCAGGGATTTATTGCGGTGTGGAATGCTCGCATTTCTCGAATACCCCGGATGGATATGGCTTCCGGTCTTCAACCTCCATTAGAGTACATACAATGGTACTCTAGTATGGGGAAGCCATATTTACTCGGAGGGCAGTCGACTGTAGTCCCCCAGCACAGGCAGCGACATGGGGCATACGAGCAAGTAGTCGATATGGAGGCTGAGGTAGCTGCAGATCCTAATCCCAAGCTGGAGCCAGAGCCGGAGCCGGAGCCGGAGCCCGAGCAATCACATTCACATTCGGAGGCACATTCATATCATCCATATGTGCCGGGCTCGTCAGGAGGTGGATACCAGTACGGGGTTGATATATTTGGATCGTACACACCGCAGTACACCACTCCCGGCTCGTATCCACTGTCGGACATCAGGCCTCCCGGGTCGTATCCACTGCATCAGAGCACTGCTTCTGGCTCGAGTTCATCTACGCCATCCGAGCCATATGATTTTTCTGTCATGTTTAGCACACCTCCACCCGGACCCCCACCGAAGACTGAAGAGGATGTTGGATATCGCGGGAACCCACGACGTGAACGTCGAGCACCGCAGAAGTACACACCGAGGACTACACCATCGAACCATCAGTTTTAGGTGTTTCTTGTGGTTTTAATTTTCTTGTATTTTGTATTTGTAATTATTATAATGTTTGTAATTTATTTGTATAAATTTAATTTGATTATTTGGAGCTGCAACATTTCGTAACAAGATTTGACCACGCGATGGAATATTTCATTTTGATTTTTGGTCATGTATATGGTCACTATGATTAGTTAATATTGCTATTCAAAAATGTTAAATGGTTGGAATTGGTATTTAAGTGAGTTCGATTAGGTTTTTTAAAATTAACAATGTGTATTGGTTATATTGATTAGATTTGAATTGGCAATGTATGTTATATTAATTATCCGATTGTAGATTAACTTAGTTTGTGGTACGAATAAAATTTATTTTGCATACAAATCCAAAGATTACTATATTCATAAAAATCCATACATGTTAATCTTCCACAAAAATCACCAAAAATCAGAATACAAAACATGTTAATCTGAATAAGCTCAATTCCCTGTCGCTCGTAACGATTGTCCAACATGATAGTTTCGCTGCGGGCATTTACTTCGATTATGACCACCTAACCTGCATATTCCATAGCACTTACCGTCGGATTTCTCCCTAAAGTCCATTTCATTACAGATTCTGGATGATTGCGGACGGCCTCTCGGATTCCTGCGTAGCGCTCTGTCTGGGACAAGCTCAAAAGTTGTCCGAGGCACCTCCTATGTAGACAGGTCGGGCAGGACAGGGAACTCATTTTCCCAAACACGCAATGTACGCTCTAGCGTGTACACATCATCGACAAAATGTTCAACACTAAGGTTCGCTTTAGCACACGCTGCCACAACATGTGCACACGGATAATGAAGTGTTTGGAACCTCCTGCATTCGCACTGTCTGTTCCGAAGATCGACTCCATAAGACCTAGGTGGCAAACCGGGTCGACGACCGATAGACTCCATAACTCGAAAAGTTTCCATTTGTCGTGAATATATTTCTACAGTCATCGACCTCGCAATCCGGCGGTTTGCAATCAATGCATCCCTGACATCTTCCACAAACACGTGTCCCGCATCCATCTGGTTGACTTGTTGTTCACCCATTCTTGGCATCAAGGTTGCCAACCTGTAGAATGTAGCCGAGAAGACAGATGAAATCGGTAGATGTCGTGTTTTCAACAACACAGCGTTGACCCCCTCCACCAAGTTTGTGGTCATTTGACCATAACGAAAGCCCTCATCAAAACTTTGAGCCCATTGCCACGGCTCCATTGTACCCAACCACTCCCGAAAAGATTTGTTCGTTTGACCTTCCATGTCACTCTCAAGTTGAGTCATCATTTGGTGAAAAATATGTGGCTCTAACTCGTGCGCTGTACATGTTTTAAAAAATGTAAGTTACGGTAACTGGATAACTAAAAAATATTAAACTTATATTGAAAATATAAGGTTATCATTTACCTATTTTCACCACTTCTCTCTTCCAGTTTGGATTCTTATACTCTCGAAGAAAGTTAGCCACAATGTGACGGATGCAGTAAACGGATCTCCATGGCACACCGGAACGCCTAATTGCGGCAATTAGTCATTTCCTTCTATCAGAGATGATGCAAATATTATCGTTGCTAATAACATACCTCCGCAGGTTGGTAAGGAAGAATTCCCAAGATTCCATATTCTCCTTATCTACTATTGCAAGCGCTATTGGGAGCACGTTCCTATTGCCATATTGAGCAACCGCAATAAGTAAGATCTGTGTATATTTTCCGTATAGCCATGTCCCATCCACCTGCACAAACGGCTTGCAGTGTGGAAATGCCCGTACACATGGATCAAACGTCCAGAACATCCGATGAAAAATTCTTTTCCCCGGCTGTAATTGGTTATTTGGGCCGTAAAAAGGTCGTGTCTGTAACTCAATCACAGTTCCCAGTATATACTCCCGCATAGCAGTTATCCATCCCTGTAGCTCGTTATACGAAGAATCGTAGTCCCCATACAATTGTTCCATTGCCATCTGTTTAGTTGTCCACGCCTTTCAATATGATACTCGATACTGGAATCGTGCTTGTATTTCAGCAATCAGTACCGAAACTTTAATAGTCGGCGCGTCCTTCACCATTGGCATAATACACATACATATAGTTTTGGATCAAGTTTTCGATGATCTTCTGTCATACCTGTCAATCTGCATGTGTGAGGCCCAACCAATTTTCTTATCTCTCACATCTACGAATTTTGTATAAATGCAGCTCATATCCGCCAATTACAGCCTTCCGCTACCTTCCAACACTCCGCAATATATATCATCGATTTAGACGCTGCGACTTTGTAATCCACTGATATATCCATGCTATACCGTTTAATAGCAGATACGCACTCTTCTTTACTTCTAAATCTCTGGCCTACGAATAACTCCTCATGATCGGAATTTACGGCCAGTCGGTGAGCAGGATATATTTAAGGGTACTCCGGGAACTCAGCCAGACGCGCTGCATCGGGGTCTATGAGCGACATGTGTGGCCCAGGATTATTGTGTATCGCAATACATCCCAGCTGGTTCCCGATTGGAGACGCGCTAATGTTTTCATCGTCATTCACGTCTTCATCGTCAATATCATCAGGTATATCATCCATATCGGGATCACTGTCACTATCGACCTCTTCCCCACAATGATCACTACTATCGTGTCCATCATCACCAACCACATCAATATCGGGTGTAATATTAAGATCGATATCGATCCCACGTATATTCGATTCGACATCAACATACGATATTGGACGCACCATGGACGGTTCTTGAGCTCCATGTTCTTCACATATACATTGCTGTCTACATTTGTCTCAATACCGGCTAACTCAGCAAATAAGTGAATCGGTGCATTTCTGTTACTCCCGTTCCCACAATAAAGAACGACCATTGTCTCCACGTCTTCGTCATCTACAAGTTCCATTTCTGTGAATTTGATCGGATCTGCAGAAACTGGAAACTTGTAGAAAATTCTTGAGATCGTTCTCTCACACCGTCTAACAATTTTTGCGTTTATCCTTCGCTTCATATCATCCAACGAGACATTTTTATTAAATCTCATTGCTATTTGTTGCTGACATTCAAATATGCATCCAACGGTTGTTGTCAAGATGATTCCATCGAAATAAACGCATACGAAAAACTGATCATCCATCTTCAATATTTAATCTGTTAAAAAATAAACAAAATTGCTCAGAAAATTTTTGATCAGTATATACTATTCTTAAATAAAAAACTTAATGTTTGAATATGCTATTTTTTTCATTCTTAAGCTCACACTATTAGAATTATCATTTTGTACATGAACAACATTTATCTTTACATCTAACCGCTTTATCATTTTTTTCATTATTTTAATATAAACACAAAACTTACGAACAAATCAAAATAAAATAATAACAAAAATAATATTTAAGGTTCCTTACTAACAATATTTACTAATACTAACTAAAATATTAATATACTAACATAGTCAATATATGATTTTAGGGTTTTTAACTAACATATCAACATACTAACAACAATATACTAACTAGTTACATATTTAATAAAATATTAATAGTATTCTAATATTTTAATTATACTACTAGCAATATATTACTATTATAGGGTTTTTAACTAACATATTAATATACTAATACATTAATATACATACTAACTAACAATATATTATTTTAGGGTTCTTAGAGTTTTAAATTAACAGATTAATATATTAACAATATATTAACTAACATATTAATATACTAACAATTTACTAACTAATATATTAACTAACATATTAATAAACTTACTAACCAAAATTTTTTTAGGGTTTCTAACTACCTAACAATTATAATATAAGTAACTAACTAACTAACTAACTAACTAAAATACTAATTAACCTACTAATCCTAGCTAACTAACTAAACTAACTATTGCTATAATCTAAACTAAACTAAACTAAACACAAGCATTGTTTAAAAAAAATTATACCTAATTTTTCTTTTTCTTTTTCTTCCCTCTGATCTTTCTTCCTTCTTTCTCCGGCGCCACCACCTTCTTCTTCTTCTTCTTCTTCTTCTTCTTCTTTTTCTGCTTCTTTTTCTGCTTCCGCTTCTGCTTCTATCTTCTTCTTCTTTTTCTGCCTTCACATTTCGGGGGGGGGAAGGGATAATGGGCAGAGGTGCCGCCTATGGGAGGCCATTGTCCAGGCCTGGTGCCGCCTGTGGCAGGCCATTGTCCAGTGGTGCTGCCTCTGCCATGGCATTGTTCACCCATTGTCTGCCATTTACTGTTTGCTGCACTGTTTGCTGCAGGTACCAGGGTGGTGCTGCCTATGGGAGTGGCGTGACCACCCTGGTCATACCATTTCGGTAAATAACGAGGATGGCAGCCATTTTGGTTCTTTTTTTTTTTCATACCATTTTGGTAAAAAACCCGTTTTCTGTCAAATCAGCACTAAAAATGGCAACACCAATATTTTTTTCTTTTTTTTTTATTTTCTTTAGGAACAAGATGCAAATGGATTATAAATCTATATATACTTATATCTCACATCTTACATCGCTTAAGAAAACAAGGAAAATAAGACTTAGAGTCTATATAAATACTTGTTTTGTAAGTTTCATTTCTACATTAATAAGTGGCACCAAAAAATTTAAAAAATATTAGTGATGCCACTTTTAATGCTGATGTGATGGAAAATACTTTTAGTTGGAAACATTTTTCTGCAAATCACATAAAAACACTTACAAGTAGACGCATTTTTTTTTTAAATTTCAAGTGTTTTTGTAAATCAAACTATTTCCACAATTCTTTAAAAAATGACGTAATCTGATAATTTTTAAAAAAATTTCAGACATTTATTGATAATTTAGTGCTTAGATCCCATCCTCTCCGGAAAGAAGGGTGCAGACTGAACCACGTATTGGATTAGGTTTTAGAAAGCAAAAATGACATTGATTTTCTTTTAAGAAAAAAAGAAAATCTGAAAACGTCTCCACTTCAATATATCATTATCCAAAGCAGTTAACCTCTAAAAAGAACTGAATAAAAAAATAAATAAATAAAGCTACAATTATATTTTATATATTGGTAAAGTTGAAGTCATACGAAGCTTCTCAGATATTTTTTATTACGTTAACATCCAAATACTTTTTATTTGAATGGGTATGAGAAGTTAATTGAATAATAATTTAATTAAAAATTATTAAATATCTTTATTTTACCAAATAACAATATTAATAATATCGTTAAAAGAAACAAATTTTAATAAGATTATTCTTTTTCATGTTTTTAGTAAAATAATATTATGATAAGATTTTAAGTTTTAAACTTTTAATTTCATCATTTTTTTATTTAATTTAAATATGTAAATTTTATTAAAATTTTTCACCCAACTAGTAAATATATATTATGTAATTACTTAAATCTCTTATTGAGTTGATGTCACGAGTAAATCAAGTACCAAAAATATTCTTTTATATTGAAAATAATTTATATTTTTTATAGTACTTTACTCTTTTTGTTCTTTAAAAAAATCAATAAATAATTTGTATACGATGCAATGAGACTTGAGCCCATTACATTTGGGTCAATAAAATTTTAAATTTATCACTAAACAAATATTTTATCTTGAAATATCTTGTATATTTTAATTCCATTATACACACTTTATTATATTCATAAATTATATATAATGATAGTATTATTAATTAAATTGATGTCACAAGTTAATTAAATATCAACTCAAGAGTAATAATGACACCATGATAAATAATTGTAGTGTATTTAATATTTTTAATCCGACATATTTACATGTTTAAACTTTATTTTACTCATAATATAATTAAATTTTTTAATATGTAATTATTAATGGATTTAAAAGAAAAGGTTGTATTATATTTTTTTCTAAATACAGTGGTACCCATAATAGATATTTTACTCAACTTAAAAAGAATAATATATGTATAGGTATTGGGATGCAGAAACAGTTAAACCCTCCCCACTGAGTTGAATGTAGTCCAAGAATCATGATTTTTATTCAACGAGTAAGTAAAACAACGCGCACACAATATCCCATATCCACAAATGCCAAATCTCTTTAGTTGAAGCGTTTCACTTTCAAGAAAACCAGAAAATTATCTCTTTTTTCCCCCTTCTTTAAATCCATCTAGACTCGACTCAGCTCATTTTTCCATTTCAACAAGCTTCTAGGGCTTTTCCCTACTCTTTAAAGCTCACCACTACAAGCTAACAAAACCCTCCTACTCCTACTATACATATATATTCAACTTCAACTGCTCTTCTTCACTGTAAAAGCTCTATATACCAATACCTTATTGAACTTTGAGAATTGAAGGCGATGGTGGACTCAGACACTGAGTCGGGAGGAGGTCAAAACAACGCATCCAACCTAGATCTTTCTTCCCCGAAAGAGCAAGACAGGTTCCTGCCAATCGCTAACGTTAGCAGGATCATGAAAAAGGCTTTGCCCGCCAACGCCAAGATTTCCAAGGAGGCTAAAGAAACCGTCCAGGAATGCGTGTCGGAGTTCATCAGTTTCATCACCGGGGAAGCCTCCGATAAGTGTCAAAAGGAGAAGCGGAAGACCATCAACGGTGACGATCTGCTGTGGGCCATGACTACCTTAGGTTTCGAAGATTACGTCGAGCCTTTGAAGGTTTACTTGCAGAGGTTTAGGGAGATGGAAGGGGAGAAGACCGCCGTAGCCCGTGATAAAGACGCGCCTCTTGCTGGAGGCGTCGGTGCTGCTGCCGCTGCTGGTTCTAGTGGGATGTATGGGATGATGGTACACCAGCAGCATCAAGGCCATGTGTATGGTTCTGGTGGGTTTCATCAGATGGGCCGGGGCCCAAGGTAGAGTTCTTCATCACTCACACGTGTATTGTTGCTATTAATTTGATAAAAGAAAATCTGGTTTGGTTTAGGTTCGGCATACTGGGTTGGGCCGGGGATAAGGCCTTGCTAATTTATTATTGGGACACGTGCAGGGTTGTGATAGCTTGTATGTTTGAGGAGAAGGTAGTGTCTGGTTTAACTTTTCACACCCTTGATTTGAGGTTTGGTAGTAGCGTGTAGCTACAACATTGGAGTGATGTTAAGCTTTTAAGAATTAGGGTTTTGAATTTAGGGTTTACTTACTATAAAAAGGAAAATAATTAAAAAATTATGTGTTGAATAATAATTCTGGGATTTTGTTATTTTGTTAAATGATAATCGATAGGATCATATTCCTCAAATTTTATTAGTTTTACTAGATTTTGCTTTTTTTTATTGGAAAAAATAGTTATTATAAAGGAAAAATATACTCTCTCTTTTTTGTAAATTTTTGAATAAAAATTTATTTAAAATTTCAATATATTTAATTTTATAAACATTGTAATATCTTTAATTACATTCAAATTGGTGTAACTTGCATTGACTTTAATTAATTGCTTTATTTGTCACAACACTAGTGATTAGTTAACAATTAAATGTTCTATTTCAAGTATAACCTTTACAAACATAGCTTATATAAATTATAGGTAAAATACTGTAAAATGTATAATTGCAAAATTCACCTTTAATATTTCTAATATTTTTTACTTTCACCCTTGTTTATTTTCTCATTCTTACCCTCAATGTTGTAAAAAAATTTAAATAATCAATCAACTAACGGTGAACGATTTTATTTAATGTATGATGATGGTTAATGTGGTATAACATATACATCTCATTGGTGATGTGTCATTTTGGGTTGGAATTAAAAAAATTAAAAAAAATTATAGAAATTATTAAAACCATATAAAAATTAGTTTATTATATAAAAAAAATCTTAAAATTAATCCAATAATCAATTGTGCCTTCAATTAAAAACAATACTTGATTGAGACCTCAATTGAATTTAAGCAACTAATTAAGTCCTTGATTCTATACTTTATATGAAAGTCCCTTTACGTCGTTAGTTTCACCTCGTGAAATTAAGTGTGAAACTTTTATTTGGAGATAAACTAAATTTTTTATCTTCTCCTCATTTGTTCTTTGAGTACTTTCTGTTTTCACTCAGATATAGCATTGCATTTTGAAAATATATTTTTTTAATTTATTAAAGGGCTGACTCTTTTCGAATAAATATTTGAAGTGTCGTTCGTTGGGTAATCAATTGGTGGCTTCCTGACTTTATGAATCAAGTTCATCGAGCAACTGCTCACGACACATCGGTTCTCGACAAAGTATAGGAAACAAAAACCTCTACAGGAGAGCAATACCTTCAATTGTTAGAAAGAATGATTGGTTGCTCAAAAGACGAAATTTTAAAAAAATTTCCCGAAAGTGTCGACCCTTTTAACCTTAATCATAAGAAAAAAAAATATTTTATTCTTAAATCTAACTATTTTTTTTATATACAATTTTCGTTCAATACTGCCTATGACCATTAGGGAGTGAGGTAGTCAACCATGCCTCCAAATGAAATGAAATACATCCTCTGGCAAATCTACCACAATAATCAAAGATGGTGCTGGTTGGTTGCATCGTCTCCTTTGTTAGTGGGTGGACCGAGGTTCACCATTTCATAGCTAGAGCTAGTGCGCTTGTAAATTCCTCGGTCAACTACCACAGTTTGCCACACTAGATATGCCAATTCATCATCTTATATCATGTTTTTATATTTTTTATGTTATAATTGTGTTTAACCTATTTTAATTTTGAGTTAATATGTGATGTATTGAAAATATATAATTACATGTATTTTTATTAAATCAGATAATAAAATATCAATTTTCTTTATTATAAATCTATTATTTTTATTTTAGATGATTAATTCACTAATAATATGTTTAATTATGCATGATAAATTCACCAAATATTTACTCTTTAAATTTATATAATTTGTATTATATAACTTTTATACATATATATATTTATATTACATTCATATCTTATAATTCATGGTTGCCTTCACCAACAATGTTATCTTCAAAGTTCGAGCTTGCATTTTCTCCTTACAAATGCAACGTATCTTTTCATCACACACACACAAAAAAAAAAAAAAAGTGATTGACAATTTTTTTAAAAAAAGGCAACAGCATAGTTTTTACCTTAAGAAAGGATTATATGAAATAGGGGCATCATATCATCTTGTATCCCTTTTTAATTATTTAATGACATTTTAACAATTTTTTCCATGTCATTGATACATAATTTTGGTAATTTTTTAACATTAATCCCAAACCTTGAATCCTAAACTCGAACATTGAATCTCGAACCCAAAAGGTCAGGGTTTAGGGTTTAAGGTTCAAGGTTTAAGTTTGAGGTTTAGGATTCGAGATTCAAATTAAAAAAATTATCAACATTATGTATCAATGATGTGGGGGAAAAATTACTTAAATGTAATCAAATAATTAGACGATTTTACTAAAAAAGGCCTATTTCCTACTTTATTTACAGAAATAGGCCACTTTAAACTTAATTTATCGAAATAGGCCAAAAAACCCAAAACGTGCCTAGTGTAAGCATTTTAATGGGAAATTTCATAAAAGCGTACTGACGAGGACACATTTACCCCATGTCAGCAAAAATGTGCTGATGTGGGTGTGCTTTTGCCCGTTCTCGAACTAGATTTTCAAAAAAAAAAAGGCCATTTTTTTAAATATTATAAAAAGTAGATCAATTTTTTAAAAATTTATGAGAATAAGCCTTTATAAAGACCCAAAATGACAACACCATTTTTTTTTTATTTTAAAGTGTCACCAATTAATATAAAAATAAAACTTAAAAAGCAGATCTTTATATAGACCCAAAGTCTCGTTTCCCTTATTTTCTTAAGCAATGTGGGATATGAGATATGTGTATATATAGACGTATGAATAGGTTTTGCAGCTTGTTCCTAAACAATGTAGGATTCATCCTCTTTTAAGTAACAACATAAGATTAAAGGCTACACTATATTTTATATTTTTTTACTTATAGAGTTCAAATTTTATTTTTTTTACAAAAAACTAACATTTGTTACATTATAAATAAAACTTTTAAACTCTATAAGTAAAAAAATTATAAATTATAAAATGAGTATGGTAAAATATTAAAAATTAAATATTTAAAAAACTACAAATAGTTTAGTGATCATTTGTAAGTTTTTATAATTCGATAGCCAAAAAATTATAGTTAAGTGACTATTAATATAATTTAATCTAGATATAAAAATATGGAAAATAATTATTATGTTTTATGTATATTATATATTTCTATAAAAAAAACTTATTTAACATAATTATATACTATGTTTAAATAGATTATCTATCTAGTCAAAATATACCTGAAATAAATTTATCAGCATTCATTAGGTGATGAAAATTAAATTAAAATTAGGATTAAAAAATTATTGAGTATAATAAAATATTAAAAATAAATAAATATTTTAAAAATATATACCAATTTTTTAAAATTACAAAGAATATACTATTTGAGTACCAAATATTGACCATTTATTTATTAATCAAACATTCATAATATAAAATAAAAAAATAAAAGTATAATTTCTAAATTTAAATAATGAAAAATTATTTTAAAAATTAGAATTGCATGATATTAACTTCAAACATTTAAAATTGAATAGAAGAATATTGCATGTACAAGTTTCATATGTGCAATTTATTCTTTTTTTTAGTAGTCCTTTTATATATGCTAACAATTCTAAAATGCAACAAGATTAAAGATTTCAAAAGATAATTTTATAATATGAGAAAATGTTAACAAAATATAAAAAAAAATAGAAATTGTTTTGTAAAAAAATTATAAAATACAGTGTAACCTTTAATCTTATGTTGTTAGTTAAAAGAAGAAGGAATCCCACATTGTCTAGGACCAAGTTGCAAACCTATTCATGACTCTATATATACACATATCTTACATCCCATATTGCTTAAGAAAATAAGGGAAATGAGACATTGGGTCTATATAAAGATCTCTTTTGTAAGTTTTATTTCCATATTAATTGGTAACACTTTAAAATAAATAAAAAATGGTGTGGTCACTTTGGGTCTTTATAAAGGCTTATTCTTTTAAATTTTTAAAAAATTAGTCTATTTTTATAATATTTTTAAAAACAATTTTTTTAAAAATCTAGTCTGAGAATGGGCAAAAGCATATCCATGTCAGCGCATTTTTATTGACATGGGTAAAGCACTTGTCAGTGCGCTTTTTTGAAATTTCCATTTAAAACGCTTCCATGTAGGAGTGTTTTGAACTTTTTGGCCCATTTCTGTACGCTTTATATACATATATATAATGATCTTTACTTTTAGTAAAATAGTGATCCCTTTTGAGAAAACTAGTTTTTTGAGGTAATGTGAATTGCACGAAAATATCATTATATATTAATTTCATTTTTAAAATTTTAATATTAAAAATTTTAAACATCTTCTATTTTAAATATATTTGTTTTTATAACAAAAAAATATGTAATTAAATAGTTTTTTAAAGGAATTAAATAGTTCAAATGGTAATAAAAATGTAATTGAAGATAAGTGCATGTTATAATTTAATTTTTTATTAAACTTCAAGTCATTTAAATTTTTTACTTAATTATTTTAATATGACAATAAAATATACGAAATGCATTTTTTCTAGTTAGAATAAAGTTAGAAAAACAACTCATATAAATATTTTAAAAATAATTTGAGCTTTAAATAAGAGTTTATTTAATTTGCAGCTTTGCATCAATAATAGATAAGTTTGATTATAATTTTATATATTAAATATTACCAAATTAAATATTATTATTTAAATTTAAAGTCAAAGCATTAATTTTTATTTCTAGTTTTTATATTAAACTATTTTTAAATTATATTTTCTAATTAAAATTAAAATTATAAATATATATTAATTAAAAATAATATAAAACTAAAACTAATAAAAACATACCACTGTAATTTGAATCTCGTACATTAAACAATGTAATGATAAGTTTTCGTGAGAACCAATTTCAAAAAATTAACCTTCATTTTCAGTAAGATCTCCGCAGATACTTCTAACATAGTAACCTTAGGAATATCCAATCTTTTCCTTCCTTTTTTTTTTTTTTTTATTTTTGTGATTGTTACTTGATTAAAATGCTTTAAGTGTTGAATGTTGTTTATAGTGTTAAATATTAATATTAATTTATATATAATTATATTTTATTAAGTGCTAATTAGAATCTAATATTATATTTGTCATATTAGTTAATATAATTTTAGATATTATTATAATTAATTTATATATATTATTAATTGGTACATGATTTTTTTAATGGTCATAGTTTCAATTACATGTGTTCATAGGTTAAGTCAAATTTAGGCATGTTATTAGCACACTCTATATTTACTCAAGTTTGAACTAATCTGACTCAAAATATGAGTCTAAATTTTTACTTAAGCTTGCTCATATTTTTAAATGACTAACCTAAGTCCATTTTAGACTTGCCTATTTTTTTAAATTTTTTTATAAGACTTTTATATAAATTTTAATTTAATGTTTAATAATTTTATATATTTTTTCCATTTATTAAAATTGTACATATGGGTATCTTGGCATTTTTCTAATGTTTACATTATAGTATTATATATTACTAAAGATTTAATTTTTTATGTGTTATAAATTACATGTTATATAAAACCAAAATAATATAATACATTGCAAACTTAAAAAACAGGTTCAGATCGAACTTGGACATTGAATATTTAAGCTCAAGCTCGGCTCACATTTTAAATTGGCTTAATTTTTTTTGCCCAAGTCCTTTTTTCGGGCCTAATATTTTTACTCAAACTCTCCCAAATTTTGAGCAAGCTTTTGGGTTTAAGTGGGTAACACAACCTTACCCGGTCTAAGTCTCACAACTTAAGCGTTCTAGTATTAGCGAAGTTCTACGAAGCACTTTGCCACGAAAATACCAACCTTATCCGGTCTAAGTCTCGCAACTTAGGCGGTCTTTGCCAGCGTAGTCTCCCAAACCGGACATGTAACACCCCTAACCAGAATCTGTCTCCGGAAAATGGTTACGGAGCATTACCGGAGTTTACAAAACAAACGGACAGAAATTTCAAACATTTTAAAACAAATCAATATTCATATCAAAAACCCAATCAAAAGAATTTATATTACGAGCCCTCAAGGCCTAAAATACGTGCTAGAAACAAGTCGGGACTAAATCGAAAACTCAGAGAATTTTTTAGAAAATAGTAAAAATTTTCAAAACTGTAGGGGTCACACGGCCGTGTGGGCATTGGAAATGGGGACACACGACCGTGTCCCAGCCCGTGTCTGCACCCGTGTCTGCACCAGTGTAACTCGCTGACTGGGGCCACATAACCAAGCTACACACCCGTGTGTCAGGCCGTGTACCCTTTGATGTAACCCCACACGCCTGTGTGACAGGCAGTGTAACAGCCTAACTTGCAACCCTTTGAAAGCTACAAGGGCTACACGGCCGTATCACCTGGCAGTGTGTCACACACGGCTGAGACACACGCCCGTGTCTCTGCCCATGTAGACGAAAATAAGTCATTTTACAAGCCATTTTTCTCACCCAATTTGTAACACCCCAAACCCGGCCCAAACACTACAACCGGATCTGGTATGTCACTAAGGAAATTTTATAAAAAGACGTGGCACTTTGGAAAACAAATATCAGGTTTAAATATTTATACTGAAAACTTAATAATTTATTAAGTTGTATAAGATATAAAGTTATAAAATGCTGTAACATCCTGAAAAGGGCCTATGCATCTTCGGTTTAATTGTACGAAATGACAAGTCTTTAGGAATATGAATAAATTTTTGAATATTTTGGAAACTCGGAAATGTATGAAAAATGAAGTGGAAATGAACATTTTTGGAAACCTGAACATTTTTGGAAACCTGAACATTTCTAGAAACCTGGAAATGTAAGAAAATGGTCAGTAAACAGAGCCGATCGAAAATTTTAGGAAACTTAGAAATGATGCAGAAATGTCAAATTTTAAAGTTTAAAATAGGAAATAAGGGCAAGGTGGCCTTAAAAGAAAAAGTTGGTAGAATTTGACACACAATCAGGCTTGGAAAAGTGGCCTGAAGATGTTACTTAGGGCCTATGGAAATGGCGTCACATGCAGGGGAAATGGGCCTGAGTTTGAGTCACCTGAGAAGCAAATAATGAAGGTTTTATTTTTGCTTCCAGAAGGCTGAGGTGGACGGCATGCTTCTAGAATGGGAGGAGTTTTATTTTCATAAATACTCGATTAATAAGTTGATAAATAAGGGATTTTTTTTTAGATTTTAAAATTGGATTATCTTGGAAAGATATATGATGGATTAAATCTTTTTTAATAAGGATAATATTATCATATAGAGGAGTGATGGCCAAGCAAGGGACTCTTTGGCTGATAACTTTGCCTATAAAAGGAAGGAAGAAGGGCTACTCATCAGTTTTCTTCTTTCTCTGCTCTGCCGAAATTTTTAGGGTTCTCTCCTATATTTTTTTTCTCTCTTTTCCTTTGACTAGCCGAATTCCCTAGCCTCCTCTCTCTTTTATTCAAAACCAAAAACACCATCAAACCTAGCCGAATTCTCCATAACCTCAAAAGCTGAAATTCTGCCAAAGCTGAATCTTTGTGGTGACAGAAGGAGTTGTCGATTTCTCCAAGTAAAGGTAAGATCTAGATTTGGTTCTCATTCTTTTAGGCTTGTCTTAAAACGGAGATTTAATCTACTCTTGTTCTATGGCCGAATCTACAAGGGATTTCTCGAGTTTCTACAACTGTCGAATACAAGGAGGAATCTTTCGGGGATTCAAGGATCTAAGGTAAGATATATGAATATTCGGTTAAGGGTTACGATTTATGTTTTTAATGTTAGATTAAATCTAACATGAAGTTATAGGGATTTCAACAATCATATAAGGCAAGGAATCCTTTTCAGATTTGGAAAGCGTAAGGTAAGTACATAGATCTAATCGGCCAAGGCTTATTTTTGGTATTTAGAATTATTTTTCATTGATCCAAAAGTCAGAAACTGACAAAATCACATGATTTAGTGTTAGCCGATTTCAAGGAAAAGGGATACTAGTAATTTTTGGGAACTCGAGCAATCCAATCGGCAAACAAGGTAAGTATTAGTAATACCATTCCTATTGGGATTTGGTCTTAAAATCGAAAAGGTTATTAATGTGTTTTTGTATGATGGGCCGAATATAGGAATTAACAGATCTAAACTTTAGATCAGTAGATCGTTCTTCGGGATTTCAAGGAACCTATTAAACGAATCAGGTGTGTACTCATACTAACCTTCGATATATCATATGGCATTTAATATATGAATATGCATAAGAATGTGAATGTGGCTAAGTACCACAAATGTGGTAAAAGTACCCAGGTACGTTTCCTACTTCTGATAGGATTATGAATATGATATATTTTGAACATTTGAATAGTAACATGAATGAGAATTAAGTATGTTATGCATGATATAAAATTTATGGGGCATTCGGGATCTATGTGAAAGGGGAAGAAGGTGTTGACTTCGGTCTCACCAACGGAATATGGTGACTACGGTCACAAAATTTGAATATGGTAACTTCGGTTACATTATCTGAATTTGGTAACTTCGGTTACATTATTTGAATATGGTGTCTAATGACACAAATTATATGGGCGATGAGCACGTCGACTGCAGCGACTGCCTTCGATGGTGTGTAGCGGATGGAGGGTTGACTTAGTAGTCCCCACGGTGTGACTGGCAGGTACGGGTGGTGTGTAGCGGATGGTTAATTAGGCTTGGGTTTGGGTTGCATCATCATTTATTTTGATATGAAAATGAATTTGATATGAACATGTATGCCTGATTTGTTGAATGTTAGTATTGTGTACACATTGAGTCTGTTGAGTCACCCCATTGTGGGACTATTTTTCAGGTGAACAGTGACTGACCGGGACGGTAGACCTTGAGGTGGCCATGCTTCACTTGAAGATTTTATTTAGAATTTGGACTTTATATTTTCTGAGTACTTTTAATTTTCTTTTTGGGTTTACTTGATGTAATAAGGCCATAATGCCCAAGTGGATTTCTTTATTTTGCTTTACTTTTAATTATCATGTTACGAACTATCTTGATTTAAGTTTAAGTAAAATGATTTCTTTAAAAAAAATAAACCCTAAAATTATTTTGTCACCTTAATTAAATTGGATTTTCGAAATTGATTAAATGGGTTCCCAATCTAAGCCCAACCCAAAACAATATTTTTCCAAAATTTCACTAAGTAACAAAGAACTTGGAAACCGGTTTACTTAAGGAACATACCAGATCCGGCTCAGGCTCGTGGGCCGGGTGTGGGGTGTTTCAGCTTGGTATCAGAGCCCAGTTTTTAAACTCTCGGCCTGTGGGCTAAGGCCCAAAACATTTTCAAATCGAGCCCAAATGAGTTTCATTGAAAATAAGCAGGTTTTCTGGCATGGCACCTAAGTCTCCGACCCGCAATCCACCAGGTAAGTACCCTAACTATATGTGTGATTCTGTGACTTATGAACTGTTTAAGGGTAGAAAAGGCATGGAACGTAGAATAGATGATAGGAACTTGAACCCTAGGATTAGACTACTCAAACACAAAACCACATAAGACTTAATGCACTAAACAAACCTATGGCTAAGTCACTGAGCTAGGGTGTGGTAACCCCTGTGCGCATGTCTAGGATTGGATCCAGAAGAGCTTGGTATTTAAGCAGTCCTAGTGACTCACTTCCTCTTCGCAGGAATCCTACCTGGTGCGTAGCTTCGGTTCACCCTAACTCAGAGGGCTCAGTGGTGTGGCAACTTCTGTGCGCATGTCTAGGAATGGTTTCGGTGGGAGCTTGGTACTTAAGCAGTCCGCGTGACTCACCTCCTCTCCACTCGAATCCTGCCTGGTGCGTAGCTTTTGTTCACCCTGACCAAAGAGGGCTCGGTCATAGGCTAAACATAAAGACTAAAACCCGAAAAGGGAACTAGTCGTGTTTAAAAAAAAAAAAAGAGAACAAAACAATAAACCTTAGTTTTCAAAACTCTTAAAATTACTCTTTTAAATTTTTTTTTGAAAACCATCTTTACAAAATTTCCCGAAAACTTCAGATTTGTGAAAATTACAAAAATGCCCTTAGTGGTAAATTTACCAAAATGCCCTTCATTTGCAAAATGTCAAACCTCTCAATGGTTTTGTCCAAACTTCATTATTTTATAAATGTTCACATACCTTGAATTTCAAACTAATCAAAAATACTTTGATTTTGGAAAAATTACAAAATTGCCCCTAACTTACAAAATTACCAAAATGACCCTGACTTCTAAAAATTTTGCAACATCATCGTTTTGAAAAGTGCAACTCTCAAAAAGAGAACCCTCAAAGTTTTACAACTTTTGAAATATCCCTAACTTATTAAATTTTACAAATTTACCCTGGTTTTGAAAAATTACCGAAATACCCCTGAGGTTAAAAATTACCGAAATACCCCCAGATTTTAAAATTTTCCAAATTACCTCGGGATTTTGAAATTACCAAAATACTTTTTGACGAAATCACCGAGGAACTCTTCCCTTTTGAAAATTACGAAAATGTCCCTGTAGGACAAAATTACGAAAATACCCTTGGGTAGTGGAAAAACATCAACGATGAAAACTACAACGTTTCTCTGAATGAACGGAAGTTCATACTTGTTTGATGGATGAATGAATGAATGGAAAGACTGTGTGTTTGTATGAATACGAAAGAACCACTCCTAAAACTCTTGTCATAAAATTTCTTCGCGAGTAAACAAGTGAAACCAAAGTACTAATACATAAAACTTCTTAATCAGATCTCGACGCCGAAATGAGCTCTAAAGGACATGGCCGTTGTGGACGCGATAGAGGAAGAATGACTAGGTCAGAACCCGTTAGATCGGGTCAAGGATCCGATAATGAGGTACCACCGCCCCCACCACTTCCAGCCGTTGGTGTGGAGCAGCAAGCTCAAACGGGGGACGATGCTGTGTCGCGGGCTGTGCTGCGAGTTTTGGAATTGGTGGCTGGTGCAGGAGGAAATTCGGGAACTCAAAAATTTGTGCCTGAACGGCTTCGAGCTAATGGAGCTGAGATGTTTCGTGGAGTGTCTGGAGTAGCACCCAGTACAGCTGAATACTGGTTGGAAGCAACGGAGCGCATCATGGATGAGCTTGATCTGACTTCAGAGGAAAAGTTGAAAGGGATGGTGGCACTGTTACGCGATGAAGCTTATCAGTGGTGGTTAACTGTGCAAGATGGTGCCACAGCGGAGGATCTGACCTGGGAATATGTTAAGGAGGCATTCCAGAAGAAATATGTGGGAACCAGGTACACAGATGAACAAAGGAAGGCTTTTCTGGGGTTAGTGTAAGGGAGTAAGTCTGTCGCAGAATATGAGGCGGAATTTCTGAGGTTGAGCCGCTATGCTCGAGGGGTAGTGGCAACTGAGCATGAACGCTGTGTCCGTTTTGAGGACGGACTGAGAGACGATCTGAGACTGTTGATAGCACCGCATCAGGAGCGGGAATTCTCTGCTTTGGTGGAAAAGGCCAAGGTGGCCGAGGGAATTAAGGATGCTACCAAGCAGGCTGTGGATAGGAATAAGTCCAAAAGAGGTTTTGGACCATCTGGAAAGGGCCATAAGAGGCCTAGGGTTGACGGGCCACGAAATCAACAAGCTGGTACGGGCTGGCAGTATCGCCCTTGTGAGCATTGTGGAAAGAAGCACTTGGGAGAGTGCTGGAGAAAGACGGGAGGATGTTTCAAGTGTGGGTCCAAGGACCATATGCTTAAGGATTGTCCCAAGCAGCCAGATGAGAGTCGACCGGTAGCTCAGAATGCTAGCCAAACTGGTAGAGGCGGTCAGCAGCCTCAACGGGGTCGTGGTTCGGCCAACAGAGGTAATGGCAGAGGCCGTGGGGCACAGGGCCGAGGTGCTGCTAATGCAGAAGCAAGGCAACCGGGTTTGGTTTATGCGGTTCGCCGGAGGGAGGATGGTGACGCACCGGATGTAATAACCGGTACGTTCTTTATTTCTGACAAACCCTATTTTGCTCTGATTGATGTGGGCTCGACCCATTCATATGTTGCACGTAGTGTAGTGGAAACACTAGGCCTAGACTCTAAACTTTCTGATAGGCAAATGACGGTAGTAAGCCCATTAGGCCAAACTGTAGTGGTAGATAAGATTTTTCGGAATGTACCCTAGAAATTCAGGGAGTGAGCTTTCGGGCTGACTTAATGGAGTTACCCTTCGGAGAATTTGAGCTTATACTTGGAATGAATTGGCTAGTAGAGCATCGGCCCGTGTTGGATTGTGCGGCTAAACGTATGGAACTAAGAACCCCAGAGGATGAAGTAGTAGTGATGATCAGCGAAAGGAGGAACTACTTGTCTAACGTAGTCTCGGCATTGAAGGCTGAGAAGATGGTTAAGAAAGGATGCAAGGCATTCCTAGCCTTTGTAAGTGCGTTGGGTGAAAAAGAAGAAGGTGTTTGTGGAGTCAGAACGGTTAAGGACTTCGTGGATGTATTTCCAGAGGAATTACCAGGAATACCCCCAGATAGTGAGGTGGAATTTGGAATTGATTTGCTGCCAGGAACAGCTCCTGTGTCAATCGCTCCATACCGAATGGCGCCAAGGGAGTTAGTGGAGCTTAAGGCTCAAATCCAAGAACTGTTGGATCGTGGATTCATCCGACCCAGTGTGTCTCCATGGGGAGCACCGGTTCTATTTGTAAAGAAGAAGGACGGAACTATGCGTATGTGCATAGATTATCGTCAGTTGAATAAGCTGACCATCAAGAACAAGTATCCTTTGCCAAGGATCGATGACTTGTTCGATCAGCTGAAAGGGGCCGCAGTATTCTCAAAGATCGACTTGAGGTCGGGATATCATCAGCTGAAGGTGAAAGAGGCTGATATTCATAAGACCGCTTTTAGGACAAGATACGACCATTTTGAATTTGTGGTGATGCCGTTTGGGTTGACGAACGCTCCAGCCGCGTTCATGGACATGATGAATCGGGTCTTCCAACCCTATTTGGATAGGTTCGTCGTGGTGTTCATCGACGATATTTTGGTGTATTCTAAGACGAAAGAAGAACATGATGAGCATCTCCGAGTTGTGTTGGAAGTGTTAAGGGAGAAAAAGCTCTATGCCAAATTCAGCAAGTGCGAATTTTGGCTTAAGGAGGTGGCATTCTTAGGACATGTGGTATCCGCAGAGGGGATAAGATTGGATCCTAGGAAGATCGAAGCAGTGTTGGATTGGAAACCACCTAGGTCTGTGGCTGAAATTCGAAGTTTCTTAGGCTTGGTAGGCTATTACAGAAGGTTTGTGGAAGGGTTCTCGTCAATAGCCGCGCCTTTGACAAAGTTGCTAAGGAAAGAAGTACCCTTTGTGTGGACGGATAAGCAACAGGAGAGCTTTGAAAAGCTTAAGAAGGTGCTGACAGAAGCTCCAGTGTTAATTCAGCCGGAGGCAGGAAAGGATTTTGTGGTATACTGTGATGCTTCGCACACGGGGTTAGGTTGTGTGCTAATGCAAGAAGGAAAAGTAGTCGCTTATGCGTCTCGGCAGTTAAGGCCGCATGAGGTTAACTACCCAACTCATGACTTGGAACTAGCAGCAGTGGTCTTCGCCCTTAAGGTTTGGAGGCACTACCTTTATGGAGAAAGGTCAGTTATCTACACAGACCACAAAAGTCTGAAGTACCTGTTGACTCAGAAGGAGTTGAATTTAAGGCAACGAAGGTGGGTGGAATTGTTGAAGGACTACGATTGTTCGATAGAATATCATCCGGGCAAGGCGAATGTGGTAGCTGATGCCCTGAGTAGGAAGGTTGTGGCGGATTTAAGGGCTTTGTTCGCTCACTTAAGTCTGTATGACGATGGAAGCCTATTGGTAGAATTGCAAGTCAAGCTCACATGGCTGAAGGAGGTGAAAGAGGGACAGTTGGCTGATAGGGACTTAAGTGCTAAGTTACAGCAAGTACAGCAAGGAGGATTAGAGGACTATGGCGTCAGTGATGAAGGAGTATTGTGCTACAAAGGGAAGGTCTGTATGCCGAGGGACAAGGAGTTGAGACAGAGGATCCTTCGGGAAGCGTATAGTAGCCCTTATGCTATGCATCCCGGAGGCATCAAACTGTATAGAGATCTAAGGGAACAATTTTGGTGGTCTGATCTGAAACGAGAAGTGACGGAATTCGTGGGAAAATGTTTGACGTGTCAGCAAGTTAAGGCTGAACACCAAGTCCCATCAGGATTGCTTCAACCAATCGAAGTTCCCCAATGGAAGTGGGAGAGAATTACCATGGACTTCGTTAGTGGGCTTCCCCTTACGCATACTAAGAAGGACTCGGTATGGGTGATAGTGGACTGTTTGACCAAGTCCGCGCACTTTATCCCAGTAAGGGTGGATTATTCTCTTCAGAAGTTGGCTAAGTTATATGTGGCAGAGATTGTGAGGTTACATGGAGTACCAATGTCGATCATCTCCGATAGAGACCCAAGGTTTACGTCTCGATTTTGGAAGGCACTTCATCAAGCCTTAGGCACTAAGTTGGACTTCACTACGGCGTTTCATCCACAATCCGACGGGTAGTCTGAACGAGTTATACAACTGTTGGAAGATATGTTGAGAGGCTGTGTAATGGATTTCCGAGGAAGTTGGGAAGATTACTTGCCTTTAGCTGAGTTTGCCTACAACAACAGCTATCAGGCTAGTATTCGAATGGCACCATATGAAGCATTGTATGGTAGGAAGTGTAGAACACCTACTTGTTGGACCGAGTTAGGAGAACGACGAGTTTTGGGTCCAGAGTTAGTGGCAGAAACTGAAGAGAAGGTTGAGTTAATTCGAGCACAGTTGAAGGAAGCCTCTGACAGGCAGAAGTCTTACGCAGACCTTAAGCGGAAGGAGATCGAGTTTGAAGTGGGAGATCAAGTATTCCTGAAAGTCTCGCCTTGGAAGAAGGTGATGAGGTTCGGTCGAAAAGGGAAGTTAAGCCCAAGGTTTATAGGACCTTATCGAGTACTAAAGCGAGTTGGGCCAGTGGCATACCAACTGGAGTTGCCACCAGAGTTGCAACAGATGCACGATGTATTTCATGTATCCATGCTACGTCGCTAGCGATCGGACCCATCTCATGTGGTACCTGTTGAAGAGGTGGAGCTAAGGCCAGACTTATCCTACGAGGAAGAACCGATTCGGATCTTGGAACGTGATGTAAAAGTACTACGAAGAAAGTCAGTGCCTCTAGTCAAAGTGTTATGGCGCAATCATGGAACGGAGGAAGCTTCGTGGGAGTCAGAAGAGACCATGCGACAGCAATACCCTCAACTATTTTAGTTAGGAAATTTCGGGGACGAAATTTTGTTTAAGGGGGTAGAACTGTAACATCCTGAAAAGGGCCTATGCATCTTCGGTTTAATTGTACGAAATGACAAGTCTTTAGGAATATGAATAAATTTTTGAATATTTTGGAAACTCGGAAATGTATGAAAAATGAAGTGGAAATGAACATTTTTGGAAACCTGAACATTTTTGGAAACCTGAACATTTCTGGAAACCTGGAAATGTAAGAAAATGGTCAGTAAACAGAGCCGATCGAAAATTTTAGGAAACTTAGAAATGATGCAGAAATGTCAAATTTTAAAGTTTAAAATAGGAAATAAGGGCAAGGTGGCCTTAAAAGAAAAAGTTGGTAGAATTTGACACATAATCAGGCTTGGAAAAGTGGCCTGAAGATGTTACTTAGGGCCTATGGAAATGGCGTCACATGCAAGGGAAATGGGCCTGAGTTCGAGTCACCTGAGAAGCAAATAATGAAGGTTTTATTTTTGCTTCCAGAAGGCTGAGGTGGACGGCATGCTTCTAGAATGGGAGGAGTTTTATTTTCATAAATACTCGATTAATAAGTTGATAAATAAGGGATTTTTTTTAGATTTTAAAATTGGATTATCTTGGAAAGATAAATGATGGATTAAATCTTTTTTAATAAGGATAATATTATCATATAGAGGAGTGGTGGCCAAGCAAGGGACTCTTTGGCTGATAACTTTGCCTATAAAAGGAAGGAAGAAGGGCTACTCATCAGTTTTCTTCTTTCTCTGCTCTGCCGAAATTTTTAGGGTTCTCTCCTATATTTTTTTTTCTCTCTTTTCCTTTGACTAGCCGAATTCCCTAGCCTCCTCTCTCTTTTATTCAAAACCAAAAACACCATCAAACCTAGCCGAATTCTCCATAACCTCAAAAGCCGAAATTCTGCCAAAGCTGAATCTTTGTGGTGACAGAAGGAGTTGTCGATTTCTCCAAGTAAAGGTAAGATCTAGATTTGGTTCTCATTCTTTTAGGCTTGTCTTAAAACGGAGATTTAATCTACTCTTGTTCTATGGCCGAATCTACAAGGGATTTCTCGAGTTTCTACAACTGTTGAATACAAGGAGGAATCTTTCGGGGATTCAAGGATCTAAGGTAAGATATATGAATATTCGGTTAAGGGTTACGATTTATGTTTTTAATGTTAGATTAAATCTAACATGAAGTTATAGGGATTTCAACAATCATATAAGGCAAGGAATCCTTTTCAGATTTGGAAAGCGTAAGGTAAGTACATAGATCTAATCGGCCAAGGCTTATTTTTGGTATTTAGAATTATTTTTCATTGATCCAAAAGTCAGAAACTGACAAAATTACATGATTTAGTGTTAGCCGATTTCAAGGAAAAGGGATACTAGTAATTTTTGGGAACTCGAGCAATCCAATCGGCAAACAAGGTAAGTATTAGTAATACCATTCCTATTGGGATTTGGTCTTAAAATCGAAAAGGTTATTAATGTGTTTTTGTATGATGGGCCGAATATAGGAATTAACAGATCTAAACTTTAGATCAGTAGATCGTTCTTCGGGATTTCAAGGAACCTATTAAACGAATCAGGTGTGTACTCATACTAACCTTCGATATATCATATGGCAATTATTTTAATATATGAATATGCATAAGAATGTGAATGTGGCTAAGTACCACAAATGTGGTAAAAGTACCCAGGTACGTTTCCTACTTCTGATAGGATTATGAATATGATATATTTTGAACATTTGAATAGTAACATGAATGAGAATTAAGTATGTTATGCATGATATAAAATTTATGGGGCATTCGGGATCTATGTGAAAGGGGAAGAAGGTGTTGACTTCGGTCTCACCAACGGAATATGGTGACTACGGTCACAAAATTTGAATATGGTAACTTCGGTTACATTATCTGAATTTGGTAACTTCGGTTACATTATTTGAATATGGTGTCTAATGACACAAATTATATGGGCGATGAGCACGTCGACTGTAGCGACTGCCTTCGATGGTGTGTAGCGGATGGAGGGTTGACTTAGTAGTCCCCACGGTGTGACTGGCAGGTACGGGTGGTGTGTAGCGGATGGTTAATTAGGCTTGGGTTTGGGTTGCATCATCATTTATTTTGATATGAATATGAATTTGATATGAACTTGTATGCCTGATTTGTTGAATGTTAGTATTGTGTACACATTGAGTCTGTTGACTCACCCCATTGTGGGACTATTTTTCAGGTGAACAGTGACTGACCGGGACGGTAGACCTTGAGGTGGCCATGCTTCACTTGAAGATTTTATTTAGAATTTGGACTTTATATTTTCTAAGTACTTTTAATTTTCTTTTTGGGTTTACTTGATGTAATAAGGCCATAAGGCCCAAGTGGATTTCTTATTTTGCTTTACTTTTAATTATCATGTTACGAACTATCTTGATTTAAGTTTAAGTAAAATGATTTCTTTAAAAAAAAATAAACCCTAAAATTATTTTGTCACCTTAATTAAATTGGATTTTCGAAATTGATTAAATGGGTTCCCAATCTAAGCCCAACCCAAAACAATATTTTTCCAAAATTTCACTAAGTAACAAAGAACTTGGAAACCGGTTTACTTAAGGAACATACCAGATCCGGCTCAGGCTCGTGGGTCGGGTGTGGGGTGTTTCAAATGCCTTGGTGAATTTTAAATAAAAACCGAGATTTTGTACATGTCTTAACTTAATTTAAATATAAAATTTAAATGCCCAGTAATAAAAGCCCAACATAAAACCAAAACATAAATAATAGTCTAGTGGCCCAAGGCCTTATTACAACGAAATTTAAAACCCTTAATCAAAATATTAAAAACAATATTCTAAGTAAAATCTTCTGCTGGATTAAGAACTCTCTCGCATGGCCACCTCGCGCTCCTTTCCAGCCCGGTCCGTTGGACTAAGTGCTGCTCATCGTCAGATCATAGCCGTAGCCACTATAACAGGTGGCAGAAGCCACTACAACAGGTCACGGTAGAAGCCGCTACAACAGGTCACGGCAGAAGCCGCTACAACAGAACACTTCCTCTTTCATTAAACCCAACCCCATGCAATCACAGAAAACAACATACTTATCACATATGTCACCGTAACAGGAACATTCACTTAGGAATGACAGAGATCACTAACCTGGCGATTCGCTTTTACCCTCCTCGGGTTTCAACCATGATGCCGGAATTTCGGCATTTATCAGAATATAACAGATTTATAACATATTTTAACAGGCAATCTAAATGGTGCGGAAGTGTTACACACCTGATATCGCGTAGTTTTACTCCCTTAGTCAAATCCTTACTATCTGGATCTACAACCCTTAGTCTAAAACCTTGCTCAAAAGTCGGAAGAATACGAAGATTTGGGCTCCCCTATATTCGGCCAAGGGTTAATAAATACCCAAATTTACACGTTAAAAATCAATAGATCTCCTTACCTTGAAATCCCGAAAATAACACGATTCGAGTGTTACTGAACTCTATCTTAGAGATCTAAGCGAGTGACTCCCCTTCAAATCCCGGAATGCCGCAAATAAGAGAAAAACTTAAGATTAGTTCCTTATATCCATTCGGCTAGAGTCCCTAAAAAGCCAGAAAAGATTGAAATCTTACGAATCAATACTTACCTTTAGTTTCCTTCGAGATTCGGCACAAGCAGATACCTCAGAGAGAATTCGACAAACACAGGAGATGAGATCTAAGGATTTCGGCTTTTATGAAAATCCCGGAAAAGATGAACTGATGCGCTTTCGGCTTTTAGAAGATCTAAGTAAAGTGTTTCGGCTTGGCTTAGAAAGAAAGAAAGCAAGGAGAGATTTAGAGATTTCGGCTAAATTATTTGAAAGGGAAGAGGAAGAAATTATCAGAGAATTTGGCAATGAATGAAGCTTCAGAGAGTTTCGGCTGGATGGGAAAAAGAAAAGAAAATAGAGAGGGAGAATGGAGTGGTGATTTCGACAGAGAAAGAAAAAGATGACAAAAACTTAGCCACTAATTTTTGGCACAAAGAATGAAGAAAAGAGTAGGGTTTAAATGCCAGAATTGATGAGCTACCCTCCTATTTATAGAAATTTCGGCACTTACCTATCAAAACCCGAAAGTGCTCTTCTTGATAACTAAAAATTAAGCAAATAAAAAGGGGAAATTCGGCACCCCTTTGCCATAAAGAAACTGATTTCTTCACTCTTCTAGGTGATGGATTTTTAGCCAACACCTATCCTTGCAGATAGCTCCTCATCCTTTCCTTATCTTTATCTAATAACTCCTTAAAAATAGCCCTAATTAGCACCAACTTCTCTCTCCTTTATCTCCTTATTATCCTCATAATTAAACATAATAAAATTCCCTAAAAATTAGCCTTGTGCCGTCCCCTCCTAGTCCCCTTTTAAGTGTCGAAATTTGGCCCTATAACTTGGGCTTCAAGCAACCAAAGTTTGGGCCCTCCTCATGCACTAGTGACGCCAACTCCCCTTCCTCCTAGTGGCATCATTTTCCTCTGGGCCACAAGCCCACTATGTCAAATAAGCTACCGAAACTTTACTTTAAGCCCTAGAGTGTCTAACAAAATATTTAAACAAAGCCTCAGCCCATTCTTGAGCCCAATCTGGACCCCTAACCCTTAAATTAATATTTTAAACATACCCACACACTAAACGCGTAGGCCCAAAAATTCAGGATGTTACACAATTTGTCATATACCTACACATAATATTGCACATACTCACAAGCCATAACAAGGCCTCCAAATCAAGCATAAACCAGACATGTACATATAGTATAATATCATACAACCAATATGCCCTTAGGCACCTCAAATAACAATATGCAAACATGTATAACCATGTATTCAATTTGACCAAATAATCAACTAACTTGCGTGCACATTTGCATCAATTCATACCATATAGTTTACTTACCAAAACACAACCACTTGGTACCAAAATGCCATACTATAGTTAGCATCAAAAGTCATTTAAGCTATTCAAACAAGATACCAATTCTCAACAAGTCACAAGTCATATATATTATGTATAATCATCTATCATCATTCAACCAAATTAAAACAATCATCAACCATTTTAAGGCTACTTGTATACATACCAAAATATGTCAAAACACAAGCCAAATTAAATTAAATGGCCATATTCACAACAAAACATATAGACCAACATTAGCTAAAATAACCTATACATGTCATTATAACCGAAATTAAACATCTGAAAGTACCAAAAGAGCCAATGGATAGTATGATATAGCTCCGACAAGCTTCCAACCCGAACGAGCTTCTGACTCACTATAAAATACGGAAAATAACACAAAGTAAGCATTTAAGCTTAGTAAGTTTGTATAACTTAGAATTTAACTTACCATTTGATCAAGTAATAGGTAAGTAACAAAGCATATGTAATGCCCCAAAATTTCTAATTTCGTTATTGTGAAAATATGACAAAAATATCTGTCAGCTTTAATGGTTATGTGTTCTGGGAGTGTTTGGGAGGTCCCAAGTTCAAGCCTTCGCTTGGGCAAATTTTGGTATTTTGAATGAATTAGGCCTTACTCTTGTTCAGTAGGTTTTTATTTGATTGTTGGTAAAAATATATTAGAATGGGCCTGCTGGTCTGGTGGTTAAGTGGAGTGTTAGTGTGTAGAAGGTCATGTGTTCGAGTCCCTGCGCAAGCAGGGGAATTAATTTTTGTTTGAGGCGTGTGGCGTGATGGAGTTCAAATTAAACTGGACTGCTGAGTAGTTGTGGTTTAATGGGTTAATAGGGAGTGTTTTTAGGAGATAATTGGGGAGAAGTTATCAAAATAAGATTTTCTCCTTATCAATTTTCTATTTTCTTTTTTCCCAACAACTTTTTTGACGTTAGACTTTTGTTTCTCTACCGTTTCTTCTCCCTTCTTGTTCACTTTTGGTTTTTGTTCCCCTTTGGCCGAATCTTGTTTCTTCTCTTTTCCCTACTCTTTTCGTTTCTGTATTTTTTGCGAGTCATCTCTTTGGGTGCAACTTTCGACTTCATCTATTTCGTTAGGTGGAATTTTCCCCTTAGTTATCGTATTTCGATTAGGCAATTAACAAAGGGTTCATTTTACTCCCATTTAGGTGTTGTTCAAAGGTTTTAAGCGGATATTCCAGTGTGTGGAGATGACTGGTTATCAGATTCGTCACGGTAAGTTTTCGAATCGTTGTTGGTTTAGTTTCTCAAGTTTTATGTTAGGGATATTTGGTTTGATTAACGAATTAAGTGATTAATCTGGAGATATGTTGGTCGATTTTTAGGTTCTGGAGGCTTAGGAGTGCTTACGCATCAGAAACGATACCAGGTGTGTACCAAAAACGCAGAAAACGGGATTCGATGAAAAGCCAAAATTGCTTACTGTCGAGAAATAAGAGAAAATAAAACGAAAAATTGTAGAGAAAGGAAATAAAACTTGGAAATCAACATTTTGCACTAAAATAGTTTTGGACAGCAGCAATAGTCTAAATTTGAAAATTTATAAAAAATAGTGGGAATTGAGTTAGAGGTTGAATAAAATATGAAATTAAAGTTTATTGAGTCTAGTTTTTTCATGGAAGGAACAGTGTAAGCAATGGAATTGTAAATCATGAGATATAATAAATTTTATGAGACAAGGTCAAAATGATTTCGGGTTTCCCTGTTCTGATTTAGGAAAATTATCAAAAATTGTAAAAAAAAAACAATTAGGGGCTTAAATTTATATTTTTAAATCCTTAATGAGTTTGTTTTTAAGAGAAACAAACGGAAACATCATTTAAATTCTGTACTAAGAGATAAATATTTTTTAGTAAGGAAAGAATGAAGCTGTCAAATTGCAGAATAGGGATAATTTTAAAGATTCTAATGTACTTATTTGATAAGCTATAAATTCTGAAAATTTTATGATAGAAAGGTATTTGAGTCTAGTTTCAAAAACATCAAGCGGATCTTAATTTGGAATTCTATAGCTTAAGACATAAATAATTTAGTGATAATGACTCAAGTAGATAGCTTTGAATGAACACATAAGTAAATAGTGAAAACATATATGAGTATTGAGCTAGCATGGGTTACTTTAAAAATGGACGACCAAGGCCAATTTGAGCCTAGTAGGCCACACGGGCGTGTGGGCCCACACTGGCAGATCACATGGGCATGTGGGCCCATTTTTACCGAAAAAATTTTAAGGTTGCATGGGTCACCCAAGTCGACTATGAACCTATTGTAGGGTCAGTAAGCGCTACTTAGACCCCTAAATGTGTGAAATTGATTGAATGATATCTGTACTGAACATGTTAATATCTGAACTGAATATATGTACTGAAATTGCATAATAGCATATCATCCATTGTATGTTGCATTGCATTGGGTTGGTGGTTGTTATTCGGAGGAAGTATACTGAAAGGCTTTAAGCCTAATTTACTGGCAGCTCAGCTGCAAACTACTGTTTTATGCCGCATTCGATACTACTTGGAGTGTAGGGATGCGTGGGTTGATTATATCCCCACATGGAGTGTAGGTTTAGACGGATATGGTGTGTAGAGGCTGGTTGGGTAGGATTTTGCTACTGCATAACTATTACTGCTACTGATACTGTGATGGGCTAAGGCCCTACTGCATTTTTGACATATTACTGAGATAGGCTAAGGCCCAAACTGTCACTGATACTGAAAAGGGCTTAGGCCCAAGACTGTTCAACTGTGCACTGTGAATATTGATTGTTTGTTTGTTTCTGCGAGATTACACACTGAGTTTACGTAAACTCACCCTTTTTGTTTAATGTGCACAAGTAATCCCCATACTTAGACGGATCGGTGTAACGGAGGACTCAGCGGTGACCACAGTAATTTTTGGACTTCATTGTTTTCAATTTACGATTTATGATTTGATTATTATTGATTATTTGGGTTGTAATTTAAGGACTCTCTGGGACTTTGGTTTTAGATTTGAGTTTTTATTTATTTATTTTACTTTAGGGATTTATACCTGCTGGTCGTAGGAAATTCGATTTTCAAAAAGTTAAAGTAATTTCTAAACGCATGATCACCTAGACTATTTTATTAAAGCTTCCGTAACAAGGGATGTTTCAAAACAAATATTTTAAATGAATAAAGATGACTTCCTAAGTTCTAACAAAGGTTTATTAAAGATAATAACATGGAATGTTTTCATCGTAACAACGAGGTTTCAAAAACACTATCGTGTGACATTGCCAGATACGGCCATAACGACTAGGCAAGGTTTGGGGTGTTACAGCATATCCCAACACATTTTGGCCAAATGCCTAAGCACATATACACCAACCAATATTAGCCATGTAAATACATATATGAACCAATACTCATGAATGAGCTCAACAATTAATCAAGTTCCATATACATGTATCATCCAATTCATATATCTATATATCATGTAACATCATTTCCAAATATTTCATGTATATACTTGTAATAGTTCATATCGAACTCATATCATTTCGTAACAGAACATTTTTCGTTGAATAGTTTAGAATTCCGTTGGACACCCAGGATAGCTCACACATAAAGTGCTAGCTCATATAATTGTAATTTGTCAATTCATGTACATGTATGCTCATACGAGATGTGAATCACGTATACTCTCACGAGCTATGAATCGGTATGCTCTCATGAGCTATAAATCGCTAACACTAATGACATGTAATTTGTATCATACGGATTCTTAATGTTCAAATGGGGCTCGGTAATCGTCGTACGTAATCGGGTATGCACTCAGTAATTATATATAACAAATCATAACATTTATAAAATTCAATTAAAAACATATAAACACAATTTAATTACACGAACTTACCTCGATGAGTATTCGTAGATACGGAGACGATTAATCCGAGACTTTCTCTTTGTCCCGATCTAACTCTGTACGAGGTCTAACTGGATTTGTATGGATAAATTTAACTCAATTTAACATATGATTCATTCAATTTAATCCAAAACATATTTTTTGGAAAAATTACCATTTTGCCCTTATACTTTTAATTCTATGTAATTTAGTCCCTAAGCTCGGAAAATAAAATTCATGCAATTTATCCTTACCCAAGCCTAGCCGATTATTCTAAAAACTTATAACAGCCCATATGTTTTATAAATTCACAAATTATACCATGTAAAATTTCTATTTTTCAATTTAATCCTTATTTGACATTTTTACCAAAAGTCACTTAACAAAAGTTGTTTATCTATCAACAACTATCCATTTTCTAACATCAAACAACAAAAGCAACCAATACTCATTCATGGAAAAACTCAAATCCTTAAACAATTTTACAAATTAGTCCCCGGGCTAGCTAGATTAAGCTACAACAATCCCGAAAACATAGAAATCATTAAAAATGGAACAAAAATCACTTACATGCTTGCACTTGTACTAGAAAAATGTAAAAAGCTCTAAGAATGGTGTTTTTTCCTTGAAGACTCGGTGGAGAAGATGAATGCATGAAGAAAATGTTTTGTTTTCTTTAATTTTAACCTTTATTTACCTAATTACCAAAATAACCTTAATGATTATTCAAAATTTCAATAATACCAAGCCATGTACATCCACTAACAACATGAATGGTCTAATTACCACATAATGACACATACTTTAAGGTTTTATAGCTATTTAATACCTTTAGCTACTAGAACACAACTTTTGCATTTTATGCAATTTAGTCCTTTTTATCAAATTGAGCATGTAAACGGTAAAATTTCTTAAAAAAAATTTTATCTGGTATTTCTATCATGTTGTAGGAAATAAAATAATAATAAAATAAATTTGTTGACTTTAGATCGTGGTCCCTGTCGAAACCATTTTTTATCGAGTTTGAAAAACGGGGATCGACTTTAAAAAATTCAGAAATGGAGTCGCCACTGATCTTTTATTCGAGGTGTGATCAGATCACCTTGAGATGTATTATTTTAACAAAATATTTTTATTAAAACAATAACTTTGGTCTACGAAATCTAAGAAAACAGGTTCGGGAGTCGGTTATGTACAAGGAAGGGTTAGCACCCCCCGTAACGCCCAAAATTGGTACTGAATTGATTATTTAATGTCTTAATGCCGAAAATTTGAAAAGATTCTAGATTACGATCCTTTTACTTAAAATATATATTTGGACAGAATCATATTGGATGCCTAAGCTTCTTATTTCGAAGAAATAAAACGCCGTACTCAGTAAGTTAGGGCACAACATCTTATATTCTCGAAACTAGGTTTATCCTTCGACATTCAATACTCGTACCTTTAAAAATAAGAAGGATATTCCATAATTTGGGTCAAATGAAAAATCGAAACCCAGTAAGTTAGGGTACTATTTCTCAAAATTCCCGAATACGGATTATTGCCTTTGTTCTTTTGAAATTCTTATCTCGAGATGGTAAAATATCACACCCAATAAGTTAGGGCGCAATGTCTCAAATTCCCGAGAATAAGTTTTTTATTTGAAATATCGTGCATTTTGATTTAAGAAAGAAAGGACACTCGGTTGCTAGGTTTTAAACGAGGAGAATCGGAACTCAGTAAGTTAGAGCACGATTTTTTCGAAACCTCTAAACACGAGCATTGCCTTATGATTTTAAAACCAAAATGTCATTAAAATACTAAATTTTCCGTGAGATACAATGTAATACTAATACACAAAGCAATATAATAATCCATACATCAAACTTTACAACGATAAATCACAAATAATTAATAGTTACAAATTAATAAATTACAATTCATACGCTAGCAATAATCATATAATGAAATTAACAATTGAAGAAAATGTAGCAAAATATTATACAAAAAAAATATGATATTCATGAGGTGAAAAGTTTATTATAAAAAATGTATATATATAGATAGCAACATATAAAAGTATTTATAATGAAATAAAATATGGTTTTTTTTATATTAATAAATTAAATACAATAGATTTAAAATGGAACAACATATATATATATATATATATATATATACAATTTTAAATGAAACTAAATGTACATATAGGTAGGTTTAAGAAGAAATAATGTGAAAACCAATAATATACATAATGAATACATATATATAAATCAATAATATATATACATAAGAATAATTCAATATAAATAATAAGTATATATAAATATATATATATATATAGAATTAATAAAATATCATATAATAAAAATAAATAATAGCTAAAACAATAAAATATTTAGTATTAAATATTAATTAAAAAATAATTAAAGAATTCAATAAACAAATAATTAACTAAATAATTTTTAAGGATTACACTGGAAATCAGGACGAAATTAGAGGGCTAAAAAGCAATAACTCAAAATGAAATCTAAAAGGATTGAAATACAATGCGCGCAAATTAATAAGGACCAGATCAGAAAATAATCCAATTAGCCAGAACGCTGCGTTTGGATAGGACTATATTGCGACAGAATCAGAGAGCCGAGGGACTAAGTGCGTAAATAGTCCTTTAACGAGGAAGGGCGCGGATCCGGGTCACGAAACGGGTCGACACGCGGATCTACACCCTCTTAAACGGCGTCGTTTTGTATTATTTAAAAAAAAAGGTTAATAAACCTTAATATTAATCAAAACTTTAATCCCTTTTATTTCGTAACACAAAACCCTAGCCCCCTTTTCTTTCTCTGCTTCTCCGCCGCAACTTAAACACTCTCCCCTTCACTGTATCTGAAACAAAATCAAACCACCAGAGTGCCACCACCGTTGATGATTTATTGACAGATCTAGACCACTTGAAAGATCTCCTTTAAATCAATCTCGGGTGTCTCAATATTCCGAACCTTTACGATCGTTCTTACTTCGATTTCGACGAAGAGAATGATTCGACAGTTCGTTTCGCTAAGGTATAATTCTTACCCTTTTATTTCTGTATGCATATGCTTAAAAACGATAAAGCAAGAACTCTGAAGTCGAAGAAAAGAGAGAATGAAAATCACCTTTCAATTTTTGATTTCCTCTTTTTTTTTCTAATCTGTTTTTGTGTGTGTATACAAAAGAAATCCCCCGTTACAGATATTTGCTTTGGTTTTTATAACCGAAAAGAAAAATAAAAGAAAAATAAAAATACAATATTCTCTTTTTCTCTCTACTTTGCTGTTGTTTTTTGCTATTCGTTTGCAGGTACAGACGTGGCCAACATGCGGAGGTCGTACGACACTGATGCGCTGGAGGCAATACGGAGGTGTGCTGGTGAAGGCTTGCGCGTGGGTTGCTGAAGCGATGCAAGGTGCGCGTGTGAGGGATGCGGTAGCCCAACCGTCAGCAGGGCTGCGGCGCATGAACATTCTGGAGACTCTGCTAGGGTTTTCTGATGGTTGAAATTATTGGGCTATCCGGGCTCTTTAGATTGGGCTTAAAATTTTGGTTTACTCTGTTGGGCTAGTTTGGGTTAATTGGGTAATGAATTTGGGTCACTGTTTTGTAATAGACTGTATTTATTGGACTGTTTTGAATTTTTTTAATTTTAGTTTTATTGGTTTTTAGTCATCTGTGGGCCCAGGCGAAATGGGCCAGATTTGGGCCAGATTTGCTATCTTCAATCTACTCCTGTAACTTCAGGATTGCCAGATTTGCTGTCTTCAATCTGCTACTGCAAACTCAGGATTGCCAGACTGATGGCTTAAATCTGTTCCACTAGTGTTTAGGGAGACCAGATTTGCCGTTCTATCTTGGTTCCCTACTGCTTAGGGTGACAAGATCTACAATCTTCGAACTATTCCACTGCTGGTCAGGGAGATAGGGTTGGTGGCTTAAATCTATTCCACTACTACTTAGGGAGACCAGATTTGCCGTTCGATCTTGGTTCCCTACTGCTTAGGGTGACAAGATCTACAATCTTTGACCTATTCCACTGATGGTCAGGGAGATCTTGGTTCCCTACTGCTTAGGGTAACAAGATCTACAATCTTTGACCTATTCCACTGCTGGTCAGGGAGATAGGGTTGGTGGCTTAAATTTGTTCCACTACTGCTTAGGAAGACCAGATTTGCCGTTCGATCTTGGTTCCCTACTGCTTAGGGTGACAAGATCTACAATCTTCGACCTATTCCACTGCTGGTCAAGGAGATAATACTGATGGTTTCGATCTTGGTTCCCTACTGCTTAGGGTGACAAAATCTACAATCTTTGACCTATTCCACTGCTGGTCAAGGAGATAGGGCTGATGTCTCCGATCTGCTCTTGTAACTTCAGGATTGCCAGATCTGCTATCTTCGATCCGTTTCACTCAGAAAGGCAAAATCTTCGAATTCACCAATGTTGCGACAACGTCCTCTAGGAGACCTGTCCTGTAAAATCAATTTTGTGTTTATGCCTATAAAAAATGGTTAGGATGCAATGATCAGAATGAATCTAATGCTCCTAACTAAATGTATTATAGATGACATTTGCATGAATGCAGAATGTCATGAGAATGGTCTTTTTACAAATGATAGATGTGTCTTATGGATGACATTTGTTTGAATGCAGAATGTCATGAGAATGATTTCTTACAATGATTAGGATGCAATGATCGGAATGAATGAAATGCTCCTAACTACATGTGTTTTGCATGAATGCAAAATTTCATAAGAATGATCCCTGCTTAAGGTTGTCATCGCTCATCGTTATCAGGGCTCTATTACTGACGTATTATGCTGCCATCTTGTTCGGCTGGTATTCTCGACAAAAAACTCGATGAAACAATTATAACCGTTCAACAAATTTGCCCCGCTGTAACTTCAGGGTTCATCTCATTATGACTTAGAGGTATAGGACCTGAATCTTTTCCCAACCATCCCACTGTGATTTTAGAATGTGGGATTTGTTACTTTTTCAATCCATCACATTGCTATTCAAAGGTATAGGATCTGTACCGGCCTCCACCTATTGATCACTCCCCGGGTGACCCAACCAGATGTGTATGGATGATGCTCGCATGGATGCAGAATGTCATTTTCTTCTCGAGAAAGATCCTCATTTTACACTTGGGTTAACGATGACCCTTGACGCAATATCTTGTTGTTTGCTCAACAAAATCCGAAGAGATAACCTTAATTTAGACTCTTCCTTAAACTTGGTAAGTTTTAAACAATAGTCCTATTTCAAGTTCTTGTATTATTCAGAAGCTTCCAGAGTAATATGCGAAACTCCTTTTATGAAAATATTGTTAGTCCATTAACCGTTATTTCAATGCGAAATGCCTGAAAAAGATCATAACCATGGACAAGAAGGAAATTAATTAGGAGCATAGCTCGAAACAAATAGCAATCGCAATTAAGAAGGAAATTTATGGTGAACATATTTTGAAAAGAACATTATAATCACAAATAACAAATGTAAAATAGGTAAATGGAAACTAGGTGCCCCAGATATCACAGCCTGAGCTTCTCTGTTCAAACTCCTCGATGACCATTTTAAGCCCAATATGTGTTTAGGGAATTCGGAGTACTTTGTCGATGCCTCAAAACGCAACATACTTCTTCATTGTTAATTTAGGCATGGCAAGACTGCCGTATGCCCCCCTTTGATCAAAATTTGAGCCGCCCTTTTCAGATTTTCAACTCAAATCCCCTTTGGTCTCAAAGAGCTCTTTGAGGGTTTTCGCCTCGGCCTCTCCTTTTTCTTTCTTCTTTTGATTGATTTTTTTTTTGTGAAATACTTCTTGGCTGAATTCACCAGAATGGGCATATCCCTACCATCCATTTGGTCAACGCTTCCAAAACAGACCCTTTTTTACTACATAAAATCTTTTCTAGTTTGGCCTCTATTTTCCTTTGAAATCCTTTTGTATATGAAGGATCTTCTTCAATGTCAGGTTCCCCTTTGGGAATTGTCTAGGATGAACCTCTTTGTCGCAAACCCGCGTCATCTGACTACAACAGATAGCTATTAACTTTTCCTCACAAATTTGATTGATCACATCAGGATTGGATCCATTATGCCTCATCAACTTCAGTTCTGATAAACTCGGAAAAAAGGAATTTCGACTTCAATGGGCAAAACCAATGAGGAATGTGTTGCCCCGATGACAATCTTGGCCAACGTTTGATGAGTATAGTAACTTCTGTATGCCAATCTTTACAAGTTTCGGTCTTTTCTACGATCTCTTGTTTTTGTTTTTTGTTTTTTTGTTTTTTGTTTTTTGTTTTTTTTTTTGCACTGATGTGGGGCCTAATCTTTGAACAGACCGCAAACTTTTGACATTGTGCGGTTAAATATGATCTTTTTGACATCTTTTCTGGTCGGTATTCTTTCTTTCTTTTTTTTTTGGTTCAGATGACTATCAACTTTGTAATATTGGCACATGAAGCGACTTTTACCATCTTAGTGAAGTAATCGACATCCACGAAAATGAATTGATGTTGGCTAGAAGCTTTTGATGAGACTGGCTTGGTAACATCCATGCCCCACATATAAGAGATCTTATTTCTGTATTAAGCTAGGCTTTGATCTTCATCTCCTTCCTTGGCTCGGGACGTAGGATCTGTTTTTCATCCAGTATTAACAAATCAGAAGATATGTTACAATTTCTGTCGTCTTCAAAGTCCTGCGATCCCTTAAACCCATATTTCATTCAAAAAGGGAGTCAGTAACAGCGTCGCCCATGTCATTGATATCTGGAGACCCATTGTGGGTACGAAAGCAAATTCCAAAGAATAAATGATTCTAAAGATGATTATTTATATGGTATGATCATGAATAAAGAATGAAAGAATATTTGAATAGTAATCCAAAGTACAAAAGAATCTATAAATAGAAAGAATGGAAAAATATTTGCTCAAAAAGATGCATTTTTTTTTGAAATAAGGATTCTGAACACGAGCCTATTTCATAAAATGACTCTTATTGCCTCTAGGCTGAAAGCAATAAGTGCGTTTTGAATATTACTCTAGATTAGTCTTGAAAATACATGTTTCTTCCAGAGTCCTATTGTTCAAAACACTCTCAAGTATATAAAGGCCGATGCTTGGAAAACTTTTATTCCTTGGTTCACTCTTTGGATATGCCATTGGTGTTCTGACTTCCCGATTTCTAGGCTTCTGATGACCTCTTTAAGGAATCGCAACTCTCTTGCCCCCTCCTTCAATTATCGCACATTACTACTTCGTTTGACTCATTGAACTTCAAAACCCCTATTTTAATAAGCCTCTCAACCAATTTCTTAAATGCAATGCAGTTATTGATTGAATGACCTGTTATCCCCGCATGATACTCGCATTGAGCCTTAGAATCATACCATTTGGGGTATGGGGGTTGTATTGGTTCCATGTAATGAGGAGCCACCTTATGTGCATCAAATAAGCTTTGATACAACTCCCTATATGTCATTGGAATTGGTGTAAACTAGAGTTGCTTTGCACTGGATTCTTGTCTTGATGAATCCTGATAACCAGTGGTCACAGCCCTCGGTTGACCTACAGTGACTAATTTGGGTTTGCCCAAGTTGTTCACTTCATTTTCCCTATTTCTCGGGGCTGATCTTTTGACACTTTCTTCAGCATTTATCTTTCCACTCTTTATGGCATTCTCAATCATTTCTCCAGTCATTACGATGTCCGAGAAGCTCTTTGTAGCGCTCCCTAGCATATGAGTGATAAACGGGGCCTTTAGTGTATTAATAAAGAGCATTGTGGTCTCTTTATCCAGAAGTGGTGGCTAGACTTGGATGGCAACCTCTCTCCACCGCTGTGCATACTGTCTAAAACTTTCATTCGCCCTTTTCTCCATGTTTTGAAGAGTAATTCTGTCGGGAGTCATGTCTGTCACATGACTGTACTGTTTCATGAATGCTTGGGCTAAATCTCTCCATGAACCAATTCTGGCACGACTCAACTGGTTATACCATTTGGCTGCTGCTCCGACTAGGCTATCTTGGAAGCAATGGATCAACAGTTGGTCATTATTAATGTACCCCGTCATTCTTCTACAAAACATGGTAATACGAGCCTCGGGGTAACTTGTCCCATTATACTTATCAAATTCAGGTATTTTGAACTTGTATGGGAGCACCAAGTCAGGGACCATGCTTAAATCTTTGGCATCGATTCCATAATAGCTATCAGTACTTTCTAAAGCCTTAAACTTCTCCTCCAACCGTTTATATCTGTCTTCTAGCTGTCTTGGCAATTCTACTTTTGTCCTCTCTCCTTCTGCTATTTCATCCAAATCAGAAACATTAGTCATGATTGGATTATCTCCTGAACCGAAGCCAGTTTGGGGGTTCACTGAAGCATCAACTTGGAATTGTTGAGGCCTGATCGTGCCAGATGGCCTTTGTACAGTCACTTCAGGTCGTGTTGGCACATGTGGTGGAGTAAAAGCAGGGGGACATTGAAGATACTCAGTATTCACCTCAACATTTACCAATGGGTTCTTTCCTTTATCCATAAGCCCCTTCAAAAGCTGTGTCATCTGATTCATCATATTTCCTTGAGCTTCCATCATTTTGTCCATCATATCCTGCTGGATCTTAGCCAGCTGCTCTTGCATTTGCAGCTGAAGTTTATCCTGCATCTCCCTTTGCAGTTGTTCAAGCTTCTCTAATCTCTGATCCATATCTTTCGTCATGGTTCGGGTACCGTAAGGATGTTTGGTTTTGTTGGTGTCCAGGTTAATGCTGAAATAATTTCAACCAATCAGGGTCCTCTCATGAAATCTAATGTATGTGATGTAATGCTATGTGAATGCATGCAATGCAAAAGGAGCCGATTCTGATTCAATTCCATTTAGGAAACTTTATTTGAAAACAAAGCTCTTTACATAAAATGGATTACAAATATACGGACATCCGTATTGTCTTCTGTTTTATCAAGAAAGTTGTTTTCCATGTTGAGCTCCCTAATTTAGCAATCGAACCCGAATCGACATCTCTCTCTAATATGAAAATGCATGCAAAGCAACAAAAATGAAACAAATAGTCAGTACGATAGAAACGAAATTCAAAACATGTAAAATATCCAAGCACCTACTGGGTGACCACTAGGGTTTATCACAACTCCATCTGGGGTAGGCTCTTAGGGCCTTTTACATGCGGTTTGAGTTCTAAACTTGAGGGTACCTGAACCAGCAGATTCCTCAATCCTCACCCATTATAGGCTCATGTGGATCAAGTTCGGTTCAGGGGAATACATTTCCCTATGGCTGCACAGAGATGAAAATCTCACGAAGACATAGGTACGGATGTATCCCGGAAGCGATTCACTATCCTGCACGGAGGTGAAAACCTCACGAAGGAGTAGCTTCTCACTCCCACTTAAAGGTGTGACCCAGCGGTCATGCAATATGATGCAAAGTATTTTACAAGACTCAAATCATAGCAATCAAATGCGATGATGCAAGCGAATGCAATAAAAGGATCGTAATTTTTCAAATCAAATTTTCAATTTTCGACAAAAGGACAGAAATTAATCAATTTATGGCTTGACTCTCAACCAGTCCCCAGTGGAGTCGCCAAGCTGTCAAAACCATTTTTTATCGAGTTTGAAAAACGGGGATCGACTTTAAAATATTCGGAAATGGAGTCGCCACTGATATTTTATTCGAGGTGATATTAGATCACCTAGAGATGTATTATTTTAATAAAATATTTTTATTAAAACAATAAATTTGGTCTACGAAATCTAAGAAAACAGGTTTGGGAGTCGGTTACGTACGAGGAAGGGTTAGCACCCCCCGTAACGCCCAAAATTGGTACCGAATTGATTATTTAATGTCTTAATGCCGAAAATTTGAAAAGATTCTAGATTACGATCCTTTTACTTAAAATATATATTTGGACAGAATCATATTGGATGCCAAAGCTTCTTATTTCAAAGAAATAAAATGCCGTACTCAGTAAGTTAGGGCACAACATCTTATATTCTCGAAACTAGGTTTATCCTTCGACATTCAATACTCGTACCTTTAAAAATAAGAAGGATATTCCATAATTTGGGTCAAATGAAAAATTGAAACCCAGTAAGTTAGGGTACTATTTCTCAAAATTCCCGAATACGGATTATTGCCTTTGTTCTTTTGAAATTCTTATCTCGAGATGGTAAAATATCACACCCAGTAAGTTAGTGGGCGCAATGTCTCAAATTCCCGAGAATAAGTTTTTTATTTGAAATATCGTGCATTTTGATTTAAGAGAGAAAGGACACTCGGTTGCTAGGTTTTAAACGAGGAGAATCGAAACTCAGTAAGTTAGAGCACAATTTTCTCGAAACCTCTAAACACGAGCATTGCCTTATGATTTTAAAACCAAAATGTCATTAAAATACTAAATTTTCCGTGAGATACAATGTAATACTAATACACAAAGCAATATAATAATCCATACATCAAACTTTACAACGATAAATCACAAATAATTAATAGTTACAAATTAACAAATTACAATTCATATGCTAGCAATAATCATATAATGAAATTAACAATTGAAGAAAATGTAGCAAAATATTACACAAAAAAAAAATATGATATTCATGAGGTGAAAAGTTTATTATAAAAATGTATATATATAGATAGCAACATATAAAAGTATTTATAATGAAATAAAATATGGTTTTTTTATATTAATAAATTAAATACAATAGATTTGTAATGGAACAACATATATATATATATATATATATACAATTTTAAATGAAACTAAATATACATATAGGTAGGTTTAAGAAGAAATAATGTGAAAACCAATAATATACATAATGAATACATATATATAAATCAATAATATATATACATAAGAATAATTCAATATAATAATAAGCATATATAAATATATATATATAGAATTAATAAAATATCATATAATAAAAATAAATAATAGCTAAAACAATAAAATATTTAGTATTAAATATTAATTAAAAAAATAATTAAAGAATTCAATAAACAAATAATTAACTAAATAATTTTTAAGGATTACATTGGAAATCAGGACGAAATTAGAGGGCTAAAAAGCAATAAATCAAAATGAAATCTAAAAGGATTGAAATACAATGCGCGCAAATTAATAAGGACCAGATCAGAAAATAATCCAATTAGCCAGAACGCTGCGTTCGGATAGGACTATATTGCGACAGAATCAGAGAGCCGAGGGACTAAGTGCGTAAATAGTCTTTTAACGCGGAAGGGCACGGATCTGGGTCACGAAACGGGTCGACACGCGGATCTACACCCTCTTAAACGGCACTGTTTTGTATTATTTAAAAAAAAGGTTAATAAACCTTAATATTAATCAAAACTTTAATCCCTTTTATTTTGTAACACAAAACCCTAGCCCCCTTTTCTTTCTCTGCTTCTCCGCCGCAACTTAAACACTCTCCCCTTCACTGTATCTGAAACAAAATCAAACCACCATAGTGCCACCACCGTCGATGATTTATTGACAGATCTAGACCACTTGAAAGATCTCCTTTAAATCAATCTCGAGTGTCTCAATATTCCGAACCTTTACGATCTTTCTTACTTCGATTTTGACGAAGAGAATAATTCGACAGTTCGTTTCGCTAAGGTATAATCTTTACCCTTTTATTTCTGTATGCATATGCTTAAAAACGATAAAGCAAGAACTCTGAAGTCGAAGAAAAGAGAGAATGAAAATCACCTTTCAATTTTTTATTTCCTCTTTTTTTTTCTAATCTGTTTTTGTGTGTGTATACAAAAGAAATCCCCCGTTACAGATATTTGCTTCGGTTTTTATAACCGAAAAGAAAAATACAAGAAAAATAAAAATACAATATTCTCTTTTTCTCTCTGCTTTGATGTTGTTTTTTGCTATTCGTTTGCAGGTACATACGTGGCCAAGATGCGGAGGTCGTACGACACTGATCCGCTGGAGGCAATACGGAGGTGTGCTGGTGAAGGCTTGCGCGTGGGTTGCTGAAGCGACGCAAGGTGCGCGTGTGAGGGATGCGGTAGCCCAATCGTCAGCAGGGCTGCGGCGCATGAACATTCTGGAGACTCTGCTAGGGTTTTCTGATGGTTGAAATTATTGGGCTATCCGGGCTCTTTAGATTGGGCTTAAAATTTTGGTTTAGTCTGTTGGGCTAGTTTGGGTTAATTGGGTAATGAATTTGGGCCACTGTTTTGTAATAGACTGTATTTATTGGACTGTTTTGAAATTTTTTAATTTTGGTTTTATTGGTTTTTGGTCATCTGTGGGCCCGAGCGAAATGGGCCTTCTACAGTCCCGAAACCGTTGTTCCGATTTCACTGAAAACGAGCGTTACAGGATCAACTAGTCAACGAGGATGTGACATTTTGGCTTGTTCGTTACCTCTGGTGGACTCTTAATGGCGGATACATATTTGCAAATACACTGAAAGAATACCCCCTTTTTTTTAGGTATATCCACATACAAGACACTTTCACATATTCCTCTTATCTTTGCATCTTGGCGAGGCCTTTTATCCGTAGCTTGCCAGTGCTCCCATATATGTCATAACGATTATGACGGAACTTTCATCTCGTGAGTTATATAGTGGTTTCACATATATGCCCTGACAAGCTTCCATGTTTATTGTCCTGTCGGACTTCCTTTTGCCATAAGGGCAAACCTATCCTCCACTAGATCATGCCATGGCTAGCCATAGACTTTCGACTTCGAAGAGTCAATAGACCATTTTCATGGTGTCATTCTGTAGAGCCAGTAGATCATTTCCATAATGTCGTTCCGTAGAGCCAGTAGACCATTTATCCACCCAAACCTCCTCAAATCCCCCTTGTTAATTCGAACACCTAAGTATTCACCCGCAAGGAAGGGTCATTTCTTATTTCAGTGACTTCAATTCTCATTCAATCTATTCATTCCTCCATTACGCCAATTTTTCTATCTTCAACTAACCCGCCAAATAATTCCCTCTGTACTCCACATTTTATAAACATATATTTCACGCACAACATTATGTTCACTATTACAACATGGAATGCGCCACATATCAGTTCATCGATACACATCCATATCATACATTCTAAAACAAAATAAATCTAAATTCTAGACAAGAGTTTTTCTAGTAGTGAAATCAATTGAAGTTCTAATCCAAGGAAAATAGTAAAAATTAAAAAACAAGAAGTAAAAAATGGAGAAACAACAAATAATAAAAAGAAATATCACAAAAGAATTATGCAAAATTAATGATCTCAATTATTCAACTAAAATATGAATGAAAAATATTTGCAATTAGAATTAAAATAAAATTGAATGATCCAAATAAAGAAAAATAAAATATAATTTAATTACTAAAAATTTATTCCTTCTAAAAAAAAGTCTAAAATATTTGTTTCAAATTAATATAAGTAAATTAGAATTCAACCAAGTTAAAAAAAATAGGTTGTATTTTAAAAATAAAATAATGTGAAAGCAAGGAGCTTGATAAATAATTTCCTTGCCAGAATTTCAAATTTTGAATTAAATTAAAATGCGCAGGGAGCAGCAATGTTGCAATTACAAAAAGAGGAGGTCCTTATAATATAAAGGGAAAAACAAAGGACCTAGACTCAATTTGAGTTTCAAACAAACTTGACCTTGATTGAACTTAAAAATAAAATGGAGTAGACTCAATTTAGGATTTGAATTGATTTTAAAACTGACTTGGGCTTGATTTGGACAAACAAAACAAGCAGGCCACAACATTAGGCCTGTCGAAAATAAAAAAATCCAAAATTTTAATAATTTAATTTTATTTAAAACAAAATAAAGGTTTTGTTTAATTTTTTAAGAATAAAAAATATAATGACAGATTCCATAGCATGATAGTTTGGGTTTCTTGTTAGTTTTTCGGTTTTTCAAGCCTCTGGGAGAAAGAGGCTAAAGTCTCGGTTTGGTGATTTGTTTAGTGGTTATGGTGGCAGTTTTGGCGACGTTGCCCAAAAGAGGATAGGGAAGTTAACGAGTGGTATATCAATTTCGGTGTAGGGGAGGAAAAAATTGGGTGAGGGGCCAACAGGCGACAAGAGGATGGGTTATAGGAGAAGCCTTGTAGTTAAGTGTCGCGATTGGTTGAGTGGACTCCAAATCACTAAGGATGTTGCCACTGGATCAAGGAGTGGACACAGACTAGATGCCATTGTCTTGGAGCGAAATGAGGGCAGATTGGGGGTGATTAGAGGGTGGAGATCTTGTCGAAGTTGGGGTTTCTCATTATTCATTTGTCATGGGAGACGTGTGGTATCAAGAGAGCTTTGTACATATCAATGTGAAAATGTTGGTTTGCACGAGGGACAACTCAAACTGCGACGGGATGCATATCGATCTTCCCTTTGACAAGATGCTCTTCAGTGATGGAGACCCTAGTCGTTATATTCTTGTAAAAGACAAACGACAAAAAGTGTCCACAGAGGTGATGTGGTGGATGGGTCAGGGCTGAGGGCGATGGTGGCGAGAGACAGAGGATTGGAATGGAACTCACCAGTTAGAGAGCTTACCATCAACTTGTTTTCTACCAATTGCTTCTACCACAATCTGCAACTAGCATTGGATGTGGGCAGAGGTGAATTTGGGAACTTTTCAATTTCTTGGTATTCTAGTTTTCAAACACAAAAAGCTCAAGTGCATCCGAAATCTATGTTTTTCTTTTGATGTTTTCTTTTTAAGTCTTAAGAATTGTATTTTATTTGGTTATTTTTTCTTTTTTATTCTCATTTGTAAAATGTTGTTATCTTCCTTCAATAAAATTATCCAGCGTTTGTTTCAAAAAAAAAACAATAGATTTTAATTTTTCATTTACCCAAAAGAAAGTGAGGATATTCAAATATCCACTGCCTCATACCAATTAAATTAAATTAAAATAGAATTTATTTATAATTAATCTCGAATAATTGAAACCAAAAATAAATAAAATCTTAATTTAATTTAAAACTTTTAAAATTTATAAAAATTTGATTTAATTTTTTAAAAATGATAAAATTATAATTTTAGCATCATAAAAATATGAGTAAAAGAATTTTAAAATTGGCCACTGTTTATAGTTGGGATTGAATGGAATTATGTTAGTATAGTGAGGAATGTTATTTGGTTATTGTTGCTCAGTCTTTCAAGTTCCTTTTCCTGGAAAACACATTATATTGGTAATGATTAGAAAGTGAGATGTTGATGTGAGCTCTATATATAATGGAGAAACTCAATTCATTCCTCATATTGGTGGTGAATTGAAGTAGGTGTAATTTCTTTCATCCTATCAACCCAACTCAATTGTTCTAGTATTTTCATTCACAATCATACTCATAGCTTATCCATACCTTCCTTACATCACACTTGTTTTTTCTTTTCAATGATAATATAATTATTAAATTTCAATTTTAATTTCTCAGATTATATAATAATTAATGGTTAAATTTTAATTTTACTTTCTACACTTGGTTGAAATTTGAGATATAATCTCTATACTTTAATTTTGAAATAATTTGGCGCTTCAACTCATATAATATCATTAGTTAGTTTAAATACTTTATTTCGATTAAAATGTTTATGTGAATTTTTAAGAATTGTTAACATTGTTAAATTTCTCTATTAAATTTAAGTCTATTATAATGTCATTTTCTTACATTGATACCAAGTAAGCATTTTTTTATAATTTCAAAATATCACACTAATAAATTTAACAAAAGAATTTTAACAATGTTAATAAACGGACCTACTCCTAAAATTTAAAATATGAAGACTAAATTTCAAATTATGAATAATATGAGTGTAGTAACCCATTTTGCCCGGGCCCCTACACACTCTAAAAATAAAAATAAACAATACCTAAATGTCCATTAAACAGTCCAGTTACAAGTACTAAAACAGACTTGGCCCAAAACCAAACAAACTACCCGGGTAGCCCAATTACAAACCAGACCCCATATCTTAGCTACCCAAACCCATAATAAACGCACGGCCCAAAAGGCCCAAAGCTCTAAACAGAAGTCAGAATGGCCTAGGGTTTTCTGAAACCCTAGGCGCCGCAAGCAAGGGCTATTCCAATCGTCACACTGCAGTGCCAGGCCAACAGTCGCGCTGCTTCAGTAGGAGACTGATCGTCTCGCCAACAGTTCCTCGATCACGTCGCCAGTCACGCCGTGATTCGCGCTTAGCCACCGTCCTCCGCCTTCAAACCTGCAAAGAAAGGGAAACACCAAAGCAGAAAAGAAACAAATCGCAGCAAAAAATGAAAGAATAGATATGGAAAATATATTTTCCTTTTTTATTTTGTTTTTTGGGTTATAAAACCCCTTGTAAAAACTGGTAATTGGGGGATTTTTTGAGAAAAAAAAAAGAAGACACGTATACAAAAAGAGCACACAAACATACGAACACAGAGATTTGCACAAAGTCAGTAGACTAAAAGCATTGTCAAAAAAAAACTCAGAGAAATAAAAGCAGATTTGCACAGAGGTGATTTTTTATTTCTATTTATTTTTATTATTTATTTGTTTTCTTCTTCTTTTTACATATCGCATATATAACCATTAGTTTAAAAAGAGAAAAAGGAAAAGAGGTTACGTTTCGGCGATGAAAATCGGACGTTCTAGGCCTCCGGCCACCGGCCATGGAGGCGCGTATGGCGCGTGGCCCAGCAATCCGACGAACAGGAGTTCAGGCAGAGGGACGAAGGGTCCAGAGAGTTTTTCAAAGTTTTTTTTTAAAAACACTTAACTAAATGATTTTTTTTATAAAATTAATATTTATAGGTGAAAGCAAACGGCGCCGTTTTGGCAAAGCAGGATTCGCGCGTCAACCTGGACTCGAACAAGGGTCCGCGTGCTTTTTTTAAATGGGAAAATTACTTTTTTGATCCCTCCGCTATTTTATTTAATTTAATTACGTCCTATTAACTAATTCAATTTTTTAAGATTAACCCTGGAAATTTGTTTATATTTCAATTTAATTTTTTTTCCTCTTTTAAAGTTTTTTTTAAAATTGATATTAATTTATGTATCATATTAAATATTTTATAATAATTATCTATATTAATTTATTAAATTGTAAATATCTATTATTTTGTCTTATTATTACATATTATTTTAGTATTTATATATATATATCAAATATTATATTATTTTTTAAGTGCTACATATTATATAATGTTATAATTATTTATAATGTGTTCATTTTTTTAATATTTTTCTATTTTTTAAAATCATTATTTTTTATATTGTTGTTCTTTTTATCTATCTAAATTTGTATGAAAAATGTTCATAGTTAATTTTATTGTTCATTATATTTGTCTATACTTTATTATATTCGTAATTGCCTTAGTATAGGAATTATTATTTGTTGTATTTTGTGTAATATATTATTGTTAATGTATTGTAATTGCCTTTAATATGTATGGTGATAGTATGCAAATGCAATGTTGTTACATGGTTATTATTTAAAAAGAAAATCCATTTTTTTGCAAAACCATTATATTTTTTTTAAAAAAAAGTTTTTTAAAAATAAGGCAATGTTTTGGTATTTAGAAATTCGGGAAATAGTGCCCTAACGTGTTGGGTGCGATTTTCTATTTGGCTAAATATATAAATATCTTTTTAACAAGTTTTGTAAATCGTGAGATAATTTTGATTACAAAGGTTTTAAAATATCATGTCCTAACGTGTTGGATGTGATGTTTATATTCCTTTGGAACAAGAAAATCTCAAATTTTAACTTAAAGTGCTCGAAGTTTTTAAAGAAATCATATTTTTAAATACTTTTAAATTTCAAACATTTGGACATGATTTTATCGATTAGGTACCAGTTTTTGGGCATAATGAGGGTGCTAACCCTTCCTCATACGTAACCGACTCCCGAAACCGTTTTCTTTTTTTTTTCGTGGACCAAAATCAAATGTTTAAAGTAAAACATTTTACAAGGTGATCCAATCACACCTAAGTAAAAAGGGATTGGTGGCGACTCCCATTTTTGTTTTAAAAAGTTGATCCCCATTTTTCTAAAAACGATTTTTTAAAAATGGTTTCGACAGCTTGGCGACTCCACTGGGGACATAAGAGAGTCAAGCCATAAAATTGATAATTTCATGTCCTTTTGTTCGAATTTAAAATTCTGATTTTAAAAATATGATCTTTTTATTGCATGTGGTTTTAATATATATTTCTACATTGCACTGCATGACCGTCGTGGTCATACCCTTAAGTGGAAGTGAGAAGCTATGCCTTCGTGAGGTTTTCACCTCCGCATGGGCTAGTGGATTGCTTTCAGGATACATCTGTACCTATGTCTTCGTGAAGTTTTCACTTCCGCGTGGCCATAGGCAAATGTATTCCCCTGAACAGAACTCGGTCTATATGAGCCAATAATGGGTGAAAATCGAGGAATCTGCTGGTTCGGGTACCTCAACTGTAGAGCTAAACCGTATATAGTAAACCCTAAGAACTCACCTTAGGTAGAGCGATCCTATGTTTTATTAGTTACCCAAATAGGTGTATTTATTTCACTTGTTTTATATTTTATTTTGCGATACTAACTTGTGGTGTTTCATTTTTGTGCATATCATCTCATTTCTTTAGAGATATCGATTCACGGCCAGTTTCTAAGTTAGAAAGCTGGTTATGGAGAACGGGTTCCTTGATAAAGTGGGAGACAATGCAGCTGTTCGCACTTGGTCGGAGCAAACACAATTAGAGAAGGGGGATAGCTTAATTGACGGGTATGTATCTGAACATCGGGATTTTACTCGTGATAGTATTATACAAAATGAGTTTAGAGAATTGAAGGATATATGGACTCAATGGGGTGATGAAGCAAAACAGCTGTTTTATCGTGATTATGGTGATCTACCTTACTTGTTGGAAATCAAGGTAGATAAGCATCTATTTCGGGCTATGACTCAGTTTTGGAACTCTGCTTATATTTGTTTCACTTTTGGGGAAATAGATTTAGTGCCCACATTGGAGGAATATACGACTTTGCTTCGCTGTTCGAGGTTCCAGGCCGACAAGGTTTATTTTAGGACTCCCAGTGTTCCGACTTTTGTGAGAAAATTGATGGGTATCACAGGGATAAGTGAGCAGTGGGTTACAGCTAGGATACAAGAAAAAGGTGAAGGTAAATGTATACCTTGGGTGAGTTTGAGGGACTTGATTCTGACACATCCAGATGAAAAGAATAAGATTGACGTCTTTGCTTTATGTATTTATGGGTTGATGATTTTTCCCAAAGCACTACGACATATAGACGAAGCGGTTACAGATTTGTTTGATTGACTTAACAAAGGAGTCACGCTGGTACCTGCAATTTTAGCTGAGACATTCAGATCTTTGAATGCTTGTCAGAAAGCTGGTGAGGGTAGATTCATTGGATGTGCACAGTTGCTATTGGTTTGGTTTCACAGTCATTTTTGGAAGGTTGACAGAGTTTCTTACAGAGTGTTCTCTGAAAGTAATCCCTCTTTAAAGGAGGCTGCAGCTACAACAAGGAGAGACGATCTATCAGAGGAAAGGTGGATGGAAATTCTTCAAAACCTTCGTGAAGAAGATGTTCAGTGAAGAGCCCCTTGGTTGATTCCTGGCGAAGTCCTTTATCGATGTGGCAATTTTTTTGGGTACCTCTGCTAGGAGTTTGGGGAGCTATGGGATATGCACCGTTGCTCGTACTGAGGCAATACAAAGCAAGATAGTTCATACCGGTAACACATGGCTTAACTCAAAGCGAATTTTCATATAAGAGGGAAAATTATAAGAAAAAGATTGGAGAAATTACTGAGGCTTGGAAGCAGACACGCCATATGAAGATATTGACTCAAGGACAGATGGCAACCCCGGAATATAAAGAGTGGTGGAGAAAAAGGATCAATGATAACATCCTTAAGCCAAGTTTAGAGGGTGCTCGATCACTGAAGGAGTGTTTACAAGTCATCCCATCGGAGTTAGAAATTATAAAGCAGCACTTCGAAAGGCAAAGTTTAGAGCTTGGAAAGAAGATAGAGAAGCTAGAAGAAAAGAAGATGTACTTGAAGCTAGATGTGGATGCTCAGAAATCGAAAGTCGAGAAAGCAAAAAAGGAGAAGAGAGTGATTGAGGCGGATCGAGATAGCTTGAAGACTGAATACAAAAAGATGCGTCTATCGATGAAGAATGCCGGTTTAGGGAAGACTTCGGAATAGTGGCGACAAGAGGTCCAAAAGGAAAAAGCCAAGGCTGACTATTGGGAGGAAAAGTTTCGAGAGATGCAATCGCGAAACGAGGCCTTAGAGTAGAACTTGGCAGAAAGTTTAAATGGAAAGGAAGAATTACAAGCTAGAGTGGCTGAACTTGGACGACCTCTTCATCACCATCGGAGTCTTAATTCCGTGATCGAGTTAAAAGCAAGCCTGAACAAGATTGAGGAAATGAAGGGTAGAATTGAAGAGTTAGAATCAGCACTGCACAATTGTGAACTTCGGATCGGGTATCTTGAAACAAGGGAAGGGCATTTGAAGGAAGAACTCCATCATTCACGGTCAAGTCAGAAACCGGGAGTATCTCATGGGGGAAGCCATAGTTCAGATTCGAGAGGTAGCTGACCACTAACAGAGTTTGGCAGTGCAGGCCGACGTAGTGAGCATGAGGCATGAGCTACAGTCAGATCGTAGTCAAGAGCTAGTTTCGTTATTAGGAAAAATTAAGACTTTAGGACTTAGGGCGAAAGCTTATTTGTAGTCCATTTTATGTAAAAGAATTTGCTTTCTAATAAAGTTTTCTACAATGAAGTTGATCAGAATCGATGTCTCTCTGCATTCATGCATTTACATTACATAACATCATATGCATTCAAATCCATAGAGAGAGTCTAATTAGTTTAGATTATAGGAGAGATAGGAAAGAAAATCTGGAAGCTGAACATCCTTACGGTACACGTGCCAAATCAATAAAGATTGACCAAATAATGGAACAATTTCAAAGAGACATCCAAGACCAGATGCAAGAGCAAATGGCAAAACTCCAACAGGAGATGAGAGATCAGATGTTGGAGGCTCAAAAGAACATGATGGCCCAAATGGCCCAGATGATGAGTGGAATAATGGACAAGGGAAAGGGCCCAATAGTCAATGCTGAAGACAATGAGGATTATCCTAGAGGATTCACTCCACCGCATGTTTAAACACAACCCGAAGAATATCCCAGAAGACCAATTGTTACAATTAGGCCTCAACAAGGGCAAGCTGACACTGGAGCGCCCATGAATTTACAAGTCGGTTCTGGATCTAATCCAGGAGATAACCCAGCCAATCCTGTTGTCCCTGACCTAGACATAGCAGAGAGAGAGGGGATTAGAACTGAATCTTCAAGACAGTTGGAAGATCGCTGTAGATGGTTGGAAGAAAAATTCAAGGCTCTAGAAAATGCCGACCATCACTCTGGAATTGATCCAAAGGATTTGAGTTTGGTCCTAGATCTAGTGCTTCATCATAAATTTAAGATGCCAGAATTTGAGAAGTACAATGGGACCAGCTGCCCTGAGGCCCATATCACCATATTCTGTAGGCGCATGACTGGTTACGTGAACAATGATCAACTGTTGATTCATTATTTTTAAGACAGTTTAGTGGGGGCAGCGTCTAGGTGGTACAATCAACTCAGACGCGCTAACATTAGCTCTTGGAGAGACTTGGCTCAAGCCTTCATGAGGCAATACAATCATGTCACAGACATGACGCCTGACTGAATCATGTTGCAAAACATGGAAAAGAAATCAAATAAGAGCTTCAGGCAATACGCACAAAGATGGAGGGAAATTGCCATGCAAGTTCAACCACCTCTCCTGGAAAAGGAAACCACCATGTAGTTTATCAACACTCTAAAGGCGCATTTTATCACCCATATGATAGGAAGCACCACTAAAAGCTTCGCGGATATAGTCATGGCGGGTGAAATGATAGAAAATTCCATAAGGGGTGGCAAGATCGAAGCGAGAGAAAGCATTAGGAGACCTGCTCCTAGGAAAAAGGATAGTGATGTAAACAACGCAAGTACGTACAACAAAGGGTACTCAAAACCAGTTACTATTAATCAGCCAAAAGTAATTACTGCCGGGCAACAAGGGTCGACAAGATAAGAATCAGGTCCCAGACAAAATGCTGACAAAATTCAATTTACGCCAATCCCTATGACATATAAGGAGCTGTACAATACTTTACTAGAGGAATGCATAGTATCTCCATACTATTTACAGCCAATGCAACCTCCATAACCTAAATGGTATGACTCAAACGCCCAGTGTGATTACCATGCAGGAGCAATGGGGCATTCGATAGAAAACTGTACTACTTTCAAAAGGGTAGTTGAGAGGCTTCTTAAATTGGGAGTTGTCAAGCTTGAGGACATGCCAAGTACGGCGAACCCATTACCCAATCATGGAGATAATGGGGTAAACGCGATTGGCGAGGATCTTAGAAGAAAGACCAAAGGGGAGGGATATCTCGAAGGTGAAGACCTCGATGAGAATAATTTGGAGGGAGATGGCAAGAAGGGGACTAATAAAATCAAGTTTCGAAGAAAGAAATAAAGAACCAATGAACTACTGTGAGTTCCACAAAGTTGATGGACATGAGATCCAAGATTGTGTTAAGTTTAGGGCATTGGTACAGAGCCTTATGGACAAGAAGGAATTAGAGTTTTATGAAGAAGGTTCAGAAGGAGAAAATATACATGCAACCGAAGGAGAGTTGACAAATCAAAAAGTCAATCATCCAAGGGTCATTATTTCCCGACCGAGGAATACAGAAGGCGGAACACAAATCGCGCCTAAAGTGATAATTCAGAAACCTGTGTCCTTTCCTTACAAGGATAACAAAGTCATACCATGGAATTACAATTGTAACATAATGACACCGAAAGTAGTAATTGCAGCTAGCACTTCCAAGGAGGTCCAAAGAGAGGGATTCTATACGCGAAATGGAAGGCGTTACGGCTTGGTAAACATCAGAATGGAACCAGCAAAGTCAAAGGATGTGCCTGTTGAGCCAGAGAAAGAATTTGACACCCTTATCAACATACCTGTAAAGGAGGAAGAGGCTAAGGAATTTCTAAAATTCCTAAAGCATAGTGAATACAGTGTGGTAGAGCAGTTGCACAAACAACCGACTCGTATTTTAGTGCTAGCCTTACTTTTAAGTTCGGATGTTCATCGTGAGGCTTTAATGAAGGTGCTGAACGAGACTTATGTTACTAAGGACATATCTGTCAACAAGCTTGACCGATTAGTTAGTAACATAAGTGCTGATAACTTTATTTCCTTCAGTGATGATGAAATTCCACCTAAGGGTATGGGATCAACTAAGGTTCTGCACATAACTACTTGTTGCAAGGGATATACTTTACCAAGCGTGTTGATTGACAATGGATCAGCCTTGAATGTCTTACCATTGTCGACACTGAAGAGGTTGCCAATAGATAGTTCTCACATGAAGGCGTGTCAGAACATATTAAGGGCATTTAACGGCACTGAGAGAAGGGTGATGGGGAGAATCGACATACCATTACAGATTGGGCCAAATACGTATGAGGTGGACTTTCTGGTGATGGATATAAAACCTTCATACAATTGCTTGCTAGGAAGGCCTATGATTCATTCAGCGGGAGTAGTGCCCTCATCCCTTCATCGAAAGTTGAAGCTGGTGACGAATTGTTGACTAGTCACTATACATGCGGAGGAAGACATTATAGCAACCGTTACCAATGACGCGCCATATATAGAGACAAATAAGGAGGCCATTGAATGTTCTTTCCGATCTTTAGAGTTTGTCAACGCAACATTCATCTCAGAAGGAAGTGAAGTCCCAGTGCCCAGGATATCCAAGACCACGAGGATGGGCCTACAGATGATGGTGGGGAGAGGAGCCTTACCAGGAAAAGAATTGGGCAGATACCTCCAAAGGGAGATTCAAGTACCAATGTTGAAGAAGAAGAGAGATCGTTTTGGCTTAGGTTTCAAGCCTGATGTTAGACAAAGAAGGAAAGATATAGAGAAGAAGCAGGAAAGAAAAAGGGATGCTTGACTGGAGAAGATGTCCAATGGGAACCGATGATATTCCTTCACATATCCCAGACCTTTGTATCAGAAGGGATAATTCACCCTGATGGAGGGTTATTGGAAAGTCCTCACATCAATGCCATACATGAGGAAGGAATGGAACAAAGGAACCTGATGGGCATTTGCCCTTATGAACCTAGAAGCGTTCTGGACAATTGGACTGCAGAGGAACTTCTTGTAGTTTTTAGAAATTATACAGAGTAATATTCAGAACGCTCTTGTTGTTTTTTTAGCCTAGGAACAATAAGTTTCTTTTGTGAAATAGGCTCATGTTCAGAAGTTGTTATTTCAATAAAATACATTTTGATAATTAATTTGAGCAAATATTCTTTCATTCTTTTGACTTTTTAATTTCATTCCAAATTCTTCATTCATATCATGTGAATAGTTGTCCTCAAATTCATTTGTACATCCTTTCGTACCCATTACAGGTCCCTAGATATCAATGTCATGAGGAACGATAATACGGATTCAGAGGTCCATTTTGAGCAAGACATGTGTTTAGAGGAATCTCGAGATTTTGAAGATGACCAAGATTGTGACTTATCTCCAGATTTGTTAGGAATGGTAAAACAAGAGGAGAAACAGATCTTGCCCCATGAGGAAGAGGTAGAGAACATAGCCTTGGAAGAAGGGAAGGTTGTGAAAATTAGGACGCGCATAGCTAAGGAGACGAAATAAGATCTTGTTGAGCTACTACAAAAATTCAAGGATGTCTTCGCATGGTCGTACGAAGATATGCCTGGATTAAGTACTGATATTGTGGTACATCGCCTTCCTATCAAAGAAGAATGCAAGCCAGTTCAGCAAAAGCTACGAAGGATGAGGCCTGATATAGTATTGAAAATAAAAGAAGAAATCCAGAAACAGTTTGATGCTGGTTTTCTACAAGTGGTCAAGTACTCAGAATGGGTTGCCAACATTGTTTCAATCCCTAAGAAAGACGGAAAGGTCCGAATGTGTGTAGATTACAGGGATCTAAACAAAGCTAGCCCAAAGGACAATTTCCCTTTGCCACATATTGATACGTTAGTGGATAATACGGCAAGATTTTCATTGTTTTCCTTCATGGATGGATTCTCAGGATACAATCAAATTAAGATGCACCTTGAAGACATGGAGAAAACTACCTTCATAACACTATAGGGTACATTCTGCTATAAAGTAATGCCTTTCGGACTAAAAAATGCTGGGGCAACATATCAAAGGGTCATGGTTACGTTGTTCCACGACATGATGCATAAGGAAATTGAGGTATATGTTGATGATATGATTGCCAAATCTCAAACAGAAAAAGAACACGTTGAAGTCTTAAAGAAGTTATTTTTGAGATTGAGGAAATTTTAATTGAAACTCAATCCGGCAAAGTGTACCTTCGGAGCTCGATCAGGAAAGTTACTGAGATTTGTGGTCAGTGAGAAAGGAATTGAAGTTGACTCAAGTAAGGTCAAAGCGATACAAGAATTACCTCCACCACGCACTCCGAAAGAAGTTCGAGGTTTTCTTGGAAGGATGAATTATATTGCTCGATTTATTTCGCAATTAACCGAGAAGTGTGATCCCATATTTCGTCTTCTTAAGAAGCACAACCAGGGTGTATGGGATGATGAATGTCAGAGAGCTTTTAATAAAGTCAAACAGTATCTGTAAAATCCACCGGTACTATCTCCGCCTAATCCAGATAGACCATTGATACTATATTTGTTAGTATTCAATAACTCCATGGGATGTGTGCTTGGCCAACATGACGAGTCAGGAAAGAAAGAAAATGCGATATACTACCTCAGCAAAAAGTTCACTGATTGTGAAATGAGGTACTCGTCAATCGAGAAATTGTGTTGCGCCTTGATTTAGACAACTCAGAGATTGAGATAGTATATGCTATATCATACAACTTGGTTGATTTCCAAACTTGATCCATTAAAGTACATGATGAAGTCCACTGCATTGAATGAAAGAATGGCTAGGTGGCAGATTCTGCTATCTGAATTTGATATAGTTTATGTGAACTAAAAGGCTATCAAAGGAAGCGCAGTAGCAGAATTTTTGGCAAGCAGAGCTTTGGAGGATTATGAACCTTTGAACTTTGATTTCCCGAATGAGGAGCTGATGTATGTGACAAATACTGAAGAATGTTCATGGAAGCTAAACTTTGATGGAGCATCGAATGCTGTAGGAAATGGGATAGGGGTAATTTTGATATCCCCTAGTGGTGATCATTATCCTTTTACATGTAAATTGGATTTTGATTGCACAAACAACATGGCAGAGTATGAAGCATGCATCATGGGCCTTCGAGCAGCTGCAGAACGCAAGATCAAAGTGTTAGAAGTATATGGGGATTCAACCCTAGTAATCTATCAGCTTAAAGGAGAGTGGGAGACAAGAGATCCCAAACTAATTGATTACTAAAAGGTAGTTATGGGATTGATTGAGGAATTCGATGACATTACCTTCAATTATCTTCCACGCGATGAAAATCAGATAGCAGATGCTTTGGCAACTCTAGCTTCTATGATCAAAGTAAACAGACCAGAGGACATGAGACCTATTCAGATGAGTATTTTTGAAGTACCAGCTCATTGTTATAATGTGTAAGAGGAGGAAAAAGATGACCACCCTGGGTATCAGAATGTATTACGATACGTGAAAAATCGTGAATACCCGGAGCATGCTATTGAAAATGAGAAAAGGACTTTAAGAAGATTGGCCTCTGACTATGTTTTAGATGGGGATATCTTGTACAAAAAGAGAAAAGATCAAATACTATTGAGATGTGTTGATGCTGTTGAAGCTAAGCAGATCTTGAAAGAAGTTCATGAGGGCATTTGTGGAACACATGCTAATGGATTCACAATGGCCCGACAGATAATGAGATTTGGGTATTATTGGTCCACTATGGAAAGTGACTGTATCAATTATGCTAAAAGATGCCATAAATGCCAGATTTATGGAGACAAAATTCATGTACCTCCATCACCCTTGCATGTTATGACTTCCCCATGGCCTTTTTCCATGTGGGGCATGGATGTTATTGGACCAATCTCACCGAAAGCTTTGAATGGGCATCGGTTCATCTTCGTAGTAATTGACTACTTCACGAAATGGGTAGAAGTTGTTTCATACGCTAACGTTACTAAATCAGCAGTTAGCCGGTTTTTGAAGAAGGAGATTATTTGTCGATATGGAATGCCTGAGAGGATCATATCAGACAACATGCTGAACTTGAACAATAGCTCAATAGCGGAAATTTGTAACCAATTTGGGATTAAACACCATAACTCGTCTCCGTATCGTCCAAAAATGAATGGGGCAGTGGAAGCGGCTAACAAAAACATCAAGAAGATAGTAGGGAAAATGACTGAGACTTACAATGATTGGCATGAGAAACTACCGTTTGCACTCTATGCTTATCAGACGTCTGTCAGAACCTCTACTGGGGCAACACCTTATTCATTGGTTTATGGGATGGAGGCTGTCTTGCCCATTGAAGTGGAAATCCCTTCTTTTCGTGTGCTGTCAGAAATAAAGTTGGATGAAGCTGAATGGATTCGGGCTCAGTATGATCAGTTGAACTTGATTGAAGAAAAGAGATTAAGGGCTATTCGTCATGGTCAGATGTACCAGAAACGAATGATGCGAGCCTATAATAAGAAAGTTCACCCAAGAGAGTTTCATGAGGGGGACCTTGTGCTGAAACAGATCCTTCCAATGCAAAAGGATTTCAGAGGAAAATGGATGCCGAATTGGGAAGGACCATATGTAGTTAAGAAAGCTTTCTCTGGAGGAGCAATGATCTTGACCGAAATGGATGGGAATAGTTTACCCAATCCTGTGAACTCGGATTCAGTAAAGAAATACTTTGCTTGAAAATGAGATGAAGCCAAAGTGAAAACCCGCAAAGGGCGCTTTGAGTTTTCAAAAAAAAAAGGGGGGGGGAGAGGCCAAGGCGAAAACCCGCAAAGGGCGCCTTGAGACCAAAGGGTTTTTGAGTTGAAAACCCAAAAGGGCGACTCAAATTCTGAAGGGAGGCGCAGTCATCTCGCTGCACTTAAAAAAACAATGAAAGGAAGAATGTCGCATATTGGGGCATCAATAAAATACTTTGGATCTTCTAAACACATGATGAACTCAAGGCAGTCTTCATAAAGTTCGTATATGGAAGCTCAAACGGCGATATCTAGGGCATCTAATTTTTGTCTTATTCATTTTACTCTCTTGAGATTCTTTTTCTTCTCAAAGATATGTTCCAGTTGTATTCTTTTTACAAATTTATTCAAATTTTAATCTTTCTTTTGAGATCAATTTATTTGTTACCCATTATTCATAAATGTGTTGCATTGAAATAATGATTGACGAACTAATAATTTCACAAAAAGGAGTTTTCCATATTACTTTGGAAATTTCTAGATAAGACAATGAGCCAAAACAGGACAGTTGTTTAGAATTTCCATGTACATAGAAATATTTGAGAAAGAAGAGTCTGGATATAGACTATTTCTCTGAATTCTTTATCCAATTGATAAGTAGATGTGATGTCATCATATCATAATACTTGGGGGTGGTGCGATGAACTAAGAAACCCTAAATTATGGTGAAATGGGTTGAATATGAAATAAACCCTATACCCTAGAAATTGCAAATAAGTCAGGTTAAAAAAGTTCAATTCTCTTTGTAGTAGTATGGTAGAAGCTTTGCGTTTTCAAGATCCAAGCGGAGTTGACTTTGAAATTGCATTGGGGCAAGCTAATAGAGCAGAACATAATTGATAAATAAGAATGACGAATAAATGAGTGATAACACCTAAAAGTAGGGATCATACTCATAACATTTTTGCATCATAGCAAATCTCATTAGGAGCATTTGATTCATTACGATCATTGCATCCTAATCCTTTAAAAGGAATCACTTTCATGACATGTTGCACATGTAGCTAGAAGCATTTGATTCATTCTGATCATAGCATCTTAGTTATATGACATAAACATATGGAACCGAGGCTGCAGGACATGTCCCTCAGTAGACAGTGTAGCAATATCGGTGAATTTTCAGATCTTACCTTCCTGAAGTTGCAGGAAGCAGATCGAATATATCAGTCTGGTGATCCTGAGTTTGCAGGGATCAGATTGAAGGTAGCAGATTTGACATTCCTGAAGTTGCAGGAAGCAGATCGAAGATATCAGTTTGGTGATCCCTGAGTTTGTAGGGATCAGATTGAAGATAACAGATTTGACATTCCTGAAGTTGCAGGAAGCAGATCGAAGACATCAATCTGGTGATCCCTGAGTTTGTAGGGATCAGACTGAAAAAAGCAGATCGGGTATTCTTGAAGTTGTAAGGAGCAGATAAAAAATATCAGATCTTGTTTCCCTGAGTTTGCAGTGGAGCAGATCAAAAGATAGTGGATACTGCCTTCATGAAGTTGAAGCTATCAAATTTACTGAAATCAAGATGAAGTTCCAATACTGTTGAAGTTGCAGTGGAGTTGGAGTCATTTGAAGAAAACCAGGAAGCCCAGGCTCCACCAAGACCAGGCAAAATTGGTCCTTTTATAGTCTTTACTCTATTCTTGTTTCACAACAATGAGCAAAGAGGGGCAGCTGTAGTAACCCATTTTGCCCGGGCCCCTACACAGTCTAAAAATAAAAATAAAAAATACCCAAATGTCCATTAAAAAGTCCAGTTACAAGTACTAAAACAGACTTGGCCCAAAACCAAACAAACTACCCGGGTAGCCCAATTACAAACCAGACCCCATATCTTAGCTACCCAAACCCAAAACAAACACACGGCCCAAAAGGCCCAAAACTCTAAACAGGAGTCAGAATGGCCTAGGGTTTTCTGAAACCCTAGGAGCCGCAAGCAAGGGCTATTCCAATCGTCACGCCGCAGTGCCAAGCCAACAGTCGCGCCGCTTCAGTAGGAGACTGATCGTCTCGCCAGCAGTTCCTCGATCACGTCGCCAGTCATGCCGCGATTCGCGCTTAGCCACCGTCCTCCGCCTTCAAACCTGCAAAGAAAGGGAAACACCAAAGCAGAAAGGAAACAAATCGCAGCAAAAAAGGAAAGAATAGATATGGAAAATATATTTTCCTTTTTTATTTTGTTTTTTGGGTTATAAAACCCCTTGTAAAAACTGGTAATGGGGGATTTTTTGAGAAAAAAAGCAGACACGTATACAAAAAGAGCACACAAACATACGAACACAGAGATTTGCACAAAGTCAGTAAACTAAAAGCATTGTCAAAAAAAATACTCAGAGAAACAAAAGCAGATTTGCACAGAGGTGATTTTTTATTTCTATTTATTTTTATTATTTATTTATTTTTTTTCTTCTTTTTACATATCGCATATATAACCATTATTTTAAAAAGAGAAAAAGGAAAAGAGGTTACCTTTCGGCGACGAAAATCGAACGTTCTTGGCCTCCGGCCACCGGCCATGGAGGCGCGTATGGTGCGTGGCCCAGCAATCCAACGAACAGGAGTTCAGGCAGAGGGACGAAGGGTCCAGAGAGTTTTTCAAAGTTTTTTTTTAAAAACACTTAACTAAATGATTTTTTTTTATAAAATTAATATTTATAGGTGAAAGCAAACTGCGCCGTTTTGGCAAAGGAGGATCCGCGCGTCGACTCGGACCCGAACAAGAGTCCGCGTGTTTTTTTTTTTTTGAAATGGGAAAATTACTTTTTTTATCTCTTCGCTATTTTATTTAATTTAATTACGTCCTATTAACTAATTCAATTTTTTAAGATTAACCCTGGAAATCTGTTTATATTTCAATTTAATTTTTTTTTCCTCTTTTAAAGTTTTTTTTAAAATTGATATTAATTTATGTATCATATTAAATATTTTATAATAATTATCTATATTAATTTATTAAATTGTAAATATCTATTATTTTGTCTTATTATTACATATTATTTTAGTATTAATATATATATATATATATATATAATTATATTATTTTTTTAAGTGCTACATATATAATGTTATAATTATTTATAATGTGTTCATTTTTTTAATATTTTTCCATTTTTTAAAATCATTATTTTTTTATATTGTTGTTCTTTTTATCTATTTAAATTTGTATGAAAAATGTTCATAGTTAATTTTGTTGTTCATTATATTTGTCTATACTTTATTATATTCGTAATTGCCTTAGTATAGGAATTATTATTTGTTGTATTTTGTGTAATATATTATTGTTAATGTATTGTAATTGCCTTTAATATGTATGGTGATAGTATGCAAATGCAATGTTGTTACATGGTTATTATTTAAAAAGAAAATCCATTTTTTGCAAAACCATTATATTTTTTTAAAAAAAAAGTTTTTAAAAATAAGGCAATATTTTGGTATTTAGAAATTCGGGAAATAGTGCCCTAACGTGTTGGGTGCGATTTTCCGTTTGGCTAAATAACTAAATATCCTTTTAACAAGTTTTGTAAATCGTGAGATAATTTTGATTACAAAGGTTTTAAAATACCATGTCCTAACGTGTTGGATGTGATGTTTATATTCCTTTGGAACAAGAAAATCTCAAATTTTAACTTAAAGTGCTCGAAGGTTTTAAAGAAATCATATTTTTAAATACTTTTAAATTTCAAACATTTGGACATGATTTTATCGATTAGGTACCAGTTTTTGGGCGTAATGAGGGTGCTAACCCTTCCTCATACGTAACCGACTCCCGAACACGTTTTCTTGTTTTTTTTCGTGGACCAAAATCAAATGTTTAAAAATAAAACGTTTTACAAGGTGATCCAATCACACCTAAGTAAAAAGGGATTGGTGGCGACTCCCATTTTTGTTTTAAAAAGTCGATCTCCATTTTTCTAAAAACGATTTTTTAAAAATGGTTTCGACAATGAGAACTTAAAAGCATATTGTAACTTTAATTTTTTTATTCTATAATTTAATCAAAAAATAAATATTTAACCCAACGCAAAGCCTGGATGAGACCTATACTAGTGTATATATAAAATTAATCATTTTATTTGCTTCATTTTTCATTTAACATTCTTGTTTATTATTGTCATACGTGCTAGATGAGAATATAGCAAACTAGACATTGAAACTTAAAAATGTAAAGTTGACACAAATCAATTCGAGCTAGGCCAAATATTCAGCAATCACATAAAGTTTTAAGACTAATCTAAAAAAAAAAAAATCTTTAAAAATTAAAATTTGGTCTCGTGACCGAAATATGGGTTTGAGAGAATAGCTATGTGTAGGCAAGATTAGAACACCCCTACCACGCCTATATAAAAAATCCAACAAAGTTTGATAACGAATTTAAAAGTTTCGAATTTGACTCCCAATTAATTTAATATTAAAAATCTAATTAAACTTAATAATTTGAAAATCTAATCTTAACTTAAAAGAAATAATTAAAAATTAAAAATCTAAAAAAACTAATTTAATCTAAAAAATCTAAAATCTAATTTAGTCTTAAAAATTTTAAACATAAAAATCTAAACACTAATTTAAACTTAAATCTAATTAAAATTAAAAATCTGAAATCTAATTTAATTTTAAAGTTTAAACTTAAAATCTAAGTAAATCTAAATTATGATTTTAAAATTAAAATCTACTTTAACTTTTTTTTTTTAAAAAAAAAATCTAAAAATCTTACTAAAACTTGAAATCTAATTGAAATTAAAAAATCAAACTAAAACTTAAAATCTAATTGAAGTTGAAAAAATCTAAAAATCAAACTAAACTTAAAAGATCTAAAATAAATGTAGAGAGGATCTAAAATTGAAATTAAATGTTAGGTACCTCATAAAATAATGAGATTTTAAAAACAAAATTTTGATTTTTATGATCATTATCATTATCATTTTGCGAAACAATAATAAGTGTATATCCACCTCATTTTATATCGATATTTCAAAAATTAATTTAAACAAAACCCAACTTAATTCAATTTCAACTTTTTAAATTTTAAGAGAAAAATTCAATCCAGGCTCGGTTTTAATTACAATTTTAAAATTAAATTCATAACAGTATATTATATTTATTTTAATATTAAATAAAAATATTTATATTACTATTAAAATAACAATAAAAATACCACCTTTCCTTCCATCCCATCCTCCCCCATTCCTCTCCTCTCACCATCCCCTTCAACCCATTGCGAATACATACACGGTATTTTCAAGCCATAGCTCTACACTGCTCGATAGTGAACTCGTTTATGCAAAGACAAAATTAGTTATCTACTTAGGGTTAGTTTAGCATTATTTTTAAGAAGTACTTTTGAGATAAAATTATTACTAAACAGATGTTTTTTAACTTTTCAAAAAGTACTTTTGAAACCAAAAAAAAAAAATTGTAGAAGCACTTTATTAACCAAAAATAGAAGTAATAAATTTTAACTTTTACTCAAAAGTATTTTGTTTTTTTGAAAATCCCGACTAGATTTATTTTATTCTGAAACTAAGAGAAAAAATTAAAACAACAGTTGCTCGTAGTCCAATTGAAAGGCCCACAGGATCCAAAATTGGTAAAAGGCCCCATCAGTAAAAATAAAGGAAGAGAAAAGAAAAAACTGAACGAAAATTTAAAAAAATAAAAGAAACCATCAAATCCTAAGTCAAATCTAGTCGGCATCAAGAAGCTGGCATCCATTAAGTTTTGACGTTTCGGTTTCCCATGCCCCTCTTTCAAAACGATAGCAGTTTCCAAGGGTAAATCATTTCTACTACCTTTCCCTCTTCATCCACCTTCACTTTCCTTCAATCTTGATTTCTCCTCCATCTTTCTTCTCTTCTGCTCCGAAGGCGACGAAAGGCTTCTTCCTCCGGGTAATTCTTCTCTTCCTTCCTCAAAGCCTCGGTTGCTATTTCGTGTGCTTGGCCATTTTCTGATCTGGGTACGAACTGAAAGTAACTTTCTTGGAAAAATTGTCTCTTTCGTTGTATATCTCGTATTACTGCCCCTAATATTGACTTATCTGCTACTGTTGAGTTGCATTTTTTTAATGACTGTTTTAGAATCCCTCTAATAACAATGGACTAAAAACCCATTAAGATCCCTAACTCTACTGCCTGTAAACTTGCATATGCCTCCGCCATGAATGAGGATGAAATTGCTGAATGGAGGATTGCTTTAGAGGCGAGTAACTCACCCATCTCCCCTCTTACAACCGACCCGAGGTCGATGTTGAAAATCGACTATTAAATGCTGCATCGCAATAGATAGTTGCGTCCACCTTCCTTGAGAACTGTCCCCGGATGTTTAATATCTCCTGAGGTAAGTACTTTTTCTTCCAATCCATCAATTTCTGCTATATAGAGTTGAACTTTTTGTGCTAATTCTTTTCCTGTTGTTGGCTTCCCTTCATGCACAAATTGGTTTCTGGCGTTCCATATCATCTAAACAGCACAGCAAAAAAGTTGACATTGTTTGCTGTTTCCTGGGTTGAAAACCCAGGTAAGCCAGTTCCACATGTCTTGAATAACAGTGTTTGTGACCCATGAGAAGTTAAGGTGCTGTCATGTTTCTGTTGTTGTAGGACATTGTCGAAATATATGGAGGCAATCTTCTTTCGCATTTTGACACCGAGAGCAGGAACTATCAGCAACCAGTCTTCTACGCCTTAAAGACTCTCGAGTAGGGATAAAGTTCCATGACAGATGCCAAATAGTGATGGTTATTTTCGTAGGAAGCTGTAAACTCCATAGTTTTTTGTAGAAATTTTTTGCTTCGGTTTGTAATAAATAGGCATTAGGATCCAAAGTAGCCTCCTGTAATAGTTTATAAACACTTCTGACTGTAAATTCGCCCGAGTTTTCTCCGCGCCAAACTTGGAAATCTTCATGAGCTTCTTCCGCCACAGGGAGTTGTAGAATCTTCTGTGCAATCTTTTCTGGGAAGGTATGTTCAATGAGATCAACTTTCCACTTTCTTGTTGTTGGTTCAATTAAGCTAGAAACTAACTCTGTTCCTGTACCGTTTGTTGTGTCATTGCTTCAGATATTGGCTATACCTGGAATCCAATTGTCATTCCAAACAGAGACTCAGTCACCTTTTCCAATACGCCAACCCAATCCGTATTGCAGTAGCCCTTTAGCTGACCACACGCTTTTCCAGGTAAGTGAAGGTGAGTTCCCCAACTGTGCATGTATGAAATCTGAATTTGGGAAATATTTAGCTTTTAAAACCAGCGCTAATAATGAATTCGGGTAATGAATTAGACGCTACCCTTGCTTGGCTAATAATGCAACGTTAAACTGATCAAAACTTCGAAAACCTAAACCACCATGTTCTTTTGTAGTGCATAAATCTTTCCATGCACACCAATGAATTCCCCTTTTACCATGACTCTTTTGCCACCAAAATTTTGTAGTGAGACTCTCCAACTTGACGCATAAAGTTTTAGGAAGCAAAAAACAAGTCGTTGCATATATCGGAATAGCTTGTAAAACCGCCTTAATGAATACTTCTTTTCCTCCCTGTGAAAAATGACGGATACTCCAATTATCGATTCTCTGTTTAAACATGTCCTTTAAATTTTGAAAAGTTTTTTTCTTCCTTCTACCCACCATATTCGGTAATCCGAGGTAACGCTTGGGATCATTTGAAAACCGTACTCCTAGTATTCGAGTGATTAACCTTTTTTCTTCCTCTCGTGTGTTGGAGCTGAACAAGACCGTCGATTTTTCAAAGTTCACCTGTTGTCCCGAGCAGTTTCCATATTCGCACAGAATTTTTTTAATGAGACCTGCTCCTCTTTCATTAGCCTCTGCAAATAAGATGCAGTCGTCTACAAAGAGCAAATGTGAAATCTGTGGACCTCGTCTACTTACTTTAACCCCTTTTAAGTGGCCTTCTTGGATTGACTGTCTCATTAAGCTAGATAATCCTTCTTCACATATCAAAAATAAGAAAGGACTAAGTGGGTCGCCTTGTCGTAATCCTATTGAAGGGTGGAAAATGTCCTCTGCCTGCCCATTAAGTACTATTGAATAGGAAACAATAGCTATAAAATTCATGGAGTTAATCCAATTTGGGTTGAAACCCATTTTCCTCATGATTTCCTGTACAAAAGACCATTCAACCCTATCATATGCCTTACTCTTATCTAGCTTGACCGCCATCCATCCCTTTTTTTCCTAATTTTTTCCTCTTCAGAGTGTGCAAAATTTCATATGCTAACAATACGTTATCTGAAATTAGTTTTCCTGGCACAAAGGCACTCTGTGTACCATCAATGCATTTCTCCAAAACCCCTTTAAAACGATTAGCGATAGTCTTTGCCATTATTTTGTAAATGACATTACATAAGCTAATTGGTCGAAATTGAAAGAGATTAGTTGGATTAGCCTTTTTAGGGATAAGCACAATATGTGTGTTGTTAATAGAACTAACTTCCATACCACCATTCAAATGTTGAAGACAGAAACTTGAGACCTCTTCCCCAATGATATGCCAATATTTTTGAAAAAATAAGGGTAGAAAACCATCTTCACCTAGAGCTTTTGTAGCGCTCATACTCTGTAGTGCCTCCCAGATTTCCTCCTTTGTATAATACGCCGTGAGACATCGATTATCTTTTTCAGTGATACATTGTTCAATGCCTGTTAAGATATTTTCATAATTACCCCTTTCCTTTGTCTCAAATAATTCTTGAAAATAAGATCTAGCAATTTCTGCCATTTTTAGCGAATCCCCCGTTTCAACTCCATTCGTATTTTGTAACTTCCGTATGCAGTTTCTCTGACGTCTTTGTGTTGCGTGGTTATGAAAGAAGGTTGTATTTTTATCCCCATATTTTAGCTAGTTTACCCTAACTCTTTGATCCCAGTATCTTTCATCCTTATCAATCTCGAAGTTCAATTGTAGTTTTGTATCAATCAGCTCTTCCAAGTTGTTGTCGCTCCTTTCTGCTTCCATCAGCTCACTTAGCTTTGAATTCAAGAATTCTTTTTTCCGTTTTCTAGCTAGACTGATTCTTTTAGCCCATTCCCAAGCCTATTTTGATATTGTTGATCTTTTTTAAAAAATCACCTGATGTTGTTTCCCAAATGAATTTTACTTCAGCTTCAAACGACTCTTCTAAAACCCACCATGCTTCAAATTTGAAAGTTTTCCTCCTCATCCGTTCTTCTTCATTTTTTGTTGAAATTAAAAGAGGATAGTGATCAAAGATTGAATGAGTCATATGTTGAATAGTAGCTTCTGGAAACATAGACATCTATTTTTCGTTGGCCAACCTCTATCTAATCGTGCTCGAATATTTGCTTCTGGTAAATTCCCCCTTTCCCAAGTGAACCAATTCCCAGAATAACCCACATCCATCAATCGACATTCTTCTAAAGCGTTTCTAAAAGTTTCCATTCTTTTTTTCTCCCTAGGCAGCCCTCCCTTTTTTTCAAATCCATATATTATTTCATTGAAGTCTCCACACACAAACCAAGGAAGTTCCTCTCTGCGGCACAACCTCTTTAGTAAATTCCATGTTTCATCCTTGTCATGTGTATAGGGAGAACCGTAGAAGCCTGTAAATCTCTATTGTTGTCCATTAGTCTGGTCGTCAATGAGGGCATTAATGTGCCTTTTTTAGAAGCTCTGAAGACTAATAGAGACATCACATTTCCATGCCAAACATAACCCTCCCCTCGAACCTTCGAGATCCACTTCAATGCCATTAGTAAGCCCACAACTTCTTCGTACCTGTTCCATCCGCGATTTATTAATTTTTGTCTCCATGAAGAAGACTATTTGGGGGATATGTAGCTTCAGCGTGTACGGAAGCCTTTGAATAGTCCGAGGATTCCCCAATCCAAGGACATTCCAGCTTAAGATTTTTATTGCTGTCGATCGGCTTGCCTTTTGGCAGCCGCTGATAATAAATAGTTATTTTCCAGTGATCTTCTACTTCCTACTGCTTCGTTGTCACTTTGATGTCTTTTTTTTCCTTCGTCCCCTATTAGAACCCTTTCCTCTACATCGTAATCCATTGCTGAGTGAGACTCCTTTTGTATTAAAAAAATACGGTCACCTTCCAGATTAATCCCCAAGACTGGATCTATTAGAGCTCCAACTTCAGATTGAGTCATCACTCCCCATGGTTTATTTTCTACGTTGCAATTAGTGACGAAGCTTGCATCTATTTCATCGTCTTCAACTTCGCGTAACCAAATACTTTTCATTGCTAAAGCTCTTTTTGATTGTGCTCTTATAGATAGATCCCATCCCATAACTGCTACTTCCACCCCTAACAGCATTTTTGCTTCACAATAAGAATCGTTATGCCCTAGACACCCACAGTAGAAGTAGAAAAGAGTTAATCTTTCATATTTAAATCTGATGTATGAGCAATTGCCTGCAAAAGACACCTTTTTTTTTCCTTTTTAGTGGTTGACGCATATCTAATTGGGCTTTGATTCTCATAAAATTCCTCCAACCTTTCCCCAAATCTGTACTATCGTACTCTAAGAATTTGCCCAAAAAATCCCCCAATTGCCTTGCCAAATTTTCCGAGAAAGACCCCAATGGAAGATCATGAATATGTACCCAAAAGGGTGTAAATACTAAATGAATTTTCAATAGATCCTCACCCCTTTGAAGTTGGTGAAGAATCAGAAGGTAATTATTAAAAGTCCATGGAGATCCTTTTAAAACTCTTTCCAGATCCATAATAAGAAAAAATTGAAATAAAAACCTTTTATCCCCCAAATCTCGAATCTGAACACCTCTAACTGGATGCCAAAGATTTGCCATGGTGCCTTTCATTACTGGAAAGTGAATGACGCTTGCTGTTAAAAACCATTCCACCAACCGAAAATTTTGCTCTTCCCTTATCAGACTCGGCTCAATATGTACTTGTATAATTGCTTCTTCTTCTTCATCCAGTGTTAATTTAGCGAACTCCTTTTCCATGATTGCAGATCAAAACAGATTATCTCTACTTCGTTTTATGTAGACGGGATGAAAAGATGATACTGGTCAACCGCCGTCGTCGAGAGTTGTTTGATAGCAGACTAAACAAAGAAAAACCTAATTGCGTGCCAGGAGGCAAACTAGTTTCGTGTCAAAGGACAAACTTTTTATTATTGTTTTTATGTTTTTAAAATATACTCAAAAGTATTTTTTTAACTCAAAAGCATTTGTGAGAAATAATGCTAAACTAAGCCTTATTCAGCTTCACCACTGATTATAAAACAATCAACATCAACACCACTATTGACTCCAACCAAGACTTATTCTATTGGTGGATTGATGTGGCCAAACCAATGAGGGATTTCTTCGATTTGAAGATGGAGAGAGAGAGGAACGGTAGGGGAAGGGGAGAGACTGGGGAGAGAGGGGTAAATTTTTTTATTTTTAATATTAATATAATTATTTTTATTTAATATTAATATTAATATTAATTATATTTTAATGGGTGGTGACATGGTATAATCCCATTGGTCGAAACTTGTTTTTTTAACAACATTAACCGTAGGTACCAACTCTGATAACGGAATTGAAGTTTAGGTGCCTATTGATTAGAGATGTCCATGACTTATTTTAAAATATTTTTGGTCAACAGCCCAAAAGGCTTATTTTACTATTATAAATTAAAAATATATTTTTTAGTTTTTATTTATATTTTTACACTTAAAATTTAATTTAAAATATTTTCTATTTTAAATTGAATTACTGATTCAAAATGTAAAAATCTTTGTCCAAATCCACTTCAAATAGAATTTGGCCTATCAGGCTGGCCGGCTACTTGATCCTTTGATAGGTCTACTACTATCCAAAAACTTTTAAAAAAATGAACAAAATCAATAAATTAAGAGCATGTTGTTTAAGTAAGCCTAAAAAATTATAAAAATTTAATATCTCAAAATTAAAATAAAAGTAAAATTTAAATTTAAATAGAAGGTTCAACTATTTAAACCAAAATTTAGCAGAAGAGAAATCAAGTCAAACAAATATTAATAGAGCTTGAATTACGTTATAAAATTCATGGGACACATGTTTTTAAATAGATAAACTATTTGCACTAAATTGAAGCAGTAGGTAGCTGAAGTTTAAGAACATTTACTTTTCTTTTCTTGACTGAAGGCCAGTTAATTCATTTTCTTATCATGTTCTCAATGTTACTTGCATCTCTTCCAACATTCTTTTTTGTCATTTTCCCACTCACAATTCTCCCAAAGAGAAATATATTCACTTTTTATATTTTATGTTATATTTAATCATTTTAATGATGTGGTTGAGTGTTTGATTTCTGTTCATAACATATTTCATGACCGGTTATTTACTTTTTTAAAGAGTATTTGCATTAACAAATTTAGTCATGTCTACCCTGACAATAGACACCCTAATTTCGACCATAAAAAATTATTATAAAAATAAAATACATGGATTATGCATAAATTAATTACAAATATTATATTTACTTATGTAAATTTATTCAATTTTTAAAACCCAAATTTTTAAATATCTTTAGAAATATATTGACGAATTATCTACTTTCCTTTTCCTTCTAAGTAGATATTCCTCTTCACCGAGACCTTACAAATCCTTCCTTTCTCTTTTCCTCTCTGGACTTCGCTTCTCTTATTCTGCAACTTCTCCACTTTACATCCAAAAACAACTTCAAACCAAGATGCTTTTATTCAATCCCGTCACTTCACTATCAGTTCCTCTAACCTTATCTCCAAAAACCCATTACTCCCCTTCCCTTTCCTCTCTCAAAAACCACCCCTCTTTTCTCACCAACAAAAACCATAACCCAACAAGAAGAAAGCTTCTGATAGTGCAAGCTAAAGGTGAGGACTCAGCTGATGGCCCTGACAGGTTGATTTCAGCAATATGTTATTTTTATCCTTTCTTTGATGGTATACAGTATGGGAAGTATGTTATAACACAGTTCACTCCCATCCAAGTGCTGATACAACCTCTTTTCCCAGCCATTAAGGTGTTCAAAAGCTTCCCCTTGAATGGGTTTTTAGTGTTTTTGACTTTGTACTTTGTGGTTGTTAGGAACCCCAATTTTAGTAGGTATGTGAGGTTCAACACTATGCAGGCGATTGTGCTTGATGTTTTATTGATATTCCCGGATCTGTTGGAGAGGAGTTTCAATCCAAAAGAAGGTTTGGGTTTGGATTTGGTGATGAGCTTTGATAGCACTGTCTTCTTGTACCTCCTGGTTTCTCTCATTTACGCTTCCTCTTCTTGCTTGTTTGGCCAGTTGCCAAGATTGCCTATTGTCGCTGAAGCTGCTGATAGACAGGTTCTTTGATGCCATTTAACCTATTTGCTGTTCAGATTGAGGTTTTTTTCCCCCTAGTGTTGGGAAATTTGGCATCTCGATTTGCTGCTTGTCCAGAAGAAGCAGAAGAAGATATATACAATTATTCACTATTGTTTCATGTTTTGTTTGAATTAGAAGAGTAATTTGCTAAGGTTGTTTACTGGTTAGTTGAATTGTAGATTGTTAAATTGGGCATAGTAATTTATTAAATTATGATCAAAATATTTAATTTTTATCCACTTTTTTGTTTTTTTTTTGTTTGAATATCTTTTACTTTAAATTTTCCGTCTGATTAAATAATAACCAAAAGCAAAGTCTGTATTTAATTTTGATCTACAATTTTTTTTTTTTGTAAATAATATAAAAATGTTGGCTCTGCTGTTGAAGAGTCTAGTTATTGTTGTAACATTGTTAGTTAAAGTTTGGGGCACAATTGTAAAAGGGAAAAGTATGCGACTAATTATGCAAGCCTTAGATTATACTTAACTTTTTCTCAACTCTTAAATAAGAGGATATACACGCTTCAACGTACTTAATTTAACGTCTTCTTACATTGATAATAATATCGATGCAATTAGATTAGCGGATTTTTGTTTTGATCACCCAAGTTTAAAATAATTTCTATTTTAGTCACTAATGTTACCGCATTTGATATTTTGGTCATTCCATTAAATCATTAATGGAATGTTGAGGTAGTCCTTTTTATTGACATAATAATATATTTAGCCCTCTAATATTTATAGAATCTATCAATTTGATCTTAATTTTAAAAAAAATTTAATAAATTTAACTCTCAACTTTAGACATTCTATCTATTTAGTTCTTAATATAACTAAAATAAAATAAAAAACATTCAAAACACTTGAGTGACAACCTCACTGGAGGTCTTCTTTTGAAGAGATTTGGATTGTTAATCTTCTCATGAATTGGATATGTACAATAGCTGAAAAAGCTCGACTACAACACTTTAATTATACGAATTCAAACACATTTTTTACCATTAATTTAATCTTACCACTACAATAGTTAATATAACCAACAATGCTATTTTTGATGTTAACAAAATTAATTCGATTGTCCATTCACTTTAATTGCAGTTAATGGGCCGGGTCAGAAAATAAGACTATTGGGCGGGTCCAACTTTTATTTTATTTCCACCTCCTTCAGAACAGTTGGCCCAATACACAGATAGTCGTCTATAGTTGCTGAATTAGAGCTTATATTTTGATTTTGTACGACATTAATTTAATTGTGAATGATTACAATCGCATTTCACATATAAAGCAAATTTTAATAAATATATTGAATCAAGTTTTTAATTGATATTATCTCAAGATTTAATTATTGAATAACATGGGTTTTTCCCTTATATTTTCTTAAAAATGGCTTAACATAATATTTGGGACCTAAACTTAACATTTTTTTTAATTCGATATCTGAACTTGATTTTTTCTTAATTTGGTACCTAAACTTGTTAAATATTATTCAATTTACCCCCCAAATGCTAACGGTGTTAAAAAATTCATGCTATGCTACAAAAAGATTGTCAGTATTAGAGGAAATTTGAGTTAAAAAAATTATGCATTAAACTATGCTTAACGATTAATATTGAATAAGAAAACAAGAATTTTAAAAACTTAAAATAAAATGAATTTATTATTTTAAATTAATAAATTAAACTAAGAATAATTGAACACCTAAAATTTAAAATTGAATTATCATATCATCTATCTCATACATTAAGTACCAAATTAAGAAAAGTGTTAAGTTCAAATATCAAATAAAGAAAAAGTATCAAGTTCAAGTATCAAATTTACCAATATATATATATATCAATACCAAATGAAAGAAAATGTGAAGTTAAAGTAGGAAGGGTTATATTAAATAAAAATACAATGAAATTATAGATTGATTTTAGCAGCGTTACATGTGTTGTACTCCAAAAACTCATTAGCCATACAAAATTTTATAGGCCATACCATGACGACGTGGTCTGCTTACTAGATTTGTTTAATTTGAATACACCATATCCATATACGTATGTAGTCAATTTTCAACATTTGGGTGTGTTAGGCTTCTAAATAGAAATAAATTTTATATTACCAAAAAATTTGGTGTTGATTAGATCAAATATGTATTTCTACCTATCATGTTGAAATTAGACTGTCGTAACTATTTTTTGTTTGGAAAACGGGGTTGACTTTAGAAATGAAAATGGAGTCGCCACCAATATTTTTTGAGGTGTGATCGAGTCACCTTAAAATTGATCGTTAAAACATTTTGATTTATTAAGACCATAGTTTTGGACTACGAAATTTAAAAAAACGGGTTCGAGAGTCAATTAAGGACGAGGAAGGATTAGCACCCTCGTGACGCCCAAAATTGGTACCTAATTGATCATTTGATGTCTTTATGTCGAAAATTTGAAAAGATTTTAAAATGCAATCCTTTTTTGTTAAAAAAAATGAATAAATTAAACCAGATGCTGAGACCTGCTTATTTCGAAAGAATAAAATATCATACCCAGTGACTTAAGATACGACATTTCGAATCCTCAAAACTAAGCTTGTTTTTCGCCCTTTAAAACTCATACATTTAAATTTAAGAAGGATATTCGGTTATTTGGGTCAAATGAAAAATCGAAACCCAGTAAGTTAGGGCACAGTTTCTCAAAATTCCCAAATACGGAATATTGCCTTTATTTTTTAAAAATCTTTACCTCGAGATAACAAACTATCACATCCAGTAAGTTAGGACACAACATTTTTGAATTCTCGAGAATAAATTTTTATTTAACTCGTATGCTTTGATTTAAGAGAGTAATTGGTTCTTTTAGATTCGATGAGAAAAATCGAAACCCAGTAAGTTAGGGTACGATTTCCTTTGAATCTTAGAACGCGGAGCATTTGCGTATTTTCAAAATCGGGTAAAAGGTGATAGGATTTATAAATAAATGTAAAGTAAATTACGATACTAATTTGTATGACAAAATAATGGTGATAAAAATACGAATAACAATAACAAAGGTAAAAATAAAATACAATAAAATAAAAGCGAAATAAACAAATAAAAGAAAAGAAAAGAAAAGAAAAGAAGACAATAACAAAAATAAAAGCTAATGGTTAATTAATAAATAAATACTATATAGCATAATAAAATAATAATAATAATATATTAATAAAAAAATAGTAAAAATAAAAATAATATTAGTAATAATAAAAGTAAAAGAAATAATAATAATAGCAATAATAATGTTGATAATAAAAATATAACGATAATAATAATAATAAATAATAATAATAATAATAAATAATGATAAATATAATAAAAATAAACATAATTATAGTAATAATATATATATATATATATATATATAAAGAAAATAATAGAGGTAATAATAAAAAGAATAATAATAATACTAATGAATATAACAATAATAATAAAGTTAATTATAAAAAAATAAAAAATAATAGTAGTAATAATATTAAAATAATAATTATAATAGTAGTAATGATAATAATAATATAATAGTAATAAAAAATTAATACTGGTAGTGATAGTAATAGGAATTTTAAATTGATTTTAATAATAAAATAGTAATAATGCCTAAAAGGATTAAATTGGAAGCAAAATAAAGTTTTAGGGCAAAAACAGAAAATAATAAGGTAAGAGGGCCGAATTGTGACGCGCTTAAAAAGAGAGGGACCAAAATAGGAAAATTCCCGAGTCCTCTATGCGCTGCGTTTCAGTGTGGACCAAGTTGAAACAAACGCAAAATATGTGGTGCGATTAAAAGATAAAAAATAAAATAAATAAACACCAAATTGCAAGACATCACAAAAGCAGAGGGACTTGGGGCATAAATAGCCCTTAAAAGGAAAACACGCGGATCCTCAACCCTCGGGTCGGGTCTTGAACGGGATAAGCATGAAACGGCGCCGTTTTGGGGTTTAAAGACCCAAGCTAAAATGACGTCGTTTTAAGTGGCTATATAAGCCAAATTTCTTTGAAAAAAAATCATTTTTCTCCTTTCTTCTTCCAAAAACCAAAATTTCTCTTCTCTCTCCCTCTCTCTAGCTCGATTTCAGGCGAGGGCTCTGGCTAGAGGTCCGGCCAGTCACCGCCGTCCCTCCGCTGCCGCTGCCGCTGTCGACCACCGCGCACGGTGGCCGGAACTCCAAAAGGTAAAATTTTTCCCTTTTTTATATATTATATGTATGTTGTATTTAAAGTTTAAAAAAGAGGGGAAAAAAACCTTTGTATAATAACAGTTCCGAAAAGAAAAGGAAAAAAGAGAAAAAAAATGCTAATAACCTTTGCTTGATTTTCTTTTGATTGTGTATTTGTATTGTGTATAAAAAAAACGTGTTTTTGCTCTCATATATCAAAAAAATCGTCCTTTTTTACATTGTTTTATGCGGCTTTTGTAGCCTTTTTACAATTGGTCTTCTCCTGTTTGTAGGTGCGTGATGGAGAAGGGCAAGTTACAATGGCGTGGCGAGCGGTGGATGTGCGCACGATGCGGAGGTACGGCGGCTAAAAGTGTTGGTTGCTGAAGAATCTAGGGTTTCTGTTTTAGGTTTTGTAAATTTGGGCCATTCGGGCTTGGGACTGTTATTGGGTTTGTATTTGGGCCTGCTGTAATTTATTTTAATGGACTTTTATAATTTTTTGTTTTGTTTTTTTGTTTAAAAATGGTTAATGGGCCCGGGCAAAAATTGGGCCCTACAGCTGCCCCTCTTTGCTCATTGTTATGTAACAGGAATGAAGCAAAGACTTTAAAAGGCCAATTTTGCCCCGTCTTGTTGAGTCTTGACTTCTTGATGCTTCCTTTCTTCCAGTAGCCTCGTTTTAACCCACTGCACCTTCAGGGGTATAGGAATTTTCGTTTCAATCTGCTCCACTACTGCTTAGGGAGATAAGGCTCACCATCTTCGATCTGCTCCAAAACTGCTTAGGGAGACAAGATCTACAATCTTCAGTTTGCTCCATTGTTGATACGTGGAGATAAGGCTTGTAATTTTAGCCTGCTCTCTTGCTATCTCAGGAAGATAGGGCTAGTGGCTCAAATCTGCTCCCTTGCCGATACATGGAGATAAGATTCACCAACTTCGATCTACCCCACTGCTATCTCTAGGAGACAAGATCTACAATCTTTAGTATGCTCCACTGCCGATACATAGAGATAAGACTTGTAATTTCAACCTGCTCTCTTGCTATCTCAAGAAAATAATACTAGTGGCTTAAATCTACTCCATTGCCAATACATGGAGATAAGATTTGCCAACTTCGATCTGCCCCACTGCTATCTCGAGAAGACAAGATGTACAATCTTCAGTCTGCTCCATTGCCGATACATAGAGATAAGACTTGTAATTTCAGCTTGCTCCCTTGCTACCTTAAGAAGATAAGGCTAGTGGCTTAAATCTGCTCCATTGCCGATACATGGAGATAAGATTCGCCAACTTCGTAATTTTAATCAATTTTGTCACATCGTCCTCTGGGGAATCTACCTGTAGAATTGATTTCATGGAGTCTATGCTTATGCCAAATGATTAGGATGTCATGATCAAAAAATGCTCCTAACCAGATGTATTATGAATGTTATGAAGGAATGCAAAATGTCATGAAAATGATTCATTTTTAACATTTGGGTTGTCATTGCCCGTCGTTTGTTAAGGTGATATCCCTGACGTATGTCTTCTTGTTCAGCTGATATTTTCAACAGAGAATCTGAAGATGTAGTCATTACTTAGACCCTTATCTCTCAAGTGTTCCCAGCCCTTTAAGCTTGGTGAGTTCTAAATAATTGTCCTGTTTCAGATTCTTACATTATTTAGAGACTTTCAGAGTAATATGCAAAACTTCTTTTGTGCAAGCATTATATAGTTCATTAATCATTATTTCAATATGAAATGCTTAAGAAAGATTATAGAGATGAATAAAACTGAAATTTATTCGGGACAAAATCCGTAAAGAATGGATTGAGCAAAGGAAACAAATTTTGCTAAGGTACAAAAATGAGTAAGGGTTAAATTGGTACCCCTAATATCACAGCCTAAGCTTCTCTGTACGAACTTCTTGAAGACCATTCTGAGTTCAACATGTGTTTAGGAGATCTGTAGTACTTTGTCAATGCCCCGAAGATGTAGCATATCTCCTCATTGTTAACTCATGTATAGGATGACTAGCGCATGCCCTATTTCTCCTCAAAAATTTGAATTGCCCTTTACGGGTTTTCAATTCAAAGCTCCTTTGGTCTCAATGTGCCCTTTGCGGGTTTTCACATTGGCCTCTCCATTTTTTTTTTCAAACTCAAGACGCCCTTTGCGGGTTTTCGCCTTGGCCCATTTTCCTTCTTAAGCGAAATATTTATTGACTAAGTCCGTATTAACTGAGCTTGGCCGACTCTTGCCGTTCGTCTTGGCTAGTATCAATGCTCCTCCAGAAAAGGCATTTCTTACAACATAAGGTCCCTCCAATTAGGCATCCACTTTCCTCTGAAGTATTTTTGCATAGGGAAGATCTTTTTCAATACCAAGTCTCCCTCATGGAATACTCTGGGGTGAACCTTTTTGTTGTAAGCTCGCATCATTCGCTTCTGGTACATTTGACCATGACGGATGGCTTTTAACCTTTTTTTCTCAATTAGATTCATTTGATCATACCAAGATTGGATCCACTTTGCCTCATCCAACTTCAACTCTGATAAAACCCGGAGAGAAGGAATTTCAACTTCAATGGGTAAAACTGCCTCCATCCCATAAACCAATAAGAAAGGTGTTGCCCCGGTAGAAGTTTTAACAGATGTTCGATAGGCATAGAGGGCAGACGGTAACTTTTCATGCTAATTTTTGTAGGTCTCGGTCATTTTCCCCACAATTTTCTTGATATTTTTATTAACTACCTCAACAGCACCATTCATTTTCGGGCGATATGGCGACAAGTTGTGGTGCTTAATTTTGAACTGACTGCTGACTTTTGCTATCGCGCTATTGTTCAAGTTCAACGCGTTATCAGATACGATCATTTCTGGCATACCATAACGACATATGATCTCCCTCATCAAAACTTGCTAACTTCCGTCTTCGTGACATTAGCATATGAAGCTACCTCTACCCATTTGTTGAAGTAATTGATGACCACGAAAATGAATCGATGTCCATTAGAAGCCTTTGGTGAAATCGGTCCAATGACGTCCATGCCCCACATTAAGAAAGGCCACGGAAAAGTCATAACATTAAGAGGTGAATGAGGCACATGGATCTTGTCTCCATAAATTTGGCACTGTGGCACTTCTTGGCGTAACGGATGCAATCTCCTTCCATCGTGGACTAATAATACCCAAATCTCATAATTTGCCTGGCCATTGTAAACCCATTAGCATGCGTTCCGCAGACACCTTCATGGACCTCTTCCAGGATTTTTTTAGCCTCAACAGCATCAACGCATCTTAACAGCACCTGGTCCTTCCTCTTTTTATACAGGATCTCTCCGTCTAATACATAGTCATTGGTCAGTCTTCTCAATGTTCTCCTATCATTTTCAGTTGCTTGACCAGGGTATTCGCGGCTCTTCAAATATCGTAGAATATCATGATACCAAGAATGATCATCTCTCTCCTCCCCATCATCAATATTGCAGTAGTGGGCCGGAGCCTCACAAATACTCATTTGGATAGGCTTCATACCTTCCTGTTCATTTACTCTGATCATAAAAGCTAATGTGGCCAAGGCGTCAGCCATCTGGTTTTCATCACGCGGGAGATAAATGTGATATTATGAAACTCCTCAATTAACTCCAAAATAACTTTCGGTAATTGATCAATTTGGGATTTCTCGTTTCCCATTCACCTTTGAGCTGATAAATCACCAACGCATAATCTCCATATACCTTTAGCACCTTGATTTTGCAGTCTTTGGCTGCTCAAATTCCTATGATACATGCTTCATATTCTGTTATATTGTTTGTGCAGTCAAAATCCAACTTGCAAGTGAATGGATAATGATCTCCACTTGGGGATATCAAGACTGCCCCAACTCCATTACCAACGGCATTTGACGCTCCGTCGAAGTTCAATTTCCAAGGACGATCTTCTAGGGTATCTTCCTCAGTAGCCACTACAAACATCAGATCTTCATTAGGAAAATCGAAGTTCAATGGCTCGTAATCGTCTAGAGCTCTGCTGGCTAGAAAATCTGCTATTGCACTCTCATTCACAACTTTCTGGTTCACATAGACTATGTCAAATTCGGAGAGCAAAATTTGCCATCGGGCTATTCTTCCATTCAGAGCGGTTGACTCCATCATGTACTTAAGAGGGTCCAGTTTCGAGATTAACCAAGTCGTATGGTACAACATGTACTGCCTCAACCTCCGAGTTGTCCAGACCGAGGCGCAACATAATTTCTCAATTGGCGAGTATCTCATTTCACACTCAGTAAATTTCTTACTAAGGTAATATATCGCCTTTTTTTTCTTTCCTGTCTCATCCTGTTGGCCGAGCATACATCCCATTGAATTATCGAATACCGTCAAATACAGAATCAATGGTTTATCAGGACTGGGTGGCACTAGTACTGGAGTATTAGACAAGTATTGTTTAATTCTGTCAAAAGCCTTTTGGCATTAATCGTCCCAAATGCCTAGATTGTATTTCTTAAGAAGACGAAATATGGGGTCACATTTCTCAGTCAATTGCGAAATGAACCGGGCAATATAATTTAGTCTTCCTAGAAAACTTCGAATTTCCTTTTGAGTGTGTGGTGAAGGCAATTCTTGTACAGCCTTGACTTTATCCGGGTCGACCTCAATTTTCTTTTCACTAACTACAAAACCAAGCAGTTTTCCTGACCTAGCCTCGAAAGTACACTTGTTTGGATTGAGCTTTAGCTGAAATTTCCTCAACCTCAAGAACAGTTTCCTCAAAACCTGTACATGCTCCTTTTTCATTAGGGATTTTGCGATCATGTCGTCGACGTAGACCTCGATCTCATTGTGCATCATGTCGTGAAACAAGGTTACCATAACTCTTTGGTATGTTGCTCCTGCATTCTTTAACCCGAATGGCATCACCTTATAACAAAAAGTTCCCCACAAGGTTATGAATGTGGTCTTTTCCATATCTTCAGGATACATCTTTATCTGATTGTATCTAGAGAAACAATCCATGAAGGAGAACAATGAATAACCTGCCGTGTTATCCACCAAAGTGTCGATGTGAGGCAGTGGGAAGTTGTCCTTTGGGCTGGCCTTGTTTAAGTCTCTGTAATCTACACACATCCGTATTTTTCCATCTTTCTTAGGAACAGAGACGATATTGGCTACCTATTTTAAGTAATTCACCACTTGTAAGAACCCAGCATCAAATTGCTTATTAACCTCTTCTCTTATTTTTACTACAACATCACGTCTTATCCTTTGGAGCTTCATTGAACCGGCTTGCATTCTTCTTTAATGGGGACACGATGTACCGCAATATCGACGCTCAACCCAGGCATTACTTGATATGACCATGCGAAGACATCTTTGAACTCCTCCAGAAGTTTAAAGAGATCCTACCTTGTTTCCTTATTTATGCAAGTGCTAATTTTCACCTCTTTCCCCTTTTCCAAAATCACATTCTCAATTGTCTCTTTGTGAGGTAGAATCAACTTTTCTTCCCGCTCTACCATCCTTAACAAATCCGGGGGTAAACTACAATCTCTGTCATCTGTAAAATCCTGAGATCCATCTAAACACATGTCTCGTTCACAGGGGAGTTCTGGGTCCATAGCAACGTTGCTCATGACATCGATATCTAGGGACCTATTGTAGGTACGAAAGAATACCCAAAGAAACTAATGGACCTAAGAATAACTTAATTGTATGGTATGATTATGAATGGAATGAAAAGGAATAAAAGAATAATTACTCGATGCATTTTTTTATTGAAATAAAGTCGTTTTGAACATGAGCCTATTTCACAGCAGATTCTTATTGTTCCTAAGCTAGAAAACAATAAGCGTGTTTTGAACATTACTTTGTATTTGCTCTAAAAACCACAGGAAGTTCTTCTACAATCTAGTTGTTCAGAACACTTCCAGGCTCACAAGGGTGAATGCCCGCTAAGTTTCATTCCTTCGGTTTCTCTTCAAATACAGTCTTCATGCTCAAAGTTTTCATCATATCTTCAGCCGTTTCTTCATTCGTGTTCTTCAGTCCCGGATGGATAACTCCTCCTGACACGAATTTATTGGATATATGGGGAAAGGTCATTAGCTCCCACTTAACCTCTGACCTATCCAACCGTGCCCTTCGTCTCTCTTGTCTCCTCTCCAGCTCTTTCTTCCTCAACTTTGCATCTGGCTTATACCCTAAGCCAAAATGGTCCCATTTGCTAGTCAAGACCGGTACTTTGACCCGTCCGTGGAGATATTTCCCAAGTCCTCTTCCAGGCAATGCTCATTTTTCCACTGTCAGCTGTAGGCCCATCTTTGTTGCTTCAGAGATTTTGGGCACCGGGATCTTGCTTCCCTCAGTGATGAAAGTGGCATTCATAAGCTCTAATGACCGAAAAGAACATTCAATTGCTTCGCTATCACTCTCTATGTGTGGCGCATCACTGGCAACGGATGTGATAATATTCTCCTCCGTGTTTATCGTTATTAGCCGGCCCTCCGTCACCAACTTTAACTTCTGATGTAACGATGATGGTACTGCCCCTGCCGAATGAATCCATGGCCTTCCCAACAGACAATTATAGGAAGGCTTAATGTTCATCACTAGGAAATCTACCTCGTATGTATTTGGCCCAATCAGAAGAGATATCTCTATCCTTCCCATTACTTTCCTTTCGGTACCATCAAATGCTCTCACTACGTTTTGGCATGTTTTCATATGAGAGCTATCTACAGGCAATCTATTCAACGTGGACAGAGGTAAGATGTTCAATACTGAATCATTGTCAATTAGTACCCCCGGTAATGTATACCTTTTACAGCGGGTGGTAATGTACAAAGCTTTGGTGGATCCTATGCCCCTTGACGGTATTTCATCGTCACTGAAAGAGATGAAGTTGTCGGCGCTTACGTTGCTAACGAGGCGGTCTAGCTTGTTTACCGAAATGGTCATCAGCAACATAGGTTTCGTTCAACACCTTCATGAGCGCGCTATGGTGCACCTCCGAGTTTAAGAGTAAAGTTAGTACCGATATGCGGTCAGCTGCTTGTGTAATTGTTCCACAACACTATACTCACTGTGTTTTAGGAACTTCAAAAACTCTTTAGCTTCATTTTCCATTACTGGTTCATTAACCAGTGGTTCTGACTTTTCTTCTTCTTGTCTGGTCATAAAGGATTTTATTTTTATAGGTTCGGCTTCTGTGTTTGGCGTGCTGGCAGAACTCTCATTTCCCGAAACTGTCACGTTGTAGTTATAATCCCAAGGCACCCTCTTGCTATCCTTATAAGGAAAAGCCATGGGTTTCTGAATTACAACTCTAGGTGCCACTCTCGCTCCTGCTTCATCGATTCTCTGTTGTGTGATGATCACCACTGGGTGATTGACCTCAAAGACCTTCTCTACTGACCCTCGTTCTGCGGTGCACACGTCCTCTCCTTCAGTAGAGTCAAAGAACTCCAGCTCTCTGTTATCCATTAACCCTTGCACTAGAGCCCTGAATTCACTACATCGTTGGATCTCATAGTCCTCTTTATTGTGGAACTCACAGTAGTTCCTCGCATCTTGGGATTTGCTCCCCAACCCTTGCGGGACTAACCCTCTTTCCTGTATTTCCTTCCAAACCTCCCTCAATGGGGTTTTTACTTTAGCAACATTTAGTTTGATTCTCCTCCCCATGTTCTCGACTATTGCGTTTACCCCTTTATCAATATAACTGGGTAACAGATTTCCCACACCAGGTGCGTCATCGAATTTTACAACACCGCTTTAATAAGCCTTTCAACTAACCTTTTGAATGAGGTGCAATTTTCTATCGAGTGTCCTATGATTCCTACATGGTATTCACACCGAGCCTTTGTGTCATACCACTTAGGATATGGGGGTTGCAACAGTTTCAAGTAGAAAGGGGCTACAACATGTGTATCAAACAAACTTTTATACAACTCCCTATACGTCATTGGTATGAGAGTAAACTAGAACTTCTCTGTATTCTGCTTCATGTTGGGTTCCTACCTTGGTGAGGCCTGTTGGCCCGTGGCTACCGCTCTCGGTTGATTGACAGTAATGGGTTTTGAATAACCCGAGCTCATGTTACTTACTTCATTTTCTCTTTTCTTTGGAGCTGATCTTCCCGTGCTTTCTCCAGCCTCTATTTTTCCACACCTTATTGCATTCTCTATCATTTCACCAGACATCACTATGTCTGCGGAACTCTTAGTTGCGCTCCCCAACATATGATTGATAAAATGTGCTTTCAAGGTATTAATGAAGAGCATGGTTGTTTCTTTTTCCAGCAGTGGCGGTTGGATTTGTGTAGCAACTTCCCTCCACTTCTGGGCATATTTCTTGAAACTTTCGCTCGACTTTTTCTCCATGTTCTGTAACGTAATCTTGTTAGGCGCTATATTTTTCACATGGCCATAATGCTTCATGAAAGCCTGTGCTAAGTCCTTCCATGATTTAACTTAAGTACGACTCAACTGATTGTACCATTTGGCCGCAGCCCCAGTCAAACTATCCTAGAAACAGTGAATTAACAATTGGTCATTGCTGACATGTCCCGTCATTCTCCGACAGAACATTGTAATATAGGCCTCAGGGCAGCTGGTCCCGTTGTATTTTTCGAACTCTAGCATCTTGAACTTTGGAGGGAGCACGAGATCTGGGACCAGACTCAACTTTTTAGCATCCACTTCGCGTTAGTAATCAGCACTTTCCAATACTTTGAACTTCTCCTCCAACCATTTGCATCGATCTTCGAATTGTTTTGGGAGCTCCGCCCTTGCTTTTTCCCCTTCTGCTACATCATCGAAGTCAGGGACTATTGGTTTTGCCAAATTATCTCCGAGGTTAGAGCTCAAGCTTGTTGGGAAGTTTACCGGTGCTGAGGTACCAGATTGATACTGGGGTTTGATATTAAAGGGCACTCTTGGTGGTTGTACTTGAGAATTTACTGGGGCCAAGCCTGAAGGATAAGCAGAGTCTTCATTATCGTCTCCGGTATCGACCATAGGGCTCTTCCCTTTATCCGGCCCTCCAGTCAACAACTGTGTTAACTGGCTCATCATGCTTCTCTAGGATTCCAGCATTTGATCCCTCATATCATGTTGGATCTTAGCCAACTGTTCTTGCATCTGAGCTTGCAATTGGTCTTGCATCTCCTTCTGCATCTGTTCTAACCTTTCTAACATTTGATCCATGGCTTTCGTTTTCCTTCGAGTGTAGTAGTGATATTCCAAGGTAACTATAATACGATCTCTAGTTAATAGGGTTCTTTTATAACATTTAATGCATATGATGCGATGTAATACAAATGCATGATATGAATGCAAAAATAAGAGGAGTCGATTCTGGTTCAATTTCTTTTAGAATAACTTTATAAGAAAACAAAATCATTTACATAAAAGAAAATCATATATATGACCTAACCCTCATGCTCAAAGCTTTAACTTTCTTAAGAAGCTAAGTTAACTCTCGACCCTGGTCTGACTTTAGCTCATATTTCACACTTAACACATCAGCCTGAACCGCAAAAGCTTGTAAATGATCAGCCACTTCTCGTATCTGAGCCACAGCTTCGCCCATGACGTAATCTCTTTCTCTGACCTGGTCTTGAGATCGTTGAAACTGTTCTTCCCATCGCTTGTTACCTGCCTCCAATAGTTGCACTCGGAGTTCACTATTTTGCAGCACCGTTTCGAGCTCTCCCACATTTCCTTTCAAATTTTCAATCTTGTTTAGGCTTGTTTCCAGCTTCACCGTAGAGTTACGGCTCCGGCAAAATACCTTATCTAGTTCTGCTCCTCGAGCTCTTAACATCTCCATTTCGCTTTGGCTTTCAAACACAGTCTTTTTCAGAGTATCCTCTCGTGCTTGAGCATCATGAAACCTCTTCTTCCACTGATCGACCTTAACCTTCCCTTCTTGAATTTCTTGACGCCATTGTTTTGAGGTTTTACCCAACCCAGCAGTTCTCATCGATGAATGCAACTTTCTGTACTCCGTCTTTAAACTGTCCAAATCTTCCTCGGCATTCCTTTTCCTTTTTCTCAATTTCTCAGCCTCTAATTTCTAGACATTAATATCTAACCTCAAATGCACTTTTTCTTCCTCCAGTTGTTCTATCTTTTTTCCTAACTCCGAATTTCTATTTTTGAAGTCCTGTTTTATGATTTCCAACTCGGAAGGGACTATTTGCAGGTATTCCTCCATCGGTCGAACACCATCTTGTCTCGGTCTAGGGATATTATCATTGATTATTCTACTCTGCCACGCATCATATTTGAGGGTCATCATCGGACCTACAGTAACTCTTTTTATCCGGCAAGTCTGATCCCAAGCATTAGAAATCTCTCGAACATTCTTCTTATAACTATCCCCCTTATACGAAAATTCATACCGAGCTAGCCCGTGTGTCGTCGATATAAACTGTTTTGTCATATACTACCTTAACACGAGCGAATGGGCCTATCTAACGGCTCCTCAAATTCCAGGCAAAGGTACCCAGTCAAAATTCCCACACCGATAGAGGATTTCGTCAGGAACCATCCAAGGGGCTCTCCACTCAACATCTTCCTCCTGAAGGTTTTGAAAAATTACTATCCACCTTTCTTCTGATATGTCATCCCTCATTAGTGTAGCTGCTACTTCCTTCAATGGGAATAATCCTTGGAGAATACCCGGTATGAAACTTTGTCAATCTTCCAAAAATGACCATGGAAACAAACCAACAATAATTGCGCACATCTGATAAATCTACCTTCACCTGCCTTCCGACATGCACTCAAAGATCTGAATGTTTCTGCAAGAATTGCTGGTACTGGCGTAACCCCCTTGTCAAGTCGATCAAATAGGTCAGCAACTACTTCATCTATATGCCTCAAAGCTTTGGGGAAAATTACCTAACCATAGATACTCAAGGCGAAGATGTCAACTTTCCTCTTTATATCTGGATGTGCTACAATCAAGTCCCTCAAGCTCACCCAAGGAATGCATTTTCCTTCACCTTTTTGCTGAATTTAGGGCCGTGACCCACTGTTCACTCAACATGGTGATACTCATCAGCTTCTTTACAAAAGTTGGTACATTAGCGGCCCTGGAATAAGCTTTGTCGACTTGAACCTTTGGACAATGAAGCAAGGCTGTGTATTCTTCCACAGTAGGCACCAAGTCCATTTTTCCAAACGTGAGACAGCTATATGCGGGGTTCCAAAACTGAGTCATAGCCCGAAATAAGTGTTTGTCCATTTTGATGTCAAACGGGTAGGGTAGATCACCATAATTACGATAAAATAGCTGCTTAGTCTCATCATCCCAATGGGCCCATATATCTCTTAATTCCTGAAGTTCATTCTGTGTCACATTGATACGAGTGTAGTCTCACAACTCCGACGTATATCCATCGGCTAGGCTATCCCTTTTCTCAAGTTACATCTTCTCTGACCATATACGGACAGCCGCATTATCCTCTGTTTTACCAAGAAGTTCGTTCTCCATGACAAGCTTTCTAATTTAGTAACCAAACAGGAACCGCCACCTTTTTAATATGAAATGACATGCAATCATAGCCAAAACACAACAAGTTAGTATCGAATAATAGAAACCAAAGCAAATAGGAAAAGTGTCAAACATCTATCTGGGTAACCGCTAAGGTTCATCATAGCTCTATCTAGGGTGGGCTTTTAAGGATCACTATATGTGGCTTAGTTCTAAAGGAAGGGTACCTGAACCAGCAGATTCCTCAATCTTCACTCATTATAGGCTCATATGGATAGAGTTCAGTTCAGGGGAATACATTTCCCTATGGCCATGTAGAGGTGAAAACCTCACGAAGACATAGGTACGGATGTATCTCGGAAGCAGTCCACTAGCCCATACGGAGGTGAAAACCTCACGAAGGCATAGTTTCTCACTCCCACTTAAAAGATGTGACCACAACGGTCATGCAATATGATGCGGGGATATCCTACGAGACTCAAACCACAACAAACATATGACACGACACAAACTCATGCGGTGAAAGTATCAAAATCAAATTTTAATTTTCGATAAAAGGACAAAAAATAATCAATCCTACGGGACTCTCTTATTTGTCCCTAGTGGAGTAGCCAAGCTGTCGTAACCATTTTTTGTTTGGAAAACGGGGTCGACTTTAGAAATGAAAATGGAGTCGCCACCAATCTTTTTTGAGGTGTGATCGGGTCACCTTAAGATTGATCGTTAAAACATTTTGATTTATTAAAACGATAGTTTTGGTCTACGAAATTTAGAAAAACTGGTTCGGGAGTCGATTACGCACGAGGAAGGATTAGCACCTTCATGATGCCCAAAATTGATACCTAATTGATCATTTGATGTCTTTATGTCGAAAATTTGAAAAGATTTTAAAATACGATCCTTTTTTGTTAAAAAATGAATAAATTAAACCAGATGCTGAGACCTGCTTATTTCAAAAGAATAAAATATCATACCCAGTGAGTTAAGATACGACATTTCGAATCCTCAAAACTAAGCTTGTCTTTCGCCCTTTAAAACTCATACATTTAAATTTAAGAAGGATATTCGGTTATTTGGGTCAAATGAAAAATCGAAACCCAATAAGTTAGGGCACCATTTCTCAAAATTCCCAAATACGGAATATTGCATTTATTTTTTAAAAATCCTTACCTCGAGACAACAAAATATCACATCCAGTAAGTTAGGACACAACATTTTTGAATTCTCGAGAATAAGTTTTTATTTAACTCATATGCTTTGATTTAAGAGAGTATTTGGTTCTTTTAGATTCGATGAGAAAAATCGAAACCCAGTAAATTAGGGTACGATTTCTTTCGAATCTTAGAATGCGGAGCATTTGCGTATTTTGAAAATTGGGTAAAAGGTGATAGGATTTTATAAATAAATGTAAAGTAAATTACAATACTAATTTGTATGACAAAATAATGGTGATAAAAATACAAATAACAATAACAAAGGTAAAAATAAAATACAATAAAATAAAAGCGAATAAACAAATAAAGGAAAAGAAAATAAAAGAAAACAATAGCAAAAATAGAAGCTAATGGTTAATTAATAAATAAATACTATATAGCATAATAAAATAATAATAATAATAAAAGATATTAATAAAAAAATAGTAAAAATAAAAATAATATTAGTAATAATAAAAGTAATAGAAATAATAATAATAGCAATAATAATGTTGATAATAAAAATAATAAAAACAATAATAATAATAATAATAATAATAATAAATATAATAATAATAAACATAATTATAGTAATAATATATATATAAGAAAATAATAGAGGTAAAATAAAAATAATAATAATAATACTAATGAATATAATAATAGTAAAAAGTTAATTATAAAAAATAAAAAATAATAGTAGTAGTAATATTAAAATAATATTTATAATAGTAGTAATGATAATAATATAAAAAATTAACACTGGTAGTGATAGTAATAGGAATTTTAAATTGATTTTAATAATAAAATAGTAATAATGCCTAAAAGGATTAAATTGGAAGCAAAATAAAGTTTTAAGGCAAAAATTGAAAATAAATAAGGCAAGAGGGCCGAATTGTGACGCGCTTAAAAAGAGAGGGACCAAAATGGGAAAATTCCCGAGTCCTCTATGCGATGCGTTTCAGTGTGGACCAAGTGGAAACAAACACAAAATTATGTGGTGCGATTAAAAGATAAAAAATAAAATAAATAAACACCAAATGTAAGACATCACAAAAGCGGAGGGACTTGGGGCATAAATAGCCCTTAAAAGGAAAACACGCGGATCCTCAGTCCTCGGGTCGGGTCGTGCGTGGGCTAAGTATGAAACGGCGCCGTTTTGGGGTTTAAAGACCCAAGCCAAAACGACGTCGTTTTAAGTGGCTATATAAGCCAAATTTCTTTGAAAAAAATCATTTTTCTCCTTTCTTCTTCCAAAAACCAAAATTTCTCTTCTCTCTCCCTCTCTCCAGCTCGATTTCAGGAGAGGGCTCTGGCTAGAGTTCCGGCCAGTCGTCGCCGCCGACAACCGCGCACGGTGGTCGAAACTCCAAAAGGTAAAATTTTTCCCTTTTTTTATATATTATATGTATGCTGTATTTAAAGTTTAAAAAAGAGGGAAAAAAATAAAACCTTTGTATAATAACAGTTCCGAAAAGAAAAGGAAAAAAGAGAAAAAAAAATGCTAATAACCTTTGCTTGATTTTCTTTTGATTGTGTATTTGTATTGTGTGTAAAAAAAAGGTGTTTTTGCTCTCGTATATAAAAAAAATCGTCCCCTTTTACATTGTTTTATGCGACTTTTATAGCCTTTTTACAACTGGTCTTCCCCTGTTTGTAGGTACGTGATGGAGAAGGGCACGTTACACGGGCTGGCGGGTGGTGGAGGTGCGCACGATGCGGAAGTGCGGCGGCTAGAAGTGTTGGCTGCTGAAGAATCTGGGGTTTCTGTTTTAGGTTTTGTAAATTTGGACCATTCGAGCTTGGGACTATTATTGAGTTTGTATTTGAGTCTGTTGTAATTTATTTTAATGGACTTTTATAAATTTTTATTTTGGTTTTTTTTTTTAAAAAGAGTTAATGGACCCGGATAAAAATTGGTCCCTACATAGACATACGCCGATTCTCAATCCATTTCTATCACTCACTTTCTTTTCATTTTATGGATTTCTCTTTCAGCGCCTATCATCTTTTATTCCATGCAATTCTAACATTTAAATCTCCTCCCCAACTATTTACTTTGCTCTCACAATCAAATAAAATCAGTTTCTAAGATTTTCCCTAATATCTTCTACACCTCTATCCATCTATACTCCAAGGGCAATCGAACGAAAAGATTTGAATAAAAATATAAATTCAAAAAAATAGACTTAAATAATAATAAAAATGAACCGAATCTCAAGTAGAATTTTCAACCTAAACTTAACCTGAATCACATATTTATACTTTCCTTTTCTTTTTCTCTCTATTTAGCCGAATTTAAAGAAGTTGAAAACGTTTTGAAAGGTGAAAAAGTGAAGTTAGAAAATTTATTTGATGGTGGTGTTTAGTTAATTAGCAAGTAGTATAATAGTAGTATTACGTATGTTTAGCTGAAATCATACATCTTTTGGTTGGGTGTTTTTTTATAAAAATAGAGATGAACTCTAATCAATATAAAATGAGATTACACTACATCAAGAAGATTATCGTAAAGAGATTGAAAGATTTTATCTGGAGATTGCATGAATATTGTGACCAACTTGGAAACTTGTTTTAGTCTTAATCCTTGTGGGACTTTATGAAATTTGCACTAGCAAATTGCCTGTTCTAGTTTGAGTGAGTTATTTGGCTTTTTTAAAGTATAAATTTTTTTAATGTATTTTTAATTTACTGAGAAATATTTATTTTAATATTTTTAATGTATTTGATGTATTTTTTAAATTTATTTTTATATAAAAATAATCTAAAAAAATTAATATAGGTAGCCCGGATTAGGTTGGAATTTAGCATTTTTAATCTGGTCAAATTTGGATAAAAATTTAAGTCTATTTTTTAAACCAAGTTTAGCCCGAGCCTAAAATTATGCATATACAAAATTAAAATTTATATATAAGATTTAAAAAAAAATTCAACGTGTAATATCCAAAAAAGTGTTGATAATCAGTGGGGTTTATTATGGATTTAATATATTATAGTTGAAAATAGTATTTTTTCTTAATCGTGTGATGTTTAGGAATTTGTTGTAAAGGAGAGCATGAAGACAAGGAGAATCATAACCGTCAAATGTTTATCGCGTTCTGGAACCTTTTTTGTCGGTGGGATTTCGCTAACGTCACAAGGCCGATCACTTTCCTCCCACGTGGCATCCTCTCATTGATTTTGATTCACTACCGTCCTGGCTGTTTTCTGGGGCACGCAGCATAGGTCCCACCACATGTAATGAAACTTAACTCTCATTTGACCGAATTTGCCCTCCCACATTTCATCAAACCACGACATTACCCCAAAAGTTGACTGTTTCATTTCCTCATGACCATTTTGATCCTTCGCCGACACTGTCAAGTTGGCACATGTTCCTTCAATCAGACGGTGGTCATTTACCCAACCCTAAACAATTACATTCTTTAAATGAATATCATATTTGGTATGTGAATTAATAAGTCCCATAATCTGTGCCTAAACGAAGATAATAAAAGACAAAAAAGATGGTTGATAATATTCTATGCTTGCAAAATGGTCAATAGTGTGTGCATTTGAGTCAGCATAAATGAAAATAAAATGCCTTGATTTGTGAGGAAGAGATGCTAATAGCACATGACCTGTTTCCTAATGCTTCTTTACTCAATCCCAAAATTTCCGTTTCATTTTTTCATTCCCCAAGTGTTTTGCACGTTTTTGTTTGCTTTAACGTCAAGCACTTGTCTGCATCCTTTATAACTATTGCTTCCCACCATTTCCTTTAATGCTTTTGTGAAGCTCAAAACTCTACTTTTGGACCTCATAATCATAGTGACCAAAACTTGAGCATACTCTCAACATGCCATCTTCTTCTTCTAACTTAATCATTCAAACTCACTTTCATTTCTAAAATTTTGATTTAAATAAAGCAAGTTTACATGTTTTATCAAAATGGCACTAATTATATTTTTTAACTTTTTTAATAGTAGTTTCATTAAATCTGTTAAAAAAAGTAGATTAAAAAAAAAACAAAAGTTGGTGACAAAAAAAGCTCAAAAATACAATTAGAGCCATTTTGACAAAACATACAAACGTTAGTAGCCAAATATGTCATCAATCCAATAAAATATAAAGCTTATGTTGTATATACTAAATTGATTTTTCAATTTCAAAATATTATATTTGAGGTTTTGAATAATTTAAATCTATGAATTGTTAGTACAAAATTCCGGTGAACACACGAACGAAAACTCGAACAGAAGAAGAAATAGGACAAGGCTCCAAGGCGTGTATCAAATCACTATCTTTAAGGTTATATTCACCCCCACCTATCTTCGGTGTGCAAACGAGTTCTAAGCAAATTAACCTCGAGGATACAATGAAGCCAATGGCTATTTGCGTTTTGCACTGACGAGAATAGCCCACTACACACTGAGCAATATATGACAAGAAAACCAATTTCTATAAAGGATTTCTGCAGTAATACTTTATAGAACAATCTAACAATATTAGAAAATGAAGGAAGAAAGAAAGAATATTAGAATTGTTGGTATATCTCCAAATGAAATCTAATTCCTATTTATAGGAATTTTCATGTCTCTTCATAGAGACATCTTTAATCAATAGGTACCTTTCCGAATAATAATGCTTTTTAAAAATAAAAACATTATTATTTATTTAATTATAACTATTCAAATAATATTATTTAAATAATTATAATTCTTTTTCAAAAAATTAAAAGATATAATCTTTTAATTAATTATACTCATTCATTTATAGTTATTGAAAAACTATAAATATTTGAAAATATTCCAACATGAAAGAAATTGAACTAATATTTAAAATTGAAATGAAGTATTAGGCTGATGATATCCCTAAAATTGTAAGCTTACCATCCGCCTTGGAATCACCAACACATCTATTTTCATTACTTATAGTTAAGATTTAGATTTATAAGATTTTTAGAATTTAGGAGTGATTTGAGTTTAGTATCAACATATTTATTTCCATAATAAAATTATTATAACAATTCCAGTGGGAATTGACTGATTGTCAGCATACCAAATCTACTGCTTGTGGTTCCTTTGTAATTTAATCACAACCCTAAACCCACAAAGCAATACTTTTTCTCTGGTTGAGCTTTACTTTTAAGTGACACCCACAAGACAACAATCTCTACACCAAAACCTTGCCCTCCTTTGTCCCTTTTCCCTCGCTACCAAAACCACAAGCAGAGTGGCTCACTAAGTAAATTAATCATTTTCCAAGCCCTTCCCCCCCCCCCCCCCCCCCCACTTCAAAGTTCTCACCTTTCTCCCCCTACAAAAACTCTTGTTCAGTTCATCAAACCGAAAAAGGAACCAATCCCCCCCCCCCATTGAGGTAAGCCAGCACACAGCACAGCAGCACAATGCAGCAAAAACACCCCCTTCTTCTTCTCATTTTCTCAGTTTTTCTCATCTTCCAAACATCAAATGGCCATAACATCACACGTTTACTCGCCAAGCACCCTTCTTTGTCCACCTTCAACCATTACCTCACTCTCACCCATTTGGCTCAAGAGATCAACCGCCGCACTACCATCACTGTTCTCGCCTTAGACAACGCCGCCATGTCCTCTCTCTTGAATAAAAACCCTTCCATTTACACCATGAAGAACATCCTTTCCCTCCATGTTCTTCTTGACTACTTCGGTGCCAAGAAGCTTCACCAGATAACCAATGGCACCGCACTCGCCGCTACTATGTTCCAAGCCACTGGGGTCGCCCCTGGGGTTTCCGGCTTTGTTAACATAACCGATTTTAAAGGTGGAAAAGTTGGTTTTGGAGCTGAAGCCAATGGTGGGGATTTAGATTCTTTCTTTGTTAAATCTGTTGAGGAACTGCCTTATAATATATCTGTGATTCAGATCAGCAAGGCTTTGCCTTCTGCTATAGCTGAGGCTCCCACTCCAGGGCCGAGTGAGCTGAATATTACTGGGATTATGTCAGCACATGGATGTAAAGTGTTTGCTGATACCCTTTTAGCCAATCCTGAAGCCATGGGAACATATGAGGTAAGTTCAAAATCTGTGTTTTTTCATTTTGTAAATATTTGATCTTTGAGGCTGTTCAGTGATAATTAAGGGAAGAAATTGAGGGAAAGGTGAAAGAAATAAATGGGGGTAGAGGAAAAGGGTGGAAACAGTTCATGTCTGGCCATTTGATTGTGTGATGATGGAGTTGTTGAAAGAAATAGTGTAAAGTATATTGAAGAAAGTTATAATAATGGCATAAGATACTGTTTACTCTTTTATTGGCCAAATCTTCGTTTTCCTAAGTCAAGGATTTGTTTCGGAGTCGGTAGGTGATTTTCAATCTAAAAGTATGATAATGACACCTTGAGATTTTTCAAAATTTGTGTGTGTGTGTGTGTGTGTTTTGCATGTGAATTTCTAGATAAACTAACACAGATCTGGGTTTGTGTTGGGATGCCAAATGTTGAATTTGCATTAAAGTTTTGTTATTCGGATTTAAGTGAGTGTCTAATAAGAATACGTTGGTTCGCATTTGATACAAATATATTCCATTATTTAAGAAAAGAAAAGAATCTAATTAATTTAAGTGTTTAGACTTAAACAAAGCAGATTTTATACTACCCCACATGAGGAAATTTACATAATATAGTTGGATTGATATTATGATAATCCAAGAAAGAAAAACATGCAGTAAATGCATGTGACAGGTGGTTGGACTTGGAAGGCATCGATACAAATAGTAATGGCATAACAAATAGCAAGCTACTGTTTTGCTTTTTACTCCGACTCGGGTGTGTTTGGGCTTTGGAGGGTGGTATTAGTAATTGATATTTCACCTCAAAGGGGGAAATTTTATCTGAATGAATTGGATTGTAGTAGAAGATTGACATTTTGCTTTGTTTCTTCATTTTCTTCTTTGAAAAATTTGAAGGGTAAAGCAATGTTTAACAAAGAAAATGTGATGATGGTGACTTGTAGGATAATCTGAATGGAGGATTGACTGTGTTCTGCCCACTGGATGATGCATTTAAAGCCTTTTTACCAAAGTACAAGAACTTGACTGCTTCAGGGAAAGAATCATTCCTTGAGTTCTTTGGTGTGCCTGTTTACCAATCTTTATCCATGTTGAAATCCAACAATGGTCTCATGAACACATTAGCTACCGATGGTGCTAGCAAGTTCGACTTCACTGTCCAAAACGATGGCGAACAGGTGACACTAAAGACCAAGATCAACACCGTCAAAATAACCGGGACTTTACTCGACGAACAACCTGTGGCGATTTATACAATCGACAAGGTCTTGATGCCTAGAGAATTGTTCAAGGCAGCCCCTACTCCTGCCCCGGCACCAGCCCCAGAGGAGGCAGCGGATGCACCAAAAGCATCCAAATCAAAATCTAAGTCAAAGTCGAAGTCAGCCCCAACACCAGAATCTGATGCACCAGCTGATTCACCGGACGATGATCCAGCTGATCAGACAGCAGACGATAACGCTGCATTGAGTTTTAAAGGTGGAAGGTTTGTTGCTGTTGGATTAAGCTTCTTGTTAGTGTTTTTGTTGCTCTAAGGTTTCTAGTTTCTTTTTTTGTTTGTTTCATTTTCATTTTCATTTTAATTTATATAGATACTGGAGAAATAAGTAAAGGCTTCAGTGTGGTTATATTTTTTTCTTCTTTGAAGTGTGATTATGTTGTTTTTTCTCTTTGGATTAGATTAAGGAAAGGTTTGTGATTTTCTCTTTCTTTTTTGCTTGTAAGTTTGATTATTGATGAAAAGGCAAATGCTATAGATATTGTAATAGACAAAGTTGTGGTTACAAGTTGATTTAAAGGCAATTTAATAAATTATTTAAGATCCATTTATTGTTAGATTGTAATATAATATTATCTTAATTTGCTTCAAGTCTTAGTGTTGTTGATTAAATACAGATTTCTTTTATACTTTGACAGTGAACTCTCATCAGTTTACACAATACAAACAGAGTTATTGTAATTCGAGTTTACATCACCGGATACATTTATGATCCTATATTCTTGGGTGGAGTAAGTGCAAGGGGCTGTGCGTTAGATGATGATAGCAATTAAGTTGGGGGTATGCTTTTGTGGACTTACAAAACCATCCATTTTAATGAACTCAACGCTCCCGTATCTACTCACAATCTCTTTTATGAATGATTCACATGATGTGTGCATTAGAATAAAGTACTGTCTCTTCCCCATTTAACTTCAACATTTTGCTTCACTCAAATGACACTGTTCTTCCACTCTCTCTCCAAAACTAGAATTTTGGATGAAGTGAGCTTAATATTTCAGTTTTTATTTCGATCGAGCTCAAATGTTTAAAATACAATTTGATCCAACTCAAAAATTTCGAATCACTGTTTTGAGTGGAGCTCAAATTTAAATTCCCCATCGTTGGAATACAATTCAACTGAATTACGCCCCAAATTCATCCATACAATTGCATGCTCAAATGTGATGAAACTAGAAGCTTATCAATATGATCATTGCTTACCATGACTTTATTTCAAACAATTAGATTTTAAACCCCCCCCCCTCCCCCACACACTTTTTTTCTTTTCTGAGGTTTTCTGTATGAGTGAGGACAAAACAACAGGATTTAATCAAAGAAGAAGACAAGTCATTTCTGTTTCAACTGATCAACATTCTAAGAGTGTTGTGTGTCAATAATTTAACGATAAACATGTGAAGTTAGACCTATCATGTCATTTCTGAAATCAATCAAATAAAGGAGATGATGAACAGTCGGACAAATTTGTCTTAACACCAAAATGCCAATTAGACATAAAACCATGAAATGCAATGGAAGATGGCAACAAGGACATTAACATACTGCAATATTAGTTATTGAGAGATGATTTTCAGCATAAAACGAGGTCATACCTAGTGCATAACGAATTTTTCTCCCAGTTTACAGTTAAAGGATGTTTCCGAGGTTTAAACTCGTGATTAAACAGATGGTGAGTGCACAGTTGACCATCGTGCCAGGCATGATCTTCCATGATTTTCAGCATAACTTATTAAAAGTGATCAATACCAAGCACATCTTGAAAAATGCTAAGACAAAATATTCTGTTATCATGTCAACATATATTGACTATAACAATACATAAATTGTAGCAACAATTAAGCCATAAGCAAATTTGACCCCTAGCGGAAAGGATACTAAAATTTCCTCCTAATATTATTTCTTGTAGCAAAATCTATGTCTAAAATGAGCCTATCAGATGATGTTCCCATTCATTGTGTGCATGGTGAGATATATGTATTCAGTAAATCAAATTATAGAATAAATAAGACTAAGAACTTTTTTCCACCACTGCTTTTTTTTTTTAATTATCAGAAAGAGATAAAGAGAGGATGGAGAAAAGGGGGTCAATAAATAGGTAAAAAAACTAATAGAGTTTCCTAGTAAACTCAATGGTATTTAATCGACCTAGTTTTGCTCTTCAGGGTTATTCACAGACCTTGACTTGTCCAGATCCTGATTGTTCAAATAAAGGAAAGATGAATGATCGCTGAAAATCGATACAGTAGGCCGAGGAGAAAACCCAGTATAGCCTCTGTCTACCTTTGCTAAGCATAATTCATTAATGTATTGGAAAAGCTCATGCTTCTGGGCAAAAGGCTGAGCTGCATATTCTTCAAATGGCATCCACTGTGAAAAAAATAAAAGGGGCAAACATGTCAAAAGAAAGACTAGCAAATGCAAGCATGAAAATCCTTCCTTCTTCGTTGTTATGCAAAGTTCATGAAAATTCACGTTAAGATAGCAGCAAAGACTAAATTAGCAAATAAGAGGAGGCGTGTTGTGTACAGGAGTATAGTATCTTTTCTTTTCAGTCAGGAGGGGTTGGGAGGCCATCGCTAGGTCACAAAGTTTACCTCGAAAAGGAAATGTTTGCACCAGTAGAGACTTATCTCATCTAAAGCTAATATTTTTGGCACGTAAAATATTAAGGAAGAGACTTAATTGCAGTTTGGCTCAATCTTGTACCGCTAAACATTGTAGAAAATTAGTGGTAGGCCAAATGTATATCAGGTCAATGAAACGCAATGGGATCCTAAGATGCTTGTACATGCTCTTAAATCTTAATTCAGGACAAATTACTCAATGGAATAAATAACATGCAACAATATGAGTTGTACCTGGGCTGCCTCAATTTCCAGCTCTTGCTTCTGTATGTCAAAGGATAGTGGATGCAACATGCATATGAAAAATAGATCTGACTTCTCGAAAAAAGACTTGTGTGTTTGCCTGAATTCAAGAAAAGGATGTCAAAACAAATAATTCACTAAAGCTTGGGGTTTGGTAGGGTACATAAGCTGACAGAAATATGGGAAAATCAATGTTAACAAAGTGTGAAGCACAATTGAAAATCTTAAAGACATGATTATCGATTGTCCATAACATGGGAGGCATTCTTGTCTTCTTGAGTTTAAGTGATATTTTCACAAAAGTCAGTGACCATAACATATGCTCATCAAAATACCTACATATACTCCTTATACACTTCTGAAAATCCATCCAATTTTACACAACCTGGTATATCTGTAACTATTATATCATCCAAAAAGTTTTATATTTGTTCTTTTAGATTTACAACCATGTTCGTAAACCATTGGCCAATTCTAACAGGACTAACTCAAAAAACAGTAACAATATCAAGGGTGCATTTTCTTGTTAGATTTGTATATGCCTTTCAACTAGTCACAGCTTAGGGATCAATGAAACCCATATATGAAAGAGTGGAAACTTTTTCTTTACTTTTTCAAGCAATTACATTAATAAAAAGACCTGCACCTTTTTGGTTTTATCAACCACTAGGATGTCGAACTGTTTTGAACAGGCATGGAGCTTTGAGGAAGCATGGCATGATTACTAACATATTTGATGTAAGCTATGGATATAAAACTGAAATTATTGAGATATAATTGAGTGGCTTAAAAGCAAAAGGACATGTTTACTCATGCAAACATCATACCTGAATCCTAGGACCTCCACGAACTCTGTGTCAATCTGAAAATGGAAAAATCAGTGGTTTTCATAAGGCCATTAGAACTCTTGTTTAATACTTGATGCAAGAATAAATATTTATGCATACTCATCACTTACTCCTGTCTCTTCTTTTACTTCTCTCATTGCTGCCACAAAAATTTCCTCGCCCTGTTTGCACAAAGTTCATTGAATATTTGACAGAAACGTTAATTTTTATATAATGTGAAACATGACAGGACACTGGAACATACCTCTTCAACAACCCCAGTAGGAATTTTCCATATGCCTGTTCCTTGAAGAAGACCACTCTTTTCCTGAACTACGAGCACCTATCAGCCAAGAAGACGCATATTAAGAAGCAACTACGAAAGAGAGTTGTTTGATTAATCCAAAAACAAATGTGAAACCTATAGATATCACCACTTATAACAAGAGTACACTTGAGAAGAAGGCTAGATTGTGTGGTTACACTCATATAGATAAGAAAAACTGCAGAATTAACATGTGAATCTGAGGATAGAAACTCCACGTAGAAGTGAGCATGAACCCGCTGCATCAGGTCTATAGTAATTTATTGGGTTGAAAATTGCATCTGTCTATTTGGTATCATAGTAAAAATTGATGCCTTAAGAGTTTGAATGTTCAAAGAGGTAAGCTTTTGGATCTATGGAACTGTTGGAATGCAAAAACAAGGTTCCAATCCATTGCTTGTAATGGATAAATAAAATGTATTAGAAAATGTCCTCTAGAATACATCAGTCAGCAGTCTCACCACACACCAGATTCCAATAGACCAGGTGAAACTTATTATAACAAAAAAAAGGAAAAAAAAAAAAAAAAAAGCAGGACTGACCAAAGGGAACAAACCAATTAATAAGCTCTACATTAGCAGAATAAATAATCAATTAATCATTTGCATTAAAAGCTGAAACACAATGAAGTTAAGGGAGTACCTCTCTTTTATCATTCAAGATAATTGCACCAACACCTACTCGGTGTGTTGCATTTCCAGGGATAGTGCTAGGGGTCTTAGGAATCCAGAACACGAGCATGAGGTAACTTGGCTCAGCATGGTGGTATCTGAACCCCTCCTATAATCAATTTAATGTGTTTCAAAACAACTTGACTGTCAAAACACTATAATTATCAACAAGAAGATATACAAAGGGTTACATAATATTGTCAACAATATCAAACTTCACTATCAAAGTGAAGATAAAACATATATTCAAAGTTTTGCTCTACAATTCAGGACTAGGCAATGGAATATTATTAGCATAGACTACCTTCACTGCAGTTTCGACTAGATGTATGAGTCCAATAGGCAATTTAATCCAAACCCCCTTTTTACCCTGCACAGTAAACTCCAAATGTAATGAATATAAACCAAAATGGTAAAACATGAAAGTTACAGCCCTTAAATCAATTTTCAAGAAGATGATGAATAACTTGATTATGCAACTAAGAATCCTAACAATTAAAGTAAAGATTTGGTCATTTTATTCACATCACAATCACCAGAAAACACCAATTGATCACTTAGATGACTGATTTAGCAGAAATCAAATTTCCTCCTTGTTATTTCACAAAGATCCCCCCACATACAGAATAAGACTTTGGCCCTGGATGAACACTCATCATTAGAAGTCAGCTTAATCACCACAAGACAAGACTTATCTCCTAATCATTTCCATCTTACAAAATCTAATAAATAAGGAGAACTTGCACTGTTACACATATCAATTCCATTTTCCGATTCAAGCAATCATTTGAACAAACTTTCAAGGGACACTAAGCAAATCCAATAAGAAAATATCCATCTCAAATTTAACCTGTTGTTTCCACTGCAACATGGAAGCTCTGAGCATGGTAAGAAAGGTTTCAGTGTCCATATGCTCCTTCATTTCTATAATGACACCTCCATGGTCATCATTGATAACAGGAAGCAATTCATCATGCCAAACTCCATTTCTGCACACCGGTCTTCCAACTACCTCCGATAGATCCGCTGAGATCGGCATCTGTTTCTGCCATCAATAAATATCAAATTCTCAAGGCCAATTTTAGTGGTACCAAAATAAAGGGAAAAAAAAGGTAAAGAATTTACAAGTACACATATGTATGTACTTGCACAAGTAAAAACCTTATTTGCTTATATAATATTCAACTTGTTACTTAGAAATTGACTTTTCTATTTCTACATTACCAGATATTTGTTTGAAAGAAAAGTGTTGGGTCAAATAAAACATTTTTTTTTCTAAATTAATTTTTCCTGGTACATTATCAAAAAGAGCTTTCCATGGGCGACTGAGTTTAGCTTGACTGAGTCCCACCTAAGATTTCAAATCTTTTCTTTTTTAATACATTTCCTAAACAACCCATAAATCCTCCCAAACCTCAAACTAATTAAATTTCAAGATACACGCTCGAATCCACGACTTTGAGTTGTTGTAACAACAACAGTACAGTTGAGTGCCAATTTATCTTCACTCATCCTGAAATAGTATTATCTCAATAAAATTTATATTTTATAGTTATGTGATCTTATTTTTTTGGGAAAAAAAAAAACAACGCAAAACACTTTCCGTCTCATCCAAACCAAAAACTAAAAAATCAACTTCAGATTTTTAAATTGGCAGAAAAATTATTTTTAAAATCAATATAAAAAAAATCGTTTGATTTTTTTTTTCAAGTAACACAAACAACAAAAAAGGAACCTAGTTTTTGAAATATGTCAATATATATATAATTTCTAAGAAGCAATTTTAGCATAACAAATGGAATTAAATTACTGAACACTTAACTGAGCTAGAATAAAGACTATTTTTGGCTATAAAATAGTAGTTTTTAAAAAAAAAATAAAAACAAAAAAGGCTGTATAGGAGTAGTAGTTTCACTGCTGGGATTCAAATCCAAATCCGCAGAACCCAAGTTAATAGACGTTTAAACCAATCCTGAAGAAGAAAAGAAAGGGTAATGCGAAAACCCTGTTTGGCTTGGCTCCGTAATTTCATAAATTTATAATTCAGGAAAAGAACAGAACAGAAAAAGGAAAGAATATAAGCATACTTTTCTAAGTATAAGAAAATGAAATTAACGGTTCGGAAAACCAGAATGAAAGAAAACTTGTAATATTCAAGCATTAGGCAACAAAATTAGTCCTCAAATTCAAAAATCATCCAAAACTAGACCGTAATGAACACGGAAATGCATAAACATAAACACCAAAAAGCTATCACCAAAAATTCAAAATCAATGTAAGCTTTATCACCTGCTATACAACAAACAATCAGGAGCCCAAAAATCGTAGAGTTTTGAAGCTAATAGCCACTGTGGTAACTGCTAAGCAGTAATTAAATATAATAAATTTAAAAAACAATTCAAATACTGATTTTGATTTTATTTGTATATAGAAAATGGAGAGGAAATGAATAGAACAGAATCGAACCCGAGGGAGACGTTTGAAGAAAGCCTTTAGCGCGTTGCAATATATATATATAGATAATATATGTCGTAGTTGGGCTTTGGGCTTGGGAACTATTTTATTCACTTTATGCAGGGAAAACTATGGTGCCGTGAAGTGGATGCCGGCGTATATCCACTCGACGTTTGACCCAATAAAAACTTTTCTATAAGTTATGTGGGCCCCCAGTTTATTCATTGGTTAGGTACGGGGAGGGACTAGAGGGAGCTACGAGACGCAACTTAATTTCTAAAAGGCTCTGTATAACTACATTTTTCTTAATGGTTTACAACTACATGTTCAATTACAAGCAGCGGAAGTTAGGGGGCTGGCAAGAGAATCAAATTTTTAAAAATCATAAATATATTAATTATAAACAATTAAAATTTCATTCAGTCCTTTAAAAAATTATTCTAACTTCACTCCTGAAATTAATAATAATTAAAATTAACTATTATAAATTATAACCCAACCAACATTTAAAATATTTAGAGATAATTATATATGATTGGATTGAAGCTAAAATAAATGTGAAGGTAACTTATATTAATATATGATTTATGTGGGAATATAATTAGATTATTTTCCTAGTTGGGTTGGCAACTTTATGAGAAATTAACCAAACCAAAATGCTAGTAATTTACATGTTCAACAGACACCAACAAAATTTTGAGGTACCAATGGTTTTTTATTTTTATATTTAATATGTATAAATAAAAGTTTGAAATAATATATGTTTTTGAAAAATTTTAAGATCCTTTTACAATTTTTAAAAAATTTTAAAATAATTTATTATTTTTATTTTTATTTTTATAATTTTTACATTTTTACAATTTTTTATATGATTAGTTCGTCAACTAATTTTAATGGTCAAACATAATAAAAAAAATTGTTAATAAATGATTAACAATAAAAATTCAATTAATTTTAATATAAAACATGTAAAACATTTTCTTATAATACATAATTAAAAATTGTTATTTATTTTTTATAAAAAATATTCAATTTTTTTAGTTAAATGTATTTATTGAATAACATGTTTTTGTGTCTCTCATGATTTTAGTTTAACTTTAAATTTATTAACATTATTTTTTAAATTTCAAACAAATTAAGTACACGGGTTGATTAAATGTATTTATTGAATAATCTATTAGAATATATTTATTTAATTTAATTAATATACAAAAGTATTTTGTTAATAAACTTTTATAAGATTTAATTGTGTGTCCCATTATTTCAGTTTAATATTTTGGGTTGACGTCTAATGAAAATATGAAGCATTTATATATTTTTTGAATTTTGAATAAATTTAAGATTTTCTCATCAATTATTCTAAATTTATTTTTATGATGATAATTATTAAGTTTAATTTTAATTAGATAATCAATATTTTAAAATTTAGATAAATAAAAGAATGTTACCATTAAAATTAACTCCTTTATATTTTAACAATAATTATTTTTAACTTTCAATAATCATAAATTTATTAAAATTATAATTTAAAATTTAAATCATAAATATATTTAAATTTAAATTACCTGTACCCATAATTTTATAATTTTTGTGGTAGCAACTTAAACACACTTATAAATAGCTCACATACTTTGCAACCAAAACTACAATTTTAAGTATCACTTAAAGTATCAAAGTCTTATAAATAACTTTCATTGTGTCTCTTCCACCATATTCGTTGCCAGACGAAACTTTCACTTTCTCAGTATGAGTTTTTTGCAAGTGCTGAACAAATCTGAGTTGAGAAGATGCCACCGTGTGTTTTTCAACAACTAAAGGTGGATAAATTAAATGCTCTAATCGGTTGGACTGCTCCATATACTCTTAAGATTTTTAAGCTTTTAAAAGTAGATTTGATGATCATTTCTTCTTCACTTTTTTTTTTCTTTTTTTTTTCTTTTCCATTTGGGAATAATCTAAATCGATTTGTGACTACCGGCAGTGTCGAAACCATTTTTTAACAGGTCAGGAATCGACTTGGTTTTGAAAATAAGAAACGAGAGTCGCCACCGATCTTTTATTAGGTGTGATCGGATCACCTTTGTTTTAATAAAACATTTTGATTTACTAAAACAATGTTTTTGGTCTACGAGAAATTTGAGAAAATAGGTTCGGGAGTCGGTTACATGCGAGGAAGGGTTAGCACCCTCGTCACGCCCAAAATTGGTACCAACTTGATTAATTAATGTCCTAATATCGAAAGTTTGAGAATTTTAAAAGAATTCAAAATTTTGATTTCTTTTGGAAATGTTTGTATTTTCTTAAATTAAATCGAGATTTCCTCGTTCCCAAGGGACTAAAATATCACATTCAATGCTTTAGGACATGATAATTTGAGTCCTCGATTCGGAGATCGTCTCATAGTTCTTCGAATTGAAAATGAGGATCTTCTTGTTCCGAAAGAATAAAGTATCACATCCAATGCTTTAGGACACGATATTTAAATCTTCGAATCCAAGATCATCCCGTAATTTTCTCGGATTGAAAATCGAGATCCTCTTGTTCCCAAAGAATAAAATATCACATCAAATACTTTAGGACACGATATTTTAAATCCTTGAGTCCAAGACCATCTAAAAAACATTGATTTACGTAAAATGATGCAAACGAAAATAATCATAAAAATGTCGAAACAAAATCAAAGAAATAAAATAAAAATATTAAAAATAAAACAAGAAATTTAAAAAAAGCAAAACAACGTCAAAAATGATAGAATTAGTAACAACGAGGATAATAAACATCACAACATGGATACTATCAATAATAATAATGCTAATAATAATGATAATAAGGGTAATATGATGATAATAATAAAAGTGATACAAAATATATGCAACATATAGTATAGTAATAATAATGGTAGTAGTAAACATAGTAGTAATAATAATAGTGATGATGATAATACGAAATATGTACAAAATAATAATATAAGCATAGCAGCAATAATAATAATACTACGCAATATGTACAATATACTAATATAAATATGGTAATAATGATATAATAATGATATAATAATAAAGATAGTAACATGATAATAATAAATATATGCAATACAATAATGATGTAAATATGGTGATAGTAGTAAGTATACGAAATAGACTGAGAATAATAATAATAATAAAATAAAGAGTACAATAGCAATAATTCAAACATATATGGTGTAATAATAATACTAATAATAATAATAATAATAATAATAATAATAATAATAATAATAATAATAATAATAATAGCAATAATAATACAGAGAGGAGACTAAATCGAAATCAAAGCGAAGTAAAATGGGTAAAATAGCAATAAAATAAAATAAAAACGGGAAACACGATGCGAGCCACAACAAGAGGGACCAATTGAGCAATTTAGCCCCTCTCATGCAGCGCGCGTTTTGACAGGGACTAGTTTAAAACTTCAATGAAATAATGGGGCAAAATTAAGAATTTAAAAAGGGGTAATTAGGTACGATTAATGAGCGGCGCAAAAAGGAGGGACTGGCTGCGTAAATATGCCTTTTAAAGAACGTGTGCGGTAATCCTGTTACCCGAACGGTGCCGTTTTATTCATCACTTAAGAAACCCTAAAGTGGCCTAAAAAATTCAGCTTTCATTTCTTTCAAAACCTAGCAGCCGCAGCCCTCCCTCGTCTCTCATTTTGTTTCCGGCACTTGGGTTCCCTCCGACTGACGTCGATCGCGCCACTACCACACTCGGTGGGCGGCGACGTGAAGAGAGGAGATTCTGACCCTGTTCGGACCCCCTTTCGAGGACCCACCCCTCCGGTCCAATTTCGACGCGGAGGAAGGAGGAGGTTTCGGCACGCGGGACACCGATTCGGGTAAGTCTCTGTTTTTTCTCTTATTACTATTAATCTTTATATTAGGTTTCGAAAAACAGTAAGTAAAAACAATAGAGAGAGTGGAAGGAACAACATTAAATCGAAGGAAATTAAACAGAGAGGATTTAAAAACAACCTTGTATTTGGTTTCTTTAATTTCTGATATTGGTCTCTATTTTTTTTTTCGAACCCCTATTACATCAATTTTTCATGGCTTTATAGCCGAAAAATACACTATCTCCCTAATATTTTATTATTTCGTTCCATATTTCTCTGCCTTGTTGTTGACTCTCTGTCTGTTGTGCGTGTTTTGCAGGGCATGGGCGATGGAGCAGAGGACGATGGTGGAGTCGGGGGCCGAGGCGCATGGGGCGTGCGAGATCGAGGCGTGCGTGACTCGGGAAACGCTGTGCGCGTGGAGTAGACGCTCGTGGAGGACACTCGTGGGTCTGAAGCGGCGCGAGTGGTATCTGCTGGGGAAGTGCGCGTGGGGTCCACGCGGGAGGCCAAAGGCCGGCGGCGCAGTGGGGAGTCCCTAGGGTTTCTGTTTATTCTTCTTGTTAACAGGCTTTGTTGATACTGGGCTTAGGGTTTGGGCCTTTAATTTGGGCTAATGTTTTGTTTGGTTTTTTGGCTCCGGGTTTTTAGTTTAAATGGGCTGTTAATTAGGCTTAGGGGTATATCAGGCCTGTTGTTTTTTTTTATTTGGGCTTGTAAGTGGACTGTTACTATTGGACTTTTTATAATATTTTGGGTTTTTAATTTGGTTTTATTTTGACTAAATGGGCCCGGGCAGAAATTGGGTGTTACAGCTGCCCCTCTTTGCTCATTGTCGTGAAACGAGAATAGAGCAAAGACAATAAAAGAACCAATTCTACCCGGGCTTAGCTGAGCCTTGACTTCCTGATCCGCATCTTCTTCAAACAGCTTCTAAATTCATTGTAACTCCTTGCTTCGATTCATTTCACTGGAGGTTTGGGGCGATAAGAATTCAGAAAGAAGGGATCCGTAAATTGGATCTTCTCGCTGAAACTTCTTAAAAATAAAAGGTGATAGGAATCCAGAAGAGACCTGTAACTTGGATCTTCTTGCTGAAACTTCTCGAAAATGAACGGTGATAGGCATCTAGAAGAGACCCGTAACTTGGATCTTCTTGCTAAAACTTCTCGAAAACGAACGGTGATAGGAATCCAGAAGAGACCCGTAACTTGGATCTTCTTGCTGAAACTTCTCGAAAACGAATGGTGATAGGAATCTAGAAGAGACCCGTAACTTGGATCTTCTTGCTGAAACTTCTCGAAAACGAACGATAATAAGAATCCAGAAGAGACCCGTAACTTGGATCTTCTTTCTCGAAAACGAACAATGATAGGAATCCAGAAGAGACCCGTAACTTGGATCTTCTTGCTGAAATTTCTCGAAAACGAACGGTGATAAGTCTGAACTTTCAACTCGCTTCCCTACTACCCCCAGGAAGACTTCAATCTTTAAACTGCTCCGCTGGAGCAAAGTGCGAATTTCGATATGGTGGTGCCCCCCTTTTGAAGGACCTGTCACGTAGAATATGCTTGTGCTTATGCAAATAACGAGGATGTTATGATCGAGATGGCTCAAATGCTCCTAACTATATGTGTCATTTACATGAATGCTGAATGTTATGTGAATGATGATTTTTCACAGTGTAAAAATAACTAGGATGTAATGATCGCAATAAATCGAATGCTCCTAACTGGATGAATACGTGAGAAGGACCCCATTTATGGCGGGATTCTATCACTGACGCACTACGATTGTGGCAGATGTAGGGAACTCATAGAAACGAGCTTGCCCCGCCGTAATTTCATTGTCCTTTCCATTGTACTCCCTGAGACATAAAGTTCGTGCCTCTCACCCCCACACCAGGAGAGTAACATTCGTCTTCTTCTAACCCTCTTGCTGCGACTTCGAGGTGTAGAATCAATGATGGTACTACGCCTTCATTAAGTGCCTAGACTGGCATTGCTCGTTATTTATGAAAGGCATATTGCCAACAAGGCATCTGGTCTTTGTTCAAATAGACAATCATTCATCATTTTCCAACATTTCTAAACCTTAGGTGGAATGAATTTCGAACAATGGTCATGTTTCAAGTCCTTGTATTATCCAAAGGCTTTCAGAATAATATGTAGGACTCCTTTTATGAAAATATTATTAGTTCTGTAATCGTCATTTCAATGTAAAATGCCTAAGAAAGATTGGGAGTATAACTCGAAGTAAAACCGGTTAAATCAAACTGGCAAGTGCAATCAAAGAAGAAGTGCATTGGATAAGATAATCACAAATTACAAACTTAAAACGGGTAGAATAGAAATTAGGTGCCTCAGATATCGCAGCCTAAGCTTCTCTGCCTGAGCATTTGGAAGACCATTTTGAGTTTGATATGTGCTTTAGGAGATCTTGAGTATTTTGTCGATGCATCGAGGCGCAGCATACCCCCTCCTTGTCCATTCCAGCGCAGCGAGATTTTTCTTCACAGTTCAAGCCGCCTTTTCCAGGTTTTCGACTCAAATCCCCTTTTGGTTTCAAAGCGCCCCTCGCGGGTTTTCGCCTTGGACTCTCCCTTTTTTTTTTTTAGAGAGTCAAGGTGTCCTTGGTGGTTTTTCGTCCTGGCTCGTTCAAGCGAAGTATCTTTTGACTGAGTCTGAGTTCACGGGGTTAGGCAAGTTTTCCCCATCCATTTCCGTTAGAATCAGTGCGCCTCCGGAGAAAGCCTTCTTCACCACGTACGGTCCTTCCCAATTCGGCATCCATTTTCCCCTGAAATCCTTTTGTATGGGGAGGATCTTTTTCAGTACTAGGTCTCCCTCGTGAAACTCTCTTGGGCGAACCCTTTTGTCGTAGGCTCACATCATGCGATTTTGATACATCTGACCGTGACGAATAGCCTTTAGCCTCTTTTCTTCGATTAGGTTCAATTGATCGTATCGAGCCTGAATCCACTCAGCTTCATCCAGCTTTACTTCCGTTAAAACTCGAAGAGAAGGTATTTCTACCTCAATGGGTAGGACTGCCTCCATCCCGTAGACCAGTGAGAAGGGTGTTGCCCCAGTAGAGGTTCTGACGGATGTTCGATAAGCATAAAGTGCAAATGGTAGTTTTTCATGCCAATCCTTGTAAGTCTCTGTCATCTTCCCCACTATCTTCTTGATGTTCTTATTTGCCGCTTCCACTGCCTCATTCATTTTTAGACGGTATGGAGATGAGTTATGATGTTTAATGCCAAATTACCGACAGACATCTGCTATTGTGCTGTTGTTCAAATTCAATGCATTATCTGATATGATCCTTTCGGGCATCCCATATCGACAAATGATTTCCTTCTTTAAAAACCGACTAACCGCTGATTTAATGACGTTAGCGTATGAAGCAGCTTCTACCCATTTCGTGAAGTAGTCAATGACTACAAAGATGAATCGGTGTCCGTTTGACGCTTTTGGTGAGATTGGTCCGATAACATCCATGCCCCACATGGAAAAGGGTCATGGGGAAGTCATAACGTGCAGGGGGACGGAGGCACGTGAATCTTATCTCCATAGATCTGGCATTTATGACATCTCTTGGCATAGTCGATACAATCTCCTTCCATGGTGGACCAGTAATATCCAAATCTCATTATTTGCCTAGCCATTGTGAATCCGTTAGCATGCGTTCCGCAAACGCCCTCATGAACTTCCTCTAGGATCATCTTGGCTTCTAAAGCATCGACGCATCTCAACAATACTTGATCTTTTCCTTTTTTGTACAAGATGTCTCCATCCAAAACATATTCGAGGGCCAATCTCCTGAGTATCCTTTTCTCATTCTCAGTTGCATGATTTAGGTACTCGCGATTTTTCACATATTGCAATATATCTTGGTACCATGGGTGATCATCATTTTCTTCCTTTTCTACGTTACAACAATAAGCTGGGGCCTCGTAAATACTCATTTGAATGGGCTTTACATCTTCTTGGTTACTCGCCTTAATCATGGAAGCTAAAGTAGCCAAAGCATCTGCCATCTAGTTCTCTTCTCGTGGGAGATAACTGAAGGTGATGTCGTCAAACTCCTCCATTAACCCTATGACTATCCTTCGATAATTGATCAATTTGGAGTCTCTTGTCTCCCATTCGCCCCTTAGTTGGTAGATCACTAATGCGGAGTCTCCATATACTTCCAGCGTTTTAACTTTACGTTCTACAACAGCGTGGAGTCCCATGATACAGGCTTCGTATTCTGCCATATTGTTCGTACAATCAAAATCCAACTTGCATGTGAGCGGGTAGTGATCTCCATTTGGGGATACCAAGACTGCCCCGATCCCATTTCCAATAGCATTTGACGCTCCATCGAAATTCAATTTCCAAAGGTCACCCTTTGGAGTATCCTCTTCCGTAGCTGCTACGTACATTAGATCCTCATTGGGGAAATCAAAGTTCAACGGCTCGTAATCTTCTAAAGCTCTACTAGCTAGGAAGTCGGCTATCGCACTCCCTTTTATAGCTTTCTGGCTCACATATAAAATGTCAAATTCAGACAGTAGGATTTGCCATCTACCCATCCTCCCATTCAAAGCGGTCGCCTCCATCATGTATTTTAGGGGGTCTAACTTCGAGATTAGCCAAGTCGTGTGATACAACATGTATTGTCTCAATCTCTGAGTTGTCCAAATCAGTGCACAACACAGTTTTTCAATCGGTGAATATCTCATTTCACACTCAGTGAATTTCTTACTGAGGTAGTATATCGCCCTCTCTTTTCTTCCTGAATCATCATGTTGACCTAGCACACATCCCATAGAGTGACCTAGCACCGTCAGATATAGGATTAATGGCTTGTCAGGGCACGGAGGTGACAGTACTGGAGGGTTTGACAAGTACTGCTTGAGCCTATCGAAAGCTTCTTGACATTCATCATTCCACACGCCCGGGTTATGTTTTTTCAAAAGACGAAATATGGGATCGCATTTCTCAGTTAACCGTGAGATAAACCGAGCAATGTAATTTAGTCTGCAGAGGAAACCTCTAACTTCTTTTTGAGTGCGCGGCGGAGGCAATTCTTGTATAGCCCGGACCTTGTCCGATTCAATTTCGACCCCCTTCTTACTGACTAGGAAGCCCAACAGCTTGCTAGATCTAGCTCCAAAGGTACATTTCGTAGGATTGAGTTTCAATTGGAACTTCCTTAATCTCAGAAATAATTTCTGCAAAACTTGGATATGTTCTTCCTCTGTTCTAAACTTCGCAATCATGTCATCCACGTAAACCTCGATCTCTTTATGCATCATATCGTGGAACAAGGTCACCATGGCCCTTTGGTATGTAGCTCCTGCGTTTTTCAACCCAAATGGCATTACTTTATAACAGAATGTGCCCCACAATGTTATGAAGGTAGTCTTTCCCATATCTTCAGGGTGCATTTTTATCTGATTGTATCCGGAGAAGCCATCCATGAAGGAAAATAGTGAAAAGCCTGTTGTATTGTCTACTAAAGTATCGATGTGAGGCAAAGGAAAATTATCCTTTGGGCTAGCCTTATTTAGGTCTCTATAATCCACACACATTCGCACATTTCCATCTTTTTTAGGGACAGGTACGATATTTGCTACCCATTCTGAATATTTGATCTCCTGTAAGAATCCAGCATCGAACTGCTTTTGGACTTCTTCCTTTATTTTCAGCACGATATCCGGTCTCATCCTTCGGAGCTTCTGTTGAACTGGCTTGTAATCCCTCCTTATGGGTAAGCGATGTACTGCGATATTGGTGCTTAAACCGGGCATATCTTTATAAGACCACGCGAAGACGTCCTTGAATTCCTGCAATAATTTGATGAGATTCTGCCTTGTTTCCCTGGCTATACATGTTCCAATGTTTACCGCTTTCCCTTCCTCTAACATCACAGTCTCTACTGCCTCCTTATGAGGCCGAATTTGTCTCTCCTCCTGCTCTACCATTCTTAACCAATCAGGAGACAGGTCACCGTCCGTGTCATCTTCAAAATCCTGTAATTCTCCTAAGCACATGTCTTGCTCAAAAGAATATTTTGAATCCAAGGCAGCGTTGCTCAAGTCATTGACATCCGGGGACCTGTTGTAGTTTAAGAAAATACGGGTGGAATGAATGAATTTGTGAATGAACAATTGTATGTATGGTAATGCTGAAAGAATGGTCGGAAAAGAAAGGAAATGTTTGCTTCAAACGATGGTGAAAATGCATTTTATTGATATAACGATACGTGAACATGTGCCTATTTCACAAAAGAAATCTTGTTGCTTTTAGGCTCAAAGCAACAAGTGTGTCCTGGACATTACTCTGAAGGAGCCCTAAACACTACAGGGATTTCTTCCGCAGTCCAATTGTTCAAGATGCTTTCCGATTCATAAGGCTGGATATTTGGCAAGACTCCTTCGTCAACCACCTCCTCTGATAGGGCACTAATATAGACATTGCCTAACATTGCCGCGATGCCCTCTCCCTTCGGTGTCCCCTGCTCAGAGTGGATTACCCCTCCCGACACAAAGGTCTTGGATATGTGTGGGATTATCATGGGTTCCCACTTGGTTTCCTTCCCACTCAAACGGGCGCGTCTTTTTTCCTGTCTCCTTTCTAACTCCTTCTTCTTTTGCCTTGCATCTGGTCTGAATCCCAGGCCAAAGCGATCCTGTTTTTCTCTCAATATTGGGGCCGCTACTCTCCCCTGAAGGTATCTTCCAAGCCCTCTTCCCGGTAAAGCGCCTTTCCCCACGGTCATTTTCAAACCCATCCTTGTGGTCCTCGAGATTCTTGGCTTCAAAATTTTGTTTCCTTCCATAACAAAAGTTGCGTTCACGAACTCGAGAGATCAGAACGAACATTCTATTGCCCCGTCGTTTGTCTCCAAGTAAGGCATGTCACTGGTCACGGTGGCAATAATGTCCTCTTTAGCTTTTATCGTTATCAGTCGGCCATCCGCTATTAACTTCACCTTTTGATGTAGCGATAAAGGTACTGCCCCGGATGAATGTATCCATGGTCTCCCCAACAGGCAGTTGTAGAAAGGTTCAATGTCCATAACCAAAAAATCTATTTCGAAAAGGGTTGGGCCAATCAGTAAGGGTACCTCAATCCTCCCCATGACCCTTCTTTGGGTGCCATCAAAGGCCTTTACCACACTCTGGCATTCCTTCATGTGCGAACTATCCACAGGTAGTCTGTTGAGGGTGGATAAGGGCAACACATTTAATGTAGACCCGTTGTCTATCAAGACCCCTGGCAGTGTGTGCCCTTTGCATTTAGCTGTAACGTGCAAAGCCTTGGTGGATCCTCTACCACCTGGTGGTATTTCATCATCGTTAAAATGAATGAAGTTGTCCGCACTTATATGGCCAATCAATCGATCCAACTTGTTAACCGAGATGTCACTGGCGACGTAGGTTTCATTTAAAGTTTTCATCAGAGCGTTCCTGTGTACTTCTGAGCATTGGAGTAAAGCCAATACGGATATGCGCGCCGGCTATTTGTGCAGCTGTTTTACCACACAATACTCACTATGTTTTAGAAATTTCAGGAACTCTTTAGCCTCTTCCTCAGTTACTGGCTCCTTGATCCTCGGCTCGGGTTCAGCTGGCTTTCCCTTCTCCTGTTCCACCATTGGAGCTTTCGCCTTTATTAAGTCGTAGCGTCTCCCGCTTCGAGTATGGAAGCCTTCATTTGAATCCTCTTTCGTCACATTAGTCGAGCTCTTTGTGACCTCTATATTACACTCGTAGTTCCAGGGAACTTCCTTGCTATCTTTGTAAGTGAATGCAGCGGGCTTCTGTATTATCACTTTCGGTGTTACCCGTGTTCCTACCTCATTGTTAGCTGGACTCTCCTTTACGGAGACTACTACCTCACACCCATGATTTCGAGGAACCTCCCTATTATCTTCAACGGCAGCGGGCCTCCGTATGACCACTCTCGGCGCTACCTGCACCCCTGTTTTATCACTTTTGGAACGTGAAATAGTGATCATCGGAAGATTAACTTTCGAACCTTTTACTGTTGACTCTGATGCGTATATGCTCTTATCTTCTGTGCCTTCCTCATAAAATTCGACTTCTTTATTGTTCATTAAGTTTTGCACTAGAGTTCTGAATTCTCCACAGGTCTGAATCTCATGCCCCAACTCTTGATGGTGCTCACAATAGTTTGTCAATTCTCCTCGACTTTCCTCCGCAATGACTAGTCCATGCTTGACCATTTCCTTCCAGACCCATCTCAGGGGAGTCTTGACCTCTGCAACATTCGTTTTGATCCTTTTTTCCGAACTTTCGCTGATTGCGTTAATTCCGCCCTTAGCGTGATTAGGTAAAAGATTTGTTACGTTTGGCATGTCATCCAACTCGACCACACCCATGTTGATAAATTGCTCTACCAATTTCTTGAAAGCCAGGCAGTTCTCTATCGAGTGCCCCGTGATCCCTGCATGGTATTCACACTGGGCGTTCGAGTCGTACCACTTGGAGTACGGAGGTTGCATTGGTTTTAGATGAAAGGGGACACAATATGCGCATCGAACAGGGTTTGATACATTTCCTTATACGTTATCAGAATCGGTGTGAATTGGGGCTTCTCATTATCTTGTCTTGAGGTACCAGGTTCTTTCTTGGATAACCCCTGTTGCCCCGTGGTTGTTGCTTTTGGCTGATTTATGGTGATTGACCTCAGGTGTCCTATGCTCGCGTTATTCACCTCACTTTCTTTCTTTCTTGGGGGCATTCTTTTGGCACTCTCCCCCGTCTCGATCCCTCCGCTTTTTATAATATTCTCGATCATTTCTCTAGTAGTTACGATGTCTGAGAAGCTCCGGGTTGCACTTCTTATCATATGCATGAGGAATGAGGCTTTCAACGTGCGGATAAAGAGCATTGTGGTCTCTTTCTCCATAAGCGGTGGCTGGACCTGGATGGCAACCTCTCTCCATCTCTGTGCATATTGCCTAAAGCTTTCGTTCCCTTTCTTTTCCATGTTCTGCAGAGTGATCCTATCAGGGGTCATGTCCGTTACGTGACTGTATTGCTCCAAGAATGCTTGAGCCAAATCATCCCATGACCCAATTTTGGCACGACTCAACTGATTGTACCACCTGGCTGCAGCTCCTATCAGGCTGTCTTGGAAACAATGGATCAGCAGGGGGTCATTATTGGTGTAGCCCGTCATCCTTCTACAGAACATAGTGATGTGGGCCTCTGGACAACTTGTCCTATTGTACCTTTCGAACTTCGGCATCTTAAAATTGTATGGGAGCACCAAGTCGGGGACTAAGCTTAAGTCATTGGCTTTTATTCCCCGACGTTTGCCGGCATTTTCCAGAGCTTTGAATTTCTCCTCCACCCATTTTGGCAGTTCCTGTTTTGCCTTTTCAGCCATCTCATCCAGATCTGGGACGCTGGGATTGACCAGATTTTCTCCTGGGTTGGTGCTCGAACCCGTCGGAAGGTGTGTCGGTATTGCTGTATCAACCTGATATTGTGGCCTGATAGTGACAGATGCCTTTGGGGATACGTATCTGGTGGTGTTTGGGCATCTAGTGGGGGAAGAGAGGGATTATCACTATCATTCCCTGAGCTAGTGGCAATGCCTCGTTCTTTAGACATCAATTGCATTAGTTGGTTCATCATATTATCTTGGGATTTTTGCATCCGCTCCATCATGTCCTGCTGGGTTTTGGCCAACTGCTCTTGTAGTTGCGTTTGTCCTTTCATTTGATCTTGGATTTCTTTTTGCATTTGTTCTAGTCTTTCCATTCTTTGATCCATTATTCTTGTTTTGCCTCTCGTACCGTAGTGATGTTCCAAGGTAACTGCCATAATTTTAGGGTCCTTTCGTGAGATTCGATGCGTATGATGCAATGCGATGCTGATGTATGAGATGTATGCAAAAGATATTGATTCCAATTCGATTTCCATTAGAATAGCTTTTCCTAGAAAACAAGTTTCTTCACATAAAATGGATTACATATAAGGCCTGGCCCTAATACTTAATGCCTTAACTTCCTCAAGAAGCCAAGCTAACTCTCGACCCCTTTCCGACTTTGACTCGTACATCAAACCTAATACATCAGCTCGAACTGCCATAGTTTGCAAGTGATCCGCCACCTCTCGTATTTGAGCCACGGCTTCTCCTATAATGTAATCCCGATTTTTGATTTGGCTCTGAGAGTGATGCAGTTGTTGCTTCCATCTCTCCTCACTGGCTTTAAAAAGTTCTTCCCGCAGCTCATAGCTATGTAAGGTAGATTCTAGCTCTTCAATTCTTGCTCTCATTTCTTCAATTTTACTCAGACTAGCCTTTAGTTCGGCTATGGAATTACGGCTACGATACTGATGCAGTGATCTTTCCAATTCTGACACCCGCATTTTTAATTTCTCCTTCTCATTTTGACTTTCCATCAAATTCTGTTTTAGGACGCCCTCTCGCTCATAGGTATCTCGGAGTTCTTTTTCCCACTGACTCGCTCTGTTCTTTTCTTCTTTAACTTCTTGATGCCATTGCTCCGACGTTTTTCCAAGTCCTGCAGTTCTCATCGACCTTCGTAGCTTCTTGTAGTCGTTCTTTAAATCATCCAAATCTTCCTCTGCTTTAGTTTTCCCTTTCCTCCACTTCTCGGCTTCTATTTTCTGAATATCGACATCCAAACCTAGCTGCATCTTCTCTTCCTCAAGTTGTTCTATCCTTTTTCTTAATCCCCGATTCCTTTCTTCGAAGTCTCGTTTGATGATTTCAAGCTCGGAAGGGATCACTCGTAGGTGCTCTTCTAGTGATTGGGTGTCTTCTTGGTTTGATGTGGGGAGGTTATCATTGATTCTTTGACTTCGCCATTGGTCATACTCAGGGGTCGTCATCGGATTGGCGGCGAACCTTTTCATTCTATAAAGTTGGCTCCAGGCATTCGATATCTCACGAACTCTCCTCTTGTAATTTTCCCCTTTATATTCGAACTCGCACTGGGCTAACCCTTGTGTTGGTGGTGTAAATTGTCTCGACCTGTACTGTCTTAACACGAGGAGGGGAGTGTGCCGCTCCCCATATTCTGAGTATGGGGACATAATCGAGGTCTCCACACCTATATAAGATTTCATCGGGAATCATCTAAGGAGCTCTCCACTCTACATCTTTCTCTTGTAGGTTCCGTAAAATCATCATCCATCTTTCTTCCGTGATGTCATCTCGTCTAGGCGTTGCTACCATATTTTTTAGCGGAGAGTAGTCCTCGGTGTAAATTAGAAACGATACTTTTTCCGTTTTCCAAAAATGATCGTGAAACCATGCTAGTAAGAGTTGGGTGCAACCGATGAATCTCCCTTCGCCCGCTCTTCGGCACGCGCTTAGGGACCTAAAGGTTTTAGCGAGGATCGCAGGAATAGGTGTGATCCCTCTTTCTAACTTGTCAAACAGATCAGACACCGCCTCATCCACATATCCTAGAGCCTTGGGGAAGATGACCAATCCATAAATGCTCAAGGCTAAAACATCGACCCTCTTCTTTCCCTCAGGATGTGCTATGATCAAATCCCTCAGATTTCTCCAAGGTATGCACTTGCAATCTCCCTTTTGTTTTGCCCGAGCCGTAACCCACTGCTCGCTCATCCCCGTTATGTTCATCAGCTTTTTTGTGAATGTGGGTACATTAACGACTCTTAAGTAAGCTTTATCAGTTTGAATTCTTGGGCAGCGGATCAGGGCTGTGTACTCCTCTATGGTAGGAACCAAATCCACTTTCCCGAAAGTGAAGCAACCATACGCAGGATTCCAAAACTGGGCCATCGCTCGAAACAGGTGCTGGTCTACCTTGATGTCGAGTAAATAAGGCAAGTCGCCATAATGATGGTAGAATAGCTGCTTAACCTTGCCGTCCCACTGGTTCCAGATTTCCCTCATCTCTTGAAGATTATTTTGGGTTACACTGATGCGTGTGTAATCCCACAACTCTGATATGTATCCATCTGTGAGGCTGTCCCCCTTCTCTCGCTGTACTGTCTCGGCCCATATCTGGACGGCTGCATTGTCTTCCACTCTATCAAGAAACCCCTTTTCCATGATAAGCTACCTATCCAGCAATCGAACGGGAATCAACACCCTTTTGATGCATGCGTCATAAAAAATGAAAATAAAACAAGTCATTATTTTGTACACAATAAGCAGCAAATGAGATAATTAATCAGGTAACCACTAGGGTTTGGCGTGGCTCTACCTAGGGTGGTTCTTACGTTTCTCTATATGCGGTTTGGTTCTAAGGTAAAGTTACCCGAACCAGCAGATTCTTCGATCCTCACCCATTATAGGCTCATATGGACCAAGTTCAGTTCAGGGGAACACATTTCCCTATGGCTGCACGGAGATGAAAATTTCACGAAGACATAGGTACGGATGTATCCCGAAAGCGATCCACTATCTTGCACGGAGGTGAAAACCACACGAAAGAATAGCTTCTCACTCCCACTTAAAGGGGTGACCCAATGGTCATGCAATGTGATGTAAAAATATTGTGCGAAACTCGACCACACAATCAAATAATATGACATAGGCGAATGCGATAAAAAGAATCGTAATTTTTCAAACCAAAATTTTCAAACTTTCGACAAAGGATGTAAAATAATCAATTTAAAGCCTGACTCTCTTTTAGGTCCCCAGTGGAGTCGCCAAGCTGTCAAAACCATTTTTTAACAGGTCAGGAATCGACTTGGTTTTGAAAATAAGAAACGGGAGTCGCCACCGATCTTTTATTAGGTGTGCTCGGATCACCTTTGTTTTAATAAAACATTTTGATTTACTAAAACAATGTTTTTGGTCTACGAGAAATTTGAGAAAATAGGTTCGGGAGTCGGTTACATGCGAGGAAGGGTTAGCACCCTCGTCACGCCCAAAATTGATACCAACTTGATTAATTAATGTCCTAATATCGAAAGTTTGAGAATTTTAAAAGAATTCAAAATTTTGATTTCTTTTGGAAATGTTTGTATTTTCTTAAATTAAATCGAGATTTCCTCGTTCCCAAGGGACTAAAATATCACATTCAATGCTTTAGGACATGATAATTTGAGTCCTCGATTTGGAGATCGTCTCATAGTTCTTCGAATTGAAAATGAGGATCTTCTTGTTCCGAAAAAATAAAGTATCACATCCAATGCTTTAGGACACGATATTTAAATCTTCGAATCCAAGATCATCCCGTAATTTTCTTGGATTGAAAATCGAGATCCTCTTGTTCCCAAAGAATAAAATATCACATCCAATACTTTAGGACACGATATTTTAAATCCTTGAGTCCAAGACCATCTAAAAAACATCGATTTACGTAAAATGATGCAAACGAAAATAATCATAAAAATGTCGAAACAAAATCAAAGAAATAAAATAAAAATATTAAAAAATAAAACAAGAAATTTTAAAAAAAGCAAAACAACGTCAAAAATGATAGAATTAGTAACAACGAGGATAATAAACATCACAACATGGATACTATCAATAATAATAATGCTAATAATAATGATAATAAGGGTAATATGATGATAATAATAAAAGTGATACAAAATATATGCAACATATAGTATAGTAATAATAATGGTAGTAGTAAACATAGTAGTAATAATAATAGTGATGATGATAATACGAAATATGTACAAAATAATAATATAAGCATAGCAGTAATAATAATAATACTACGCAATATGTACAATATACTAATATAAATATGGTAATAATGATATAATAATAAAGATAGTAACATGATAATAATAAAATATATGCAATACAATAATGATGTAAATATGGTGATAGTAGTAAGTATACGAAATAGACTGAGAATAATAATAATATAATAATAGAGTACAATAGCAATAATACAAACATATATGGTGTAATAATAATACTAATAATAATAATAATAATAATAATAATAATAATAATAGCAATAATAATACAGAGAGGAGACTAAATCGAAATCAAAGCGAAGTAAAAGGGGTAAAATAGCAATAAATAAAATAAAAACGGGAAACACGATGCGATCCATAACAAGAGGGACCAATTGAGCAATTTAGCCCCTTTCATGCAGCGCGCGTTTTGACAGGGACTAGTTTAAAACTTCAATGAAATAATGGGGCAAAATTAAGAATTTAAAAAGGGGTAATTAGGTACGATTAATGAGCGGCGCAAAAAGGAGGGACTGCCTGCGTAAATATGCCTTTTAAAGAACGTGTGCGGTAATCCTGTTACCCGAACGGCGCCGTTTTATTCATCACTTAAGAAACCCTAAAGTGGCCTAAAAAATTCAGCTTTCATTTCTTTCAAAACCTAGCAGCCGCAGCCCTCCCTCGTCTCTCATTTTGTTTCCGGCGCTTGGGTTCCCTCCGACTGACGTCGATCGCGCCACTACCACATTCGGTGGGCGGCGACGCGAAGAGAGGAGATTCTGACCCTGTTCGGACCCCCTTTCGAGGACCCACCCCTCCGGTCCGATTTCGACGCGGAGGAAGGAGGAGGTTTCGGCACGCGGGACACCGATTCGGGTAAGTCTCTGTTTTTTCTCTTATTACTATTAATCTTTATATTAGGTTTCGAAAAACAGTAAGTAAAAACAATAGAGAGAGTGGAAGGAACAACATTAAATTGAAGGAAATTAAGCAGAGAGGATTTAAAAACAACCTTGTATTTGGTTTCTTTAATTTCTGATATTGGTCTCTATTTTTTTTCGAACCCCTATTACATCAATTTTTCATGGCTTTATAGCCGAAAAATACACTATCTCCCTAATATTTTATTATTTCGTTCCATATTTCTCTGCCTTGTTGTTGTCTCTCTGTCTATTGTACGTGTTTTGCGGGGCATGGGCGATGGAGCAGAGGACGATGGTGGAGTCGGGGGCCGAGGAGCATGGGGCGTGCGAGATCGAGGCGTGCGTGACTCGGGAAACACCGTGCGCGTGGAGTAGACGGGCGTGGAGGACACGCGTGGGTCTGAAGCGGCGCGAGTGGTGCCTGCTGGGGAAGTGCGCGTGGGGTCCACGCGGGAGCCCAAAGGCCGGCGGCGCAGTGGGGAGTCCCTAGGGTGTCTGTTTATTCTTCTTGTTAACAGGCTTTGTTGATACTGGGCTTAGGGTTTGGGCCTTTAATTTGGGCTAATGTTTTGTTTGGTTTTTTGGCTCCGGGTTTTTAGTTTAAATGGGTTGTTAATTAGGCTTAGGGGTATATCAGGCCTGTTGTTTTTTTTTTTATTTGGGCTTGTAAGTGGACTGTTGCTATTGGACTTTTTATAATATTTTGGGTTTTTAATTTGGTTTTATTTTGACTAAATGGGCCCGGGCAGAAATTGGGTGTTACAGGCAGAACAGCACTTTGTTATTATTTTCTATTATTTGTTTGAAACTTTGTACTCTCCTTTTCAAAAGAAGTACACTTTTTTTTTTTATTTTAAAGAGAGAAAACACTCATTTTAAATGAAAATAAATTATTTTAAATTTTAAATATATATTGGTTACATATTTTTAAAATAAAATTTCATCACCCATTTTAGAATATTTTAATAAAACTATAATTTTCATAAAATTTAAAAAATAATTATTTAAAAATATATTGTAACAGTCCGGTTTAGACCCTAGCCGGAACAGTGGTTTCAAAACCACAAATCCGAGGTCGAAAAAATATTTTAATATAATTTTCTGTGTTCATAATATGTGATTAAGTCTGTGTGAAATTTCTGTGTGAAAATTTTATTGTTTGAGTGCTTAATTAGCAAAAAGGACTTAATCGCGTAGAATGCAAAAGTTGTGTGCTGATTGTTAAAGTGCCTAATTGTTGTTGGCTTTTAAATGAGGAGGTCTTATGAAGCAATTGATCTATTATTTAGTAGTGGAATGGTTGATGGACAAAAATGCCCATAGTTTAAATGATTTTCATAAACATTTCATTAAGGGCAAAATTGGTATTTGATTATTAAGTTAATTTATAACAAAACAATGTATCAAAATGGCCATTTTCTATTCATTTTACCACCGAAAATAAGAAAGGAGAAAGTGTTTTAGTTCTTCATGATATTCGGCCATTACAAGTCTTGATTCAATGTTAGTTTTGCTTCCGTTTTTTGATAATTTCTACATTTTTGTGATCGTTGCTTAGTGCACTACCAAACTCATGCTTAAATTTTGTGATTTGGTGATGAATTTGAGATATGCCATTGATGAATATGTGAGCTTTGTGATGTTAGTTGGTGAAATATGAAAACTTGGTGTTGGGTTAACATAGTTTGTATTTGGATTTTTGATGAAATTGAGTAATTTGGGCTTTGGGCTTTGAGTCTCAGAAAATTTTTAAGTGAGCGAGAAAGTGACAATTGGCATGTGGGCCTTGAGGGTTAATGAACTTGGCGTGTCTAGGGGAGTTGGAGAAGTGCTGGGTTCGAACTTTGAGGAGAATGAATTTTTAATTAATTATTAAAAGAACCAGGGTGGTGAGTAGTTGGGCTTTTAAATAAAAATAGGGAAAAATGGCATCAAAGAGCCTTGTGGTGGAGTGGCTAAGTGGTGCCACTTAGGGTATAGGAAGGTGGCGTTATGGGCTAGCAAAGAGATCCTAGGTTCGAATCCTAGCTTAGTATTTTTTTTAGGAGTTTAATTTTGGCTTTCTAGAAGGTTGGAAGTGGTGTGATGATGGACTCTAAGGAGAGTGATCAGAAGAGAAAATTTAGGAAAATGATTTGGAAGTTATCGAGGAGAAAAATTAGGAGATGAGATATGTGGAAGAGGTTGAGCCGAATTGGGAATTTGGGGATAGGAAATTCGACTATAGGCTATAAACAGGTGTCGATTTTGGGGTTCTAGGCTAATGCCAAAATTGTTTTTCCCTTTTACCGAATTCCTCATTTTTGAGTTGCAAAAACACTTTTTCTCTCTAAGTACTCAGAAGCCGAATTCCTTCTTTGCTTGCTGATCTTCCATACTTTTTCTTCTCAAATTCTCTTTTGATACACCCTTTGTTTTAGCCGATTCCTTCTTCTCTCCTTCTTCCTATTTGTGCCGAATAACCCCATTCATTATACTAATCTCAAAAGCCGAATACCTCTCGGGTCAATTGCTTCTTGGGCAAGTATTCTCAATTATGGTTTAGGTGTTGGCTGAATGGTCATAAATAGAGAAAGGGGGACTTGTATTGGATACAAGTCACATATTATTTTATTTTTAATGATTAAGAATGATGCAGATTTAGGAGATATGCGTGATTAGTGATCAAAGAAGGGCTAATAAGGCTTGGTGTTTCAGGTAAGGTTAAGATGAGATTTCAGCTTTTGGTAAAGTATTCGATAAATATTTGTGATTAATCTTTGAGTGATATTGTTTGTAGAATCGTGGCTAAGGAGATCGCAGCGCGTTTTGTTATCAGGTGTGTACATACACTACACACACATTAGATCTGCAAATCCCGAAATGCCGAAAAGCAGAAAATTTTGGCTACGGTAGTCTTGCGAGCGCGAACACTCGTAAGGGAAAATTGATACGTTATTAGAGGCCCCATGAGCGATTTTATGGACTTGGGCCGTGTTTTGGCCAATCGGGCCAGAATGGGCAAAATGGGTCTGATGGGCCGTAGGCTCAAAATAGGTAATTTGGTAATAAGTGATGAACTAGTCATGCTAGTTACATGGCTTGGAATTGATTTGGGCCAGATGGGCCATATGAATGTGATTTAGGCCTAATGGGCCATACGAATGAGATTGGGCCTGGTAGGTCATATGAACGTATCTGAATTTGTTTAGGCTTTGTAAGGGGTCTTGGGATTAGTATTTGGTAAATTGCTTAACCTTACATAAAACTTTAATAATTTATTAAGTGTGATTGTGAAAAGTCATAAGGTTTAGGTGTGGCAACGGATATATGCATGTCTAGGATTGGATCTAGGGAGAGCTTGGTACTTAAGCGGTCTTAATGACCCACCTCCTCTTCTCTAGAATCCTACCTTGTACGTAGTGTCTGTTCACTTTAGCCGTGAGGACTTGTTGACGGGCCAAGGTTCGTAGTTAAGACCCATACTATTAAGAATTACTAAAATACCCTTGATGTGTGAAATGACTAAAATACCCCTATGTGTTGAAGGTAAGATTTATGGATGTTACATATACATTTGCTGCATTCATATGATATTCTGTTTAGGTTGCATATGGGTGGGAATTATAGAACGGAGGAAGTATATGAGGATTGCATGGTTGCTTGACAACTGTGGATCCACCGATGGCTTTTTAAGCCCATTATATGCTTAGCAGCTTTGCTGCAACGTTTGGTAGTACCGCAACCGGGCTACCCTTGATGTGTATCGGATGGGTGGGTTGATTTAGAAATCCCCATAGATGTGTTTCGGTGGGACGGAGATGATGTGTACCGGATGGATTATTTGGGGAGGGTTTGCATAGCATTGCATGTATGATATTGTTATGTTAATAATATGATATGTATGCTATTAGTTTGACGAAGGTCGTATACACTAAGTTTTCTTAAACTCACTCCCTCTTTTATTTCTCTCAGGTGATCCTCAGTAGGTGGTTCAACGGATGGAGGGACTCAGAGGTGGCCAACTAACGAGACGATTAGACTTGTTTTCCTTAATATTTAAATTCTGGATTTTAAGTTGTTTATTTTAAGTTATTTTATTTCGGATTGTAATAAGGTTTGCCCTCTAGTTATTATTCCATTATTTCCACTATGCATTGTAATTTTGAAACGAAACCTGGATTTATTTCTTTTAAGCATATTTTAAGTTTTTGAAAATAATTGTGTTTTAAGAATGAGCTTCCGTTGTCAAAGGAAATTTTTACATAGTAACAAGGAAATGGTTCTTGGCTACACCTCATTTTGAAAGCAAACTGGGTTTTACTTAACTTTTCTCTAGAAGGGTTTTCAATAAAAACAAGGTTTTCGCTAAAACACTTCAATGTGACACGCCAGGTTTGGGGTGTTACAGTGTGCGAATGAGTCAAAGAGTTAACAAAGTTTGATCGAATGAAGTAATAAGCTTTGGGTAGCTTATGTGAATGATATCTAAGTGATGGCTAAGGTATGTACAAAACCTATGTGGTTAAGGAAATTGTGGTTGGATTTATGAATAGATGAGTAATCATATTTGCTATGGATGAAATGGTATTTGTGAATTAGTAAGTTGTTCTATGTGATGGACTATATTATTTATGGTGAATGTATTGTTAAGTAAAATGTGTTATATTACAAACTTACTAAGCTTTTTGAAAGCTTACTGTGTGATTTGTTTCTCTGTTTTACAGTGTCAGCAAAGCTAGCTCCGATCCGGGGATCGTCAGCATCTCAATCACACTATCGGCAATCTATTTTGGTACTTTTGGAAAGATGTATATAGTTGAAATATGACATGTATAGGCTAGAAGTTATGGTATGTTTTTAAAATGTTTAAAATCCTTGCCATGTGATTTGACTTGGAAGTTGAATGATGTTGAATTTATGAAGGAGCTATGAATTTGGTATATTTCATGATTTTGTGGTTGATGAAAGATGTTGATTGAAGATGAGTTATGGCATGGATTACCTAATGTTTGATATATATACATATATGTTTTGAGATGTATAATTGTTACTTTGAATGGACTCAAATGTGATAACATTAGGTATAGAAGTAAATGGTATTGTTGATGATTAATTGATGAATGAAATGGTATGTTTGAATGCATTTAGAAGCATGAATTGATATTGCTTTGAAGCTTGTTGGTTGACCTATGTATGGGTGGCAAATTGGCCTTGCAAATGGCCTATTTTTGCACATGGTCAAGAGACACAGGCGTGTGTCTCTGCCGTGCGGTTTAAGGGTCACTTCTAGGTGTGTCTGGACAGGTTACACGGTCGAGGCCCACAGGCGTGCATAGTGGCCGTATGACCAAGTCAGTAGCTAGCTTAATTTCACACAGCCATGGCACACGGGCGTGTCAGGTGGCCGTGTGAACAAGTCAGTATGTATGCTCTGTTTGGGCACGACCTGGACACATGGGCGTGTCTGGTAGTCGCGTGAGGCACACGACCGGCCTACACGGGTGTGTGACTTTTGCAATGTTGAAGAACGATTAAATTTCTGAAAACTTTCATAAGTGTTCGGTTTAGTCCCGACCTCTTTTTAATACTTGTGTAAGGTCTCATAGACCTCGATAAGGGACTATATGCTCGTATTTGAGTATGTTTGATTGATGATTGACTTTGTGTCGTGAAATGAATGTGAAATATTCTGATGATTCGGTAATGCCTCTTAACCCTAGTCCGGCGACGGTTACGAGTTAGGGGTGTTACATACATGGTAAGGAAAATATACAAAAAGATCAAAATATATTGAAAAATAATAAATTAATAAATTAAAATAACAAAAAAAGTAACAATTAAATAAAAAAAAGTTGATTTCATTATAATTCATCTTGAATGAATTTTTTATTTTAATTGTATTCCATCATACGTTTTTTTACTAATATAAAAATTCTTAAATACTTATATTGAATATATATTTTTATAAGTTAAATTGTGAAACAAATTAAAAAATTATAATGCTATTATGTTATAATTTATGCTAATTAGATTTTTTTATTATCAAGATTTTTAAGGATTATTTAAAGGAATGAGATTTTGGAAATTTAAAAAAAAAACTTTTTTGAAAAAACTTTTTTAAAACATTTATTATAAATATATTTTATAAATAACAAAATAATGGATTCCAAAAACGTTTGTCATCTATGTTTAATCTAGGAAATAAAATAATTTAAGACATTATTTTTATCAAATAACATATTTAATTAAAATATATATAAAAGAAAATTTAAAGTGATTTAATTTTATTTATAATATCAACAAAAAAATAAATTTATACAAAATTATAAAATAATTTTAATTGATACATAGAAATAAAGTATTTATTAATATAAGAAAAAAAATTGTGGCTACAAGTAAAATAGATGAAAATAATTATAAGGGAAGGTAAATCAGAAAAAAATGGATGTTAAACCAAAACTAAAAACACATTCAACTTAAATCTGAATTGGAGTGTTTGAATCATTATGTGGTTGTGAAATGACTTTGAAAAAGAGTAGACCAAAGCAATTTGGGAATAATTATAAAATTGTAGAATAAATGCTTAGAGATAAGTATGGCATGGTTAACAACAATCATTTGGTTGCACTACCACTCTTCTCTACAAGATTACAACAAAAATGCAAATTGAAATATGAATTTGGATGTCAATTTTTATTATTTATACAAAAACCCGTAATAGTAAATACAATATTTAAAAATTTGCAAATTATTGAAAAACAAATGTAAATAACACATGAAATAATCAATTCAATTCTTAATAGAAAGTTAGTAATCAATTGAAATCTCTTTTTCACATATCATGTGATGTGACAGCTAACATGATAGATAAAATGAATATAATGATGACGTGTCATTAGACATTTAACTGCTTTGTTTAATTATTTTATGATTATTTAATTGGTTTTTAGGAATTATTAAAAACCATCAAAAATTTATTTTAAAAAGATTAAAAAAAAGTTTTAAAAATTATATAAACTTTATAAAAAGAGTAGTATCTTTTTTAAAAAAAAATGTTCTATCTTTTATAATATTTTTTAAAATTTTATAATATTTCAATCATTTCTAAAAGAAAATCTAACTTTTTAATAAAAATTACTACTATTCTTATTAACTTTCTCCACATCATCTTTTCTAACCAAAAATATTACTTATCACTCACATTAAGCCATCAAATACTAAATTCATTGTCTCTCCAGCCTTTTACTTGACATCTCATTCAAGTCCAATTTGCACTTCAAGCTGCCTCTATTTTTTATCATTGAAACTAGAGGTGATCATAAGCCAGGCCAGGTCGGGCTCAACTAAAAATTCAGGCTCATTTATTAGGCCTGGGCTCGGCCCGACTCAAAAAATAAGCCTAAAATTTTACCCAAGCCCAACCCGGATAAAAATGCTAAAACTCGAGCCCAACCCGACCCACTCATATTAATTTTTATATTATTTTTATATAAATTTTAAATATATATAATACATTAAAAATACTAAAAACATGAAAATAAATACTTTCCAACAAATTGAAAATAAATTTTAAAAAATATGTAGACTTAAATAAAACTAAGTCTGTTTGTTTGCCAGTAAAATATTTTCCGGAAAATGATTTCTGGAAAATGATTTACTGAAAATATTTGCTGGTGTTTGGATGAACCTGTGTAAAATATTTTCTGTTGTTTGGCAGATTTCCTGAAAATGTTTTCCGGAAAAGTTGTTTTTACATATATTAATAAATTTATATACATATTAATAAATTTTTATATTTTAAATTATTTTTACATATATTGCAATGATTTATTTATAAATAAATAAATCAAATTAAATATATAATAATACTCAATTATTAAGCTACATTATTAACCGTCATAAATTGAAAACAACCAAAGTCAAATAAATTATTTGTAATTGTGTTAAAAAATAAAAAACAAGGATTGAATAATTATAAATTAGCTTCCAAACCACAATTAATACTAGAAATTAAATAATATTATCCAAATGCATAATTAGTAGTACACCACATAATAACAACATTGTCCAAGTGCATAACTAAATATTACACCACATAAAAGTATCAATATCTTCAATATTGAGAAAATTTTTGAAGCCAAATTTTTTTATGCTTCTTACTTTTAACTAAAAAAGCTTTGGCCTCGGATTCATGACTCACTAAATAATCAAACACAGAACACAAAAAGTCATCATCAAATCCTTCTTCCTCCATCGACATCACTTGTTCGTAAAGCTGTGGTGTCTTATCCGCAGTAAATTGTTCCAAAGTATTAGCAATTTTGCCAAGTTGTTCACCCACAAATTTAATTTGTTCATCAACGATACTTTCTTGAAAATTTTTTCTTTTACATTTGGATGTGCCAGATGAAGATACATTTGTTCTTACCTCTTCAGCCTCTTCATTGTCGTAGTCTACAGGCACTGAATCTTGATTACCATCATCTAAATCTATGTCAGCAAATGTTCTGGCAAAACTCCCTGTTGCCATATCTTTGCCAACAACCAAAGTCATTTCATCATAATAATCAATGCTTTTATTCAAAAATGGTTCATACTTCTTGTGTGCCTGTTGGATATTATACACAATTGGAATAACAAGTAAAAAACAATTGAAATATACTTAACATATATATACATATATTACCATCACTGATGCATCATATGTCGCTCTATCACATGTGATCATTTTCATGTTATCATCCCATCCAAAACCACATTCACCTCGAATTTTGCATATAATTTGCCACTGGTTTTTTACAGTCCTCAAATGATTTTCCACATGCTTCGTATCGCATTGGACTTGGAATCTTTCAGAAATAGCTTCGACAACTCGATTAATAGAAATTGCTTTGAAAATATTAGAAGGCTTATTTCCTTTCTGGGCCTCCTCTCCTAGAATTTCAAGAAAAATATGTTCCATCAGTTTTGTCCACCTGAATTGCTTGGAGGTCCCTTCTTTGTTGCCCTTGCCCATTCTACATTAATAATTGTCATTGTCAATCATTTCAATATCAACAAGCTTAAAACATAATAAATTCAATATCTAACAAGCTTAAAACATAATCAATATCTAACAAATTCAAGACGTAATAATTTCAAAATCCAACAAACTAAAATTTCAATATCATTATACAACCAACATTAACAAAAAAAAACAATTTTAATACTAAAATATACATAACATAGAAACAATAACCTTAAGCCCTAAACCTACCTAATATTTCTAGCCATATAATCAGTCCACATAGTTTGTGCAATTTCGCCTCTCTTAGCAGACCATGCTCTTGCTTCTTCTCTTTCTTCTCGCTCCGTAAGAGTTGGTATTATCAAATCAGACTCAGACTCCTCGTATATCCTTGATTAAGTAAATCACTAGGATCAACTCCCATTATATGATTATGAATGATACCACAAGCCAAAACTATATCTACTTGAGTTTGAAAATTCCAAAATGGTTCAGCATCTAATACACGAAACCGTTTCTTCAAAATCCCAAAAACACGTGCAACAGTGATTCGTAATGATGAATGACGAAGATTAAAAAGTTCATTTGCATTCTCAGGCCCTTGAGCACTAAACTCCTTTAAATGATATTGGACACCACGATATGGGGTAATATATCCATTTCGGATGCCATATCCAGCATCAGCAATATAATATTTACCTACAATTTTAAAAAACATAATTAATACTAATAAATTATGAGCTTACTAGAACTATTTGGTATTTAATGATAATTATTACCTTCCGGAATTCTTAATCCTCTTGGGCGTGAAAGTGCATCACTTAAAATACAAGAATCATGTGCACTACCTTCCCAACCAGCTAGAACATAGGAAAATGCCAAATCAAATGTAATGGCAGCCAACACATTTTGTGTCGTCCCCCCTTTACGGCTACGAAATCTTCTTTGAATGATAAGTGGAACGGATGCACGAATATGAGTTCCATCTAATACTCTAATACAATCTTTTAAAATAAGGATAAAACCTTAGTTTGTTTCTGATTTCACTAGAAGTTGACTCATCAGGTAATCTAATAACTAGTTTATACAATTTCAAAATAGCTCTCAATACAACCCTAAAGTAACTGTGAACTGTCTCAGTTGATCTATAATATCTAGATCCAATCACTCGAAACCTTACATTATGACCAATTATATGTAAAAATATAACTACTTGCTCCCTAATATTGACAGATTTAGATGATTGTAACAAATTATTCCTACTAAGAATATCACACAAATTAAAAAAAGGCAATCGGTCTCATCCTTATCACATCAATACAATGTTGGTCACCACTATATAAAATACTATTAATATAATTTTCTCTTTCATAATCTCGATTCACACGAGGGTGAGAAGCAATTTACTTCCTAGTTTTTAACTTTTTAATCCAAAGAGCCCCAAAAGCTAAAACTGAAGCCACGACTCCGACAATTGCATTTTGATATTGATTACGATCCATCTGCACAAAATAATGCCACACAAATATTTGATCACTACAAAAAAGATGCAAGATTTTCATAAGATCACATATATGAAAAGTTACCATGACTAAAGTGCATACATACATATCAAGCTAATTATAATTGCATTAATAATTTTTTTGAGCATACATATATGCATAAGATAATATATATTTTTCGTCGATATGGTAAGATGGTCCATCCTCATGCAGATATAGCATTAAAACTATATTATGTAATATATTAAGTGCAGCTAAATTCTATTTTTTATAATTAAGTGGAGTGAGCAGGTTTACGAACCAATATCATATAAACTATTTATTAATTATATATTTTGGTAATAAATGTAATTAATCACTTCTGTTTTGTCTAGGTTAGGACATAGAGATTTGAGTTAATATATATAAATATTATATATTATGATATATGTGGAAGGATCTACGCCTGTGTAGGTAACTTAAGAAGAAGAATATTAGAAAAGTAGAAACTGAAATATTACCAGGCAGTTATACATATAATATTATTATGTTCCTTTACAAACAAAAAATTAGAGAATATTGTTTGTAGGATAATATAGCAGATCGATGGCGATGAAAAATCGAGTAAAGCAAAGAAGATGTTGGCTGAGATGGTTCAAGTCAGTATGGAACAGAGCTTGAGACATTTACAACAAAGAGCTCTGCTTTGTATCCCAACTGATTTATGATTTTGCTTATTGTCCTATTTTTCTTTTTTTTCTTTTTTTAATGTTCTTGGTGGTGTTTGATAGTTAAAGAAACTGTGAAAATGTCGGCCCAGGCCGTTTATGGTGGTATTGGGTGACTGGTAAATGAAAAAAATTGTCAATAAAAAAAGAACCTATTATAGAAAAAATAGTTTTTTTTTTTTACTTTGCCATTTTACTTTATATCATTCTTTACACACCCAAATCTCTCCTTTTCTTCCCCTTTTTTATCACTTTCTCTCTGTTAGTAGAAAAGTAAAACTGTTTGGCTGTTTGCTAAGCTTTGTTAGAGAAAAAAAAATGTTATTTTCCATGAAACAGATAGAAGCTAACATTCACCTATTTTTCATGATTAAATATGAAAGAAGATATGTGAACGTTTTATATTGATCTTGACCAACTTCTCAAATTGCCTGATCACTAATATTGGACTATGTGGATACAAGGTACCTATGGCAGTTATAGAGTATACTAATTTTTCATTATTAACAGTTGAAAGAAGATATACTTGAAAAATACCAGGTACTCGCTCTTAGTCCTTAGAATGTCAGGAATAGAATACCTGATTAATTTAGAGCAATTTCTAATAATTAATCTTGGTATAAATTTGGACCAAAACATCAAGGGACAGAATACAAGGTCAAGACCTTCAACTCAATTGCATCAGAATAATGAACATAATATTCATAATACACAACCCAATTTGTAATAATTGCATAAAGAGTGGTCAAACAATATAGAGACATACAAATGGACCACGAAAAAGCCCTCTACTATACATGATTCTCACAATTCATTGAGATTGTTTTCACCAGCAAGTCTGTACTTTTTAGTCATTTTTATGGATCCAAAATATGTGCAACAGGATGTTTAAGGTATCGTTTGAACAGAGTAAACTCAAATTATTGCACAGCCAAAGACCTCTATTCATCTAGCTATACCAACAGTATGTTGACAGCAATATCAACTAAATGCACTAATAATAGAAACTTTCAACCATACGCTCTGTTACATTGCCATGAATGCTTTTGCATAAAGAATACCCTGTAAAAGAACACTGTGAGAGAGAGAGAGAGAGAGAGAGAGACCTATGATGAAATATCAACAATGGGATTGACAAATGAGCTAAGGCAAGCAGAGCATTAGAAAATAACCAGAGAGCTAGGCCACTCAACATTCATTCATACAATCTTTAAAGAGAACTTCCAAGAGTAGTACAACAACTCTTTGTTACTCAAAACACCCAGGACGTTGTTGAATTAACTAGTAAATTAACTTTATATTTTCCTTTGCGTATAGGAACGTAAAGGAAAATTGAAAGGAGCTGATTAGTCAGTGGACTAAAAATTAATCAAGAATTATAGGTTTAAGTTCATGTTCTAAGGAAATCATATAGTAAACAGATACAAATGAGATTCCATCTTCATAGTCAATCATAATCATGCTAATCAGCTAAGAAGAAATATATTCAAGCATCAATTATCAAAAGGCAATCGCCAACAAGTTCAAAATTGACCATCACAATATGTAAAACTTAAAAAAAAAAAAACAGCAGCATGAACCCTTAATAAAGATGAGAGGAGGGTTTTAGGGGAGGGGACAAAGCAAACTGAAAATTGAAAAAAGGGAAAGGAAAACAAAGGCAAAAAGGGGTAAAAAAAACTACATGATTGGAATACGATGAAAGATAAATGCTAAAAACTAAAATTTTGAATGAACTTACTATTTTCGCCAAAAAGAGGTATAAAATAGTTTAATAATAGTTTATATGCAGAAACCCCTAACACATCTAGCTTCAAAAACTTGCAGAAACCCACACATTCACTACAAACCAAACTCGAGCAGAATACAAACATGCAGAAACCCCTAACAATTAAATCCTAGAGCTTGCAATCAAGAATGTGAGTAGAAATTTACCTTCGATGAATCGGCAGAGAAGATGAGGCAGAGATGATGAACCAGCAGAGAAGAGGAATTCTTCGTTAGGGTGAAGAGAGTGAAGAGAGGAGTTGTGGAAAATGTCTTACCCCTTAGAAATCGGTAAGACGTTTTCCGGAAATGATGAAATGATTTACCCGTGTTTTGGAAAATGTTTTCCTTAGGAATTCATTTTCCAACAAAACAAACACCGTAAAATGGGGAAAATGTTTTCCGAAAAATATTTTCCCCTATCAAACGGACCCTAAGATAAATACAACTTAACAAGCAAATGTCTCTAAAATAATAACAAATGCCTTTAAAATAATAACAAATTTAACAATAAAATAAGTTTTATACAATATCCAAACAATAACAATAAAATAGTAGCAACATAATAGTAAAATTGTAGCAAAATAGAGAGAAAACAACAAGAAAATAACATTCAAAAGCAAAAAAAAAAAAAGAGCAGTTTTTTTTTTATCTTTTAGTGTATCTGAGTCGGGCCTAGGCTAAAAATACCTTACCGAGGCCCGACCCTTTTTTAAATGGGCCTTATTTTTTTGTCCAAGCCCATTTTTTGAACCTATATTTTTGTCCAAACCCTCTCATATTTCGGGTGGGCATTCGGGCCGTGCCAGGTGGCCCGACCCATGATTAGGTCTAATTGAAACCAAAAACTCCAAACCTTCAAAATAACAATATATATATATTTATACTTCTTATTTTTATAATTTTTAATAATTTGTAATATCTTTTATCATTTAAATATTTATTTATAATTTTTTCGTAGTTTTTATTTTTAAAAGTTTCTATAATTTATAAAAAAAGTTATCATATTTTCACTTTTCATATTTATTAATATATATAATATTATTTTATATTTTTTAATTTTTTATAATATTTTAATAATTTTTAAGTTTAAATAATTAAAAATTAAAAGATTAATTAAGCCTTTCACGTTAATATATTTTCATGTCAAACACCACAACAATCACCAGATCATCATTTATTTTACATTAATTGTCACGTCAACCACCACGTCATTTAACAGCTCCTCATGAGTTTCTACGAAAACTATATTTTTAAGGCTATATTGATTGTTAACTTTCTATTAAGGCTTATTGATACTAAAAATCTTATCACACGCGTATGTATATGAAAACCACATATTTAGAATACAAAGGTGTGTTTAAAACTAATATACATTAAATAATAAAATGTATGGTTTGAAATTAATTAATCATAATAACATATGAAATATATACGATGTTAAAATAAAAAAATAAATTGTGAGTAAAACAGAATTTAAACACATAATACATAAGATAAACAATACTAAATACACTACAATTATTTACCATGATTTTTCTGAATAATTGCAATTTAGTGCCGAGTTGACTTGTGACACTAACTCAATTATTAATATATACAACTAATAGATATAATAACTTGTACATATTAAAATAAAAAGTATAAATTAATTTAATTGCTATGAGTTCAAATCTTATTATATACATATTTTAATTAGTTTTTGTTAAAATGAAAAGATTAAAATACTCTCAAATAATTGTCTTATTTTAACGACAAAAAGATATTTCTGTAATTTTTTAATCGAATTGGTGAGCGGATAGAATTTTATATATTTTTAAAGAAGATTTCTTAACACTTAAGTTGTATATTTCTTAAAAAACCATAGGAGTGGCATATGAAAAAAAGAATAAACTATGGATTGAAATTCAAAGTCAAGAAAATGTGATATTGTATAGAGAAGCCGTCTATTTTCGCAGTGAATTACCTCATTCAAGACGCAGATTAGTAGACTACGGATTATTGTGATCAACATGTCAGCAACTTTTAAAAAGTCGGCAATCACGCGAAGTTACGTGGTACTAGAATTTTGTACATTTATTATATAGATGAAAATATTTTATTTTATTTTATTCGTTTAGTAGAAGTTTATTTTGGTCTATTTATAGTAGCTCTGGCATTAAAAAAAAAAAAAGACTTAGGGGGTGATCGTATCAAATTTGTTAATGTATGTGTACATGGTCAAATATTATTCTATATATGTAACTAATTAGGAATGTTCATAATAATTAATAAATCATAGTTACGTGCATACATTAGTTAGTGACCAAAAATACAAGCAATAGAAATCCATCATAATTAGCAAAAATCAGAAATGGAGAGCATAGAAGGCCAGTTACCATATCCATGGCACCAACATTGCAAAATTCTTCACTTGGTTAGTCTATTTTTAATTAACGTTTTCGAGTATTGAGTTTTTATGCTAAATTGGTCACTGAATTGGCAGGTGAGGCATGGACAGGCTTTGCACAATGTGGAAGGGGATAAGAATCCAGGAGCTTTGTTGTCTCCCAATCTATTTGATGCACAACTCACCCCATTAGGATTGATACAGGTTTCATTACAATAAAAAATGCCTCAAACATAAATAAATAAAAATCATAATCACTTAATGGCTTTGTTTCTTTTAACAGGTTGCTAAACTGCGAAATGAGGTTCATGCCAGTGGCCTATTTAATAGGATTGAGTTAGTTGTCACTTCCCCTTTATCAAGGTACTTTTTCATTTCTACTAAACCATAATATCCAAATTTCATGGCAAGAGCTAGAATTGTGATCATGAAACAAGGATAATGTGAGAATGCAGAGCCATGGAGACTGCTAGCGGATGTTTTGGAAGGGAGGGAGAGAGTGCAGTGTCCTCCTCAACTCCTAAAATCATGGCAGTTGAGCTTTGTCGAGATCGCTTAGTAAGTTGAATTTTTTGTATTCTTTATTTTTAAATTATTTTTTATATTGGATTTGAAAGTGAATGTTAATCGAGACGGATGCAGGGGGTTCGTCCATGTGACATGAGGAGAAAGATGAGCGAATGTGGCTCGCGTTTCCCTTGGATCGATTTTTCAATGGCAAGTATACATAACAATTATGCTTAATTAATTCATCACATTCTCATTTCATTTGCTTTAATTTGGTCAGATGGATGTTGAAGACGATAATCTTTGGAATCCAGAGCTTCGGGAGTCTGAGGAAGAACTTGCTAAAAGAGTAACCAAGTTGTTGAATTGGTAAGTCGGAAGTTTTTAAAAATGATTATATGAACCAAGTGAATTAAATCTCGAATTTATATTATATTAATTGATAGGGTATGGAAAAGGCCAGAGAAAGAGATTGCAGTAGTAAGCCATGGATTAATTCTTCAACATATACTCATAAATTTACTGGCAAATTCCGACTTTAATCCAACTCTAACACCTGCGTTGTGCAAACGGTGAGACCCCCTTGCTTAATTTCTCTATTTTTATTGTTATATCTACTTTTGCTTCATCATAATTGAGTTAACCTGATGTTTGATTTCAGTTTTGACAATTGTGAGCTTCGTTCAGTTGTCATATTGGATACAAGGTCAGTTTTCTTTCTCTTTTTTTTTTTTTTTTTTTTGTTTGGTTTGAAGATTGAAAGTGAAGCATGGTTTGAAAAATTGCAGCAAAATAGGAAGGGAAGGGTGGGCATGGCTTTGCAGTGATGACAAAGCAAAGGATGTGTTCGAGCAATGTGGTCATCATTCAATTGACGTTGCTACTTATATATACCTAAAGTCGTCGCTTGTTGCGTAGAGTGGAGGGTGCTCTCCAACTCTTTCACTGCAATTCTCTACTTTTGTCGCTGAATGTCAACATTCTTTACCTTATTATAATTACACCTATCTCCTAATATTTATTTTTAAATAATATATTTAATAAAGATTTACATAAAAATCAAATTGTTATGATTAATTTTTTATTGATTTAATCCAAATTCAGATGAATTAATAACAAATAATTGATTATGCATATTTCTTTTTCTGGACCAATTAATTGGCCAAAATGAATTGACCTCCATTGAGCTCAAATTCATGATATAATTGCTCTTTGTGGACCATTTTAATTTGAAAAATTGATCCCCACTCATCTCATCAATGGACACTGTTGGAATGTATTCTTTGCTTCTTTTCAACATCTTTGAAAAACCATGATTTGCTTACCTTATAATGTGAATATAACCATAGCATTAACAATCTTTAAATTTAAAAATTAGGGTTTAAAATGCTTCATAAATTCATGTGAAATGTAAAATTAATTGAAAGAAAAACCAGAAGAAGAACACGTCATTTTCTAAAAAATGTACCAATCTAAAACTTTGAATTAGCTTTTGTAGAAATTCATGAATTGTTGTTATTCTAATTAGATTAAAATTTATAATTTTACTTATTAAGATAAATTTAATTATCTGATGGACTCAAGAGACGGGGAAGATACTCAAATTCCTCTAAAACTTTATCATTACACCCAACTTTTTAATTATGTAATTATTTCAACTTGTATCTCTTTTTAAGAGTTTAATATACTTTACTATTACACCTAATTTTTATCAGTAAAAATGATTAATAATTAATAAGGATGTAATTACTAGTTTCTTATCAAAGTGGGTATTCTTCAAACTTTTTAAAAATAAAGGGATAATATAATTTTTAGCCTTTAAACTTGAAAACTAGATCTATTTTGGTGCTTTATTTTTATCCACATTGGTCTTTGATCTTGGCAACTAAATTCATTTTGGTCCATAAACTTGGATTTTGTCAAAATCTGATGATAGATTAGTGTTATTAGAACAGGATCGGATCGGATGGGTTGAGAATTGATTAATATAACAATTCAAACAAAGGGGTAGAACAAAGTTGAACGGGTTTAATAAAAAAAGTTGTTTTTTTAGATTTTTAATTAATTAATTAATTAATTATTAGTTTGACGGTTGAACCGCTTGAGCTGGCATCGATGATTTGACCTATTTAACCATTGGTCAGGTTATTAAAACATGTATAAAATTTTAAATGATGATGTGACACAATCTCATAATCCTGCATTATCAAACTTTTAGGGTACGTTTGGTTCACTGTAATAGAATAGGGCTGTAATTGAATAGAGCTGTAATGAAATAGAACTGTAATCAGTAGTTCAATTATTTAGTTGAATGGAATGAAATAGAGCTGTAATAGAATTCTTGTGTTTGGTTGAATGGAATAGATGTTGTAATGGTATAAGAAAAAAGACTTAAATGACCAAAGTACTCTTAGCAGAAATTTTTTTAGGTAGATGATTATTGTTATTGTTATTAAATTTTAATAAATTTATTGTTAAATATATTTTATTAAAAAAAATAAATAATTTAACAATATTTTAACATAATTATTATTAAATATAATTTAATAAAATAATATATAATTTAATAACATTCTTAATATAATTATTACTATATGAATTAAAAAATCATAATATATAATACTATAAAAATAATATATAATCTACGATTGCCTGCAACTCAATACAAAAATCTTACGATGAACTGGTGATCAAGTTATAAATCAACTATCAACATTATGAAGGATACCCTTAATTTAAATTGCATAAAACAGATGAAGATAGGTACAAAATATGATCATGCTTTCATTAGTTTTTAAGGAGAATTACTATACAACCTTAGAAAATAGAAACTCAATTAGCTGTTGCCTTCAAAATGTAGGGACAGAGTATGACAGAGTATTATGATAAAGTTGACCATGTTATTATGGGCATTAGTGTTGAGCATTATGACAGAGTATGCCAGTACATAGGCAATATCTGCACTCGTAAATGAGTTTGGATTGCATTTACAATAGCGCTCAGCAAACTTCTCCATGATGCGGTCTATTTTCTATGCCTCTCCTGGTAACCTGAAGCCGCGTAGGAAGAATCTTATTGCTTCACCAAAATCCATAGATTTGAAATTAAATGAATCTATATAAGTATGCATGACTCTCAAAGCAAATTCCTCCCTTTCACCCAAATAATCACCAATCACGGTTTCACTAAGCCCAGTAGTGTTATTCTTCAGAAAAGCAGCCACTTCCTTTAGAGAGTTGCCAACTTTTTTGGTATTTATAAGAAACTCGATGCCTTTGGAAGGCTTACTGTTAAATAATGAGCCACCTTTCTGCATGTACCCAGTAAAGTTGGTCAGTAAAACTAAGCTTGTAAAGAAAAGGAGAGCTACACATAAAATTAAGCTACATAAAAATACATGACTGAAGAGAAGTCAATAGTAATATGGAAAATTATCATGGTATATTTAGGTAGCCCTCTGTGACAGTTTCAGTACTAGATAAGTAACTGCTACTTGAAGAACCACTCATACTTATCCTAACATAAAGAAATTACTGACTTGGAGTTCATTCTTGTAAGCCCGACGTTGCTCAAGCATAGCAGTATCTGACAATTCAAAATTCATTTCTGGATGCAACTCACAATCAGGGACAACTCCACCTTCTACAATCGAGGTTAAAGGTCTTTCTGATGAAGTGTCACTCTCAAAGCTCCTAGGCAAGTCAGAATCACCTATCTTCAGTTGTTGATCCATCCAAGCTCCCATTGAATTAATGATGCTAACCAAGCACTGCACTGATTCATGACGGAGAAAAATATCCTGGACTGTAGACAAAGTTGTGGTTGAACCAGATGGTGGCCCTAGAGAAGTCTTCAGGAGGCCATTGGCAACCCTGCAAATATCTAATGGAATTATAAGAGTTTTAATACATTGTATAAAGTACGAAACATTAAGAAATAAAACAAAATGAGAAATTAAAATATCTGTTTACATTAGAAAGAAGCTAAAGCAAGCTCTAGGAAAATCTCCAAAGACAGATGTTCGGATTAATTTTTATATTGACCTTCATGATTTTTACAAAATTTGGGAGAAGGGTTCCATTTTCATATGAGATTTTCATTTTAATGTAGTGCAACAACTAGAATTAAATTAATTATTGTTTTTAAACAGGTATGATCACACGCACATATTAGAAAAGAAGCTAAAGCATGCTCTTATAGCTCAATTGATAACTGGTGCTTGAGTTAATTCCTATATTGACCAACATTCCTTTTTCAAATTTTGAATCAAAACTCATAGAGGATTTTACATCTAATTCAGGATACTTCTATGGGAAATTTAACATGATAAACAAACTAGATGACACAGAAGTAGCACTCATGTCAAACACTTGTATTAACAATTATTAGCTAAAAGGAATACCTTTCAAATATGTTTGGTGAATCCACGCCACAATCATAGTTCACAAATATATCGATGATTATCTGTGAATCCCCACCAATCTTGTCCAACAAATTAAGGACAGTCATTTTCTGTAGAAAATTTGGCTGGAGAACATTCTTTAAAACTCGAAGGATAAACATAGGAAAGAGTATTCAAATTTCAGCTTCCAACCCTGACTTAAATTTTGTTAACAAGCTCATAAAAATAGAACACTGAAGTTGGAAAACTGACATTACTGACTTGTAGATCCAACTAAAGTACTAGAATTTATAGTACAATAATAGGAAATCAGAGGCATCTTGTACTTGGAAGAGGATGCAGATACATCTATATCTATTTCCAACTCCATTTATACCTGAAGGAGCTATCTATACTGCCCGCTAGCAGAACTTCTGGTTCCATTTGACCCTCTAGTGTCTGGACATCAATTTGTGTCTGCTCCAAAGCACTATAATGTATATTTCTTAATAAATTTTTGTCTGTTGCACCATATCTCCAAATCTGAAATTTGGGAATAAAACTCTGATTTAAACAACGATAAGTATTGCAAAAGGGATATGCGTGAGTATTACAGACAATATAAATTCATCAAAATTTGAGTTATCTCCTCCATTAATTAGTTTATTTTTGTCGTCTTCAGCAGCAAAAATCGAAATAATAGAACAAGGATTAAGAGGAAGAGATCGATATGATGATTACGGTTGACTCCCTACAATTCAATTCTAGTATGTAGGTTCCTCATAAGAGACAACAAAACATCATCTCCCCCAAAAGACAGAGATTTGGGAGTTGAGTTGTAGCTTAATTTTTTAGAAATTTTAAAGAAAACCCATCACAAAAACCCTTCTAAAACAAAATTTGATTATTGCAAGAACGGAAACCAAACGAAATTAAACTTGAAAAGAAAAATCTGCTAACCTGAAAGTGTATTGTTGTGATAAAAGAAGCAACTTTGAGCGCATTTGCAAAGAAAGTTTGAAGGAGATTTTGAGAAAAATTTTCTTCATTTGTATTCGGCGATGGTCAGAATGGCTATTCAAAGCTTTCAGCATTGAATCCCTATTACGCGTTTGAGGGAATAGAAACGCTTTAAGTAATTCGGCCAAATGAAGAAACGGTGAACCAAACAAAAGCATTACTATTCATCGAAGAATAAGGAGGGAATGGCCTCCAACTAAACATAGTGTTATATTTTTCAAGTTGAAGGACCAAAATAGATGTAATTGTCAAATTCAAATGTGAAAATGGATATACAAAAGGTAACTTAAAAAATATAAATTATTCCAAAATAAAAGTATTGTTCAAAAAACTTGAGAGGAATTTAAAAAATGGGGAAGTTAAATTTGGATAACATCCAGAAGAAGAAATGCCAGCTAATGGGCATTTATAAATGAGTAGCTATCATCCAAATTATAGGCATTGTTGAAAAAAATGGAAGAATCTTCCAAAATTATTTGGACCCTTTGATCTAATTATTGGAAATAGAAAGGCCCAAAAATAGGGCCTGAAAGTCACGTACAACTGTTTCCCATTTACCTATATTTCCTCACAATTCACGATATAATAATATATGTTGAAGACTTTTTTTCCCACAAAAAGTATTAGTTTCTTTGAAATAATGAGATCTAATTAAATGTTTTTATCGTGAATAACATTTATGTTGGTTTTTTAATTGATTAACATAATTATATTTTTAAATTTAATATAAAACATGTTAATAAATTGAAAGTTTTGTATTATTCAATTTTATTTGGACTTAAATTTCATTGTAGAAGCATGTGTTTAGAATTATTTTGGTCTATAATGATTACTTTTTGTAATTGAAAATTAATATGTTTATATATTTTGAATGAATATTATTATACTTATCCTCCCTTTACCAAAAAAAGAGTTTATAAGCATGGATTGATTGGAATTTATTAAAAGAAATGTTGTATTACTCAAATACGCTACTTTCTAACATAACAAAGAATGTATACAGAACACAAAAAAGAGCAAAGGTGTCTACGTAATTGGAATATGTTTATTTTTCAATGAAAAAAGAAATTAAACGAAATATGTTTATACATAAATTTATCTGATAGTATTAATACTTGCTATCAAAAGATTTTTTTAAAAAGAAAATAAAGGAATGAAAAAGAAGAGGGGCATAAATGTTATTTCAACTTTTAATGGGATTCTTTCTTTCTCCTGTATGCAGGTGAAGCAAGTGCCAATTTTGGCTTTTGAGTTGGGGTTTCCTTAAAAGAAGCAAAAGAAATTAAACTCCCCCTTATGCAAATTTAGAGAAGAAAAAAAAGTAGAGTTATAGAGAGAGAGAGAGTCCCTCTTTTCTCTCTCTTTTCCCTTCTTTTTGATCCCAAGAAACACTTTCCATACGCAAGGAAACTGTTGTTTTCTTCTTTCACAGAGAGAGAGAGAGAGAGAGAGAAAGAGTTGCCACCATGTCTCTTGGCTATGCAGAGAAGCTCTCATTCATAGAAGATGTGGGTCAAGTTGGAATGACTGAGTTCTTTGACTCTGCTCATGTTTTACAAGATAAAGTAAGGGTTTTTCTTCCCTTTTTAACTTGTTTCTTATTGCTACCTATGATGTTTATGTCTGCTTTTATCATAATACCCATTAATGGCACTTAGGTTTTTATTTGGTTGGTGTAATGTTGCGAAGGTTGTGTTTTTTAATGATCCTGATATCAACGTTTTTGGCATTTAGGGTGGCAAGACTAGGGGTTTATTGGGTTTGATCTCAAACTTGTTACCTTGCACTACTTGTTATGCGTGAATTAGAACATTTAAGTGGAAACTACTGGACTAATGGAAGGCGCTTAAAGGCTCAACTAGTGTTCAGTTTGATAAATGCTTTAGACATGCATGCAAAGTTTTAATTGTTATTTAGTTTAATGGCAATGTCATTTCATTATCATGCAGTATAGATTATGGAATTCGTCAGCAGGCATTGTGCTGCAAGATAATTGATAAGATTTCTTAATGTATTTACCTCCTTTACTAATGTGAGTTTTAACTTTTGCAATGGCAGATTGAACAACTTGCAAAATTGATAGAAAAGGTTAGAACCTATGCCAACTAACTCTTATTACTGCTGCATATAATTTTATGGGATTGGTTTATGCCAATCAGCCTCTTCAAACTTTTGTTTTTACTTGCAGAGTAGACATCTAGTGGTGTTTACAGGTGCAGGAATATCAACTTCTTGTGGCATACCTGATTTTCGAGGCCCCAAAGGAATATGGACATTGCAGGTGAAGACATGAGATTTATTCTTGGTAGACAACTAGGCGTTTGTTGAATTTCTTGTTCTTGTTAAAGAATACTTTGTTTAGCACACTCTCAACTTTTGCCCCTGGAGCTCTCTTCCAGGGATATGAAACAGTTCCCTTGAGTTATGTTGGTTTTCTGAAGAAATCCCCTCTGATTTTGAAGAAAAATATATTCTACTGAAACAGATTTCTTGTGTTCATGGCAAAAGATTATGAAAATAAACAGATTTAATGTGTAGATAAAGTTCCATTTAGCTGGTTGTTTAACCTTCCTAAGTTGTTGACATGTCACGGTGTTTGACAAGAAACAAGTATTCACTTGAAAAACTATCAAATTTAAAGCATGCACTTGTGATCTGCCTTCTTGATGATATATTCTATTTTCATTTATCTACTGCAGCGTGAAGGTCAGCCCTTGCCTGAAGCATCCCTACCTTTTCATCGTGCAATGCCAAGCATGACCCATATGGCTCTGGTTGGATTGGAGAAGGCTGGCATTTTGAAGTTTGTTATTAGTCAGGTATGGCTTGGTTATGTTATTACTTTAGTGCATGTAAGATACGTTTGTTGTAGAACTTTTGTTTGAATATGGTTAAATAGGGCTATTCTAGTTTATTATTTACACTCTTAAAATCCATTTCAAAATTTTGGGGCTAGTAAGTTTTTTTTATCTCGAGCTTGCACCTAATAACAAAATTGAGAATTAAAGTTAATTTTCTTGTTGTCAGCTGTGACTGTAATAACCCAAATCCTGATTCTTTGTGTACTTTGTGGCTCTGTCTAATAACTCAAAGCTGTTGTCCACAATATGCTTAATTCTGGGTTTCTAGATTGCCTTTTGATCCCCAAATGTGCTATCATGCCTATCATTTATCCCTGTAACAGTCTTGTTGACTTGATCTTTTACTTCTTGTCCCCTCTACTTTTTACTAGAATGTTGATGGTCTCCATCTTCGATCTGGAATACCAAGGGAGAAGCTTGCCGAACTGCATGGGAACTCGTTTATGGAAACTTGTCCCTCATGTGGTGCTGAGTAAGAAACATATATTTTTTTTTAATCAGAAACCAAGAATGCAACTTGTAGGCCTTTTTCTCTGACAATTCTTCATTATACTTTACAGATTTTATTTTACTTGTGTTTGTGAGTTTGTTTTACCCATAAAAGCAGTCCCATCTCCCCTAGTTGCCTTTTTCTTTTATTTGAAAGTTTGTCTTTCATGTATAGAATCTTATGTTGTCATAAAACCTTTGTAGGTATTACAGAGATTTTGAGTTGGAAACTATTGGATTGAAGGAGACATCACGACGTTGTTCTGATGAGAAATGTGGAGCAAAACTTAGGGATACAGTTCTTGACTGGGAGGTATGCCTACTTTTTCCTTGATGCACTTGAATTAGGCATTATATGATATTCTTGGCATCTTAGCATTCCAAACTAGTGCCCTTGCTTTCCTTCTATTAGAATTGGAAGGTAAGAAGAAAGCACATTCTATGAGCAAAATTAGACCTACTTATTTCATTTTGCTCTCTAAACTATGATTTATGTTTCAGAATAATGAAAGGAAAATGGAATAAGTGCCAAACTTTCTGACATCTTTCAATTTTGTAGTTCCATCTGTGACCCCTGAAGTATACTAACAAATCCAGTGTCCTGCCTTGGTTCTTTACATTATTCTCCAATAATATGTTCAATGTCCTACATATACGGAATCATTTTATGGTCAACATATTAGAATAATTTGGAGCATGGCATTGGTTAGTATAGTTTATATACTTGACAAAAACAGTGTAATAGTGTTCCTCCATTCTAGAGGATGGCTTATGGTAATATACTCATCTAAAAGGGTGGATATGAAATATACAAAAGATAGAAATTGTTTAATCTGATCAGTGATATAATATGCTGGCCAAGAAACCAGATTCATTGTTGGATACATTTGTTTTATGATTTCCTTTTGTTAAAATATGTTGCTGAGAATTTTTACTTTGTTTGATACTCCTTCCCCCAATCTGCAGGATGCACTGCCGCCAAAGGAGATGAATCTAGCGGAGAAGCACTGTAGAATGGGTGATTTGGTGCTTTGTTTGGGGACAAGGTATTTGCTATGATCCTTTTTGTTCTTGAATTATATATGGGTTCTATGGAAATATGCTATTATGCCTTGACATCATCAACCATTCTCATTGGTTGTATTTGAGGAACTTAGTTCCTTGATGGGCATTTACAAGATTCTAACAATACGTTTTTGTAAGCACCATTAGCAGACAACCTTTCATAATTTGAAGTTTGTTTGGATAACTCAGATTGAGCTTCAGATAGTTTCATCTTGGAAGGTTTTGCTACATAAAATTGCATATGCAGGAATAAAGTTTACAGAAGTGTTAATGTTCTGAAAAGGGTCCTTTGTAACTTTGCTCCTAACTTAATATTTGTATTTTCTGAAATCAATTTATCCATATGAATGAATTTGTTAATCTTGAATAAATCATTTCAAGTGTCTTTGGAATTACAAAATATACTTTTCTAGTAATTAGAAATTCATGTAGATAATCTCAATGAAGTTTAGATCCAAGTTGTATTACTTGGATAGGGAGCCTCAACAGACATGCAGTCTTCAATGAGTTTAGTTTACTGTCAGATGAAGGATAGGGAAGTTGGAAAATGACTAGTCCTATGTTACATATCAAGTGTCAAGTGTCAAGTTTGTGGTGTCTATGTTACATGTCGAGTATCAAGTTTGTGGATCCCAATTCCTGAACATAGAAGATATTTCCACCGTGCAGCATAGCTCCTTGTCAACCAGTGAATTTTATGTATAGTTTAATATATCCTTTGTTTCGTTTTGGTTTGGTTTGGTTTGGTTCTTGGTCATGGGCATAATAACTATTCCATACAGTTTGCAGATCACTCCTGCATGCAATCTGCCTTTGAAATCTCTTCGTGGTGGGGGGAAGATTGTTATTGTGAATCTTCAGGTATTCTGTCTTTTCTCTGAGTATTTGCAGAAATCTTTAAAAAGTTTGAATTTATATCTTTTTTCTCTTACTCAAATCAAGGTAGAAACCGAAACTGAACTGAAACTGTATGGCTGATGCATGAAGAATATGCTTTATCAGATGCATCATGATCCCTGATGTTTGAGATGTGAAGTTCCCTTAACCATGAAGCTTTGTATACTAAATGTAATGGTGAAACGGGCTCCTAAAGGCTTGCAAATTATCAATACAGAGTTCTATTTTGCATTAAAGCTTCTTAGTGAGCTCTGTGATAGAAGATCTTACGGTTGTAGCCTTTCTTTAAAGTTGATATTTCTAAGGCCTCATGCAAAAATCCTACTGCAATTTGTAAACATCATGATCCCTGATGTTTGAGATGTGAAGTTCCCTTAACCATGAAGCTTTATATACTAAGTGTAATGGTGAAACGGGCTCCTAAAGGCTTGCAAATTATCAATACAGAGTTCTATTTTGCATGAAAGCTTCTTAGTGAGCTCTGTGATAAAAGATCTTACGGTTGTAGCCTTTTTTTAAAATTGATATTTCTAAGGTCTCATGCGAAAATCCTACTGCAATTTGTAAACTTCTAATAAGTATTGATTGAAGGGAAAGAAAATGTCATGAGGATGAAGCATGAAAAGTAGGCGTGAATAGATAACTTTCTTTACTGTAATCTTTGCTGTTGGTTTGATATGGGCAAAGGTTGCTATCAAGTTTTTGATAATGTCTCTTATTTACCTTTACAGAAAACTCCAAAGGACAAGAAAGCAAGTTTGGTGATCCATGGTTTTGTAGATAAGGTATCATAAGATCCTTAATGTACTGTTTATTTATCATGTCCCAATTTTTAGCTAAGTTTGGGTGCTTATTAAGCTTGCTAGTTTACTATTGTCTATGTTTTAACTCGAAAAAGAACAGGTCATTGCAGGAGTCATGGAACTTCTTAATATGAAGATTCCTCCATATATCCGAATTGATCTCTTCCAGACTATTCTATCACAATCCCTAAGTTCTGGTAACGTTCTCGATAAAGTGTCCCAAATTCAGTTATTTATACAAATTACAGGGAGAATTTGTGTTGCTATGTGTTTATGCCATAATAATCCCTTCAATGAGAAACGATGCATCTTTTAGGTCACTGACTTAATATGAAAATACATGTGGTGCAATAGATAAAGCTTGGGGTTTGGTACTCTTCCCTGCCGGAAATCCCTTTTCATAGAGCTGTATGGCTTTGATTAGTCTGCTTTTTAGTTTTCAATCTTTAAAACAGTTTGGTACTTTGGTTAAATTCTTCTCTATAGAAATGAGTTTATTCTTTTAGGATGAATGCCTTCTAACCATTGTCTATAATGTGACGGTAAGCATATATTCTAAACTAATAACTTGTTAAGCATCGTCTGTGGCCAAGACGAAGTAGGCCACCTATGCTTGTATCATAAGAATATTACCAAGTACTTATCTTGTAATATTACTTGTTTGAGGCTTTCTTTTTCTCGCTCCGTGACATGGTTTGTTCATTGACATTGCAGATAAAAAATTTGTCAACTGGACCATCCGCATAGCAAGTGTTCATGGACTAAGTGCTCCATTGCCATTTATTAAGTCCGTTGAGGTGAAGTTAGATTTTTGTACCAGCCTTTTCATCTTTGTATTCTTTGGCAGCATCTGTACTCATAGGCTTTCTATCATCTGCTAGCAAACTAGTGTACCATGGGCTCTCATAATACTTCGATTTTCTGCTCTCTAAGTTGTTAAGGGAAAACCTACATAATAAAAGCAAGGTCAAGTCTTGTTAATCATACAGTCAACATGAGGTGGGAAGTAGCCGGGATTAAACAATTACAAGAGTCTTTTTCTATGAGATATTATTGGCTAATTATTTTTTTTTCTTGCCCTATTCTTTTGCCATGCCTGTTCTCCAGGTTTCTTTCTCGAACAATCAAAATTACAAAGAAGCTACTCTAGATACACAGCCATTTCTACTGAAAAGGTAACTATATCAAGTATTGCCGTGAGAAAGCATTTTTACTTGTATGTTATATGGACTCAATTGTCAGTGTTGGATACAGCTGTGTACGAGGCTAACCTTTTTTCCTAAGTTTTTCCATATATTTGGAGGGGCTTTGGATGGCCATATCCTCATGCTCATGTCCAAATATATGTTGAATGTATGGGTAATTCAAGAAAAATGACAAGTCCAAGAGCAACTTAGTTTTTGCTAGTAAACTTTCCATTATGTTGTCTAATCTTATCTACTTGAAGCTTTGTTAAGAACTCTTGTACATCAAGTCAGATTTGTGTTTATGATCTTTTGCTCTTTACGAACAATGCTTGAATTCATCAAATTAGCTCGTACTCGTTTAATTCGTTCCAACATGGGATCCATAAAATAAACATCAAGTATTTAACATAGTCTTATGTTATCAATGTAGCGATTATATGTTCTGGGCTGTGTAATATACAAACATATCTCTTTGATTCTTTGTCATGACATGTTCGTTAATGTGTTTTAGGAGAACTGTTCTAACTGAAACATTTGAGATATTCTTGAACCTCAAGTTTAGTGATGGATGCGGTTGCCTTAACACTCGAATTGAAATTCCTTTTAATTTTCAGGTGAGCAGCTATTTTTATTGCTTATTTATGCTAATAATTTCAACTCTGGATTCCGACGGGTTTGTAACTTTGCACTGTGCAGGATTCAATCGAAGGTTTTAAACTTGACAAGAATGCCACATTGGAAAAGATGAGAGATGCAGCAATTGAAGATTCGAAATGCGGGCAGAATGCGGTGGTGGAGAGGAAAACCGTATTAGTCCCAAAAAGTGAGACCACAGTTCATGCAATTGTTACGAATGTTAAAACATTTGACTACCAATTAAGCAATGGTGATATGAAGCCAATAAAAGAAGGTTTGAATGGTGTGAAAACAACTCGGAAGCAGCGATCCAAAGGACGCAAGCGAAAAACAAGACTGTAGAGACTAGAGAGACAAAAGTGTTGGTAGTTTGGGATTATGATGTGTATATGAGGTAAAATTGGATTAGATGGAGTGTGTGTTATATATGTAAATGGGACTGAGTGAATTTTGATAGGTATTAGCACTCGGGTCTCTAAAAAGCCAGCATGGTTAGTGTAACATCATCACCCAGTTTTATAGGGACAAGATTTTGGATATTATCTCTAACGTTTTATGGCCTGACTCTATGTATTTCCCACATTAACTTATGGCGTAAATTTTAAGCACAATCGCTATATTATTGTATAACCATAGATACAGCCCTCAATCTTTAGCATTTTGGTTAATTTAGCCTGTCACATTTCCCTTTTATTTCTTCTTCAATTCTAATTTTAGATTTTACCAGAAAACAATTTCACTTTTTTTCTTTTTTTAATCTTACTAGGTTAATATTTTACTATACTCCTATAGAACACTTGTCAATCTTTTGACTCGATTTGTAGAGTCTAAAAGTGTATCATTTAATTGTTGAAAGCACCATTTTCCAAATCTAATAAAATTCATCAAATTTATTTATTAACTTTTCTTCATAATAAAATTGAAGAAAAAAAAATATGAGATTCCTCCTCAGAATTGAAGAGAACAATAATTTGCCCCCGACGAAACAAAGAGTTCCGTGGTGAAATCGGGTTTAGTAAGAGGGAATGGTTTAAATATCAAAAAATTTGAAATCAATTTGGATTATGTTATAATTGATGTTGAAGAAGAGGATGAGTTCCAAGTTTCAATTTTTATTAATAAGAAATTAAAGTAGGTGGATATATATATATATATATATATATATATATATACCCTTTTTATATTTCTTTATGTTTCTAATAATTTTTTTAAATTAATATTTGAATTTTTAGATTTTTTTATAGATTTTATATAATTTTTAACTGTTTTAAATTTTAAATTTTTAGGCTATGATATTAAAGTTTTACGTCATTATATCTCATATGATAACAATTTATAGGACTCTAAAACTCACACATTTTAATTGTGCCTATAGATTTAATTTTGATAATAAACAAATTTAGATTTTAAAGTAATTATAAGGATTGAGTTTTGAAAATAGAAAATGTACAATATTCACCTCATTTTCTTTTTTATATTCATATGTTTTTATGATTAAATATAAATACTTTTATTAGGGAAAATTACATAAATGATCACGAAACTTTCTTGTTAAGTTATTCGATTTTTAAAAGTCATTTGACTAATCTTTTTATTTTTATTTTTAGTCCAAAACCGTTAAATACTTAATCGTTGGCTGATGTGGCTGTCAAGTCAATGAATTGTTTTTTTTTTTAATATTTATTTTTAGGAAAAGGTTTGTGTAAAACAAAGACGTCAGATTAAATAATTGATAAGGGATACAAGATGATGTGGCTTCTCTGTTTTATACAAACCTTTCCCTAAAAATAAATTAAAAAAAAAACAATTCATTAACTTCACAGCTATGTCAGCTGTTAAGTATTTCACGGTTTAGGATTTAAAAAAAATAAAATAGTAAGACAAGCGATCATTTTATAACTTTTTAAAATCAGGTGACCTAATAAAAAAGTTTCTAATAATCGGGTGACTATTTATGTGGATTACCCTTTTCATTATTAAATAAATTTTGGGTTGTCCTTGTAAAGAGAAAAACAACCTCATCTAAGTTTTATCCAAATTTTGTGTGATGTTGATGAATTTTTAAGGTGTAATAACTTATTTAACCCTCTAACTTTATAAAAAAAATTATTTTAGCCTCCCATTTAAATTTTCTTTTCTTTTATTCCTTAAACTTGCGTTAGTTGTCAAATCACTCCAAATTTGATGTAATAGTTAACATTTTTTAAACTTTTGCTAGCATGGCATACACGTGAATTGTCGTACCGTTGTCACATCAATAATTAATTAATTTAAAAAAATTACTTAAATAGTATAAAAATTAAAAAAAGGTATTTTTAATATTTTAATTTTTAAAAATTAACTAATTGTTCATATGCCACGTGGCAATCCATATGTATGCTATATCAACAAAAGTTAAAAAATATTAATTTTTCTATCTATATTTGGGTGATTTGACAAACAATATAAATTTAAAAATTAAAAAAGGTAAAAGAATAAATGGAGAGCTAAAATATTTTTTTATATATAAAATTGGAAAACGAAATAAATTATGCTAATTTTTAATTTTATCAATTAAGACCTATGTGTGTGTCAATTTCGTTGTTGAACTTGTAATTTTATAAATTAGGGATTAACAATTTGACGTTAAATCAATTCCATTGTTAACCTTCTTAACTTTTTAATAGTAGAATGATATTGATATTAAAAATTTATAATATTTGAATGAGTTCATATTATGAGTCAACTCGATATTAATTTAATTATTAAAATAATCTTATATGTTTCAAATAAATTATATATTACGAATGTACTTTTGTCTTTTTCTTAGTTTTTAAAATGGCAATGATTTTTTATTTATTTATCATTTTAACTAAAGTTTTATTTTGATATTTTTATACATTACAATGTTATTATACAAATTGTTTCACCCACATTGTTTGTATATATTAATAATGTTATAACTTAAACTAATTTTTTTATTGTAATTTCATATATATTGTATGTGTTATTATTATTATTAGTTTCAAACATTATAATTCATTATTTATTTATATTAAATTTAGATAAATACATGTGTTCTAAATAAATAATATTTATGCGTTGCGTTCAATTTTATTTTATTTATAGTGTCATATGAGGTTTTATGTAGAATAAATTTATAAATAAACATGAAATATTTTGTAATGCATATTTTTAAAATTTTACAGTTAACATAGACTCATATGATAGTGTTAAAGATAATACATTAATACCCAAACAAAATACAAATAATTAAAAATTTTAAAAGTAATGATTAGGAATACTTTATAACAAGTTTGATATACCAAAAATAAGCACTTTCCAAGGTAAGAAGTCATTAAACAAAGGCAATTAAGAGTTGGTCTTTCTTCAATGGGGAAATTTATTTCTTTGCTATAATTATTCTAAATTTATCAATAAAGGTGGGTTTTAGAGAAAGAAATTAAAATTTAAAAATAATATATAAATACCCATAAAATAGATAAATAATAATAATATTTTAAATTTGATTTATCATATAAATATTATTAAAAAATATGTTTGGAAGGGTGGAGATAATAATTTAGTATTTAATAACTTCTTCTTTATGAGTGGCCACCTGGTAATTCCGGTTAGGGGAAGGGCAGGGGCCAATGAGAGAGGGTGGTGTGACCGGCAATGCTGAGTTCCTCGTTAGAAACGCCTGTTCGACATGTGGAGGGTGTTTGTTTCGCACTATAAATTCCCCCTAACATAGAATGGTCTAAATGCCCCCATTCAAAGAACACCAACTCTACTCCTTTCTTCTTCTCCATTTCTTTTTCTGTTAGGCAAACTCATGGAACGTGGTGATGGGTTCAATCGTTTTTACAAGCATGCAAAATCAAGTTCAGGTACACCACCACAAAGCCTTCAAAATTTTTATTATTATTAAGTAATAATCTACTGCATGCATGAATATATGTTGTTTTTGTAAAGAAAAAGAAGAAGAAAATAGTTGGATTTAGCAGTATTATTATGATGTTATTTTCTTTGCATGCAACGCTGCAAACATTGTTTGTGAGGTAAATATATATTGAAATCACCTTTTTGACTTGATATGTAACGCTTGCTATATCTCGACTCACTTTTCTTTTTAACTAAAAATATAAAATGTGGGATAACCAAATAAATCATTTTTAATTTTAATTAGAATTTCAAGAATAGCTTGCATGCAACCTTTTCAACGCTCTCCTCAACAAATATTTATTCCCATTATCATAAAACAAAGGGAGACACTCATTTCGTATTACTATATAAATTTTACTATGTTAATAACTTCTTTCACATAATTCTTGCAAGCTTGACAAGGTCTTTCTTTTTCCTTCTATTCAGTCTTTATTGTAATAAATTTTTAAATTTTAATTACTTAATTGGGAAAGAGGAAATCTTAAAATCTGGAGAAAGGGGGAAAAGGCATTGACTTTGGGCTGAGACTCCCAACAAAGAATCTAAACAGTGATAGGTGGGGTCCGTATTTTAAGAAACTAATTTGGGCCCATCCCAAATGGTGGGGCCCAATTAAGCGTCCGTGCCTGGAATGAGGCACTTACCTCACTTTCGATTTGGCACGTGTGACGTACACCCCACTAAGGTGGCAGTTTAAGTTTTTCTGATTTTCCTTCCTTCTTTCGTTCCATTCCTTTCATAATGAAAATTGAAGATAATAATTTTTAAGTTGGAGTTTAATTAGATTCTATTTTGATTTATTATAGTTTTGGTTTAAATATATTTTAATTTTTAGTCCACATAATTCAATTTTAGACTTTTACTGGGATTCTTTTGTTTTAATTATCTTTGTAACTTGTTAAAGAAGCAACCCAAAAAAAAAAAGGGATGTGGGTTAACATTTAACAAATATTTTTTAAACAAATTAAAATTTCTTTTCTAATTAATAAAAACTAATTATTTTTAAATATTTATTATCATTAAGTATTGCATTTATTATTATTTAGTGAACAATGCTTCACGCTTTCCAAACTTCAGGCTTTTATTATTATTTTTTTGTTTAAATTTGTCATTTATTGTTGCTTTGACTTTATATATACTTTATGGCATTTTAATGAGGTAAAAACATGCATGTAAAAATAATTTTAATTAAATTTTGGTTGAAATAATAAAGTTGTTTAAGTTATTTTGGATTTAAATTGTATTTTTATACATTTTATATGAAAATATAGAATGGTAAGAAGACACTATCATAGTATTTTTTTTTTACTTTAAATAAAAAATATTAATTAAATTGGTGTGTGATTTATTAAGTGATTTAATTGTAATATATATTACGGATGGAGGTTGTTTTCAAGTTATTATTAGAATTAATATCTTTGTTGCGAGCTATTTTAAATTAATGTCGTTCATGTTTTGCGTGCTCTTAATTAATTAATACCCAGGGCTGAGCATCATGCATGGCGATTCTTCAAACTCCAACACCAACACCATCATCAATAACAACGCCGCTAACAATGGCAACGCCGCCAACTCAAACACCATGCCTCCGCCGTGTATGGTACGTGAGCAAGATCAATACATGCCGATAGCCAACGTGATCCGCATTATGCGTCGCATCCTTCCGACGCATGCCAAAATCTCCGACGACGCAAAGGAAACCATCCAGGAATGCGTCTCGGAGTACATAAGCTTCATCACTGGGGAAGCCAACGAACGGTGCCAACGCGAGCAACGCAAGACCATCACTGCGGAGGACGTTCTTTGGGCCATGGGAAAGCTGGGTTTCGACGACTACGTTGAGCCCCTCACCGTTTTCTTGAACCGGTACCGGGAAAATGAGAACGAAAGGACTTCGCTGCGCAGCGAGCCGATGTTGAAGCGTGGGATAGACTATGGACCGTCTATGATGATGGCACCTTATGGAGCTGGATTCCATGTGGGACATCAGCAGGGGATTTTCGATGGGGCGACGGCCATGGGAGGGTACATGAGGGATGGTTCGAGTGGTGGTGGTGGTGGACCATCGTCACAAGCTTCTTTGGCTAATCACTTTGATCCATTTGGTCAGTTCAAATGACGAATAAAAGAGCAAGCAAAATATGAATAAACATATAAACTTGACAAAAGCATTGGTGTGGCATTTGGGGTGATATTTTCTTGTTGCTTTAATTTAATGTACTCAAACTTGGGTGCATTCATTGGTATGGTTTAACAGAAACTTTGGTTGAGCTATTGCTTTTTCTTTAACTGTCTTTTTTATCATCATCGTTTTCACTTTCAGGGTGATGCAGATTTTTTCTCCCTTAAAGTAAAGACCAACGGTAAAACGGAGCGTTTTGATAAATGCTTATTTTCTTCCTTTATAAAAAAATTTATTGTTTTACCCATTAATATTTGTTTTTCTTTTATATGTATTATTAGTCCTATGATGCACTCCCAAATAAAAATGATATTAAAATTTATTCAAGTATTTATTTTTTTATAAAATAATTATTAATAATATAATAAAAATGTAAATAAATTTATTAATAAGGTTATGGTTTGCAATTTTTAAATTGAAAAATGAACTTTTTAAGTAACTTTTTATTTTTAAAGTTTTTTTTGAAATTTAAGAAGTAAAATTAAATTGATTGAATGCGCAAAGTTGAGGTTAAATTTGTTGATTTTTTTAGAATTATGATTAAATTGATATAATCTGTAAATATTAGAGAGATAAAGTTATTATTATGACAATAAAAAAGGCCACATTAGTGATTTAAGTGACTAAAATATTGAATTTCAATAATATTAGTGACAAAAAAAAAAATTAAACCTAAGTGACTAAAACAGAAATGTGCTAATAGTAGGGTATCGTTTTCATGGGTTACCCTTTTTAATTTGTCTACGTTTAATTTAAAGAGATTGGTGTGGTTGTATTTTAAGGTTAGTTTTAATGTCATACTTCTACTTTCAGGATGTCTAATTTAGTAGCTAAGATTTATTTTTGTTTTTAATATGATATCTAACCTTAACGGTGTTAGCCAATAGAATGACGACATATTGCACTTTGGCAAGAGAGTTTAGGGACTAAAAAAAGCTCTTGTGAAATAATTAAAAAAATAACTAAGCTCATGATTAAAAAGTGCAATTAATTGAGCTCTTAATCGAAAGTTAACAATCAATTGTGTCCTTATAATATAGTTTTTCATCAAAACCCCCGTTAAGTGCTGATGTGATGACTGATAATAAAAAATAATGATATGGCGGTTGGCGTGTAATTAAATGTGGAAGAATGTTGACATGAGGAATTAATTGTTTTTTAATTATTTTAAATGGGTTTAATTTATTTTTAATTATTTTATTTTAAAATTATTAAAATATTTTAAAATTATAGAAAACTATAAAAACAATTAAATATTAAAAAATTATTAAAAAATATAAAATATTATTATGTTATGAAAAATATGAAAAAATTATAAAATATTAGAGATTATAGTTTTTTTAAATATAAAAATAATGAATAAGTTATAGAAAATTATAAAAAAATAAAAAATATATTTTAAAAGTTATAAAAATTTATAAAATTATAAATATTTAAGAAAATTATAGATATATATTTTTTTGTTATTTTGAAGTTTTGAAATTGGTGAAGTGTGATGAAGATCTGACTTGTATAGGGTGTGAAGTAAGAGGCTTGAGAGACAATAAGTTTAGCGGCTTAATGCGAATAATGAATAATAATTTTGGTTGATGAGATGTGATGTTAGGAAAGTTGATAAGGATGTATTGATCCATGATCTGCGACAACATATAAAGGAAAACAAAAAATGAGTAGTGATTTTTATTAAAAATATTTTAAAAAATTGAAATTATAAAAAAATATAAAAAATAGGAAGTTATAAAAAATTCTTAAGTTATTAAAAATTACTACTCCTTTTATAGATTTTATATTTTTAATAATTTTTATCATTTAAAAAAATGAATTAAATTCCCATCAATATCTTTTTATGTCTAGATGACAGGTCAATACCACGATATAAATTAACAACTCGTTATAATTTTATTTAATTACAATTTTATTCAATTATAGTGAACTAAACCTGCACAATACTTCAATACTATAATAGACAAAGATAAAAGAAAGATTCCCCTTGAACAAAATTAAAAACAGGAGAGGAGAATAAATTATTATAGCGACATAACGACGTCGTATTCTTAACAAATTGACTTGACTCGACGTCGTTTCTTTCAGTTTGAAATACCTACTTTGCCGCTGAACATTCAAGAATTTATCAAATTCACCCCCATGAATTTCAAATTCTAGTAAAGCCCCGCTATCTCTCTCTCAAAGTCAAATCAATAAAAATTCCATTTTTCTTTTGGCGTTAAAACGTTTAAATGGAAAAATCTCTAGGCTATTGAGGAAGAAGAAGAAGAAGAAGAAGAAGAAGAAGAGCAATGTCGACGATAGAGAATGTGTTGATTCAGATCTTCGAGAGGAAGAATCGAATAATCGATAACGTAAAGCAGCAAATCCTTCTCTTCGATCACCAACTAGCTTCCAAGTGTCTCATCGATGGCTTCGTTCCTCCGCCTTGGCTCCTCTCCTTTTCTTCCTTCGGTAATCTTCTCTTTCAGCTTTACATTTCTCACTTTTTCCCTATCATTTTGATGCTTTGTGAAGTTCATTTTGAATTCATTTCAACTTTATCTAAGAGATAATATGGTTTTGGTTTCTTTGTTAATGCTTCTATTTTATTCCACTTCATTGAAATCCGTGAATTTCTTGTATTTTGTTTTTTTCCCCTTCTGTTTCTTATTCTTGTACATAACCAATTCGAAGTCTTCTTTAGCAATGGCGTCTTGCATTCTTCTTATTTATTGCTTTTCTTATTTTTTTAAACTTTTTTTTTATAATATTCGATTAAGCACTAAATTAGCAATGGTGTCTTGAATTTACCTTTTAATTAATTCGATAATTTTGATTTAGTGATTTATTGTACACAATCTGTTTGGAGTGTTCTTTAGCAAGTGCGTCTTGAATTCTTCTTAGTTATTCCTTTTCTATTTTTGCTTTTCAAATTGTAATATTCGATTAAGCATTGATTTAGCAGTACTGTCTTTATTTTTCCTTTTTAATTAGTTCAATACTTTTCGTTTAATGCTTAGTTCTTTTAAAACTAAAAATGTTGAAGGAATGTTTCATTGACTTCAAGATCTTAATTTTCAAAATTTGCTTCTTCAAAGCTACAAAAGTCCTTTCCATTTTAAATTGTCTGTTTTCATTTCCTTTCTTGCGAAGTCTTCTTTTCATTTGAATTCTTGATTGCATTATGATGTTTGAACTTAATAGTAATCGGTTTAGAATAATTTTCTTAGTATTCTGTTAACAGTTCCTTTTAATGGATTTATAAATGAAAAAAAAGTGTCTTCTTTTTAATTGCAGAGTTGAATAAGGATGATCTTATCTCAGGACTCCTACTTCCACATTCACAACATTCCATTCCTTACTGTTCTCTGTATCAACAGCCACTTGTTACAACTGATAATGTACAATTACCCCATGTTTTATGCTCTGGAGTTGGATTTGATGCTTCGAATGAAGGCTTAGATAATTTCCTTTCTGGTAAAACTGATCAGCTGGATCCTAGTGTTACATCTCCTCAAGATTGTAGAGATGGAATGGTCTCAGATATTTGTCCTGACCCTTGTTTATCACTAGCTAGAGTCCAGAGATCTAAGTCTAGGCAACGGGCTTTAGAGCATCGAAACAGTGCAAAAGTGTGCAAAAACGTTGAGAGCTTTGACAAGAATGATGATGCTTGCAATAGTCAAAACAAAGTGTCCAAGATTGCATCTTTAATGTCTGGTCCTGTGGATAAGTTGGAATCGATCAGATCTGGTGATAATGTTGTGAGTTATGAGGTGGAAAAGGAAGAAAGAGGGCAATGCCGGAGCAAGGAAAGAAGTGAATATTTTTACTCCGGCAGAGTCACAAGATCAAGTTCTGTCCAACTTTCCAAGTCCATGGGTGGGCCTTCAAGTGCAGCTAACACTTCTTGTGTTGCTGAGCAGTATGAGGCGGCACCTATGGAATCCATCTGCAAATCAGTACAACATCATGTTTCTCATGAGTTATTGGAACCAAAAGTTGCTGAACCTGTTGATAACACTGAAAGTTGTCTAGTCAGAAATGAAGCAAGAGGTCCATGCTGGAGCCAGGAAAGGGGTGAAGATATTTGCTCCGGTGGTATCACAAGGTCAAGAAGTTCTGTTCATCCTCCAATGTCTTTGAATTGTCCTCCAAGTGCAGGCAAGAACTTTTGTGTTGCAAAGCAGGATGGTATTTCGCTTACAGAATCTATTAACAAATCAAGACTACAGCCCGATGCTGCTGATGAGTTATTGCAATTTGTCAAACCAGTTGAGAATGTTGTTACTTTTGTAGTGGCGAAGCAAGAAAGAGATCAATACCCGAGCAAGGAAAGGGGTGGAAGTATTTATTCTGGTAGGGTCACAAGATCTAGAAGTTCTGTCCGATCTCCAAAGCCTGTAGATGGGCTTTCGTGTGTAGGCAAAACTTCTGAAGGTGCAACATGTGACGAAAATATGTTTATAGAATGCATCAGCAGATCAAAGGCACAGGCTGATGTTGTTGATAAGTCGTTGGCATTGGTAAAGCCTACTGTTATTTCTGATGAAACATGTGGTTCTAGGAAAGCAAGAGACCACCGAAGCAAGGAAAAGGGCAACAATGTTTATCAAGGTAGATTAACAAGATCCAGAAGTTCTAGCCAATACCAAACAATGGAGAATGATGTTGTAGATCAATATAATGATGGTAGAACCAGGTCAAGATCTAATCATGGTGCAAAGTTGTTTAAACTCGATTCCTCTAATACTCTGGAGAATAAAGTTAGACAATCCAAATCAACAGCTTCCAACCAGTTCCTATATGCAAAGTCATCACAGAGGTCTGAAGGGGTTGAACTTAGGGAGGTTTCTGGTACTCAAGTAGATTCTTTGCCTTGTATTGATGGTAGTGATCTTGCTGAATTGAATCAATGTGATGCATTTGTTGCTGAAACTGATGCAAATTCTGGTGAGTTAGTTGAGGCTTCAGCTAGTTCTGCCTCTAACTTGGATGGTGGTAAAAATCCTTCTCTTATAAAGTCATTGAATAGGTATGAAAGAGTTGAGTTGGAAGTCATAGGAAAAAGTCAACAGTCTTCATCTGCTATTAAGGTGTTGCCCAAGCAACTTGATTTTATTGATTTGGGAGACTGCACTGTGAAGGAAGCTTCTAGTCTTTTATTGAAGAGTGAAAACATGATCAACTCATTGGATAAAAGTTCTCTTACACCACTTCCTTGTGCAGATAATCTGGATCAAGTAACTTCTGTTCACTACCAAGAAACATACAACTCATCCCATGAAAGGCAGTTGCTAGAGGAGCAAGAAGATTTTAGCAAAGAAGAGAAACCTTCTGAAACAGCTTTTAGCAAGACATCTGGTGGTAGAATTTCCAATTTAAATGTTTTGTCCTCAGTAAAAGGCACACCTGAGGTTTGTACTGATGTTGTAACAAGTACTGTACCTGAAAGCATTGAAATCTCTGAACAGAAAACTTTCATGGAAGATCTTCCAACTACCTCTAAAGTTTGTTATGAAGCTTTGCATAAAAACTTACTACAGGATGGGGCAGGATCTAATATAGATGTTGAGTCAGGGATGGATTATCTCTTTGAGAAGGATAATGGGAAGGTTGAAGAAGCAAAATCTGTAATCATGGTCCGAGAAACTAGTCATCTTAATTTTAATACTGATTTATGTGGTGGTCCTCCTATTTGTAGCCCTCCCCTGCTAAGGGTAGCAGATGCAAGTACCATTGATGCATTTGGACATCCTTGTGCTGCATTATTTGAAGAAACAAAGGGTCAGTCTCTGAAAGAGAAAATGGAGTCCAGTCCTCAAAATCAAGATGAAGTCGCAATGGGAAGATGTATTGCTGGTGACACAGGTTCAGTTCTAGATCAAAAACATGTAAAATCAAGTGACAAGGTTGCAGTTCAGTCCATACGACCAGGTAAACATTCTAGATCCCACGTGGAGGGATCAAGGTCTCGTAAACGGAGGAAGGTTGATGGTCAACAAAGTAATTCCCTGTCTTTGTCGTTAAACTTGAAGGTAAAGTACTTGAGGTGATTTACTGGGTTTATTTTCTATGATATAATCCTAAGCATATCTAAATCTCAAAACTTCTTTTATGTCCCAGGAGGAAGATGCTATGCAGTTAAACGCCAAGCTCCTAGTTGATGAAGAACAAAATGGGGTATGCTACACAATGTGTGGATCTAAATCTTCCTCTAGTTTAATTCATTTCCATATTAAGATCTATGACTTCCCATGTGATAGTGATGTCTTATACCTCTTTTCATACCATAAAAAGTGCTTACACTTTCACTAATTTTTTTCTAGAAAACAATTGATTAAGCTAAACTTAATTGTTTATTTCAATGTAATACTGCATCTTAAGTGGTTATTCCGAGTGTAAAAAAATTTAGGAGGCAAAGGATTTCACTTGCAATTCCAAGCCATCAGGACAGCAGTTAAGCTTTGACTTGCAATTATATATAATCCCAATAGATGGCTGCCATTGATTTCTCTAGCTTTCTTCTCAATCTCTCTTCTAATTTATCTCAATTCCTCATGTCTTGCAATTTGCTTACATTATTTTGAATTCAGTTATTCAGAAGGTAGCATATTGCTCAGTTGCCCTTTTTTTACTTTATTTCATAATTAGCAAAATATGTGGAACATGTATTATGAAAATGCACAGGTTACATTCCTACTGGAAATTGAACACTTTAGCTTAGTGAGTGTCTTACTGCTGTGTTGCCAGGGGAAATATAATCGAAAAGAGAGGGGCAGAAGTGAAAACACCCCTTCCAATTTTATGCATAAACAATTTGATGTGGCTTCTGTCTCAAGTTCACCCCTAGCGAACCTTGAAAATTTTGATCAATCAGAGGATGCACCAGGAACAGTATATCCATCCAGCATCATGTTTAGTTCAACAAGGAAATGCACTGCAGATGAGAACCAAATTATATTGAATGTAGGGGATAACTCTGACTTTGCAAATATTGAACATTTGGCTTGTGATGAAAGGAGCAAGAAAGAAAGCAAATGTCAACTAGGAGAAGATGGTGAGTTTTCAACTTTTCTCATTAGTTCTCCTTGTCGACCACCTACAAATTTTATCAGTGCTGATCAAAGCAGACCAGAACTTGAGGGGTTCATTATTCAGACAGATGATAAACAAATATGTAATGGTGGAGAAGGCATTGGCTTCGAAAAATTGCACCTTTCAAATCCTACAATAGAACAGGCTAACCTTCTAGAGCAGCTTTGTAAATCTGCTTGCACCCATACCCCACTGCCCCAATTTCCAACCACATATAGAATGCACCAAGCAACTGGTCTTTACCAATCTGTTCCTAAAGGACTTCTAGAATGCATGGATCTGAGGAGCACTCTTCCTAAAAATGATGAAAGAAAAAGTCACCTTAAAGTTAGCAGTAGTTGCTTCGGTGAGGAAACAAACTGTGCAACTAGTCTTTGCCAATCTGTTCCTAATGGACTTCTAGAATGCATGGATCCAAGAAGCACTTTTCCTAAAAACGGTAATAGCAGTCACCTTAAAATTAGCAGTAGTTGCTTTGGTGAGGAAACAAACCATGCATTTCTTGGAGGATGCTTTTCTGATTGCTTGCCATTGTCTAGTTCTCAACTTATCGGAAATGTGAAGAATCCTTATCTTTCTCCAGTTGGCAAGTTCTGGGATAGAATCACATCAAACTCTGACAGTTCAGAGAAGCGAGGTAGCCTAAAGCTAGAGCTGCCCTGCATTAATGAAGAAAATGAGAACACGGAAGAGGTGGTTGACGCAATTCACTTTCAGGAAGGCACTGCATCGAAACGATTGACTTGCTCCGCCAAAAGGGTACCACTTGCTGAGATTATGGAATGCCCAAATGCTCCATCAGTTTCTGCAGCTGAAATATTTAATGTTAGAGATAGCCTGGGCTCTGTGAACACAGCCTACAGCTTCATTGGGACTGAGAATGGTATCAAGCAAAAGGTTGAAAAACAGAATGCCACAAAGAGGAGAGATATAAATAAGTCGAAAGAGAACTGCAGTATAGGACCAGGGATGACTACTACCAAAAGGGCAAGTGAATCACTTCGTTATAAGTTCAGTAAACCGAAATTATCTCAGAAAACCAATCCAAGAAAAGGTGGGCCAAGTTTCTCAGAAAAGGAGTTGAAGCTAAATAATATAGTTTCAAATGTAACTTCATTTATTCCACTTGTTCAGCAAAAACAAGCAGCTTCCGTTGCTACTGGTAATCATTCACTCATTTCTTCTGCAGCCATTCTTTTTTTGTCATTATTCCTCAGCATTCTTGAAAATGCATGTTACTATCTTACCTATAGATTATGCTGATGCTTTAAGTTATATGTAATTCCTTATAGGGAAGAGGGATGTTAAAGTGAAGGCTCTGGAGGCTGCTGAAGCTGCAAAGAAACTTGCTGAAAAGAAAGAAAATGATCGCAAGATGAAAAAGGAGGCCCTGAAACTTGAACGAGTGAGGTTGGAGCAAGAAAACTTGAGGCAGTTGGAGCTTGAGAAGAAAAAGAAAGAAGAACGAAAGAAAAAAGAGGCCGATATGGCTGCTAAGAAACGACAGAGGGAAGAAGAAGAAAGATTGGAGAAAGAGAGGAAAAGAAAGCGTATTGAAGAAGCACGGAGGCAGCGATGTGCTCCTGAAGAAAATTTATGTCCAAAGAAAGATGGCAAAGAAAAGAAGTGCCAAGCCCCGGTAAACTTCCTTATGCTGTATAGAAGGTTTTTTTTAAGGACTTTCTTTCTGCAAAATGGCATTAATTGCGAACTTCTGCTGTAGGATGAGAGAGCACAAACAATAAAGGTTCCTAATGGTGAAGCATTGAAACTTGAGAAAATGCAAAGAGTAGGCACAAATGAAGGAAAAATGTCAGCCAGGGAAATTAGCACAGCTGTTTCTTCAACTACTGATGCTGTAAAAACAAGCACGGCCAGTGAAGATTTTCATGCAAAGGTAAAATTCATTTAGCAGATTCAGATATTTAATTTTGGAAATTCGTCTACCCTTAAGCAATTATACTTCTTTGGCTTAAATAAAATGAATTTTAAGGGCCCTTCTTAGTACTACTGCTATATTAAACTGAAAACAATGTCACTTTTTTGTTAACCATCTTTAAAGGCTGTTTGATGGGGCAATGTTAAGGCTTATGAATAGATCACGTGCTTAAGTGTTCTCTCAATTGACATTGACAGGGTATAACATGTAAAAAGAAAGCAACAACTGCAATGAGATTTTCATATGTCAGTGCAATTTAAGGAGAATTGTTATGATAAGTTTGAGTTCAGCTTTTGCTGCAACAAACTGATGGAATGGAAATTCAAGATTTGTAATAGGACCTTAAAATGGATTGTTTTGTCACTTAGACATCTTTTTTGCTGCCTTTGTGAAATCCATAAAGATCAAAGACTAAAAGAGGATTACTGTTCTTTATATAAGGCTTATGTATTTTGCTATATTTTACCAGTTTAACTGAAACCATTTCTTGGATGTTTCTTCTACGAATGGTTGTCAAATTTTTAGTTGAGCCTCATGTGTACATTGAATCTTTGTCAGGCAATGAGCACCTTGGATAGAGCAAAAGCGAGTGATAATAATGATGCAGATATAACCATTGAACAATCTTATGATATTTCACCTTACAAAGGTTCTGATGATGAAGAAGAAGATGACGATGAAAGTGAACCTAACAGAAAATTTGTTCCTTCATGGGCAAGGTATGTGACACAGTTTCATTCTAGAAACAAGTATTGAAGTCCATCTTAAGATGTTTTCAGCTCTTTGTTCCAGAAAACTAGTGTTTGACCCTTGTGGAATTTTGCAGTAAAAATCACGTGGCCTGGGCTATCATTTCCCAGCAAAAAGTAGATCCAGAAGCAATATTCCCCCCAGAAAGCTTTTGCAGCATTTCTCAAGGTGCTTATTCATACCAACTGTAAATCCTTGTCCCATGTTGTTTCCTGTCGGACTAACAGTTATTATCCTACATAGTTCTCTTGCCAAGAAAACTCCAGCAACATCGTGCAAGTTAAATTGGATGGTACAGTTTTGAAAACCATAGCATCTTCTGCCAACTAAGTGACATTTCTTGCATGATTGTAAAGGTATACTATCTCTTTATTTTTTCACTGGCATTGGTAATTTTGTGGGCCTAAATTTCATTTATAAAAACCAATCCTCCCTGGATATTTTTCATTCATCAATTGGTGACCGCAGTTTTGTTCGTGGACCTTAATATCCATAAGGCTAAGAATTTAAAGCTTGAAATATGTTTTCTTTCCCTGAAATTCTCCCACCTAATGAATTCTTAGTTTTTATTTATGTGGCAGAGTGAATAGCGAGAGACACCTCGGAAGAGTAAGAAGCAGGTGATTACTGATTAGAGCTGAAAGTTTCCAAAATGTCAATGTTAATGGATGCTGTCTAATCTCTCTTACTGTTTATTGTTTAATGATATAATATCAATATCAAGTCAATAACACAGCCATTGAAGCCGCAGACAAAGTATATCAAAACTACATTTTGTACCAGTTCTCACTCCCTCATCCTCAGGTAACACGCTTATAAATTTAAGGGATAATTTCTATTAATTTTTTTAAATATGATATTGTAATTATCCAAGCATATTTAAAAGTAATATGTAGGATCCACTACTAAAGTGTGGGCTTCACGTCATATTTTGATAAACTCTACATGACTTTAAATCAGGATCGGTTAATTGTATTACAATTATTCTAAAGAGGGCTGTATGTGATATTTTGATGAATCATTAGATAACTTTAAATTATGATTGATTAATATAATTATTTTAGGTAATAACTCATATACACTTATCGTACGGGACTTTGCCAACAGATTTCCTCTATTCCATTTGATGTTTTTCTTTAATTAGTGAATTATAATAACAAGATAAAGTCTTGAACAACAAACATGATTAGTGCAATTCGAATTCAAACCATACATGAAATAGTGAATACCTTTTACCGTTAAGTCATTATATAAGATTCACCCGCGTTGATATAGATGAACATTTATATTCCATTGTTTATAAATAAAAGATAACTTTACATACTAATGTCGAACATTCAAGTGGCACAAGGAACGCCAAATAAGGAAACCATTTGTCTTTACTATTGGATGATTTTTGATATACTTGTTAAATATTTTTCAAATATGATATTTTCCGATCATTATTATGTACCTCCTTTTTTAATATTTATTTTTTGGGTCCCATGTTTTGTAATATTTATTTAAGAATTTCCTTGTTAATATAAACTAACAATTTGTCAAAAGTTTTGCAGACAAAAAAGGGGGGCGGGGGGTTGAAATAACGTAAAACTTGATCAAGTTGTTAGGAGCTGAATGTCACGTTGGACCAATTCAACCTCATATTAAATTGGGTCTAGAAGTAGTGGGCACTGTTGGTGGAGAATTTTTCTAATTGTGTAACGGCTATATGACGTGGGTAGCTTTGAATTCAGATTAGGCCATTCAGGGCTAGTGGGGTGAAGGTTTGGATTTGATTGAAACTCATTGACATGAAATGGGTGGCTTGCTTTTGTCAATATTATTGATTTGATTTCTCCGAATTCACATTGTTTTCTTCATAGTCTATGCTGCGCGTTTGAGTTAGATTCCAAATCCCTAATTTGATATTTTCTTTAATGGACAATTAAATCTTTAGTTAAATTAGGTCTTTCCTTCGTTTCTTATATGTTGGCTATTTCTTTGTACTTCAAGTGTGATAAAAAGATAACCCAAAAACAAGTGTCATTTAGGCTCTATATATTTAGTTTCTGAAAAAGTAAATATAGGCTTGCAGTTAAGTCCTTGGAATGGCTTTCAAAATCGATAGTGGTTACTTTCCTAAACTACATTTGAGAAAGCAACAACAAAAGTTACTTTCCTCAATATAAGTAATTGAATCTTAAAACAAAAAAACAATACCCTCTCGAAACGTGAAAAACTAAAATTACTTGTTTTTATATCCTCTTCCTTTTAAGACTTCTAATTCACATTTTGTTGCATTATTCTGATTTGTCTCTTTATTTATTTTCCTTGAGCTGAAAATTGAGATTTTAAGGAGAAAGATTTAATTTTGAGCCAAGGAAAGAAACACGTGTAAGGCAAACGTCAACCTAGCATGCATGGCAGCTCCTCACCACGTCTCAAGCCGAATGGTTCCATGCATACTCATAGTGTGCCACTTGGGGAAACACTGTTTCGCCTAAAAACTTTTATGAGATTCTGTAACTAGAGACATCATTTAAAAATTTTCAACTCAACTATTCATCCATTTTTAAAACAATTACAAACTTATTAAAAAAATATAAAGTAATAACATTTATATCTAATTTTTTAATTGTTTGATTAATTCATGATATTAATTTCTATACTAAAAACTTTGCTCCATTCTTATAATTGTTTACATATTTATATATTCATCTTTAAAATTCATTCACAATTTACATGATGGTTCAATAGCAAATTTGTTCATTTAAGCACCCAATTCAACATTGGAAATCCCATCATGATTGGGTCAAATCTGAAGTTGGCTTTAAAAAGAATAAGGGAATCCTTCACGTGGTTTGTCTTAGCATAGTTTTACAGACAAGCTCTATTTCTTGTGTATGCTTTGTATTTATACATTTTTATATTATAATCATAAAAATATTGTTGGGAAGAAATCGAACAACTGAACGGAAGCGAAGCACAACCGGTGTTCTTTCTCTCCCTATAACTCTTGTCAAATATTATGGCAAGCACAATAGCACAAAAATATGTTCTCTAGCAACCTTAATCAACCACAAATCAACCAATACAACCGCAACAAAAATGATAAATAGAGACACCGATATTTTTCCGTGGAAAACCCCTCTAAATCAAGGGTAAAAACCACGGGACTTTAGAGTCCGATTAAAAGCTCCACTATTATCAAATGTTCAGTTACAAGATCACAATATCAAGCCTACAACAAGCATTCAACTCCAACAAGGCTAACAATATGTAATCTTTAGCAAAAGAGAGAAAAATTGGAGAACATCACCAAAAATGAAGCTGCTGTAAAACGGGTATTTCTGACGCTACAGGACTCGGATGAAAAATCCGACCGTACAAAGTCAAGAACACCTTGTCGTCTAGCTGCTGTCAAAAAAACAGCTCAATCGAACCACGGATGGACCTCCGATCGAAGAGTTGATCACAGCTGCTCCAAACTTGAAAAACTGATTTTTCAGGCTTCAAAACTCTCTGTTTCTCCCTTCTATTTTCTCTCTATTTGATTTTAGCTCTCTGCCGTACTTAACAAAGATTTGGCTACTCACAAGCCACAAAAATGACAAAAGATAATGATGAAAAAGCTAAAAGAAAAAACAAAAAGAAAAAAGGCCATGAAACATGGCTGATTTATGGGTTCCCCACTTAGTGGGACCTACCCAACAAATCTCCCCCTCCAACTATGTGGGGAATGCCTCCATACCGGAGATCAAACAACATGCTTCAAACTTTCCTCTTGGTAAAGCCTTTGTCAACATATCAGCACCATTATCATCAGTATGTATCTTCTCAAGCTCTAACAACTTAGCTTCAAGAACATCTCGTATCCAATGGTACCTCACATCAATATGCTTAGATCTAGCATGAAAAGTTGAGTTCTTACCAAGATGAATAGCACTCTGGCTATCACAATACAGGACATACTTCTCCTGAGTAAAACCAAGCTCATGCATAAACTTCTTCATCCAAAGCATCTCCTTGCATGCTTCGGTTGCTGCAATGAACTCTGATTCGGTGGTGGACAATGCAACACACTTTTGCAATCTCGATTGCCATGCCACAGCTCCCCCTGCATAAGTGATCAAGTAACCTGAAGTAGATCTCCTTGAGTCAATATCTCCGGCCATGTCTGAATCTGTATAACCAACAAGAACAGGTTTCTCATTACCGAAACAAAGTTTCATGTTGGAAATGCCACGAAGATATCTCATAATCCACTTCACTGCATTCCAATGCTCTCTGCCTGGATTAGAAATAAAACGACTGACTGTACCAACGGCATAAGCCAAGTCTGGTCTCGTACAAACCATTGCATACATCAGACTCCCCACGGCTGAAGAGTAAGGAATTTTCTGCATCTCTTCCTTCTCCTTTTCTGTGGAAGGACTATGCTTAACACTCAATCTGAATTGCGTAGCAAAGGGAGTGCTCACCACTTTAGCTTTGTCCATACTAAACCTTTGAAGTACTTTCTCGATGTACCTCTCTTGTGATAACCAAAATTTCTTGGCCTTTCTATCACGTGTCAACTTTATGCCAAGAATTTGCTTTGCTGGCCCCAAATCCTTCATTGCAAAGGATTTACTCAACTCTTGCTTCAACTTCTCAATTCTAGAAGCATTCTGACCAACAATAAGCATATCATCAACATAGAGCAAAAGAATTATAAAATCATCACCAGAGAATCTCTTAAGAAACACACAATGATCAGAAGTAGTCTTCTTGTAGCCTTGCTCCCCCATAACAGACTCAAACTTCTTGTACCATTGCCTTGGAGCTTGCTTCAAACCGTACAAGCTCTTCTTTAATCTGCACACATAGTCTTCTTTCCCTTGTGCAACAAACCCCTCTGGCTGCTCCATGTAAAGCTCTTCTTCCAAGTCACCATGAAGAAAAGCAGTTTTCACGTCCATTTGTTCAACCTCTAAGTCATAACAGGCTGGCAAACTCAGTATAGTTCTGATAGATGTCATCTTCACAACCGAGAAAATATTTCTTCAAAATCAACCCCCTTTTTTTGAGTATAACCCTTGACGACCAATCTAGCCTTGTATCGTGGAGATGAAGACTTCTCTTCTTGCTTCAACCTGTAAACCCACCGATTCTTCAAGGCTCTTTTGCCCTTGGGCAATTTCACCAACTCAAAAGTATGGTTTTCATGCAAGGATTGAAGTTCATCTTTCATCGCTTTAACCCACTGATCTTTGCATTCACTCTCCATAGCCTCTTCATAACATTCAGGTTCTCCCCCGTCAGTTAAAAGAACATATTCATCAGAAAAATACCTGACAGAAGATCTTCGATCTCTGGAAGACCTTCGAAGTGGAACTGTTGGTGGAGCTATAGGTGCTTGTTGTTGATCATTCACAACATCATCCATGGGAGCATCAAAGTCACCTATATCCTGATGGTCATCAGTAACATCACCATGCACATCATCCTGGATAGGACCTAGTGAAGAGTTTAGGGGAACCGAATTCACATCGACCAAATCACCACTGTCTTGTGAATTCACTTTCTCCGTCTTATCAATGTCATCGATGGTCTGATCCTCAATGAAGACAACATCTCTGCTTCTCACGAGTTTCTTCTGAACGGGATCATAGAGTCTATAACCAAACTCACCATCTAGACCATAACCAATAAAAATGTATTGTCGAGTCTTGGCATCCAACTTGGATCTTTCATCCATTGGAACATGAACAAATGCTTTACAACCGAACACACGTAGGTGATCATATGACACGTCTTTGCCAAACCAAACTCTATCTGGCACATCACCTCGCAAAGGAACACTAGGAGACAGATTTATCACATGTGTCACTGTATTCAAAGCTTCAGCCCAAAATGATCTTGGCAGCTTTGAATCTGACAACAAACATCTGACTCTCTCGATCAATGTTCGGTTCATTCTTTCAGCTAACCCATTTAACTGTGGAGTCTTTGGTGGTGTTCTCTGATGTCTGATTCCCTGTCGCAGAAGTACTCATGGAATGGCCCTGTGTATTCGCCACCATTATCAGTACGAATGCACTTCAACTTCTTCCCTGTTTCTCTTTCAACTGATGCATGAAACTGTTTAAACACTTCAAAGACTTGATTTTTAGACTTCAAAATGTAAACCCATAGCTTTCTTGAACAGTCATCAATGAAAGTCACAAAATAAAGTACACCGCCGAGTGACCTTACTTTTATCAGACCACAGACATCCGAATGGACCAACTCTAGCAACTCTGATCTTCTATGATGAGGACGGCTTCTAAAAGAAACTCTTCTCTGCTTTCCTGCTAGACAATGAGCACAATTCTTCAGTTGAGCTGTCATTCACTGTCACATTCACCGTCTCTCGAGAAGCTGAAGCTTGCATCAAATATAAATTTGAACTCTTCTTTCCTCGAGCCACAACCAAGGAGCCTTTAGTCAGCTTCCACTGCCCATCACTAAAAGTGTTACAGAATCCCTCATCATCAAGCTTTCCTGCAGAGATCAAATTCAAATGGATATCTGGTGCGTGTCTGACATCCTTGAGAGTTAACTTTGTTCCATTGTTACTCACCAAGTTAACATCTCCCATACCAACAACCGGAACCAAACCGTCATTACCCATCTTCAATACCCCAAAATCACCAGGAGTATAAGATGTGAAGAAATCCTTCCTCGATGTGACATGAATTGATGCACCAGTATCAATCACCCAACTGGTCTCGTCACATGCTAGGTTGACCAAATTCTCATCACAAATGACCAACAGATCTTCACGAGTAGCAGTAACAACACGCTCGGATTTTTCATCATCGTTCCGATCGTGTTTATCACCACCTCTGTTCTCTTTCTTCCACTTGAAGCAGTATTTCTTGATATGGCCTTTCTTACCACAATGATGACACTCAAGATTCTTGTATCTCGATCTTGACTTGCTTCGGCCTTTATCTCTACTCTTTCCATCTTTGTCTCTGTTCCTCCCTCTGTTCTCGGTAACCAACACCTCGGACTGTGATGTAGAACCCTGAGATCGTCTTCTGACCTCTTCATTCAACACACCACTTTTAGCCAAATCCAAAGTGATAATACCCTTTGGGGCAGAATTAATGAGCGAAACCCGAAAAGTCTCCCAAGAGTCTGGTAGAGTAGCAAGCAACCAAAGCCCTAAAATCTCGTCATCAAATTTGACACCCATACCAAGCAACTGATTCATCACACTCTGAAATTCACTCACATGGTCAGCTATAGACGTTTCTTCTTTATATTTCAACGCCATCATTTTCTTCAGCAAAAATAACTTGTTATTGCCCGACCTCGAAGCATACAAGCTTTCAAGCTTCTCCCACAATGTTCGAGCATGTGTCTCCTGATCAATGTGGTTGTAAACATTTTCTTCAACAAATTGCCGAATAAAGCCACACACTTGTTGATGCTCAAATTCTCATTCTTCATCACTTTTCGAATCGGGTTTTTGAGTAGCAAATACCGGAAGATGTAGAGCCTTCACAAACAACAAGTCCTTCATTTTATTCCGCCAAAGTTGATAATTTGTGCCATTCAACATAATCATCTTGCTCGTATTGATTTCCATAATTATTTGACAGAATAACCGAGCTCTTGATACCAGTTTGTTGGGAAGAAACCGAACAACTGAACGGAAGCGAAGCATAACCGGTGTTCTTTCTCTCCCTATAACTCTTGTCAAATATTATGGCAAGCACAATAGCACAAAAATATGTTCTCTAGCAACCTTAATCAACCACAAATCAACCAATACAACCGCAACAAAAATGATAAATAGAGACACCGATATTTTTACGTGGAAAACCCCTCTAAATCAAGGGTAAAAACCACGGGACTTTAGAGTCCGATTAAAAGCTCCACTGTTATCAAATGTTCAGCTACAAGATTACAATATCAAGCCTACAACAAGCATTCAACTCCAACAAGGCTAACAATATGTAATCTTTAGCAAAAGAGAGAAAAATTGGAGAACATCACCAAAAACGAAGCTGCTGTAAAACGGGTATTTCTGACGCTACAGGACTCGGATGAAAAATCCGACCGTACAAAGTCAAGAACACCTTGTCGTCTAGCTGCTGTCAAAAAAATAGCTCAATCGAACCACGGATGGACCTCCGATCGAAGAGTTGATCACAGCTGCTCCAAACTTGAAAAACTGATTTTTCAAGCTTCAAAACTCTCTGTTTCTCCCTTCTATTTTCTCTCTATTTGATTTTAGCTCTCTGCCGTACTTAACAAAGATTTGGCTACTCACAAGCCACAAAAATGACAAAAGATAATGATGAAAAAGCTATAAGAAAAAACAAAAAGAAAAAAGGCCATGAAACATGGCTGATTTATGGGTTCCCCACTTAGTGGGACCTACCCAACAAATATTTTATATTTATATAGATTTGAGTAGAAATGCTGCAGTAATTTAAGAGTAGTGGATTTGAACAGGTTCATAATATCGTTCAATTTAAAAGTATAATAAAAAATTAACATTTATATAAATATTTGCATATTAAATATTTTTCGTATGTATATATAATATTTAAAGTTTTTCATGAAATATCTAGTATTAATAATTCTACCCATAAGAAAAGTACACACACACATCCAACTCTCATTCTCATTTCTGTCCAGTTTATTTATGTGAGGTTGGTACTTTATTATTATTATTATTATTATCAAATTTAAATATATGACATTTTAGTATTTAAAAAGTAAAATTTAATTGATAATATGTATTCAAATAAGCAATTAATTGAATTTTAATTTATGCATGTATGAGTTTTCCTTTTAGATTTAGATTTCATAATATGTGGGATATATTTCGATTATTATACTGCTTGATCCTTCTGATTGTTGTTACATGGATGTATTGCATGTAGTCATAGTAGGTTTAAAGAAAAGCGTAGGGACTAAGTGTCAAAGTTTAAAAGAGTAAAAGGTGTGAGAGAAGAAATAGACCTTCTGTCCCTCATTGCCCTTAATCATCTAAAACCATGGCCAAATCCAATCAACATCGATCTTTCTAACCGTTATATTTCCATTATTAAAGTATAAGAAGAAAATATGATTCTTTCAAAAGCCCACAGGCGCCTATTTCCCCCCACTTTTTCTCCATTTCTCATTAAATTCCCTTTGCAAAAAGCTTTAACTTTTTTTTATAACTTAGCATCATCAAATTCACAATTACATTCCACTTTGGGACTCTGAGTATTTGTATTTCTTCCAAACCAAGAATCTGTGATATCAAAACAATGCCACCAAGAAACCTTCTTGTTTTCTTACTGTTTCTCTTTCCCCTCCTCTTCACCTTCGATTCCCCATTTATAATCTTAGCTGAAAGTACCAGCTTTAATTTCCCATTCTTCACTGTTAGGAACCTCACTCTCCTTGGTGATTCTCATCTTAAAAATGGCGTTATAGGCCTAACCAGGGAGACTGCTGTTCCTTCTTCCAGCTCAGGTACTCTCATCTACAACCACCCAATTCATTTTCTCGATCAAGATTCCAATATCACTGCTTCTTTCTCCACCACTTTCTCTTTTACCATCGACAGTGTCGATCCCACCTCTTTCGGTGATGGTTTAACCTTCTTTCTTTCACCTGATAACCAAACCCTTGGGAGTTCAGGTGGGTATCTTGGTCTTGCTAATTCTTCAGATTTGGCCAAGAACAAGTTTTTAGCCATTGAGTTTGATACCAAGCTTGATACTCGGTTCAATGATTCCAATGACAATCATGTCGGTTTGGATGTTAACTCCCTCAATTCAATCAAGGCTACTGATGCATTGTTGCAAGATATCGATTTGAGGAGTGGGAATTTGATCACTGCTTGGATTGTTTACAAGAATGATTTGAGGGTCTTGAATGTTTTCTTGAGTTATTCAACTGTAAAGCCTCCAACACCATTGTTGTCTGTGGATATTGATTTGTCTGGATACCTTAAAGAGTACGTGTTTGTTGGGTTTTCAGCATCAACAGAAGGGAGTACGGGCATTCACTCGATTGAGAATTGGAGTTTCAAGACTTTTGGTTTCCTTCCCGTGAGACCAAGATCACATCCTCATAATGTATCAGGTAGTTCAGTCACAGTACCATCAGCTGTTCCTGCATCAAATTCTACCAATAAACACCACAAGAAGCTTGGTTTAGGACTTGGGATTGCCGGTCCAGCCTTCTTTTTTGTTGTGCTTGCTGTTTTCGGTTATGTATCAGTGAAGAAATGGAAGGATATGAGAATAGAAAAGAATCTGAAAGCAGAGATTTTGGCAGGGCCTAGGGAGTTTAGTTACAAAGAACTGTATGCAGCCACAAGAGGCTTTCACTCAAGTAGAATCATAGGGCGGGGTGCTTTCGGGAATGTTTACAAGGCCATCTTCGCCTCTTCGGGGTGTGTTAGTGCGGTGAAAAGATCAAAACACTCCCGTGAAGGTAAAACCGAGTTCCTTGCTGAATTGTCTATCATAGCTGGTTTGAGGCACAAGAATCTGGTTCAGCTACAAGGTTGGTGTGCTGAGAAAGGTGAATTGTTGCTTGTTTATGAGTTTATGCCTAATGGAAGCCTTGATTCCCTGCTTCATCAACACCCTGAGAATGGCTTATTGCTGACATGGTCCCATAGACAAAATATTGCTGTCGGATTGGCCTCTGTCTTAGCTTACCTGCACCAAGAATGTGAACAACAAGTCATTCACAGAGACATAAAGACAAGTAATATAATGCTTGATGGCAACTTTAATCCAAGACTTGGTGATTTCGGATTGGCAAGGCTGATGGATCATGACAAGAGTCCTGTTTCAACACTTACTGCTGGCACCATGGGCTACCTTGCCCCTGAATATCTTCAGTACGGGAAAGCAACCGAGAAAACTGATGTTTTCAGCTACGGTGTCGTTATTCTTGAAGTAGCTTGTGGTAGAAGGCCGATAGAGAGGGAAGTAAACAGCCAGAAAATGGTGAATTTGATTGACTGGGTGTGGGGCTTGCTTGGTGAGGGAAGGATCATTGAAGCAGCTGATAAAAGGTTGAAAGGGGATTTCAATGAGGAAGAAATGAGGAAGTTGTTGCTTGTAGGTTTGAGCTGTGCACACCCTGATAGTGCTGAGAGGCCTTCAATCAGGAGAATCCTTCAGATCCTTAACAATGAGGCGGATCCAATAGCCGTGCCGAAGATGAAACCGAGTCTCACTTTCTCTTGTAGCTTAACTGTTGAGGACATTGTTTCAGATGATGAAGAAAGCAAAACAACTCAAAGCTGATACGAGTCGGATACAAAATTCATTGATTGTTTGATTCTTTCATTTGTGCTTATACCATCATTATAATATTACTTCATTTCAGTGCTAATCTGAGACTAGGAGTTCATTAGTGTGAGTTCAAAAGTACTGCATTGAACTATGTGGTCTCTGCTGTAATCTGAAGATAAATTTACAAAGTTCTGACATGTTCTCTTGCTGTCATCCGCCATTGTTAGCTATCTTTACTGATATAAAACTTGACTCTATTCACAGTCACACTGTTATGGGGCTCTCTTTACATTTAAGTCCCCAAATTGAGGACTGACTCGCATATTTGTTCATATGTTGCTGGCAAATACCATAAAAGTAGCCTAAAAACACTATTTAAAGTTACTATATATAGTAGTTTTCAAGGGAAATGGTGAATAGTCATATAATATTTAATACAATGTTAGTACTATAAAGAATCCAACCTGCAACAATCATATGTAGCACATTAAATCATCAACAGGCAAGAGTAAGTTACCCCATCATTTTCCTTAAAACTTCTATTTATAGGTCACTTTCCAGTTCTGATCTCTCTTCATTTATAATGTCTATGCAAACCCATGAAAGCAACCTAAATGTTTCATTTAAAAGCAAAATGATAATGAAACAAGTGGAAGCAAACTTTATTCAAACTAAAGCAAATTTCTGCAGAAGCAGATATCAATATACAAACAAACAGGGAATTAAGGGACTACTCTTGACTCTCAGTATCACTGTCAACCTTCATACTTCTTTCCCTTGCAGAGGTTTATGTGGTAAAGGCAATTTCAGCTGCCCATGTGACAAGTCTCGGCCATTGGATCCATGTTACAGTAAAGTATTTTGGGTATTGATGTTCCATCTAACTGGTTTGAATGATGTTTCCTTGCTGGTGCACCTCCATCCAATCCCTCATCACATCCAACCATCACCAGAAACAAAGATTAAAAAAAGGGGTGTATAGAATATCTTTGAGTTTCGTGTACTTGGAACTGATAACATAAAGAATCAATATAAAAGGTGGTGCAATGAATATTTTCTGATGCATTCAAACAAACATAGCATGTAATGCTTGAAATGTAGGACCTTTTTAAGTCTTAAAAGGTGATTTTCATTAATCATGGATTGCTTTATCAAGGTTCTAACATGCTTTTGGAGGCTGGTTAAAGCCCATATATAGCCAAATGGGTTTCTTAGTTGAAAGATAAATCTAATTGAGATTCTTCACCAAGGGTACAAAGAAACCCTCTCACATTAATCTTTTAGCCTTACTATATATCATATGGGGTCATGTTAGTGGAGCATTCATTAGCTATATACGGAGTCTTGTTCTTAATGCATATTCAGACAGAAAATGATGTAATGATCAGAGATAAGGTAAATGTTAATTCTAAATTGGTAGTGAAACTAATATATATATATTGAATTTTGAGAGGCATTTCAAAATAAACCAACGGTTTATATTATGCAAGAAAGCATCTCAAAAAGCCTTGTTCCATTCCCCTATCTTTCTAGACTTAAAACTTTTCAGTTTCTTTTGTTATTATGCTCTGTCATGTGTTCTCATATGTACGTATGTACGTACGTACGTATGTATGCACAGAGATAAGGAACAACATAAAAGAGAAGGGTGAAGAAGAAATTACAGCATGTGATTTGGATGTGAAATTAAGGGATGATATAGCAGGGAATATGATAGAGTTAGAGAAATGGTGACAGAAGAAGAGAAAGCACACTCCCAACAAAAGCAAACACTCTTTTTGCAGATCCTGGCTTGTGCTCTCTCTCTTCTGTCAACATATATATATATATATATATATAACACTACGACATGCTGTTCATCTTCCTATTCTTCCACCATGCATGCTTTCACCTCATCATCTGCTACACTGTCACATGCATATTTATCATCAGAATCTTAATCAAAACAAGTGAAAAAGAAAATAATTACTACTAACATTAGCTATATAGACTCTTAAAAAACCAAACAAACAAATATTAGCTATATAGATTCATGTTATCTTCACATCTATATATATACATAAAAATATGCATGTGCATATTTGTACTTATATGCATGCAAATTAATGATCTATTTATATTAATCATAATCATATATCCTTGAATATATATATATATATATATATATAAACGTACTTCTCAGACAACAAGAGAAGGTGAAAAGGTATAAAAATTAGATGAAGAAGGAAAGCAAATAGGACATATAGTTCAACTAACTTCATGGAAACTAAACTTTCAAGTTTCAACCACCCTTTTTTCATAAAAGAAATAAAATAATGCACTGTACGTCTATAATTATATTAGCATATTAATACTTGTAACACAGAAATTAATCATGTACATATTGTGACTCACCTACCTACAAGAACTTAGCTGCAATGTCTTTTTTCTTTTCCACAATCTATATTTACTTCCTTGAAATATATATTATGATTTATAGAGTTTCTTAGGTTAAAATCACTGAAATGGATCTCTTTGAAATCACTGAGAAACAAGAAAAATATAATTTGATTTTTAGAAGTAAAATATTTATACAAAGAAAAGAAAGTATACATTGCCACAAAACCAAAGAGAAGAGAAAGGTATAAGCTAAGCAGCTAATTCTATGCCATGAACAAACAAAGCCAAATACTCCTTTTTTTATACTAACATGGTCACCGGCTAAAACCAGTAATGCATGACTATGACCGCCTACTGACTGTTAAGTGGTCCCTACTAAATTATTCAACTTACAATTAATCTGTGTTTTTAAAATATTGGAATTATGTGATTTATTATGGTGTATGTATTTATAGACCGACAATATATTAAATATAAGTTGATTGAACGTTGTAATTTGATCTTTTCACATTTGATAGTTTTGGAAAAATCTCACATAAATTCCTAATATCCGATGCCACCAAAATCTGAATACAAACATATGCTACTGTCAGATTATGAAATTCTTGTTCTAACTACATTCTTTGATATTTCAAAGTTCAAAATAATTAATTAATAACTATGATGTTTTTTTATTCTAACGAGAGAAAGCAAGTTCAAATTTTGAAAATGATATTATTAAGAGGAATAATTATGAAACTCGAATATGAAAAATAAAACAAATATAAAGAAAACAAAAAAAAAATAATTGCATTTACATGCTTAGTTTTAATAAATTAAATAACTCTAAATTTATTTTAAAGATAATTTAATAAAAAATAAAATATGTCACATCTAGGTGAAAGAAATATTTTATAAAAAAAGTTTATATTATTGGTGGAATGATAAAGAAAATCTGTTATATAAATATTATTAAATACATGATTGATTCTTATATATGTTTATTTTTTTGGGTACAAGAAAGATAAAATCACAACTAAACTAGACAATGCTAAACCATGCCAGATTTATCATCATACAACACTTGTAGAACTTCATCCGGTGGTTACATGAAAATATACTTACCTAAAAGCCTTGAAGACGATATTGATGCCAATCTATCAGCTATTTTGTTGCCCTCTATAAAAACATTTATAATCTGAATCGTCCAAGATAGTTAAAGTAACCCTTTGATAGCTCGTAGTACTGTTAAATGATGGTGCTCAATTGAAATGGCTTGAATCAATTGGATGGCTGCAAGACTATATCCATCTCAAGAACCACCTGTTTCAAGCTTAAATTCCAAGATACTTGGAGACCCTCAGGTATACCCCAAAGCTCAACATTAATAATATGTCAGGATCCAATATTTTTAGTAAAACCAACTACCCAATAACCATTTAAGGCTTAATATAACAAAAAGACCTTGTAAAATAATTCAATAATTAATTAAACTCTTAATCGAATATAAACAATCATTTAAGTCATCAAAAAACCAATTTTCATGTAAACTCTTGACAACCATTATGTTCACCATATGACAAGTTAGGATTGTGTCACGTGGCAAATTTAATAAAGTCTTTTTAAAATATTTAAAAAACATAAAAAGTATAAAATTACGAAAATATATTTAGAAATAAAAATGGTTAAAAATGACAAAGTTAGATAAAATTATGAAAAATATAACATATTATAAAAGGAATATTTTTAAAACTTGAAAAATAATGAGTATAAATTTATAAAACAAATTATACCCTCAATCTGAATCCAGTTTGAAGCTTCCATCTTGTCACTTAGCGACGTTTGGTGCAAATGACAACAAAATAGAAGACTAATAAACTGCATTTCCATCAATCACTTTGCACCCATTACTTTAATAACTTCTTCTATTTCAATCAAAATATTAATATTGCTTTCATGTGCACAAATTTCGGGTTTTATGTTCTCTTCATATAATTTTAATTTATTTTTATATTTCTATAATAATTTTTAATTTCAATATTTTTTAATAATTTGTTATATTTTCATAATTTTATATAATATTTAATATTCTCCTATTTTAAAAATAACTTTTCGTAATTTTTATAATTTTTAAAAATTTAAATTCTAAAATTCTAAAATTTTTAATTTTTGCAATTTTTTAAAAAAATTGCTATATTTTTAAAATTTTAAACAATTTTTAAAGAAGATTTATCAGCTTTTGCCATGTGGCACAATCCTAACTTGCCACATGGCAAACATAATGACCATCAAAGGTTTACATGGAAGTTGGTTTTCCAATGACTTATTGATTGTTTATATTCGATTAAGGGCTTTGTTATCGATTGAGGGCTTAATTGATTTTTTTAACAAAAGCCCAATTGATTATTGAATCATTTAATAGAGGTTTTCAGTTATATTAAGCTCTCATTTAAAGATTATATAAAAGTAGAAAAAAAGATAAAAGCATCATCACAATTATATTAATTATCATTAAAAAGAGTATATTAGTTTTTTCCCAATTGAATTGATATCGGTTAACATGTGACATTAACCCAGTTAGGGGATTTATAATAAAAATATGAGTTAATATATATTTTTTCCCCACTGAATTTGTCCATTGTACCTAATTTTTTTGAACCTATTCGGTATTTAAATATGTATTCCATCACACAATTTGATATCTCGACATTAACACCGTTAGTTTGTGCTGACATAACGTTAATGGCCAATCAAGCAATGACATGTAACAACTTCTCAGCATGCCAAGTGCCATTGATATTTTTACTAATTTATATATTTTAAGGAATTTTTTTATTTATGTTTGTCACATGGCATGTTGAGAGAATAACACATGTCACCGCTTGATTGGTTGTGAATGTTACATTAGCACAAACTAATGATATAAGTACATAAATACCATAACCGTGTGACGGAACCACAAAATACAAGTTTCCAAAAAAAAAGTATTAACTAAGTACAAATGGATAAGTTCAGGGGGCAAAATATATATTAACACTAAAAATATAGATACATAGAACACAAAGTAGATGAAAAACAAAATTCAATGTAAGAACTTCATATAATATCATGATAAGGCTTTAGTCGAAATGACAAAATTTTAAATTCAAATTCTTTGATGTGTTGGGTTCAAATTCTATTATTTACATATTTTTCTAATTTTAAGTTATTTTTTATTTTCATGAAAAATTTATTTATTTTATATAAAAGTATGAAATACAAAAAAAATTCTCTATAATAATCTTTATTAGACTTAAAATGTTATATTTTAGTATTTTTCTTGATTGAGTTGATGCTAAGTTAATTTATGACATCAACTCAATCACATAAATAATAGTATAGATATTTAAAGTTTTATGTTAAATAACATTTGTACCCTATATTTTATAGGGTTAGTATTTGATACGAAAACAAGTGCTTTTTTTTTACATATTTATTTTTCAATACTTACTATACCTCTATGGGACATTTGTCAACCTCTTTTACAATGTTCAAATATTATTTCTATTTTATATGTATGATTTTTAAAGCAAATTTTATATGCATGTTAAAATTGAATATAAAAGTGCTTTTGTTGCTCCTCTACTGAATTAACAGCTCTTATGCCACCCCTACTATGAAGGTGGAAAAGAATTTATTTTAAAAATATAACTACAAAAGATTTATTTAATAATTAAATTATAAATGGAGTGGAAAATTAGTTTGAATAAATCTTAATCAATTTTAGATTTAATCCCTAAATATTTGATTTTTTTTATATTTTAGATTTTAATTAAATATTTTATATAAAATAATGAAAAAAATTATAATAATATTATTACTTTCTTTAAAAATGATTTTTAAATAATTTTCTTGACCCATTGGCTAAAGTAAAGGAAATTTTTATAAATATTTTAATGTAAAACAAAAAGGTGGAATTTATATATTATTTATGTGGCAGTTTGTAAATGATGGAGGGAGTTCACAATCACATATTTATTAAGGGTTTTGTTTTGACCAACAATTTCTGAAGTGGCCTTTTGGTTTGGAAAAAAGAGAAAGGAATCTCATAAAGACAGATATTAATGTTGTAGCTATTTAGGTAGAGATTGTGACCGGCTATACCAGGTTGACTGCACGTGAGGGATGGGTTGCACCATGCCCGCTCTGGGGATTTTTATGGCACCATCACCACATCTTGCTTTCACACCTCTCCTTCATGCATTCCATCTCACCTATTTTAATTTTTGGGAAAATAATAACTTAATTATTAAAAATTATTTTGGTCACCTAAGTCCTAAAAAATTTACAAAATGTTTATTAAATTATTAATAATTTTTTTGTCACTCAATTATATTAAAATTTTAGATATTTTTATTTTTATATGTGACTAAAAAAGATAAAATTAAATAGTTGGATGACTAATAGTGAAGTTGTATGAATTGTGAAAGAAAAAGGTTGAATGCTATGTAGATTGTTTTTGTGAGGAGGAAAGCTATTTTGATAGTTTAGTGATACTAAATTAATGTTAGATGACACAAGTAGTTGATTAATTGAATCCCAGCTTTTACCTTAAAGAGGTGTTGATCTCAAAATGGTAATTTTGAATATAAGGTATATAAAATTCTTAATTTGAGTAAGATTGGTCCCAATTATTTGAAAACCTCAATTACCAACCTATTGGTACTGCACATACCCACTACACTACAATCTCTAAATCAGGGAATTACCCTGAAAAACAATAATCCAGTCTCACATGAGAACTCTCAGATTTCCCATATCCTAATTCATTTACATTTTGTATACTGAAATTGTCACTACTATCTACTTCTACCAATATATATCATCCATCTTTTGCATGTTTGCATCACTAAACTAATATTGTTTAACGATGGGTCACGGATTAATTAAATATTTAATTAAAACAAGTACACTTATCAATTAATAATAATATAATTACAGTGAGTAAATATATATTGTTCCTACGAGGATTACAAGTGCTATTAATTACTATCTTTCTATTATTTAATCGAATAATTCGAGTGATTGATAAAAATTAAAATCAACTAAATTAATTAACTAACAAACACGACAAAGAACAAAATACAAAAACAATCGAGTAACAACTAAGAAGCGAAACAATATCTAGAAAATAATTCGCCTAGATTTCATCTGTCACTATCAATCTAAATTGTGCAATTTCTTTACTTAGTGTCTTGATCCCTAAATTATGCTAATATCTCTTTCGAGCATAAGAGCAATCGACTCTAGGTTGATTAATTGAATTTTTTTCTAATTAAAACCCCTATTATCGCATTAACCCGTGCTCTAAATTCCCCTATTAGATTTGACTCTAATTCGATAGATTTATGTTTTCTTATTTCTAGGATTGCATGCAACTCCACTCAATTAAGCAAAATCTACTCTTAAATAGGATCTATTCAACCACCAATTAAGCACATTGAACACGGATTAATAATATGGAAATATTAAACCAAGAATTAAAAACACATAATTGAGAACAAGAAACTAAGTATTTATTGCGTAAAATAAAAAATCAAACAATAGAATCCATCATAAGTTCATCTTCCCTAGGTATTTAGAAAATTAGTTCATACTTGAAAATATAAACATCCAAGATACAATATAACCAGAAGAATTAAAGAAAATCATGATAACTTCCTAAGAAATCAACTTGGAATCTTTAATCTTGACGAAAATCTGCTTCAGAGTCAGCTTCAGTGATGTTTTTTGAGTTGTTTTCTTGAGTATTCTCTGACGGTTGTCTCCTATCTTCTTATTTTTGTTATATATACACCTTAGAATGCCCGAAAAACTTAAAAATTGTGATTTTTCGTTGTTCGATGCTTAAACTCGTGAAATCAACACGACTTACCACACACCTATGTGAGTCACACGGCTGTGTGGAGTGGTTCAACCCGTGTGGCTTTTGTAGCTTGCTCCGACGCTCCGGTTTTCACTCATTTTGCTCCCAAGTGCTCTATTAAGTATTAAAATATGAATTTAAAATATCAAGAGTATAAAATTCACAATTAACATCAAAAAATCACCCAAAAACGCATTAAGAATAAACTTAAAACATGTTACTTTTAGCACTTATCAAATATCCCACACTTAAGCATTTACTTGTCCACAAGCAAAATTCTCAGCTCACATTCAAGTTAACTTCCCTCAATTTATTGTTTTCACCGACAATGTCTCAGGATAATCTATAAATAATCATGCATTGGAATTTTAATTAAAATGTCACTAAAGAACACAAACAATCTAAGCAGAAATTTTTAAGGCATAAAAACATAGGTGTCTCCCTTATCTCAACCATTACTTGAAATTCAAACTCAACAAGAATGAACACTTTCACTAAGGTTCACTCAAGTAATCAAGGTGTTTAAGGTTAAAGTAATGTTATTACCATAGGCTTGCTTGAAAATCAAATTTCCATCACTATAGACCGAGATGATACACCATTCAAGAGGTCTTTACAAAGTTGTAATGGGGCTTAGGTTAAGGTCGTAGAACAGGTCAAAACAGTTGGTTACAATCGAAAGTTGAGTTGATAAGTTACCAAACAAAAAAAAAAATAGTTGCTGAATTAAAAGAATTTACATCAACAAGAAATAAAGAATGAATATAAGCTCTGATACAAAATATGAGATGTAACACCCCTTACCTGTATTCAACGCCAAAATAGGGTACGAGGCATTACCGGACATAAACACAAGCAAACATACATTTCCGAGTCATAAATTTGCATTCAAATGTAAAACTTTACATACGCATTCATATCGTCCCTAAGACGAGCCTACGAAGCTCAATACATGCTTTGGAAGTGGTTTGGGACTAAACTGAGAACTTTAGAAAATTTTACAAAACCTAGAAAATTTTTCATGTTACAAGGCTCACACGCCCGTGTGGTCCAAGGGACACGCCCGTGTGACCCTTAGACACGCCCGTGCTACAGGCCGTGTTCAAAATAGGATGCTCTCTGAATTGTACCACACGGCCGTGCCACACGCTCGTGTGGTAGGCCGTGTGGTCGATTTAATTTTTATAATTTTTCATAAAATAGGTGCAGACTTCACACGACCGAGTCACACGCCCGTGTCCAAGGTCGTGTAGCACACACGGCTGAGACACACGCCCGTGTCTCTGCCCGTGTGCTATATTTTGGACATTCTGTTTCTCAAAATTAAGGTGCAGGGGACACACAGTCGGAACACATGCCCGTGTGTCTGCCCGTGTGTCTACCCATGTGGACAAAAATAAGGCTATTTACCAAGCCTTTTTGCCACTCTTTAATGTACACACCTACACAACATAACATAACACCAAACCAAGCATATACATACAACCAAATCAGCTACAACCAAGACAACAACCCATCATTTACATGCTACCATTTATCATTCACAAAAATCACTTACTTATCAACTCAAATCAAATAGATTCCCATATCCATGAAAGGTATTATCACATGAATATAATTAACCAATAATAGCCAATTTCCAATGGCCTTATACAAAATGAGCTTTCAACCAATATAAGTCAACACATTTGGCCAAATCAATTACGACACATAACAAATTGACCAAGTCCTCTATACATGCCATAACTCAAAATGTTGAATTCATTGGTACCAAAATAATAGTTGATAGTGTGAATGAATCTCTGATGATCTCCAATCCCGAGCTAGCTTGGTGACACTATAAGACAAGGGAAAGAAAAAGGGAGTAAGCTATATAGCTTAGTAAGTTCATATGCAAATAATGAACAACATTAACCATACAATTGCCATATAAGTAACATACGTATATCAACCTAAATGTCATTAAAACCTTTTGAACATAACATACTCAATCGCATTCTTACCAATAGTTCATCATATACCAAATTCATTTCCTTTGAGTTTTTTTTTGTACATACCTGAACCAACTTGTAACATAATCACATACTTTCTCGTCTTTGACATACCCGTTGAACCACTTGGAATACTATCGGATACAAGAAAAACTTTGCACATAAGTGCCACATATGTAGCCAATGCTATCACAATTCTCATAACACATATAAGCTCGCTCTCAAGCAAATCCACGGGCCTGCTCACACAAGTTGTCAGTCAAGACGTAGCTAAGCAATACTACTCACATAAGCTGTTAGGTATCCACACCATATGCAGGTATACCCAGCCACTGGTAGGACGTACATGACCAGCACTCGGGACATAATCACATGGGTTCCTAGTGACATGTCACTTGTATCCTAATCTATTCCTAAGGTTCAACCGAGATTTCTCTCTTGTCGGAACTTCGTCGAATATACTCACAGAATCAATCATACATTTCATGCAATATCAAAACATTAAAATAAAAATATAACATTGCATTATTTACATACGAACTTACCTCGGTACAAAAATAGTGAAAATGGACCTAATCGTCAAACACTTTATTTTTCCCTCGATCTAGTCCCGAACTTCATTTTTATTGATCTATAATAGCAAATTCAACTCATTTAATACTCACATTATTCAATTCAGCCCAAAAATCACATTATGAAAAATTATATTTTTGCCCCTAACTTTTCAACTTTTTACATTTTAGTCCCTAGGCTCGTAAAATGAAATATGTTCAATTTCTTTAATACACAAGCCTAGCTGAACTATTTTTATACTCATACCAGCCGACATTCTTCATCAAATCACACTTTATTACTCATTTTATAACTTTTATAGGTCCCTTTTAAGCATTTTCATCAAAAATCACTTAGTAAAAGTTATTTATCTAACATCAAACTTGCATAATCTACCATTAAATATAAAAATACACAAATATCCAACATGGGTAAAATTTTAGACTTTGATTTTCTTTCAAATTAGTCCTTGAAATAGCTAGATTAGGTTACAAGGATCTTAAAAACATAAAAATAATTAAAAACGGGGCTAGAATAGACTTACAAATCGAGCTTGGAAACTTGAAAACCTTAGCTATGGTTCTTCTTGCAATATTCGGCCATGGGGATGACATTTGGAGAAGATGAACACTTTTATTTTACTTATTTTGGCTTTATTTACCAAATGACTAAAATGCCCCTAACTTAAAACATAAAAATTCTCTTACTTAATGTCCATTTTTGTCCATACTAAGCATAATGGGCTAATTACCATATAAGGACCTCCAATTTAAAATCTCATAGCAATTGGACACTTCTAACATATAGAACTCAACTTTTGCACTTATTGCAATTTAGTCCCTTTACTAAATTGAGTGCCCAAACGTCAAAATTTTCGAATGAATTTTTCACGAAATCATTTCATAAAATTGTAGACCATAGAAATATAATAAAAATAAATTTTACTGCGTCAAATTTGTGGTCCCGAAACCACTGTTCTGACTAAACCCAAAATCGGGCTGTTACATGAGATTAACGATTTAAGCTCAAAATTTTCTTTTTTATTTTTATTATTATTTTTCTTCATTTTTTTCACTTTTTTTCTCTTTTTTTTTTTGTTTTGAGAATAAAGTAAAATTTAACAATACAAAAGATAAAATATAATTAGGCAACTAACCAAATCAAATCTCAACAAAAAAGGGAGTCAATAAAAAGGGTGATTTACAACATTAATGTAGGTTTTCAGGTTAACATGAATGATTGTTAAGTAAAAAAAAAGTGTTAGGATCAACGGAGTTTACTGGGGGTTAATTCAACGGGTAAGCTGGTTAAAGGTTAAATAGGTCAAATCCTAAGTGTCTCTATCATCTCAGTATATCAAATCAATAATGTGGTCTCGACGTGTATAACCGACGCAAGTTCTTGAATAACAAATCAAGTTGACATACTCAAAACCAAAAATAAAATGAGCACAAAATGCATAAGAATCCACAAATTAATTCCAAATAGAATCAATAAAAATTCCAAATTAAAAAATTTAACTGTAATGTTTGGTTTGAGAAAATTACTTAAACACAAATAATGATTTAGGGGCTATATCGTATAAACATATCAAATCCTCCCCACAGTTAAGATGTATATCGCCCTCAATGTACAAACAAATATATCACAATAAGCAAAATATCATAAGATAGAGAGGGAGAGAGCTAAAATTGCCCTGAATTTAGATGATTGTGCCGTAATAGAGAAATCCATAAATGTAGGAGATTCTAAATTAAGTACATGGTTCCAAGCACACTACTAATAAAATAACAATAACAATAAAAATAAAAATAAAATAAGACAAAGAGGTGGTAAAACAAATAGAAAAATAGTTGAAAAAAAACCATAACAGTAAAGTGCATAATAAAATAAAATAAAACATATAAATCTGGAAAATAAAATAAAAACAAATAACCATAAAAATAAAATAAAATAAAAATAAAAAAATAAAAATAAATAAAGTCACTGATCGACGTCATGTGAGATGTCTAGATCAAGATGCGCAAATAAAACAGAGGGATCGGGTGAAGAAATATGAAAATGCTAGCACATCCGATGTAGATAGGCCTCGATGCGATCTTGTTGGCATTGAAGCTGGCTGAAGTGCTCTTAATGTCGCTACTCAAGGCAATCGATCCGATCTGACTGCCACTACTCAATATGGTCAATTCGCTCAAACTGTTGCTGCTCGAGGTGGTCAATCCGCTCTGACTACTGTTATTGTATGCAAAAGATGTACTCAAGCGTGACCGAATGTGCAGCAGTGGAGTGACTCATAAGAAGAGTGGATCGAGCCGGGTCCGCATGTCTAAGTGAATCATCGTTTGGCTCCTTATGCTCATCCTGAGGATCTAGATGAAATATTATATACCAGTTTGGACCCGCTCCGTGTTGACAGTGAATCATCTGCATGTGGGTCATGATAGACAACCTTTGAGGAACCATCTATCCGACCAGAGTGAAGGATGTTGTTTGCTCCGGAGTGTCGAGAAGCCCTAAGTTCCTCGCTAGACGAGTCATGTAGGGATTGGAAACACGAAAATTTACGTGTTTTTACATGTCCTTTTTAACTTAAAATCATGTTATTTCGGTTAAATTCTTGTCGAAAAATAATTAAATATTATAAAATAATTAAGTTGTGTTAAAAATATGAACACCATGAATTTTAATTAATTTTATAGTTAATTTTGATTTATTTTGACTATTTTTGACAGATTCGCACAAAGGGCGAAAATTGGCTCGACAGCCACTGCTCGAAGAACAAAATCGAGAAGCAATTCGAAGTAACAAGGCGAAATAATTTCCAGCCTAAGACGGTCCAAATATGTTTATTAAATCATAAATTAATTAATTTTAATTTATTCCCAATTTAATTTGGGCGAAATAAATTAATCTTAATTAACTATGGAAAAAGGGCCCAGTTGAACCGCACTAGTTGAACCAAATCGATTGAACCGAACCGATCAAAGAATTGGGCAGCCCAAACCGTCCATATGCTGACCCAAATTAGATTATTAACTGATTGATTAAGCTTGCAAAGAGGCCCTTAAAAACTTGTTAAAGTTGCATTCAACCCCCTCCACAATTAGTGGCTTTGTAGATTTGCCCCATGCCATATTTAGCAAAGTTGAAGCCATCAACTTTGCCACATAGGTGGCCGGCCAAGGGGTGGCTCTTTGGCTGCTATTTTTAGCAAATTTCAGCTGCCACATTTAGCTATAAAAACCCCCCTTGGCTGATCATTCAAAGCATCCCTCACCCCTCACCCCTCATCTCTCATTCACATCTCATTCTTTCTTCTCTTATCTCACTTTCTCTCAACTTTTCATTTTCCTATTTCCTTGCTCTTGTGCCAATTTGTCCCCTTGCGAAAGGGGTTTTCTTCTGCCATCATTGAGCAGAAATTAGAGTGTTCATAAGCCACCTTGATAGTTGAGGACAACAGAGGATGAAGAACGGAGCAATCAGTCAAGCCACGAAGAAACACCAGATTTGCTTCTTGTTCCCTATCTCTTTAAATTTCGTTGTTGTTTTGACAAACATGTTTATGAATATTTATGCTATTGGAATGGTTAATTTAATCAACTTAGCTTGAATTTAATCCGTGTTGGGTTGATTGCATGTCGTCCCTTTAAATTATTAAAATTGTGTTTATGCTGTTATAAGTCTCGGTAAAATGCTTGATTAAGTAAAATCATGCTTAAGTTATTCTGGCATTTTAATTGTTTAGATAACTAAAGAATTAATTATTTAAACGCATTGAAATTGTAATTAATGGACACAGTACTTATTCAATGCATGTTTAATTCTTCTAAGGTAGCTGAAGGTTACATTAGCATTGTATTTGGCGATACATGTGTCTTGCATAACTTGCAAGATTATTGTGATTAAACTGTTTCAAGGTAAGGATACTTTGTTACTTCACATAGTCTTTTATATGCTTATTAGGTTGAATTAATCGTTTGAATCGACATAAGAATATGCGAGAGATTGTTTAATTTAATAAGTATGTATGTGCAATAACATGTTTACTTTTATAAATTTGTTTTATCGGTCGAATTGGCATAGGAATATGTACAATAGATGAATGGATTTTTGATTTGTAAATATGTTCATAAGTTAGCAAATTATTGAGTTGTTGTGATTTATTCGTAACAAGTATAAGCATAAGTTTAATAATTCTAAGGTAAAAAATGTAATTAATCCAACACAATTATATCATCTTGATTAAAATCAGCTTTTGAAATCGTGCATTAGAACTTTATTTTATTTTACTTGGTTTTTTAGTTTTTAATCATTTCTCAAATCCAAACATTTTTCCTTCACCAAAGTGTTTTAAATCATTTTCATAAATAATTCTTTTACAGTCCTTGTGGGTACGACACTCGATATTTACTTGTCACTTTATTACTTGTTGCGATTATTTACACTTGCACATTTCCACCGTTCCAGGGACCCATGCAAATATGGCCCTTCTTGTGGCGACAATAGTGAGCCACAAACTAAGCAACATCGATCAGATGGCGTGTCCCCATACTTCATAAGAAATAGGCGTCCAAAGTACTGACGACCTCTATGCTCTCTTTCCTACCAATCAACGTGTGAGCCAAAATGACATGAATATAGCGCAAAGCCGGAGGTAAGCATGTTGCCTTGGAATGACTCGGGACCAACAGAGTGGGGCTGATCGATGGATGTGCTTATAAAGTGTTGGGAACTCAAGGGTATCCATAAATTCCTCAAAATATAGTCCAAGGGTAGCTTCGAAGCCCGAGACGCTAAGGTAATGTGTCGTACCTCCAAGTCAAAAAGAAATAGTACGAGGCTCATCCCACTGTGAAATAGTTGTCTGTAGAAAGAAAGTCGAGCAGAACTCCAGCGTGAATTTGACATATGTGGGCTCCACAATGGTAAATAACCGATCCCACGGTGCCGTGTCAATCAGTACTCGAACCCTGGCAGCTAAACGAACTGCCTATAGAGCCTTCCAACCAATGCATCGATCCATTCCCAAGGGCCACTTTAAGGTGCTGATACTGGTCATCATGTGAATCTGGACTAAATTGGAGATAAGGGTGTCTTGTGACCGTGGTTGGGGTTGAAGATGAAAATACACCTAGTGTCTTCCGTTTTTTAGAGGTAAGGACAATGGGCTTGGTTTTGCCTTGTGTATTTGTCATTATGTACCTAAAAGAAGAATTGACAATAATATGTATCAAGCTGTTGTCGATACATATCATAAACCATGAAAACCAAGACAATATAAGGTCCTAACTACATGTCTTAAATGATTCATATTCAACAATAATAGAGAGCACCATCAATCAGTGAAACACCAAAATCAACTAAATTTAAACAATGAATTAAGCAAAACTAATCTAAAATTTACGCCAAACAAAAAACTTAAAGGATAGAGAAAATAAAAAAATAAAAATGAAACTAAAATTAATAATAATATCCTAGAATAATAATAGTAATAAAAATTAATAAGAATAATAAATAAAATAAACAAAAGAAATGGATGTTTGGGTGTGTTGGTATCGATGATAGCGTGAGTGGGTGGTGTCCGACGGTGGGGCGAAGGAAAATGGAGGGACGACCGATAACGAAGAGGATGACGACATGAGTAACGAAGGAAGGAGGGATTGGGTTTAGTTGGGTTGGTCGACGGTTTTGAAGGTGCGAGGGAAAGGTAAATGGGTGGGCAACTAACGAGAAGGACAAGCTACAGCAATGAAGAGGTTCTGAATGAATTTTGGTTGGGGGAAATGGGATGAGTAAGATGGGAGGTGAGGGGGAAACGGATGCCTGTAGAAGTGTGTGATGGAAGCGGCGGTGGTTCGGTCGGCGTAGAAGAGTAGCAGTATTGTGTGTGAGGAAGAAAGGGTACAAAAAATGGGATAAATGGTGGTAAAGGGCTTAAACAAAATAAAAAAAAAAGGAATGAAAGGGTTAGGGTTTCAAATTTAAAAGAAGGCATGGTCATGTATTTGACTTGTGTTGGTCCACATGGCCGTGTCATGCAACTGTGTATACCTATGAGGCAATGTGAGTCTTAAAAAATATAAATTTCTCCAGTGTTCACGCGGTCTATGACACATCCGTGTGTCTAGGCCGTGTACCCCACACGACTATGTCATCAGGCTGTGTGTCGTGATCTAGACTGTGTGGTGTTGTCGTTCGTTTCTCTCACGACCCTGCATAGGGGCATGTGGGTCACATAGCCATGTCGACATACTGTGTGACTTCACTCAGACCTTGTGTGTCCAATAAAATTGAAAAATTGGCTCTAGTATTCACAAGTCCATGACACGCCCGTGTGTCTAAGCCGTGTGTATTCATTCCGCCCGTGTGGGTGTATTGTTCGCTTCTCCCATGGTCGTGTATAAGGGCGTGTGTGTCACACGACTGTGTTGCCAGGTTGTGTGACTCTCTAGGGTAGTGTGGCTCTTAAATTTTTATTACTTGTGTGCACATAGGTGTGTGCCACGCCGTGTAGGCCGCACGACTGTGCCTCTAGGCGATGTGGTCTATCCTAAGCCATGCGGTTTATTTTTGAAGTTAAGAAAAATAAATGTAAGTAAACAAGAAACTAAGAAAAATAAATGTAAGTAAACAAGAAACTAAGTATGCAATCAAAATTAAATGAAATAAAAAAATCAACACTCAGGTTGCCTACCGAGAAGCGCTTAGTTAGAGTCTAATCTTGAATTTCTCTTTCACGCTCACAATTAATTCAGATTTTGGAGTCGGAGCTCCTCTCTCTTGTTTTCAATATCACCATAAAGATAAAGTTTGAGTCAATGACTACCTTGAATGTGCCGTATTCAGGATGTGTCACCTCTATTGTGCCACATGGAAAGAAATTAATTTTTGACTTCCTAAGTGTTCTAAGTGGTTTAGATCCATCCTAAATTGATTAATTAGATATGAATAATTTTCTAGCAATGAAAATGAGATCAAATCAAGAAATTTAAGTTTCGACTTAACTAGTCGAAATTTTCGGTTTAAGAGGAGCTAGATTGGAACTATTTTTTCTTGTTGTGTTTGTGGCTATTAATGAATTGTATGTATTGTGTGTTTTATGTATGAGATGTCTTGGATTCATTGGAGCTCTCTACGAGCAAGGTGAAACTTGTTTAAGCTTTCGGCTAGCAAGCGAAAGCAAGACCAGTTTGTGTTTTGGAATCGTTGCTGGTATGCACAATTCATTATGTTAATCGGGAGCTTTGGTTATCCTAAACACCTACCATAAGTTACGAGAGTAAGCCTTTCTACTGCTTTTGCTATGCTTTTGCGAACAATGTCGAATGAGATTAAGTGTGATGTTGATGTGTCAAAACAATATGTGATATAGGTTAAATTCAAGATATGATATATAATTTACTGGTAAAATGCACATACATGAGATCTAATGTGTTTGTGGCTCTTTGAGCATTGTGCTATTACTTGTAAGTGCCTTAATTGTGAATATGGTAAGCATGCTGTGTGAATGTGTTATGAATGTGAATATGTTGGTTGGGAACAGGCTAAATGTGCATAATTAGTAAATAAATATGTGTAATTGTGAATATTTTGGCCTTGTCATATCTTGAAACCAGTGGATATAGTTGTCGTGCCATAGGATTGTGAGTACTCACCTTTGTGTTTTGTGATCGGGCGATTGAGGCCCTGGGACAGGATGGAGAAATAAGGGAATATTGAGTTATGCTCCTTTCAACAAGACATGTTTGATATGTTGGATAATGTTTATCTTAATGCTACAAAATTAGCTAAGACTTACCAATCGGATTAAAATGATTCTTTCTCTAATTTTCTTAAAAAGATTTCAGAACTGAAAATCACTTTTTTACTTGCTGTTACATGTATGTTCGCATGTTTTGGATGTGAAATGTCGATTGTGCCCTTATCTTTTACTTCCAGTAAAATACGTTAGGAAAGCATGCAACTAGGTTCTAAACATTTGCCTATGATTATGTATGAGCTGTTATGCATGCATGAGACTTTCGCTTATAGTAAAACAGGTAAATGAACAATTAATTGTATATGAAAAATGTTGTGTTGTGTTTTGAGTCACTTCGGTGACTAATGTGTTGTGTCAGATTCGAGTCAAATCATCTTGACTGATTTTGGGGCATTATAAGAGTTGAGTTTTCATTTAAAACTACTATTTAAAGAATACCCAACCAATTTGAAGTCATGGATTTCCAATCCACGATGCAAGGAGATCATTAGTAAAGTGTAGGAATAATCATTGGTAGGTTCACTAGCTTATTATGTAAAATCAAAATAACTGGTTCTTCCTTGAGGATTTGGAATTAGAAATTTTTTGGTAATATAAAGGAGGGAAGACACTTAAAGAATAAACCTATTTTGGTTTAACGTAGCTAGGAGATGAAAGATGATAGGAAAAAAAAAAAAAGAGAAAAGGAGTTGCGTGATCAACTTAACTTGGTAAAGGAATATGACTAATTGCATTGGATGTAGAAATCTAGGATCCAACGAAAAACATACACATGACCGTAATACATGGTTTTTCCATGCAATGATAAAAAGGAGAAGGGCATGGAACCACGTTATGGGCACTAATAATTCCTTCGAGGGAACCCAATATTTAATTTATTGGTTAAGGGTGTTTCGTGGAATTGATTTGCATGTTGTGTTTGTGTGGTAGTATGTAACCTTTTTATTCAGATATGATAGGATGAATTTAAATTTTAATATATAACTTTTTATTTTTAGAATATAGTTTTTTTTTTTTAGAAAAAAGTGTTTTAAGTTTGATTAAGGATTAGAATTGTTTTAAGACGAATGCTAGTTAAGGGAGAGGTTTAATTAGATGAACTGATCAAGAGTTGCTACGGCCTACATGTATATGATCTCTGATCAGTGTGATCAACGTTATTCGATGATAACAACCGTTGAATCAATCGATCATACACTGAAGTTGGATCCATGAGATAACAAAGGACCAAGTCAAAAAGTTCAAAACAACGTGGGACTATCACTATCAGTATCTGGTCATTAACTGTCGAACCCCACTAATCAAACTCCACGCAAACTAACATAACTGCCATCTCCCACTTTCGCTTCCCTTATAAACTTGAAACAAGTCTTTGATTTCTCACCCTTTATCTATCTACTCCCTCAAATTCTACAACATTTCAAGCTTCTTGATAAAAAAAAAAATGTCTTCTTTTTCACTTCAAAAACTCTTCAAATTCGCATTGTTTTCTGTGGTTTTCATCTCCATGGCCACCCTCGCAATTGCTTCTTTTCAGTTCAGAGTTGGTGGGGAGGGAGGATGGACTAAACCAACTGGAAATGAATCTGAAACATATAACGAATGGGCGTCCAGGAACCGGTTTCACGTTGGAGATTCTCTTTGTAAGTTTACATACATACATATATAGATATATAATTTGGCTTATGTTTGCTTGTATGTTATTAGATTTCAAGTACAGCAATGACTCAGTGTTGGTGGTGAACCATACAAGCTACACTAACTGCAGTGTTTCGAACCCAATACTTAAGTTCAAAGATGGGGATACGGTTTTCGAGTTCGATAGGTACGGGTTTTTCTACTTCATCAGCGGGGAGCGAGGTCACTGTAAAGCTGGTCAGAAACTGATCATTCGAGTAATGGTGCACCCTGCGATGAGCTCTCCTCAGCCGGCGCAGTCGCCCATGGAAGATGGCGGATCCAACGACGATGGGGATGATTGGGATTCGATTTGGGGACCTCCACCGCACAATTCCACCATCAAGCAGGCGGTTGCATCTTATTTCATGACGGCTCTTGGGGGAATACTGGTTATCATGTATTTGCTCATGTAGTTATTAATATTATAGGGACTGTTTCTATATATATATGTATATTGTTGGTTTCATTTGATATTCTTAAAAAAAAAAAAAGAAAAACTATTTGTGCTTTTCTGTTGTTTTTAGACTGTTTATGTCGTAATTTGCTAATAGTTTACTTCTTTTGCTTTCATTAGTACCCTTTCCGGTAAGTTTATATATGTTGAGCAAGCTTTGTGTAGAATATAATTTTTATTTCGAAAAGAAAATTCTCTATGCAATAATGTAGAGAGAGGAGTGGTTAAAAATTGCCATGAAATTCCAGTTACACTGAGCTTTGAGTTATAATGTGAATGAGGGAGTTGGGATTAAAAAGACGTGAAATTATTAAATATCCGTGATGCATGTTGTACAGGCCCAATTTAGCCCGGACCCATTTAGCCTAACACTTGGCCCAAATCCAAAGGGCCCAAAATTTATTCCAGAAAGTTAGGGTTTCTGAAACCCTAGCTTTGGTGCCGCTCCCCCACTACGCCCTGTTTTCAGCCACCATTGTTGGCACCACTAGCGCCGCCCGTCAACCTGTAGAAGAAGACAAAAACACAACAGCACCAAGAGCAGAAGAAAACAAAAAGAACATTATGTTATTATTATTATTAATCGGCTATATAAAGCCGATTGGGCCTCTGTAAATAGGACCCTTTTTTTCGGTTTTTCTTCAATCAATACAAAGACAACAATTGCAAAAACACAAATAATAGCAAAGATTAAACAAAAGAATCCAAAATGCAAAGTCAGATCTGTAACATTCGAAGGTATTTCCTTTTTTTTTTCTTTTTCGAATCCTTTATTTCACAAATATACGTATATATAAAAAATATAAAATAAAAAAATAAAAAAACTCACCATTTTGCAAATTCCAGCCACCGTGTGCGGTGGCCGGTGGTGGCCGGCGGCGATCCTTGCGTTGGAATCTGGGTCCTGTCCCAGAGAGAGAAAACGAGAGAACAGAGGATTTTTTTTTAGAGCACACATCTCAAATGATTTTTTTTTTGAGTTTTAGGCCTTATATAGCCTCTTAAAATGACGTCGTTTTGGGGCTGGCCTTTAAGCCCAAAACGACGCCGTTTTTACCTTGACTCGATCTGACCGCCCCGACCCGCCTTAGGATCCGCATATTTTTTTTATAAAGGGGTTTATTGCGCTTTCGATCCTTCCGCAATTTTAGCTTTTAAAATCAAGTCTTCAGATTTTTTAATTTTGGCCCCAAATTTCGTTCTGATTCCATTTTGGTCCCTGTGCTGTTGCGCGTTTTAGGAGGGAATGGGTTATTGCCCATTTTAGTCCTCCATGTAATTCGCACACTTCAAAGAGGCCCCTTTTACTTTATTTTTATTTTAGATTTTCTCCAAAAACCCGTTTTTAATTCAATTTTAGTCCTTTTTCTATTATCTTAATTATTTTACCCTTAAATTCATTAGTTTTCTCTTTCAATTATTATTATTATATGTTATTATCTATGTTATTATTATTGTATTTATCATCTTTGGTTAATATTAATTTATATTGTTATTTTAGTATTATTAGATTGTGTTTAATAATTATTTTAAATACTATTCTTAACATTTTTGCTAATCTATTAATTATCATATCTTATTATTATTGTTATTATTATTATATTACTATTTATTATTATTATTATTATCACTTTATTTATATTATTATTATATTACACATTTTGTATCATTATTATTATTATTACTTTGTTATTATTATCATACCATTATTATTATGTTATTATTCTTCCTATATTACTATTATTGTACTATCACTTGTATATACCTACTACTATTATTATTAATAATTATTATTACTATTATCATATTATTATGTTGTACATATTATTATTATTATTATTAATTTATTATGGTATTATTATTATTATTATTATTATTATTATTATTATATATATATATATGTAGTACCCAATTTTTGTCCGGGCCCAATACAGATTAAAGGCCCAAATAAATTCAAACAAAATGAGCCAAAAATAAAGTAATAGAATAAAAAATAGTCCTTTAAAATGTCCCTTTACATGCCCAATGTCCAATTACAATAGAAAAAAAGCCTAATAAAAAAATCCTTACAGACAAGCCCAAAGCAGGCCCAAAACCAAACTTTAAGCCTTAACCCATTAACAGAAAAGAAGGACAACATCAAGGAGGAAACCCTAATGCGCCGCCGGCCTTTGGCCTCCCTCGTGGACCCCACGTGCGCTTCCCAATAGACACCACGCGCACCGCTTCAGATCCACGCGTTTCCCGCACGCGCGCGTCTACTCGACGCCCACCGCTTCAGATCCGCGCGTGTCCCCCACGCGCGTCTACTCCACGCGCGCGTTGTTTCTCGAGTCACACACGCCTCAACCCCCGAATCCACCAGCCCATCATGCCTCGGTCACCACCAGCATGCGCCCCTGACATCTCCGGTACGCACGCCCGCGCCTCGCCAATGACCTGCAACAACACAGAACCGAGAAGAAAAATGACAAAATGAATAGAAAAGAAAGGGAAAAAGAGGAAGGCTTTGAAAAATCGGTTATAAGGACCGAAACCTTTGTAAAAAAAAAGGGGGGGAGAGATAGAAAGGACCAAAGGTAAAAGGGGGCTTTTCGTTTTTTAGAAAAAATACCGAGCGATCAAGAAAACTTTGTAAGCATTCTTCCTTCAGCGTTTTACGAATACTAAGAAAGAAATCAAAATACGAACACGCGTATATCAGAAATCGAATAAGTAAAAGGGGGTCTTCTTTGCTTTTAGGCGTTAACAATAATCAGAAACAGACGAACCCCGAAGGTCAATCTCAGTCTTCCATTTCTATTTTTCGCTATCACTGCTTATTTTATTTCATTAAAAAGAACAACAATAAACAAAACAAAAGGCGGGTGTTTACCTCGTCGACCGCTATCGTCGATTTCCTCTTTGCCTCGTCGGGACTAAAATCAGAAAGGGGGCCTGGATCGTCGGCGTCTAGTGCGACGGAGGGAGAGGAGGAGTTGTTTTCGGCTGGAGAAAAGGGGGGGCTAGGGTTTGGTCCAAAGAGAAAAGGAGAGCAAAATCTGATTTTTTTTTAAGGAAGGAAATAAATGAATTTTTTTTCAGAAATTTTGGGCTTAAATAGCCTTAAAAAAACGACACCGTTTCGAGGAAGGGTCCGCGCGTCGACCCGCTTGTGACCCGGAGGATCCGCGCGTTTCCATCAGGCGGTCTAATTGCCATCCTGGTCCCTCCGCGTTTTGTTATTCTCAACCCCGTTGGTTTTAAACTTTTTTTTATTTTCAATTCGGCCCCAAAACTCTCATTTCGTTTCAATTTGATCCTACAAGTCTGTAATGGTTTAAATCGAAGCGACTCCGTTTTTAAAGCTTGGTAAAATTTCAACATTAGCCCCTGTCATTTAATGCGCGTCTTATTTTAATCCTCAGTCCCTTTTTTTTTAGTTGTTACTTGGCCCCCCTTGTTTTATTGTCATTTTATTTTTACCCCTTTTTATCTCATTTTACGATTTCGTATTATATTAAGCTGTCCATATTTTCTGTATGCTAGGGTATTAGTAGTATAAATATATGCGTATTTCTATCATTACCGTTCGTTACTTTCATTTAGGTAAAATTATTTCCATTAGATATTTTTATATATACATATTTTCAAATCATGTATTATACAATGTTATATCATATTTTACTTGTGGCCAAAATTTGTTTATGATATATAATGTATTCAATTTATAATGTTTTCATACGTAACTTTATATATTTATTTAAAATTGCTATATCATGTTTATATCGGCTCTATCATGTATGTGTCTTCTTATCTATATCTGAGCATGTGTTGAATAGGTTCATTTGTTTGTTGTTAATTGTATTCATTTATACTTCGTCATGCGTTTACAATTACTTTAGTATATGAGTTATCCCTTAACATATTTCACGATATTGTCGCTTTATTGCCTATCTTAATTGTTAATACATCATAATTGCTTTCAAATAATCTTGTTCAAAAATTTATAAAAACAATTGTCATTCAAGATAAAAACACATTTTTGCAAAATCAACATGTTTTAAACATCCTAAAAAAGGTAAGGCAATATTCGTGCATTTAGAAGTTCGAAAAATCACATCCTAACGTGTTGGGTGTCGCTTCTTCGCTCGACTAAACAACCAAATACCCTTTTTGCATGTTTTGAAAATCAAGGATGATCTCGGTGTCAGAGTATGAATGTGTTATATCCTAACGTGTTGGGTATGGTACTTTATTTCTTTGAAATGAGTGAATCTTGAGATTCAATCCCGGTTTAATTAACCCATTCTTTTAATTCTTCACCCTAAATATTTTCAAGTTTTCAATATCGGGACAACGTCAATCAATTTGGTACCAATTTTGGGCGTTGCAAGGGTGCTAATCCTTCCTTGCACGTAACCGACTCCCGAACCCGTTTTCTCAAGTTTCGTAGACCAAAACCCTTGTTTTAATAAATCAAATGTTTTATTAAAGCAATCCATCTTAAGGTGATCCGATCACACCTCGAATAAATGATCGGTGGCGACTCCTCGTTTTTTAAAGTCGATTCCCGTTTTTTTCAAAAAATGGTTTCGACAGTATACACTTTGCATTAGTATTATTACCTTATTATCACTATTATATTTATATTGGTATGTTGTACATATTTTGTGTCCATACTATTGTTATCTTATTATTACTATTATTATTATATTTATCATTATTATTATTATTATTATTATCATATTTATGCTATCATATTGTATATACTTTTTTATCTCGATCTTTACTAACACTTCCTGACCCTTTTTTATTATTATTTCAATGCCGTCTTTTACCTTTTTATATTTTTATATTATTGTATCTTTTATTACCAGTATTGTTGATTTCGTATTTTCTTCATTTCATGTGGATCAATGGTTTTAAATCGCAACTCGATATTTTTAATTCATACAAAAAGAGGTAGTATTTGTGTGTTTAGAAGGCCGGAAAATTACATCCTAACGTGTTGGGTGTCGATCTTTTCGTCCGACTAAATACTCAAATATCCCTGTAACATCCTAGATTAGGGGTTATGAGTTCGTGCGTAATTCATGAGATAGTGGGCTCAGTGGGTGTGTTGGATGTGTTCTGAGGAGTTCTAGGAACCCTAAGGTGTATGGAAATGTATGGAAATGTATGGAAATGTATGGAAATGTATGGAAAAGTATGGAAATGTATGGAAATATATGGAAATGCTTTGGAAACGTTAAGTTTAAAAGAGGAAAGTGAACATTTTTGGAAACTAGGGGATGTAAGGAAATGATGTGGAAATGATTCAAAAGAGGAAAGTAAACATTTCTGGAAACTTGGAAATGTAAGGAAATGTCAAGTTTAAAGAGCCGATTGAAAATTTTAGGAAACTTAGAAATAACCTAGAAATGTCGAATTTTAAAGTTTAAAATAGGAAATTAGGGCAAGGAGGCCTTAAAAGAAAAAGTTGGTAAGATTTGACACACAAACAGGCTTGGAAAAGTGGCCTGAAGGTGTCACTTAGGGCCTATGGAAATGGCGCCATGTGCAAGAGGAATGGGCCTGGGTTCGAGTCACTTGGGAAGCAAATAAATAAGGTTTTATTTTGGCTTCCAGAAGACTGAGGTGGACGGCACATGCTTCTAGAAAAGGAGGTGTTTTATTTTCATAAATATGTGATTAATAAGGTGATAATAAAGGATTTTTATTGGATTATTTTTTGAAGAGATAATAGATGGATAAATATGGATTTATCCCTTTTATTTTGATAGATAAGGAAGAGATAAAAGAGGATTATTATTAGTATTATTTTAATTAAGAGATAAGAGATAATAAAGGATATTTCTTTAATTATTTTAAATTAAAGAGATAAAGCTATCAAATAAAGAAGAGTGGTGGCCAAGTAAGGGACTCTAGCCTAGTAAATTTGGCTATAAAAGGAAAAGAGAGGCCATTCATTCATTCACTTTTCCTTTGCCGAATTTCTTAAGCAAATTCTCTTCTCTCTGCCGAATTCTCTCTGTCATTGTTCTTCTTTCTCTTTTCAATTCTTCACAAAGCCGAAAGCAGAATCCCCCTAGTCTTGCCGAATTTTCCTAAGTTTTATATCTTCCTCTTCTTTCTTTGAAAAACCAAAAATCCTCTACTGTTCATTAAGAAGCCGAAATTTTAATCCACATCAAGGCCATAGCCGAATATTGTTAAAGGCTCAAGCAAGGATTGTCGATTCCTAAAGTAAGGAGATCTTTCGAGATTTACTAAGTGTCGACTACAAGGAAGGAGAAGTTCTTTTCCCGAAGGTACACCATAAGCCGCGTGTTCCCTAGTTATTCGGTGAATTTCAGGATTTAAGAATCTAAGGTAAGTCATATTTAACATACGGCTAAGGGTTATTTGTTGTGAATAAATGTTAGAAATTGATCTAACATGAAGTTATAGGGATTTCGACAGAGGGATACAAGGATTTCGGGATTTGAGAATTTCAAGGTAAGTTTTAAGAATACTAATCCTACTAGGATTTGGATTTATGGCCGAATGGCTTTTTATTAAAGTAGTAAGTGATTAATCAAATGTAGGAATTTGAGATCTAAGGCAATAGATCAGATTTCGGGATTTCAAGGAATTCGTTAAGCAAATCAGGTGTGTACCCTACCCTAAGTTTTGATAGGTTCATGGCTATGTTTAAATTAAATGTATTATTAAGAATGTGTGTACTCCACACTACTTTATAATATGAATTATGGTTGCATGTATTAAAATATATGTTAATGAAAATATGAGCATGGCTAAGGTACCATGTTAAGGTACTAAGTACTCAGGTACGTTTCCTACTTCTACTAGGAATATGAAATATGTTATTCATAACATGAGAATATGATAAGAATGTGAACTATGGTATATTATGCATATTAATGTTTATGGGGCATATGGTTGTATATTGAAAGGGGAAGTGAAAAGTGGTGATTTAAGACCACAGTAATCTAAAAAGTGGTGACTTGCGACCACAGTAATCTGAAAAGTGGTGATCTAAGACCACAGTAATCTGAAAAGTGGTTTCCTAAAACCACAGATGCGGAGCCTTAAGCCCGCAAATTGGTGTGTAACGGAAGGAGGGTCGAATTAGTAGTCCCCACGGTGTGTTTGGCAGGTACGGGGGTGTGTAGCGGATGGACAATTAGGTTTGGGTTTGGGAATGCATCATTAATTGTATTCTATGATTTGAATGTGTATCATTTGTATGCCTGATTCTATTATGACTTAGTGTTGTGTACACATTGAGTCTGTTGACTCACCCCGTTGGGGAATATTTTTCAGGTGATGAGCAGTAATGGACCGGGTCGGCAGGAGCTTAAAGGTGGCCATGCATAACAAGAAATTTATGATTTGGACTTTCAATTTATTTTAAGTATTTTAAGTTTTACTTTGGGATCATTGATATAATAAGGCTATTGTGGTTTACTTTATTTTTTTTCTTTTATTTATTATGTTTATGGATTTTTATCAATTAAAGTTTAAGTAAATTCCTTTTAAAATTAACTCTAAATGTTTTGTCACCTTAAATAAATGGGTTTTAACATAAGATCAATTTGTTTTCAACTCAAGCCCAACCCAAGCAATATTTTTTTTTAAAAATCACACAAGTTTTTCCTAAGTAACAAAAGAATTTTGAACCGGTTTACTTGAGGAACATACCAAATCTGGTCAAAGCTCGTGGGCCGGGTTTGGGGTGTTTCAATCCTTTTCTTTTACATGCTTTGAAGATCAAAGATGATCTCGGTGTCGAAATATAAGGGTGTTATATCCTAACGTGTTGGGTATGATACTTTTATTCCTTTGAAGCGAGTTAATCTTGAGATTCAATCCTAATTCAATTAGCCGTTTTTTTTTCTTCGAAAGTTTTACCCTAAATATTTTCAAGTTTTCGACATTAGGACAACATTAATCAATTTGGTACCAACTTTGGGCATTGCAAGGGTGCTAACCCTTCCTTACACGTAACCGACTTCCGAACTCGTTTTCTCGAATTTCGCAAACCAAAATATTTTATAAGTGACCCGATCGCACCTAAATAAAAAGGATCGGTGGAGACTCCATATTTTTAAAAGTCGATTACCGTTTTTTTTAAAAAAAAACCCCTTTTAAGGATGGTTTCGACACATGTAGATTAGGGTGTAATTCAAGTCATAATTAAAATGTTTTGATTTTAAGGAATTCAATCCAATTCCATGTTTTCAAATTTGGATTCAACTTCAAATATCTACTTAATTGGCTGCTAACAACAACCAAAACAAAAAAAAAAAAAAAAAAACATATTAACCTTCTAAAATGAATATTTAAATTTGAATCATGAATTTTGAAAGTATTAATATTTTTAGATTATAAATTCAACATAGAATATCTTAATTTCACACTAAAAAAATTTTGAACTTGATTTTCATATTTAACTTTAAATTTGAATATCTTGTTTTAGCTTTTCGGGTTCAGGGTTTAAGGGTGGGGTGGGGGTACGGGTGGTGGTGGGTAGGGGGGGTGGGTAACTCTAATAGAAAACTTCCGATACTAATTAAAAAATTATTAATTAATCTTGCGAGCTACTTTTTTTTTGAAGTATTAGAATTCAATTAGCTGGAGATTCATTTGACAATGATAAAACCCAGACCAAAGTTTTTGGAGCCAACCCCAGTAGCCTCAACCAACAACTTGTCCAAAGCTCCAAAGTACGGAGCAGGCTAGGCTGGAGGGTTCCTGGTTTCAGCCCCACTGGGCTAATTAACTCCCTTTACTGGCCTGTAATATTAACCCATTTAAAATCTTGAGTAAACCATAAAACTCACTTAAAATGCCTTCAATCTTTCCAAAAATTCCATAAAAAAGAAAGGAAGAAGAAAAGGTGTTTTTAATCTAAGATACAGTAACTCAACTCAAAGCAACTTACCCTTATTTGTTTTGTTGTTGATGAAGTCCTAGGTTGTCTCTCGCTGTCCAGCTTCGACCCTGGAATGGCATCTGACAATGAGGTAGCAGTTTTCACGCACACCAACTTAGGCACTCACTTGGCCATCGCTGTCTCTCCCAATACCACTGTTGGAGATTTTCACAGTAAGCTTACAGAACAAAAAAACCTGAAAACCCCATCACCTTTTCTTGATTCCCATTGAATATTACTGTCTTTTTTTTTCTTGGTTTTCTTTACAGTTTCCCAGTTGCAAAGTTGCTGCTTTATGGATTACAGATATCAGTTGGCAAAAAAAAAAGAAAAAAGAAAAAAAGAAGGCATTTTTATTATTATATGAAGTGGGAATTTCTGATCATAGTCATTTTAAACAAAATTGATACCCGGAAAATCCTCCCTTTCATGACTCCATATGAAAATTTTCATTTTCCCCCTCCAAATAGTTTATCAGAATTGTGAGATAATTGCATTTTTTTTTTTTTTTTTTTTGCATTCGTGTTGTTTCATTGCTGCTTATGGATCATTGGTAGATTAGAAATTGTACAACTTAAAAACTTGATCAACACATTAACACTATTACTATCAATGGAATGATTTGTTATTATGATAGCTTCTTCAAAGTGTTAAAAACATGGTGAGACATTCTGATGATTTAACATTAGATGAAATGCTTTGTTATTACAGTTCTATTAATATGTGTGCCAAAATCTTAATGTGTAGGGGAACTTGAGAGAACACACCATGCTTGTTTTCCTGAATTGGGAAAGATTGAAGTTCATGCATTAATGGTAAAGTTCATATTCAATCCTTTCTTTCTTAATTTTATGTCTATCGACGGGTTGTTTTCTCAAACAGAAGTACTTGTCTAATGCACCGGAGGCAGACACCAGTACTTCAAGAATAATGAAGAATCAGAGCAGCATAGTTTTCCTCTACTATTTTACTTATAACTTGTTTGTATGTTCTGCCTTTTGTCTCTAAGTAGGTAAGGCGAAAATCATGTTTTTATCATCTGCCTTCATCTATGCCTATAAAGTATGCTTTCCAGCATCAATTTGGAACATGGTTCCTTAATATTGAAGCAAGGACTTTAAAAGGTTCAGGCAGTCCATGCTTATCAAACTTTGCAGCTATCGAAATTGGAGATCATAAATGCGATGACAACCGTCTAACCGGTTCTCTTGTTCGAGATACCAGAGAAGGGACCACAATATGTAGAGGTAAGAAAAAAGAGTAACATTTCAGTGTATCTGGATGATGAAAATGAGGCAAGTGGTAGAATCTCAAGTTTTAATCCCTTAATCTTCACTTCTGACTATGTGAGGCTGAATCTGCAGATGCGGCAGAGTGGAATTCGGGTTCGTCATCGAGAGCTATAACTGCTGACGGTGTCATCGATGGATGCCTATTGAACTGCAGTGGAGTGAGCCAACATCCAAGTTCTCCAGGCAGTGGTAGAGCCATGCAGGGTCTACCAGAAGAGCAACTAAGAACCAAAGCGGCCAATGGTTACTGCTCGAGTGCCTTGTCACCGTTTACAGTGCGAACACCCCCAAAGCAATCATTGTTTTTGACACCAGTGGACCGAACCACCAGAATTCGAAGAGATAGGTTTGGAAGTAGTGGAGTTGGGAAGCGAATTATCCTAGCATCGAATAACATTAGAATTTCTGATAAAAAAAGATCTATAACTCCTCTTACCAATATCAGAGATGGCAAACTGTTATGCTGCAAGAATTTATGTCGGGCAAAATTTTTAGTGTTTGAGATGAGTGACAGTGATGAAGAGGATGTCGATGCATTGTAATTTAAATGTGTGTTGGAATCCCAACATTGCTTCACATGCAGGGGGGTCCATTGCAGGGTACCTCTGGTCCACAAAGGTTTCAGATTCACAAGGTATATGAAGATGTTATCAAGGCAAAACAAATGATACTAATCTTAAAAGTGTGTTAGAAATGGAGGGGAGGGTGGTTGCTAGTGGCGGTATTTGATTAGAATGGGAAGCTTCTCAACAAGAAATCTATTTGGGGTTGGATAGCAGAAAAGGATTGTATTGTTTATAGTAATCTTGCTATTGTTTCTTGACAAAAGCTCACAGGGCTATTTGTCTTTCTGGACTACCTCATGTCCTTGACTTTTGCTTATAAGCTAGTGATTGTTTTCGTATTAAATTATCCCTCCTTTTCTATTTTCTCGTACTATAATTTCAATGTAACGTGATTGTCAAGATAATCACATTAGAATGGCTGATATACATGGAGGATATTGATTATTATCCTAAGAATGTTACATTATTATTATTTGGTTATTATAATTTACGAATTTACTATTATAAAATAAAATAAAATATTTATGTATTTAATTTTTATATTAAACTTTAATCTTAATAAATATTTAGATTAAATATTTAAAATTAAAATTTAATTGATAATTTTTTTCATATTTTTTTAAACTCCAGTGTAACATAATTTACTTTGAATATTTAAAAAAAACATAATTTACTTAAATATAATACATAACTGTTTTAAAATTTGACACATTTATCTTATTTATTTTATTTCTAAATGGGCTTTGAAATTAGTCACACTTGTCTTATTCTATTCTACTTTTAAATTGTCTTATTCTATTGTAATTTTAAATGGGTGGTTAATCATTTGCTCGTTCCCCAAAATCATCCAGTAAAATTTTGTGTGACATACAACAAACCATAATTTTTTCCCCTTTTGTTAGTAAATACTAGAAATACTATAATCAGGTGCGAAGTCAGGGTGCTGGCATGAGCCTTGGCCCCCCTAAAATGTAGAATTGCTATTTAGATCCTTAAATTTTTTTAAAAATTTTAAATTAGTAAAGGTAAAATTACACTTTGCCCCCCTAAAATTATAAAAATTCGATTTAACCCTTTACAAATTATAAAGATATAAACTATAAAAAATTAAAATTTCATCCGGCCCCTTAAAAAATTCTTCTGGCTTCGCTCCTGACTATAATAAAATTAAATTTTCAATTAATATACCGAAAAAAAAAGAGAAAGAAGCAATAGAAAATAAATATAATATATCAATAATATAATATATAGATTATTAAATACGCATATAAAAATAAAATATAAAAACTTACTTTTGAAGAGTTCGTTGGAGTAGTAGAGAAAATCAAGTAGTAAGGAAGAATGAGAGAATAACTTTTTTATTAATATACTAACACTCTATACTAATATAAAATAGGGTTACTTTTATCTTAGTATATATTTTTTAAACTTTCCAATCTACATGAGAAAGTAACTTTTCCACATTTTATTATGAAAATTATATTGTCATGTTTGTCATGTTCATGGGAAAGTAACTCCCAAAAAAAGTTAGATTTCAAGGAAAGTAAATAAAATTTGACATATTAAAAATATTAGAATCACTTTCCAACTGATTAAATTCCAAGAAAAATAAACACTTTCCATTATACCAAACGCTACCTATGATTGGATACATTGTTATTTGTTTTATACGTGGGAGGGAAAGTGAAGGGGAAAATCTCACTTTCTCATGTGCTCTTTCAAAATTTTTTAGTACTCAATTTGGCATAAAGTGAGAGTAAAGGAAATATAATAATAATTTATTTTTAAAACAGCATTTTTACCCTCTGTTTATTTCAATGATTTTTTTATTTTAAATTTTCTTCAATTAATACATTGAAAATTTCCTTTTTTTAATACTTACTACTTTGTTGTTAATGGTTCTATAATTTTTTAAATTATATGTAATACTCCTCACTCGGGTCTGGTTATCGGATCCGAGCTATAAGGTGCTATAACAATTAACAGAGTAGTATACATACATTTTAAGCTTAAAATAAATTTAATTAAATAATAAAAGCATTGCATAACCTATGCACAATATAATTTACAACTAATTCGAGTCTTAACCGAGCTCATGAAAGATTAAAAGTTGACCTGAAAACAAACAAGGATTAAATTTCAACATTTCCAAAAAGGTAAAGACAAACATGTAAAACAGGGGTTATGCGATCTTGTATCCGGGCTGTGTAACTCTCTGAAGCAGTGTGCATCAAGATACAAAAATTCAACGAATATTGTACGACCGTGTGACCAGACCGTATAGCAAATTGTAACCGTGTAAAATTGGAGACACATTGCCGTGTGACTAGACCTTGTAACTCATTGTGGCAGTGTGAGTCAAATTTGTAAACCTTCAAATAAATTTACACGGCTGTGTGGATGGGCTGTGTAATAAACTGAAACCATGTGGAAACCTAAATGACCAAAGCTACAGTAATCATACGGGCATGCGGCCAACCCATGTGACAATTGGAGACTGTGTATACATATGCTTCATCATTTACAGAGTTCACATGGCTGTGTCACTTGTTCGTGTACGATATACAACCGTGTGGTGCAAAAATATGTCATTTATGCATGATACAATCCTACCCTTAAAAATGACTCTTAAATGCTTTTTTGGCCATTGAGTTCTTGCTCAAAAACCTGTTAACAACATGCCATTTAAAACATCGTTAATCTTCTAACCAATATGCCAAATAATGGCACCATTTCACAAACAAAACATAATCAAAACACTTTCTCAATATACATACATACAATTTCATAAACACATATAATGAACATAAAACCTCTCCCATTTCATTTACTTCTTTCAAACTGATACAACTTTACTTATGTTGAGTGTTACCATTCAATAGAACTCATATTGACAATTTCAAAGTACATATACAACACAAACTCCACAATAACATCCCTAAGTACATGCCAAATTATATAGAAAAAGGAGCACAAACTGTCACATCTCAAAAATTGGGTTAGAAGAAATTGAATTAGTGAATTGGAAGTTTTTTACACCTTGGCTGAATCTTTTACTACCGTTACAACTGTAAGAAAAGTTGATATCCTATGTAGTATTAATATGTCAGTAATAATGATAATGCAATACAATGCAGTAGCAGTAACACAACATAATACCTGTAATCGGACAAAGTTAAAAATTAGAAGAAGAATTTTGTCGTGGCCTGTATAAATAGTTTCCTTAAGACAAATTCATCCTCTCTTTGGTACTTTGAGTAACATTGGACGTCTGTCTCCCAGGATACAACAACAAACGATCACATTAGTAGCCCAATAACAGTAATCAATCGAACACAATCTTGCCTTTCTCTATTACCAGGAGAAATGAATTTAGAATGAATTTTTGATATTGATAGTTTTGATGATATGTTTTTGAAATCTCCTAACTTGGATTTATATAGAGGAGAGGAAATGAATGAACAAATTTGTTGAAAAATTAATAGACATGAGTGAATAGAGACAATGAATGAAAAAATTCAATATTAAACCAAGAGATCCATTTTTTTTCAAAAGATACAACTGTATGGAAAAATGCAATATTAAACTAAGAGATACAATTATCATTCATCACTCAATAATTATTTTCCAACAATCCCCCACATGAATGAAATTGATGGATCAACGAGACTCAAAGACTCAAAGAGTTGATAGATTCTACATTCGATATTTGCATAGGATAGGTAGGCATCAACCCTTGAACCTTCCCTTGTAAAAGTATATTTACTTTACTAGCTGACCAGTAGACGCGATATCCTTGAACTGTTCTGCTGTTTGTGTAAATGATGATATTCCTCACGCAAATACCTCCATTACTATATTTTTGGTTCTCATGGGTATGTTTATATGGCCGTGAACATCCTCTGGTTCTACAAGAGCTTAAAGAATTATGCCTCAATAGCCTCCTTGAATCAGCCCACTTCACTCTCACATAGGTGACTTATGTTGTCCGTTTCACCGAAACAGATAATGGTCATTAAAAGCATTGCTTAACCTTTTCTACATTTTAATCATTGTTTTCATCATAGGAATGGATCGGGATAAGTACCCCCAAAGTGACCTCACAAGGTCTATGCAAGTAAGTTGTCCCATTGAACCTAGATCTTGAGATCTCTTGTTAACTAGGTTGGGTTTTCCTTCACATTGCGCCTTAAATATTCATAGGCTTTAGTTCCATTCCTTTCTATGTTTTATCAACTTGATCTCGATTTAACCCTTTGGTTAGCGGATCTGCAGTGTTATCTTTTGATCTTATAAAATCAATAGACATAGCTCTAGTTGAGACCAATTGTCTAACGGTATTGTGTCGATGACACATGTGTCTTGACTTGCCATTATACATTACGTTCTGTGCTCTACCAATTGTTGCTTGGTTATCACAATATATGCATATTGTGGGCACAGACTTTGGCCATTCAAAAATATCCTTTAAAAATTTTAGTAGCCATTTTGCCTCTTCTTCAGATTTTTCTAGAGCTACAAACTCAGATTCCATTATGGATTTGGTTATAATCATTTGCCTTAAGGATTTCCATGACACAACTCCTCCTCCCAATGTGAAAATACAACCACTTGTGCCATTGCTATCTTGAATATTAGATATCCAGCTGGCATAAGAGAATCCTTCTAACACAGCAGGATCTCAGGACTAATGTAATCCGTAGTCTCGAGTATATCTAAGATATCTCAGTACCCTCACAATCGCTTTCCAGTGGTTCTCCCCTAGATTGCTTGCGAATCTGCTTAAACTGCGTACAGTGAAAGCAATATCACATCTAGTGCAACTCATAAGGTACATTAGATTCCTATAACTCTTGCATATTCCATTTGGTCAATACTTTCACCTTTTTTTTGGACAGATGTTGATTTATATTTATCAGAGTTCTGGCTATACCAAAATCATTCTTGCCAAATTTATCAAGGATCTTATCTATGTAGTGTGATTGAGTCAATACGGGACCTTCAGATGACCTTTTGATTTGGATGCCCAATATCACGTTAGCAAGTCCTATATATTTCATATCAAATCTTGAATTTAATAAGTTTTTGGTAAGTTTTACCATTTCATTGTTACTTCCAACAATGAGTATGTCATCAACATATAAATATAGAATTACATATCTATCAATAGTGGTTTTGACATACACACACCTGCCACACTAATTAATTTTAAATCCATTTGATATCATGACACTGTCAAACTTTTTATGCCACTACTTTGGTGCTTGCTTAAGTCCATACAAAGATTTTACCAATTTATGGACTTTTCTTTCTTGCCCTAGAGCTACATGACCCTCAGGTTGTTCCATGTAAATCTCCTCATCAAGATCTCCATTTAGAAAAGCTGTCTTAACATCCATTTGATGAACTTCTAGATTCCGCAAAGCGACAATAGTATCATCCTTATAGAAGTTTTATTTATACAGGAGAAAATATATCAAAGTTATCAATGCTTTCCTTTTGTCTATAACCTTTTATAACCAATCTGGCCTTGTACTTATCAATTATTCTATCTATTTTCATTTTTCGTTTCAAAATCCATTTAGAATTTAGTGGTTTAATTCCCTAAGGTAGATCCACTAATTCCCACATATGATTTTTCATGATGGAAACAATTTCACTCTTGATAGCATCTTTCCAAAAAATGCTTTTAAATGAGCATATAGCTTCACTATAAGTTTAAGCTTCAGTTTTTAGCACATAGGTTAGAAAATCTGATCCAAACGACTTTTCCACCCTTACCTGTAACACCCCTAACCCATATCCGTCACCAGAACAGGGTTATGGAGCATTATTGAAGTTTACAGATCAAGTACAAACATTTCATATCATTTCTCATTCATATCAGAAATCAATTAAAATCAATCATATTGTCCCTTATGTGAGCCCTTGAGGCTTGAAATACTCATCAGAAATAAGTCGAGATTAATCTGGGCACTCAGAGAATTTTTCGCGAAACTTCAAAATTTTTTGTAGGTGTAGGGGACACATGCCCGTGTGGCTAGGCCATGTGGCTCACACGGCCAAGGGACACGCTCGTGTCATAGGCCATGTGGGCATTTGAAATAGGGCACACGATTGTGTCCTACCCCGTGTAACTCTCTGACTTATGTCACACGGCCAAGTCACACGCCCATGTGCTAGGCCATGTGAACATAAAAATTTACATTAAATAGGTGCAGGGGTCACACAGCCAAGCCATACGCCTGTGTGCTAGGCCATGTGATCAATTTTGAGCATTCTGTTTTGAAATTTTTAAGATGCATGAGACATATGACCAAAACACAGGCCCATGTGCTAGGCCGTGTGTCACACATGGCTGAGACACACGCTTGTGTCCCTACCCGTGTGGACGAAATAGGGCTATTTCCAAACGAAATTTCTCACCCAATTTTGCCTTCCACCTATATAAACACTTAAACATATTCTCAAGCCAATATAATACATCCAAATCAAGCCAATACCAAGTATCATATATGACATATTAATACATATGACTAAGTTTTCGTTTTTATCAAGTTAATCTAATACATATAAAAACATCTTTGTACTAAATATGCTATTTTATCCATTCATCAATTTATCCATATGATTTCCATCACTCATCCATTCCAAATACATATCAATCATGTATAGGCTTTTATATACTCTTCAAATCATATTTATCACAAGCCATTCCAATGGCTAGTTACAAACAAAATCACATACATGCCATTAATGGCCTAATTTAACCTATACATGCAATTATAATCAAAAGTAATTTACTAATTATGCCAAAATGAGTCGAGGGATAGTGTGATGTTGCTCCGACCAACTTCAACCAAATTAAGCTTTCGAATTACTATTAAATAGAGGAAATAAAACAGAGTAAGCATTTAAAGCTTAGTAAGTTCATATAACATGAAATTTAACTTACCATTTAATCAAAATTAAGGTAACCATATAAAGCATATTCAAGAAAGATGGCTAAAAGCCCTAGCACATATCCTCATCAACCGGTTAGACACATATTTCATATAAATGTCAAGGAACATGTATGAGTTCAACAATATCAAGTTTCTATGTTCATAACTTTCCACTTCTTGTATTCATATATCAATTCCATATACTTCATGTATATATGGGTAACGATTCACTTTGAATTCATTTATTTTCTCATATCAGGATTTTGTGCGTTGAATCATTTAAAATATCAATGGATACCCGAGTAGTACACTCAAAGTGTACAAATATGTAATCCGTCAATTCATATTCGGGAATGCCTATATGAGCACATAAACGGGAAGCTCTCTCTCTCTCGAGCCATATAACTGGAAGCTATCCGGGCTGTATAACGGGAAGCTCATGCGAGCCAAAATCAGGAAGCTCATGCGAGCCAATAACGTGTAGCTTTGAAGAGCCATTAATAAGGAAGCTTCGGATAGCCATATATCGGGAAGTTCAAGTGAGCCATATCGGAAAGCTCCGGAGAGCCATTAATTAGGAAGCTCACAAAGAGCCTTTAATCGGGAAGCTTCGAAGAGCCATATATCAGGACGCTCATAAAAGCTGTGGTGTGTCCACAACACATGCAAGATCACAACCGATCGGGATGCTCCGAAGAGCTATTAACGGGAAGCTCGCAAGAACCATATAACGGGAAGCTCGAGAAGGCTAGTAACGGGACGCTCTTTCGAGCTATTGTGTGTCCGCAACATATACAGGACCACAACCAATATGAGAACCCAGTATCCATTGAATTTCATTTATTCAAACGGGACTTTATATTTGTCAAACATTATCGGATATGTGATCAATTTCATATATATGGCATTAACACCATTCACATATACAACATTCAATTCAAACATATAAGTATACAAAATTTAGTTACACGAACATACCTCAATAATTGTTCGTGTATGCAAAATCTACTAATCCGACACTTTTTCTTTTTCTCGATCTAACTTTGTATTTGGTCTATCCAGATCTATATGAATGAATTTAACATCAATTTAATACAATTCATACTCAATTCAATCCAATTCACATCTTAGGTAAAATTACCATTTTGCCCTTATACTTTTAATTAATTTTGATTTCGTCCCTAGGCTCGAAAAATGAAATGCATGCAATTTAGTCCTTATTCCAAGCCTAACCGATTTTTACATATAACATTAGCAACCCATGTATTTCATAAAATTTAGAATTTTTCCATAAATTTCATATCTTTTCAATTTAGTCCCTAAATAATAATTTCATTAAAATTCCCTTTACAAAAGTTGTTTATCTATCAACAACTGACGAGTCACTAAGCTAACTAAAATTACGATACAGGCAAGCGCACCTATCAAATAATAGTATAGTTATGGTGAGTTAGGAATATCGTATCCACGAGGACTAAAAGTACTAGTAATGACTATTTTTCTATTTTTTTGCCGACAAATTAATAGGATTGATTTTAATCTAAAATTAACTAAACTCATTACTAAGACTGCAATAGAGAATGAATTAAGAAAATAATCAAATAAACCAATGTATAGATAATACCCAGGAAAAAATCCACCTAGACTTCACTTATTATTCTGAATCTTAATTAAACGATTTATTCAATTGCGCCTTGATCCATAGAAATCCGTAAATTATGTTAATATCTCTTTCGAGAGTAAAAACAACTAAATCTAGGTTGATTAATTGAAATCTCTTTCTAATTAAAACCCCTATTGTCGCATTAACTCGATCTATGGATTCCCTATTAGATTTGACTCCAATCTGGTAGATTTATGTCGTCCTATTTCTAGGATTGCATGCAACTCCACTCAATTATACTAGATCTACTCTTAAATAGGGACTTTTGCTCCATTGGAATAAGCACATTAAGCATGAATTAATATCCTAAAAATATTAAAACACGAAATAAGCATACATAATTAAGAATAAGAATCAAGTATTTATCATGTAATTTAGAAATCAAATAATAAGATTCATATAGGTTTCATCTTCCCTAGGTATCTAGGGAATTTAGTTCATAATCTGGAAGAACATCATCTCAAAGTTAGGAAAACAACAAGACATAAAGAAACCCAAGAAAACTTCTAAAGAAATTAAATGGAGACCTTTAATCTTGAAGGAGATCCGCTTCTGAAATGAATCTAATGGCGTTCTTCGAGTCTTTTCTTCATTCTTCTCTGCGTGCTCCCTCAAGTCCTCTTCTACTATATATTTATAAACTTTAGAATGCTTAGAAAGCCTAAAAATTGAGTTTTTCCACGTGTTTGGGAAACATGAAGCGATATCGACACGGGCTGGCACATGGGTGTGTGGCCAGCCCGTGTGGAAATGCCTAGGCCGTGTGGTTCTTGAAGATAGCTCTTTTTGTCCAATTTTGGCCTGTTTTTCGCTTCTTTCTCTTCCATATGCTCACCTAAGTATAGAAACATGAATTTAAAGGATTAAAAGCATCAAATTCACTAATTTACATAATAAACCATCCAAAAACACATCAATAATGGGATTAAAAACATGTTACTTTTATGGTTTATCAATAACCTTTTATTTTCTACCATAAAACTTCATAATTCATGCATACTCATCCATGGAAAAACTTTAATACCTTAATAACTTTGCAAATTAATCCCCAAGATAGCTAAATTAAGCTATTACGATCTCGAAAACATGAAAATTGCTGAAAACGAGACAAGAAAACATACTAATTAAGCCAAAATAGCTTGCTTGAGTTCAACACCTATAACTAGGGTTTCCATGTCTTTAATTTGGGAAAAATGATATAAAATGATGATATTTCTTATTTAATTAAAATATCATCTTTTATTATTTCATCTTTCCAATTTAGTCCTTTTCTTTATTTAATTTTCCATGGATGAATCATCATACTTATCTACTAACTCCTCTTAATGGTATATTTTCCACATAAGGTCCTCAAATTTTGAATTTCATAACTATTTGATACTTATAGATACTAGAACTCAACTTTTGCATTTCATGCAATTTGGTCCTTTTATCAATTAAACATGTAATCGGTAAAAGTTTTTCAACAAAATTTTTATACGATATTCCTATCATACGGTAGACCATAAAATAATTTTAAAATAATTTTTCCTTCCAGACTTGGATTTTTGGTCCCAAAACCATTGTTTTGATTTCACTGAAAACAGGCTGTTACATTATCCTTTTACTTCTTCTTGGTTCTGCCTTGACTTCAACTTCTTGTTGAAAGTTTTCACTATCAATATTTTCTAAAGTTTGTTTTTTTGAACTCGACCCATCTTCCCTAATCTTACAAGGGAATATATTTTCAAAGAATGATGCACTTTTAGATTCCAATATCCTATTCTTGTGAATTTTAGGATTCTTTGATTCATATACAAGAAACTGATATGCATTGTTGTGGCGTGCATAACCAATGAAAATAAAATCTACCATTTTAAGACCTGTTTTCATTTGCTACGAAAAAGGAACCATTACTTTTGCAAGACACCCTCACACTTTCAAGTAGTTGTAGGAATGTTTCCTGCCCTTCCATAACTCATATGGTGTTTTGTTCTTTTTCTTATGGGGCACCTTATTTAAAAGGTAATTCACTGATAAAACAGATTCCTGTCACATGTTTTGTCACAACCCAGAATTTCCTAGCATTGTGTTCATCATTTCCTTTAAGGTTTGATTTTTACGCTCTACTACTCCTGTAATATCCCGAAATAGGGGTTACGAGTTTGGAAAATAACTCGAGTGCATTAGGCCTCAAGAGTGGTTTTGATGTGTTTTTGGAGTCCCTAAAACTCCCGGATTAAAATGGGACACTTTTGAAAATTTTGAAAATTTAGGGTTAAAAGTGGAAATTTGGGCAATGAGGCCTTAAGAATAAATTTTGATAGGCTGTGGCATAATAATCCCCCTGGTAAAGTGGCTTCCGTGTGCCACTTAAGGGTCAGCGCAAAATCTGGTCAGGGGTTCGAGTGGCATGGGGCGCATAGCATTTTATTTTGCAAGCATGCGCTACTTTAAATAAGGCTTTAAAAGAAAATGGGGCAGAGTTATGTCACAAAAAGGGCGCCTGGCAGAGTGGCTAAGAGCGCAAGGAGGCTTCAAGAGGTCATGTGTTCGAGTAACAATTGTAGCGCATGAGCATTCTATTTTTCATTTAGCAATAAAGTGCCAGCGAAAATAAGGCTTAAAAGAAAATGCGATGCAATTATTTGCATGAATTTCACCGTGGCCGAGTGGTTAAGGACTTGGCTGAGAGCTGCATTTAAGGGGACTCGCATTCGAGTCCTGGAGGTTGCACTGGAAGCCTTCTATTTTTGCTCCTAGCGCTAAAACATGAGACGCCAGCGAAGTAAGGTTTAAAAGAAATTCTGCGCGACTAATAGCATGAAACGCGCAAAGGGCCGAGTGGCTGGGGCATGGAGAACTTTTCTCCAGGTCTCGGGTTCGAGACCTGGAGGCTGCACCTGGATCTTTCTTTTTCTTTGAGACCGGCGTGGGGAAACTTTATGGCAGCATGGGCAATTAATGCATGCAGCATTAATTATATTTTTCCATGCTATGAATTATGGGCTAGTTATTTTATTTTATTGTTTTATTCTTTTAATTGGAAGCATGGGTTTAGACCATTTTATTCTATTATTTTGTTTGCTTAGATAGATGAGATTGTTTAATTAATTATTATTATTATTATATTATGTCTTGGAATGGGAAAGGTGATGGAATGTGGAATAAACAATGAAAAGTGATGTTTGAATTTAGCAAAAAGAGAAAGACATGGCCGGCCATGCCATAGCAAGCATGGCCAAAACTTTTGATTTTTGTTTTGATACTTTCTTTGCAATTGGAGAGTATGATCGTGGGAAGCATGTTTTGGGGGGGGGGAGGTATGGCCGGCATTGTGTTGGTTCTTGGCAAAAAAAAAAAAAATCCCTTGAATTTTTGACTTCCTTTTTCCCCATTTTTTTTTGATTCATGGCCGAATGAAACCCCTTGAGACCTTGTTGGTCGGTTTTGTATGGCATAGAAAGCTTGGCCAAAAACTTTTGTTTTGTTTCTCTTTCATTATAGTCTTGACCGAAAATAGAAAAGAGAGAGAGAGCATGGAGTGGGTATTTCTCTCTTCTCTACTTCGTTATGGCCAAATGATGAATTCTTGAAGAACCTTCATTTTCGATTTTAAAGTGTAAGAAAGAGTGTTGAAACTCTTGTTTGTTTTTCTTGGCCAAACATGAAACATTTCTATAAGGACTTCCTTTCGGCTTCAAGTTATCAGGGAGTGCCGAATCTCTTTACCTTGCTTTCCTTCTTCCTACATGGTTGCATGGCCGATTGGAGCTTGCTACAAGGTCTAGCATGCTCGGTTTCCAAGTAACAAGTGAGGTGGCCATTGTGTTGCTTTGTTCCTCTTCTCCCCTTTTGTGTTCTTGACCGAGAGAGAGAGAGAGATAGGACAAGTTTGGGCTTGGGCATTGATGTAGCTCGAAAGTATTTTGGCTAGCAAATGTTGCTTGCCTTGTTGTTAGCCGCATGTTTCTTTCACATTGGAACCATAGCCGAATCTTTACAGGTAAGAAATTGTTAACTTTCGGCCATGGACTATATTTTGGGCCTTATAATAACCTAATGTTGATCTTGGTTCTAGGGGTGGCCGAATGTGCTTAAGGCTATAATGATGTGCTCTGTTGGTGTGAAATTAGTGTTAAGAAGCACAAAGGAGTCTTTCGGGAATTTAAGTGCTCAAGGTAAGTGGTTGTGGTATTCGGCCTAAGGCCATGTTATTGGTACTAAGTGTGACCGATTTCGGTTATGTGTTCTAGGGGCTAATCGATAAAAGTAACAGAAGCTTTCGGGACTTTAGTTGATGTTAAAATCGATAAATCGAATATCGTTTTAATCAGGTGCGTAGTTATCGCACTGTTCTTTTGCTTGATATATGTATTGTAAGTATTATTTTATGTAAATGTATGAGTTGTGCATGTTAGCCGAAATAAAGGCTAAAAGTGTGGATACCCAAGGTGAGTAATCGAAAAATCAAGTTAAGGGTTATGATATTAACTTTTCGGTGATTAGCAATTATAAATGATTATCGATAAATGTAAAAGTGATGACATGTGATGTATATTGTTTTGAGTAATATGTGTGGCCATGGTATAATATATATATATAATTGTTTCGTACGAAATGTTGCTATGGTACATATACGTATGTATGAGACTTGTGATGTGACTATTGGAGAAAGGGGTGTACACTATGTGAGTGGTCTAATACTAGCCTCGTGCTACATTCGTGCTTGATGATTAGTGAACTGATTGATATGTGAGATTCCTATGGGATCAGTGGCTTGGCTACGACCTTAAGAAATAATGTGCAAAAGAAAGATGTGTGGATCACTTTGTGGATTGGACTTCGTAATTGTATATTTGTGATCATATTTATAATATTGTGTATTCATAATTGCATATTTATAATCGTATGTTATATATATATGGATTATGTGGATATGGGCCAAGCCCATATGTGAGGACATGTGTATTAACTATGCACTGAGTCTTGGTGACTCACTCAATTTTATTAAACCTTTCAGGTGGCGCATAAAGCTTGGACCGGGTCGGAGAGGATACAAAGGTGGCCATGAGGAAATGGACTTTTATGAAAAGGGACGTTTTATTTGATTAATTAAATATTTATATTTTCCGTATTTTGATTAAGTGTGTATTGTAATAAGGCCCACTAAAGTGTTTCAGTTCATTTGTTAAGTATCGTTACTATTATGCCCTATTATGGAAGGATGATTAAAGATTGATTTCAAATGGTTTTATTTTCTCAATAAAGCTTGAAACCGATATGTTTATAACAAACTCCGATTTTTACTTAGAATATTACAAGTCACGAAAATGTTTTATTAAAGGAAACAAATTTTAAACGGTTTATCTCTTAAGTAAGAATATTTTTCGAATGTGTTCCGCAGTGGCATTCCAAATTCGGTCGGATTGAATGGGCCGGGTTTGGGGTGTTACATTTTGGTATCAGAGCATGGTTCAAAACTCAGCTTTGAGGTTTTGGGCCCGAAAACAATTTTCGAAAGTGGGCTTTTCAAAATGTGAACTTCTATTTTGGGCTTGTTCTGGCATGGCACTTATACCTCCGACCCGAAGTCCACCTGGTAAGTACCTCTGACTATTGAGGTATATTGAATATGTGAACTGTATGGGCATAATTGGGCTTGTAGATTAGAAAATTTGGGCTATCGACCCCTAAGACTAATCTATTCGAAAATAAGTGCATAAGACTTGAGAACTGAAATGACGGTAAGAGTGTAGTAAAGGAATGTGTCCCTGCTTATGAACGTGTATGTGACTCTCTGAATAAGAAGTAGTTAACTTGAACCGAACCTATGTGTGATCGAAAGAACCACTTCTAAATACTTTATTCCATAAAATTGTTCGTAAATAATCAGTGGAACAAATTCCTAATGCATAAAACTTTTTAAGTCAGATTGTGCGTTAAGAGATGAGTTCTAGATGACGTGGTCGAGGTAAAATGGCTGTATCGGAACCCGTTAGATCGAGTCAAGAGTCTGATAATGAGGTATCATCTCCACCACCAGCCTTTGATAATGAGCAGCAATATTAGACGAGGGACAATGCTGTATTACATTGCAAGTTTTAGAGATGGTGGTTAGAGAGGGAGAAATATAAGAGCTCGAAAATTTGTTTCCGAGCGACTTTGAGCCAATGGAATGAATTTGTTTTGTGATATATCGGGCGTGGCACCCAGTGTGATTGAATATTGGTTGGAAGCAACCAAGCGAGTTATGGATGAACTCGATCTGAGCCCTGAGGAAAAAGTGAAAGGAATGGTAATGCTACTTCACAACGAGGCGTATCAATGGTGGCTCACAGTTCGAGATAGTGTCACAGCTGAGGACTTCATTCGGGAGTATGTCAAGACGGCATACTAGAAGAAGTATGTCAGTACTTATTATATTGATGCTCAGAGGGAATGTGTTTTTGGAACTAGTTCAATGAAACAAGTCCATGGCAAAATACGGGGCTAAATTACTAAAGTTAAGCCTATTTAATCGAGGAATAGTGGCTACAAAACATGAACGATATGTCCGGTTTAAGGACGGATTAAAGAACGGCCTGAGACTGTTAATAGTTCCTCAATAGGAACGGGAAATTGTTGTGTTAGTCGAAAAAAGCTAAGATAGCTGAAAAGATTAAGAACTCGATGAGACAAAACTGAGATAAGGATATGAACCGTGATGGAAGAAATTTTGAATTGTTTAAATTATCTAAGGATCTTCGGAAAAGACCGAAGGTTGAAAGTTTTGCTCATGTGATTAAGCCAGCTATGGGAAATCGGGACCATCCGTGTGCCCAGTGTGGAAAATATCGTGTCGGCGAGTGTTGGAACCATAAATTGAGAATGTATTAAGTGTAAGTCTATAAGCAATTAAATATTGTTAAGGTTAGTTATAACCTTGTGCACATGTTGGATTATGGAATCCTAGTTATAATATAGTGAAAGCCGACTGAGGATAGACTTTCTATCATGAAATGTTACTGAAGTGATAAGTACAAGTGATATGTGGATAGACTATCTATCATGAAATATAATTGAAGTGATAAATACTAGTAATGTGAATTATATATGGTTTATAATTTTGGTCAGCTTGTAATGTGATTCAGATGTTGATAATATTATATTTCAGGCTTTGATGCCTAGCAGGCTTTGTGCCGGTGTATATTTTAGGCTTTGATGCCTAGCAGGCTTTGTGCCGGTGTATATTTCAGGCTTTGATGCCTAGCAGGCTTTGTGCCGGTGTATATTTCAGGCTTTGATGCCTAGCAGGCTTTGTGCCGGTGTATATTTCAGGCTTTGATGCCTAGCAGGCCTTGTGCCGGTGTGTATTTCAGGCTTCGATGCCTAGCAGGCTTAATGCCAGTGATGTGTTATATTAGAGAATTCATGAATCACTTACAAGATGGAATATGTTTATTACCATAAGATAAATGCTAAGGTAAGTGCAAGTCTTTCGTACTTACAAGGAATAAGGAAAGTTGGTATATTCCCATTTGAACTAAGTAAGATGTGGTATAGTTGAAGCTTCGGTAAGACTTTTAATATGTGCAATTGATCTTACCATTGATGTGTATGATATCCGTAATGGAAATTAAGCTTGAATATGCTTATGGAGAATTGGCCATATGTGTAAATGCTAAATGTGAAAGAGGTTGAATTGTGTTTGCATATGTGTATAATTGGGAATATGTGATTAATATGTAGTGAATTGAAATGTATGGATCTTCGTTCGTAAGTAATTTCGAGGACGAAATTATTTTTAAGGGCGGTAGAATTGTAATATCCCGAAATAGGGGTTACGAGTTTGGAAAATAACTCGAGTGCATTAGGCCTCAAGAGTGGTTTTGATGTGTTTTTGGAGTCCCTAAAACTCCCGGATTAAAATGGGACACTTTTGAAAATTTTGAAAATTTAGGGTTAAAAGTGGAAATTTGGGCAAGGAGGCCTTAAGAATAAATTTTGATAGGCTGTGGCATAATAATCCCCCTGGTAAAGTGGCTTCCGTGTGCCACTTAAGGGTCAGCGCAAAATCTGGTCAGGGGTTCGAGTGGCATGGGGCGCATAGCATTTTATTTTGCAAGCATGCGCTACTTTAAATAAGGCTTCAAAAGAAAATGGGGCAGAGTTATGTCACAAAAAGGGCGCCTGGCAGAGTGGCTAAGAGCGCAAGGAGGCTTCAAGAGGTTATGTGTTCGAGTAACAATTGTAGCGCATGAGCATTCTATTTTGCTTTTAGCAATAAAGTGCCAGCGAAAATAAGGCTTAAAAGAAAATGCGATGCAATTATTTGCATGAATTTCACCGTGGCCGAGTGGTTAAGGACTTGGCTGAGAGCTACATTTAAGGGGACTCGCATTCGAGTCCTGGAGGTCGCACTGGAAGCCTTCTATTTTTGCTCCTAGCGCTAAAACATGAGACACTAGCGAAGTAAGGTTTAAAAGAAATTCTGCGCGACTAATAGCATGAAACGCGCAAAGGGCCGAGTGGCTGGGGCATGGAGAACTTTTCTCCAAGTCTCGGGTTCGAGACCTGGAGGCTGCACCTGGATCTTTCTTTTTCTTTGAGACCGACGTGGGGAAACTTTATGGCAGCATGGGCAATTAATGCATGCGGCATTAATTATATTTTTCCATGCTATGAATTATGGGCTAGTTATTTTATTTTATTGTTTTATTCTTTTAATTGGAAGCATGGGTTTAGACCATTTTATTCTATTATTTTGTTTGCTTAGATAGATGAGATTGTTTAATTAATTATTATTATTATATTATGTCTTGGAATGGGAAAGGTGATGGAATGTGGAATAAACAATGAAAAGTGATGTTTGAATTTAGCAAAAAGAGAAAGACATGGCCGGCCATGCCATAGCAAGCATGGCCAAAACTTTTGATTTTTGTTTTGATACTTTCTTTGTAATTGGAGAGTATGACCGTGGGAAGCATGTTTTGGGGGGGGGGAGGTATGGCCGGCATTGTGTTGGTTCTTGGCAAAAAAAAAAAAAAATCCCTTGAATTTTTGACTTCCTTTTTCCCCATTTTTTTTTGATTCATGGCCGAATGAAACCCCTTGAGACCTTGTTGGTCGGTTTTGTATGGCATAGAAAGCTTGGCCAAAAACTTTTGTTTTGTTTCTCTTTCATTATAGTCTTGACCGAAAATAGAAGAGAGAGAGAGAGCATGGAGTGGGTATTTCTCTCTTCTCTACTTCGTTATGGCCAAATGATGAATTCTTGAAGAACCTTCATTTTTGATTTTAAAGTGTAAGAAAGAGTGTTGAAACTCTTCTTTGTTTTTCTTGGCCAAATATGAAACATTTCTATAAGGACTTCCTTTCGGTTTCAAGTTATCAGGGAGTGCCGAATCTCTTTACCTTGCTTTCCTTCTTCCTACATGGTTGCATGGCCGATTGGAGCTTGCTACAAGGTCTAGCATGCTCGGTTTCCAAGTAACAAGTGAGGTGGCCATTGTGTTGCTTTGTTCCTCTTCTTCCCTTTTGTGTTCTTGACCAAGAGAGAGAGAGAGATAGAACAAGTTTGGGCTTGGGTATTGATGTAGCTCGAAAGTATTTTGGCTAGCAAATGTTGCTTGCCTTGTTGTTAGCCGCATGCTTCTTTCACACTGGAACCGTAGCCGAATCTTTACAGGTAAGAAATTGTTGACTTTCGGCCATGGACAATATTTTGGGCCTTGTAATAACCTAATGTTGATCTTGGTTCTAGGGGTGGCCGAATGTGCTTAAGGCTATAATGATGTGCTCTGTTGGTGTGAAATTAGTGTTAAGAAGCACAAAGGAGTCTTTCGGGAATTTAAGTGCTCAAGGTAAGTGGTTGTGGTATTCGGCCTAAGGCCATGTTATTGGTACTAAGTGTGACCGATTTCAGTTATGTGTTCTAGGGGCTAATCGATAAAAGTAACAGAAGCTTTCGGGACTTTAGTTGATGTTAAATTCGATAAATCGAATATCGTTTTAATCAGGTGCGTAGTTATCGCACTGTTCTTTTGCTTGATATATGTATTGTAAGTATTATTTTATGTAAATGTATGAGTTGTGCATGTTAGCCGAAATAAAGGCTAAAAGTGTGGATACCCAAGGTGAGTAATCGAAAAATCAAGTTAAGGGTTATGATATTAACTTTTCGGTGATTAGCAATTATAAATGATTATCGATAAATGTAAAAGTGATGACATGTGATGTATATTGTTTTGAGTAATATGTGTGGCCATGGTATAATATATATATATATAATTGTTTCGTACGAAATGTTGCTATGGTACATATACGTATGTATGAGACTTGTGATGTGACTATTGGAGAAAAGGGTGTACACTATGTGAGTGGTTTAATACTAGCCTCGTGCTACATTCGTGCTTGATGATTAGTGAACTGATTGATATGTGAGATTCCTATGGGATCAGTGGCTTGGCTACGACCTTAAGAAATAATGTGCAAAAGAAAGATGTGTGGATCACTTTGTGGATTGGACTTCGTAATTGTATATTTGTGATCATATTTATAATATTGTGTATTCATAATTGCATATTTATAATCGTATGTTATATATATATGGATTATGTGGATATGGGCCAAGCCCATATGTGAGGACATGTGTATTAACTATGCACTGAGTCTTGGTGACTCACTCAATTTTATTAAACCTTTCAGGTGGCACATAAAGCTTGGACCGGGTCGGAGAGGATACAAAGGTGGCCATGAGGAAATGGACTTTTATGAAAAGGGACATTTTATTTGATTAATTAAATATTTATATTTTCCGTATTTTGATTAAGTGTGTATTGTAATAAGGCCCACTAAAGTGTTTCAGTTCATTTGTTAAGTATCGTTACTATTATGCCCTATTATGGAAGGATGATTAAAGATTGATTTCAAATGGTTTTATTTTCTCAATAAAGCTTGAAACCGATATGTTTATAACAAACTCCGATTTTTACTTAGAATATTACAAGTCACGAAAATGTTTTATTAAAGGAAACAAATTTTAAACGGTTTATCTCTTAAGTAAGAATATTTTTCGAATGTGTTCCGCAGTGGCATGCCAAATTCGGTCGGATTGAATGGGCCGGGTTTGGGGTGTTACAACTCCATTGGATTAAGGAGAATATGGTGGTGTCACTTCACGAATAATACCATGTTGTGCACAAAATTTGCCAAATGGTTCAACATATTTACCAGCACGGTCACTTCTCACCCTCTTAATTCTTTTATTAGGTTGGGTTTCAACTTCCTACTTATAAAGAACAAATTTCTCTATAGCTTCATCTTTGCTTTTAAGCAAATATACATAGGAATATTTTGTGCTATCATTAATGAAGGTAATAAAATATTTATTCCCTCCTCTAGTTTGAATAAACTTTAAGTCATAAATATCACTATGTATTAGATTAAGTGATTCATTATTTCTTTCAACAGATTGAAATGAAGACCTTGTTAGTTTTGCCTCAACACACGTTTCACATTTATGATTATAATTAATGTGAAATGAAGGAATGTGCTCTAAGTTAATTAATCTACGTAAAGTATTAGAATTAATATGTCCAAATCGACTATGCCATAAATCGAATGACTCACGCATAAAAACAGAAGAAGAAGCATTATTCTTATTCATAGCTTTTACAGTGATAACATTGAGTTTCCACATATCATTTAATATATATCCCCTTCCCACAAATGTTCCCTCTTTTGACAAAACTAACTTTTGGGATTCAAATACCATCCTAAAGCCATGCATACTTAGGAGGGTCCCGGAGACAAGATTTTTGCGTATGTCAGGTACATACAACACTTTTGAAGTTTCAACTATTTGCCAGAAGTCAACTTCAAAATCATAGTGCCTTTCCCATTAATATTAGAAGTTGCAACGTTGCCCATATAGAGTTTCTCCCCTTTCTTACAAGGAACCAACTCAACAAATGAGTCATTGCCACAACAAATATGACGTGTGGCACCAGTATTAAGCCACCATTTTTTTGGATTTGAATCAACCAAGTTGACTTCAGAAATCACAGCGTAAAGGTCAAGACCAGATACTTCCTTAGAAATATTTTCCACGGCATTGACCTCGTTTGTTCTGACCCTTTTTAGAAGCCTATAATCGGATGACTTGTGTCCCATCTTCTTGCAATTAAAGTATTTTCCTTGTAATTTTGGCTTATTGAAAACATCGCCTTTTGGTCCTAGTTTAGACGCAGTCTGAGAATGTTTTCTTTTCTTGGAGTCCTTGACTTCCACTACGTTTGCCTTGGAAAAGTTAGGATTGGTTTCTTTGTTTAGCCTTTTAGCCGCACCTGGATTGTCTTCTTCAATTCGAAGTCTGACAATCAGATCATCCACCATCATTTACTTTGTCTTATGCTTAAAATAGTTCTTAAAGTCATTCCAAGTAGGGGGAAGTTTTTCAATAATGACTGCCACCTGAAAGGATTCACTTATCTCCATCCCTTCTATGAGAATACCTTGAATGATCAGTTGGAATTCCTGCACCTGATGTAAACAGCTTTAGAATCAATCATTACAAAGTTTAAGAACTTGGCAACTAAGAATTTCTTAGCATCAACATCTTCAGTTTTGTATTTATGGTCCAGTGATTCCCATAATTTCTTAGCCGTTTTCTTGATGCTGTATCTTCATAAAGTTTATCAGATAAACTATTCAAAATGTAGTTACGTGATTGCTAGAATCAGAGTCTTAAAATTTATAAAGAGAATGATCAAACCTGGAAACTAACTCTGATAACAATTAAAGGCAAGTGTAACAGTAGTATAGCTTAGGCAAGACCGGATTATCGAACCCAAAGGAACTAAAAGTACTAATACTAACTTTCTTTTTATTATTTAGCCTAAAATAAGTGAAGTTGCTTTAATATAATCTAAACTATTTACTAAACCAAAGACACAAAGACAAAAAGGACGAATTGGGAAAATAACTTTAGGAAAAACTTAGTTGATTAAGAAGATACCCTCAGAAAGAATCCACCTAGACTTCACTTATTATTTAACCCTGAACCATACGATTTATTTACTTAGCTTGATCCTTAAGACTCCCTAACGTATATTAAACCCTCTCTCGAAGCGAATAACGTCTAACCCTAGGTTAATTAACGTAAATCTCTTTCTCGAATAATAACCCCTTAGAATAGCAATAAATCGATCTATGGACTCTCATATTAGGTTTCACCCTAATCCGATAAAATCTCGTCACCCTATCTCTAGGCGTGCGATCAACTCCGCTTAATTATGCTAGATCTACTCTTAAGCAGGGTCTATTCCTCCTCCACCTAAGCACATCAAATTTGGATTAAGCTTGCATAATTAAGAACAAACTAAGTATTTGTCATATAATTCAGAAATTAATAACAAGATTTATCTAGGTTTCATCCCCTTCAGGTTTCTGAAGGATTTGGTTCATAACAAATAAAGAAAACATCTCAAGAGAAAAGATAAAACAAAACATAAGAAACCCCTAAAACTCTCTGAAGGAATTGAAGGAGAAATCAACCGTCTTGAGTAGAATTCTGGCTTCTTGGGATGGATCAATTGGCTATCTTCGAGTGATTCCCACAAATCTGACCTTCTCGGCTTGGCTCATTGGCCTAGCTAACAGCCCCTTTCAAGGATGAACTTAGGGGGGTATATATAGGCTCTTGGAATGCGATTCTTTCTCCCTAAGTATCCTTTTCTGACTAAAATTATTCATTGCCACGACAGGGACACGGCCATGTCACACGCCCGTGTGACGAATCTTTGAGCCGTGTTCGAATTTCTTAATTGAGGCACGGTCGTGTAAATTGGGGGTGAGGCCGTGTTCTAGATGCTCGACAAGGCATGGCCGTGTGGGCTTTGGGCCAGGCTGTGTGGATTTCGTGATATGGCTCGTTTACTCCGTTTTGGACCCGTTTTATGTTCTTTTCATCCTCGGGTGCTTTTCTGGGTATAAGACATGAAAAGAAAGGATTAAGAGCATCTTTTTACATAAATCGAGGGATAAATCATCCAAAAGTAAGCTAAATGTGGGATTAAAATATGTTATAATTACGGTTTATCAAATACCCCACACTTAAGCTTTTGCTTGTCTTCAAGCAAAATTCTCAACTTACAATTAAAACGAACTTTCCATGATTCATAATTCTTATCAACAATGCCTCATCATAATTCATAGATAATTTATACATGGATAATTCAACTCAAAGAGTCTTAAAGATTCAAACAAGATAAGTCATACATTTGTATCGCGAAAATGTAGGTGTCTCCCCTTATCTAAATAATTACCTTTAGTTCAAAACCGACAAGGATTGATATCATCAGAAAAGATTCACTCAAATCACTCTTAAGTGTTTAAGGTTCAGGAAAAATAAACATGAAAAGTTAATCCCATAGCCTTGCTTGAAACTCAAATCTCCACCACTTTAAAATGAGATAATAAATAGATCAAAAGGTCTTTGTCCGGGTTGTAACGGGGCTAGGGTTAAAGGTGTGGATAAAGGCTGAAATTAGAAGGTTAGAATAAAGATTGAATTGACAAGTACCTACCTAAAAATTACCGAAATAATTATATCAACTGAAAACTGATAAACCAACTAATACGAGCTTTTTCTTTTTTGATAATTTGATTTTAACTGTATAAGCTCTCTACTAATACTGAATATGCTTCGTTTTTTTAAGAACAAACTAATAATAAATGATAAATTGAACTAATAATATAATAAGGTAACTAATCAAATCGAATCTCGATGTAAGGGTAGTCAAAAGGAATGGTGATAACAAATACAAAGGGGTTTTGGGTTAATATTAGCTGGTGAGTCAATAAAAAGGGTTGTTAGGATCTACGGGGTTCACTAGGGGTTACTTGTGGAGGTAGGCTTTTTAGTGGAGTGAGTGGGTTAAAACCTAAATGCCTTTATCATCTCAGTATATCAAATCATAGGTGTGGTCTTAACATGTATAAACGAGGCAAGTTCTAGAATAACAGTTCAAAGTTGACACACTCATAATCAAGAGGTGAGCATGAAAAAGAATATATGCTCTATAAGGTTCAAAATCTCACAAAAATTATGGGTGTTTTTGACATCAACCTTGTAAATTTCAAAGTTCAAGATAATATTTAGATTCAGCTCAATAACCTAGCAAAGATTTTAATTCTGAAAAATAGACTTATCATGCTTGATTCTCTAATATTCTTCTAATTTAATCATCAATGCATAATTAACTATGACTTAATTTAAAACATATTAATAAAAATCATAAATCATTAGAAATTTCATCCTAATTAGTAATATGAAAAATTTACTTAAAAACAAGGCTAAATTCAGGGATTTGAGAATAATGCAAAAAGTTAGGCCAAATATGAGAATAATGCAAAAAGTTAGGCACTTTCTTCAAATAAATATTCACCCCCACACTTAAGATGTACATTGCCCTCAATGTACAAAGATAGATAATGACACCTAATATATGATCAAAAGAGAGGGGATAAAATGACACTTCCTGAATTTATGGATGATCTCCTTGGGGTGGCAGAGGTCGTGGTTACGGTTGACTTATGTAGTAGTGAATCATTCCTAGTGATTTGTTCGTTTCTATGGAGTGTTCATTTGATACTGCGAAGTCACCGGTTAGAAATCTCAGGGGCGTATAAATATATGTTAGGAATATCGAAGGTTAGATGTTAGTTCTAATCATAATGAAAGTTTGTAATGTATATAAAAAAATTTCAAACTAATAGAAGAAAAATTAAAATAAATGCAAAATAAGGAAAATAGAAAAATTAAAAGTTTAAAGCTTAAAATAAGAAAAGAAAAACTAGATAAATAAAAGGACTCAGAGGTCCTCATCATCGGCCGGGTCCTGTGGTGGTGCTGGTGATGAGATATGGAGGTGATTGCATATCTGTTGGAGGGTGGCCTCTATCCCATCAAAACGTCTAGTGTTTTCAACGAAATACTGCTCGAAGTGGTCGAGACGTGCAGAGATATCCGCCAATGAAGTTGCTGCATGGAATGGCCGCTGGCTCGGAATTGGTGCCTCCTGTGATGGTGGTGGGACATCATCAGTAATGTCCTCGGGCTCCCCCTCGTCTGTGAGTGTCACTAATCGGTATTGAGGAGGGTCGGTCCCTCGACGATGTTTAATCATTCTCATGTGTAGCATCGTCTAGATGCCCTAAGGTACCATATGACCAATCATCGTGAGGGAGGATCTTTGGGCGTCGGTGGTAAGGAGGCTGAAGTGTCGAGCCAACCGTGTTATATATGGGCCCATCGATAGAATTCCTTTCCTGTGCGCCTCTGTTTGATGCTGTATTGCACCGACGATAAAGTATGCTAGGTCAAAAACGTGCCCCTCTGACATGCACGATAGGTAGTATACATCATGTCAATTTACCACGCCGGTGCTCTCACGACGACCTGTAATGGTGTGAGGGAGAATAGTGTGGATGTACCTCAAATATGGGGTGAGAGCTGTCGCTTTGGAGTGACTGGGGTCGTAGACGCCAGTGATGGGGTGTAAGCTACGGCAGCAGGAGAGGGGAGTGCAGCGGAGCTGTCGGTTTAACTCGGAGAGTGGGTTTGCTTCTATAAATTCTGTCGTATAGAGTCCGAGTGCCGAGCCGAATTACGGTACGCTCAGTCGACGTACCGTGCCCCCTAAACGGAATTGGACTGTACCTGGGTCGTCGAACTGTGCCATCACTGTCTGCAAGGTGAAAGTGGCACAGAACTCTAGTGTGAGCTCCAAGTATGTGGGCTCGATGATTGAGAAAAACTACTCCCACGGGTCTGTCGAGAGGAGGGCTCGAATCTCGGTTGTGAGCCTAATTTGTTCCAGCATGTCCCAATCGATGCACCTACCGGTGCCGAGGGGTCTATCCCGGATTGTCTTGGAACGCTCTTCCTGAGCTTCTTGAGAAAATCGGAGGAATTGGTGTCATAGCTCGGAAGAAACACTTGCTGAGGATGATCCGGGCCCCTTTCTTTTCTTTGAGCTCGGGACTGCTGTTTTCTTTCCTCGAGATGACGACATTGTACCTGAAATTAGTAATCAAATATAAAGCAAGTTCTTTTGATCAAGCCTCAACAAAAATATAGCAAGAATATTCCATACTTAAATCAAATGAAAGAAAAAGTTGAGAAGTTGGAATACTAAAACTAGCTTAAGCATGTCAATCATCAGAATTTATTTTGACAGTAGTTATTATTTCAAACAAAGAAATGTATCGATCATATTAGTTCTAAAATGCAAGAATTTATTCCTAAATATTCAAAATTAAACAGAAACTAAATCATGAAAATGAAACAATGGTTAGAGCATGATAGAAGTGAATTAATGAAGAGTGACCAGTAATGTTTTGGGATGGGGTGACGTAAACAGACAGTGCACGGTCGTGGAGTGGTGGCGCATGGTGGTGTCACAATTTTTTTTGCAGACGCACAGCTTTGGCGTGGGTGTGGGCTGCTGCAGCACGGTGGTGGTGAGGGCGTGGGTGCAGTTTTTGTATGGTTTTATGAAGGGCAACGAAGTTTGAGGGATTTTTAGGGGTGGGGAGGATGTGGTTGTGGCTGGATTTGGAAAAGGGGGCTGAGAAATCGTGTAGGGTTTACTTTGAAGAAGATGAGCGGTTGAGTTTGCTTAAATAGGGGTCGTGCCACGGGCAAGGGCCACGCCCGTGCTTGATTTTAATTGGCCCGTGTTTTTCAGGATTTTTAATTTTATGCGCGTTCAGGTGGGTTTGCCATGGCCGTGTTGCATATGACACGCCCATGGTGTTCTTCACACGGTCGGTTGGAATGGGCGTGTTTAGCCCGTGCTTGGCAAGTCAGTATGTTGGCACGGCTAGGCGGTACAAGCGTGGTTAGCCCGTGCCCAACAAGTCAGCAACCAACATGGGTAGTTAGCACGGGCGTGGACTGGTATCTCATCTCGTGTTGGAAAAAGAAATTCTTCTCTGTTTGTGCACGGCTACTGGCATGCCCATTGTTCGTCCCCTGTCTTCCACACGGCCACGGACATCCCCGTGTGCAAGGCTGTGTGGTCTAAAACCTGCGCTTTTATTAGACTAATTTAGTATGGAGTTAGATGCTGAAAAAATAAAAATAAAAATAACAATAAAAATAAAATGTTAGTGAATTAGTGCTCGGGTTGCCTCCCGAGAAGCGCTCATTTATAGTCTTAAGCTAGACTTACCCTATTTTCATTTCTAAAAGAAGGCTCATAGAGCTGAAGCTCCTCTCTCATATCCCTAAAATCTTCACCATTATAGATTTTGAGTCGGTGACCATTTACCTTGAATGTGCCCTTAGTGGGGTGGGTTACCTCGACTGTGCCATATGGAAAAATTTTTTGATCATGAATGGGCCTGACCACCTTGATTTCAGTTTCCCTGGAAATAATTTAAGCCTTGAGTTGTATAGTAGGACCAAGTCCCCTACTTTGAATTGTTTCGACTTCTTTAGACGAGCATCGTGGCGTCGCTTTGTTGCCTTCTTGTACAGTTTCTAGTTTTCGTAGGCCTCAGCTCTCCATTCATCTAACTCATTCATCTGTATCATTCTTTTCTTTCCTGCAGTTTTAAGATCGAAATTCAAAAACTTTATGGCCCAAAAAGCTTTGTGTTCTAACTCGAATGGTAGATGACAGCTTTTCCCGTATACAAGTTTGTATGGGGATGTCCCTAGAGGTGTTTTAAATGCTGTTCTATAGGCCCATAAGGTGTCATCTACTTTTAGTGCCCAATCTTTTCTATTCGATTCAACCATTTTTTCTAGGATGCGCTTAAGTTCTCGGTTTGCTACTTCAACTTGCCCACTAGTTTGAGGGTGATATGGGGCAGCTATCCTGTGGTGTACTCCATATTTCTTTAGAACTTTTTCAAATTGAGTATTACAGAAATGAGTGCCCCTATCACTAATGATAGCTCTAGGTGTCCCAAATCGAGAAAATAGTTTCTTGAGAAACTTAACTACTACCGCATCATTGGTAGGCAAAGCTTCCGCTTCTACCCATTTTGACATATAATCAACTGCCACTAGGATGTATTTATTCCAAATGAACTAGGAAATGGTCCCATGAAATCAATACCCCATACATCAAATATTTCACATGATAGCATATATGTTTGAGGCATTTCATCACGTTTAGAAATATTACCTATTCTTTGGCATTTATCACACGAAGTAACATACCTGTTGGCATCTTTAAATAGAGTGGGCCAATAAAAACCTGATTCGAGTATTTTGTGTGCTGTCTTAATGCCACTGTAGTGTCCCCTTGAGGGTCCTGAATGGCAATGTTCCAGGATTTTGCTTGCTTCTGCCTTTGAAACGCATCTCTGAATTACCTTATCTGCACATATACGGAAAAGAAAGGGATCTTCCCAAAAATAGTTTTTTGCATCATTAAAGAATCGCTTCTTTTGGTGATGTGTTAGTCTTTTTGGCAAGATGTTAGCGGGTAGATAATTTGAGATGTTTGCAAACCATGGTACCTCAGAATGTGTTATAGAAAAGAGTTGTTCTTCGGGAAACGAATCGTTTATCTCATTTTCATCAAGTTCTCTGATGTGTGGACTCTCAAGTCTGGAGAGGTGATCTGCCGTAAGATTCTCAGCTCCCTTCTTATCTTATATTTCCAAGCCAAATTCCTGTAAGAGTAAAATCCAGTATATGAGTCGAGGTTTTGCATCAGGTTTGTTTAAAAGATAATGAAGAGCTGAATGGTCAGTGTAAACGACAACTTTAGACAATATTAGATATTGCCTAAATTTGTCAAAAGAAAAAACTACAGCTAGCAATTCTTTCTTTGTGGTGGTGTAGTTTTCTTGTACGGGTGTTAATGTTCTGCTAGCGTAGTAAATTGGCTGAAAATGCTTGTCTCTTCGTTGTCCCAAAACTGCACGTACTGCAAAATCACTTGCATCACACATTAGTTCAAAGGGTAAATTCCAATCAGGTGCGATTATAATCGGAGCATTTATTAATTTATCCTTAAGGATATTAAATGCTTCTAAACATTCCTGATTGAAATTGAAAGGAACATCTTTTTCTAGTAATTTTGTTAAAGGCTTAGCTATTTTTGAAAAATCTTTAATAAATCTTCTATAGAACCCTGCATATCCTAAAAATCTTCTAATAGCCTTAACTGAACTAGGGGGAGGTAATTTTTCTATGGTTTCAACCTTTGCTTTGTCTACCTCAATCCCTTTACTAGAAATCTTATGTCCTAAAACAATCCATTCTCTAACCATAAAGTAACATTTTTCCCAATTCAAAAGAAGGTTTGTTTCCTCACATCTCATTAGAACCCGTTTTAAATTTTTAAGGCAAAGATAGAAAGAATTACCGAATACAGAGAAATCATCCATAAATACCTCCATAATGTTTTCCACAAGTTCGTCGAAAATTGCCAGCATGCAACGCTGAAAAGTAGTAGGAGCATTACATAATCCAAAAGGCATTCTACGATAAGCAAACATACCGTATGGGCATGTAAATGTTGTCTTCTCTTGATCTTCAGGAGCTATGGGGATTTGGACGTAGCCGGAGAGTCTGTCCAAGAAGCAGTAATACATATGCCCGGATAATCTTTCTAACATTTGATCTATGAAGGGTAGAGGGAAGTGATCTTTTCTGGTGGCATCATTCAGCTTTCTATAGTCTATACAGACTCTCCAACTTGTGACTGTTTTTGTGGGGATTAACTCATTTCTTTCATTGGGCACCACTATCATACCTCCTTTCTTTGGAACTACCTGCACAGGACTTACCCAAGTGCTGCCAGAAATAGGATAAATTATTCTTGTGTCTAGAAGTTTAATTACCTCGGCTTTAACCACTTCTTTCATGTTGGGGTGTAACCGTCTCTGAGGCTGCACACATGGCTTGTATTCCTCTTCCATTAAAATTTTATGGGTGCAGAACGATGGGCTTATTCCTTTGATGTTAGAAATTTTCCAAGCTATGGCCCTTTTATGTTCTATTAGTACCTGTATCAACTCTTCTTTTTCCTTGGGTTTTAGTTCTGAAGAGATAATAACCGGTAGCATAGAAGTTTCCCCAAGGAATGCGTATTCCAAGTGTTTCGGCAACTGTTTCAATTCCAGATTGGGTGGTTCATCAATAGAGGGTTTTTGTTTCAGTTCGTCATTTACTTTAATGCTTTCTTTTTGCGTTTGTTGAGGTGAAGACGTATTCAGCTCATCAGCTTCATCTTCTTCCCCCTCGTCTTGCGTCAGGCACAGTTCCATCATGTCATCATGTAAGATTTCCTGTAATGAGTTTTGAATAATATGATCAGTAGTATCAACAAAGTAACATGCATCATCTTGTTCTCTAGAATATCGCATGGCATCATAGATTTGAAAAATAATTTCCTCATCGCCTATCCTTAATGCAAGTTTACCGTTACCTATATCGATAACAGCCCTAGCAGTAGCTAAAAAAGGACGCCCTAAAATTAAGGGAGCATTAACGTCTTCATCCATGTCTAACACAACAAAATCAACAGGGAAAATAAATTTATCAATTTTCACCAGGATATCTTCGATAATTCCTCTAGGATATTTAATAGATCTATCAGCTAACTGAATACTCATCCTAGTGGGTTTTGGTTCCCCAAGATCTAGTTGTTTAAACATTTTGTAAGGCATTAAATTAATACTCGCACCTAGATCAGCTAATGCTTTCTTAATATTTAAGCTGCCAATTAAGCAAGGAATAGTAAAACTTCCTGGGTCTTTTAATTTGGTTGGTAACTTGTTTTGGAGGATGGCGGAGCATTCTTCATTAAGTTCTACCGTCGATATTTCTTCAAGCTTCCTTTTATTCGTCAGAAGTTCCTTTAAGAATTTTGCGTACTTCGGCATCTATGAAATAGCTTCAACAAAAGGTAAGTTAATATGTATTTATTTAAAAAGTTCGAGAAACTTACCGTATTGGGCAACTATTCGTTCTTTCTTCAACTTTGCTGGACATGGGATTGGTGGTTTGCTTTCTTTTCGAACTTGATTTACTTCCTCAACTCCTTCATCCTTTGTGTTGTTGTTTTCGTGTGGTAATTTTTTCTTTGGCTCAACTAATTCTTTTCCACTTCTTAATGTTTACCTGTTCTGTTTCTTTAGAAAAAATCTTTGCTCGTATTTCAGAGATCATCTCAGTAAGTAGTCCAACTGACTTGGTGAGTTCCCTAACTGACTCAGTGAGTTCCCCAACTTGGTTCTTAGTCTCTTTAACTGATGTTTGTTGATTTTTAAGTGTTTTCTCAGTATCTTGGAGACAGTTTTCTATGCTTGCCATGAACTTCGTCAGCATCTCTTTGAGGTTTGGCTTTTTCTCTTGCGGATATGGTTGATTTTGGAAATTTTGAAGAGGTTGTTGCCTTTGATTTCCTTGATTTCCTTGACCTCCCCATGAAAGATTTGGGTGGTTCCTCCAACCTGGATTGTAAGTATTACCATAAGGATTATTATTAGATTTGAAATTATTACCTATATAGTTCATCTGTTCACTCTCTGCGCCTGGTTGGTAGGGTGGGTACTCAGCATTCGCCACAGTTCCACTTGTATCGCACTGCATGACTGGATGTGCCTACAAAGAACACAAACTATCAATCTTTTTATTCATCATCTCTACCTGTGTTGATAGCATGGTTATCGCATTGATGTTGTAAACTCCGGCTGATTTTGTCAGTTTCGTCCTTGTAATTTGCCACTGATAATTATTTAGTGACATCTCTTCAATGAAGGCTGCTTTAGGAGTTCTGTTGTTCAGGGTTCCACCGGTGGCTGAATCAATTAGTTGTCTCGTTGAGGGGTTTACACCGTTATAAAAAGTTTGGACTTGTAGCCACAAGGGTAGACCATGGTGTGGACACCTTCTCAAGAGATCCTTGTATCTCTCCCATGCATCGTATAATGTCTCTAAATCCATCTACACAAAAGAAGAGATATCATTCCGTAATTTGGCCGTTTTGGCCTGTGGGAAATATTTTAATAAAAACTTTTCAGTCATTTGCTCCCATGTGGTGATTGACCCTCGTGGTAATAAGTTCAACCACTGTTTGGCTTTATTCCTTAATGAAAAGAGAAATAACCGAAGACGTATGGCATCATCAGAAACGTCATTTATTTTGAAGGTATCGCAGAACTCTAAGAAATTAGCTATATGAGTATTTGGATCTTCGTCCTGCAAACCATCAAATTGGACAAATTGTTGAATTATTTGTATTGTGTTACGCTTTAATTCAAAATTATTAGCAGCTATAGCAAGCCTAACAATACTCGATTCTGCTCCTGTTAAATGTGGTTTAGCATAACCAAACATAGTACGTGGAGCATTGTTTTCTCCCACATCATGTGGTTGTGGATTATTCTCGTCCATCCCTTCAGTAGGATTGGATCTGCCCTCTTCCTGATTTTCCTCTGTGTAATTTAGGGCTCGCCTAGTTTCTCTACGATTCCTTCGAGCGGTAGCTTCAATATCACTGTCGTATACTAAAGGTCCTCTCGGGTTCCTTCTAGTCATAAACTAGAGGTACCTGCGAAAAAAAGAATGAAAATTTAGCTAAAATTTAGATTATTAAAAAAATAAAAGTAAATTGCAAAAATTAAAAATAATGGCTAAAGTAATAAAAATAGAGTTTTCTTAATATTTTAGTTCCCCGGCAACAGCGCCAAAAACTTGATCGCTAGAATCAGAGTCTTAAAATTTATAAAGAGAATGATCAAACCTGGAAACTAACTCTGATAATGATTGAAGGCAAGTGTACCTATCAAACAGTAGTATAGCTAAGGTAAGACCGGATTATCGAACCCAAAGGAACTAAAAGTACTAATACTAACTTTCTTTTTATTATTTAGCCTAAAATAAGTGAAGTTTCTTTAATATAATCTAAACTATTTACTAAACCAAAGACACAAAGACAAAAAGGATGAATTGGGAAAATAACTTTAGGAAAAACTCAGTTGATTAAGACGATACCCTCAGAAAGAATCCACCTAGACTTCACTTATTATTTAACCCTGAACCATACGATTTATTTACTTAGCTTAATCCATAAGACTCCCTAACGTATATTAAACCCTCTCTTGAAGCGAATAACGTCTAACCCTAGGTTAATTAACGGAAATCTCATTCTCGAATAATAACCCCCTAGAATAGCAGTAAATCGATCTATGGACTCCCATATTAGGTTTCACCCTAATCCGGCAAAATCTTGTCACCCTATCTCTAGGTGTGTGATCAACTCCGCTTAATTATGCTAGATCTACTCTTAAGCAGGGTCTATTCCTCCTCCACCTAAGCACATCAAATTTGGATTAAGCTTGCATAATTAAGAACAAACTAAGTATTTATCATATAATTTAGAAATTAATAACAAGATTCATCTAGGTTTCATCCCCTTCAGGTATCTGAAGGATTTAGTTCATAAGAAATAAAGAAAACATCTCAAGAGAAAAGATAAAAAAATAAGAAATCTCTAAAACTTCCTGAAGGAATTGAAGGAGAACTCCGCCGTCTTGAGTAGAATTCCGGCTTCTTAGGATGGATCAACTAGCTATTTTCGAGTGATTCCCACAAATCTGACCTTCTCGGCTTGGTTCCTTGGCCTAGCTAATCGCACTTTCCAAGGATGAACTTAGGGGGTATATATAGGCTCTTGGAATACGATTCTTTCTCCCTAAGTATCCTTTTCCGACTAAAATTATTCATTGCCGCGACAGGGACACGGCCATGTCACACGCCCCTGTGACGAATCTTTGAGCCGTGTTTGGATTTCTTAATTAAGGCACGGCCATGTAAATCGGGGTTAGGTCGTGTTCTAGAAGCTCGACAAGGCATGGTGTAACACCCCAAACCCGGCCCAAACACTACAACCGGATTTGGTATGTCACTAAGAAAAATTTTGGAAAACATGTCATATTTTCAGAAAAGCCCAAATATATTTTATATAGAATATGCCTTTGTAAAATAAAACCCAAACTTAATTACATGCCTTAGTTTAATTTAAATAAAAATTTAAATAACTAAAAGTAATAAAAGCCCATAATAAAACAAAATATAAACTAGTGGCCCATGGCCTTATTATAACGAGATTTTAAAATCCATTAATTAAAAATATAAAATAATAACTTGAGTCTTTTTGCTAAATCCACATATTCTGCTGCATGGCCACCTTGTGTTCCTCTCCAGCCCGGTCCAAGCACTAGGTATCACCTGAAATGTTAATTAAAAGGGTGAGTCGCGAGACTCAGTGTGCAACCCTCATGCACCACTAGATTTTTGGGCCTTAAGCCCATTAAGCAAAATAAACTGTTTAATACTCATAACAAACATTAATAACAAATAATATGCAAGGCCCAACCCGTTTACCTAGGTTTCGGTAATTTTTCAAAATAAGGTCCTTGGTGTTTTTGTGAAGTAAGGGTATTTTGGTAATTTTTTAATTCTGGGGGTATTTCGGTAATTTTGCACTATAGGGGTATTTTCGAAAATTTTGAAATTCGGGGGTATTTCAGAAATTTTGAAATTCGAGGGTATTTCGATAATTTTGAAATCCAGGGGTATTTTGGTCATTTTGCAAAACAAGGATAGTTTAGTAATTTTTTTTTCAAACTTTGATGTTGTTTGTTGTTTTTTTTTTCAAACAGGGGTACTTTTGGAAAAAATCTAGTTTCATGGTCCGGGTCATTCTTGTAAACGTGAGATTTTCGGTAAATTTTCAAAACATCGGTATAAAATCATGGTTAGTTGGAAGTTTTCACAAATCAAATGCATTTCAAAATTTTTCTACAAAACCTTGGGATTTTTTTTTTCAAAAATAGGGTGGTTGGTCCCTTTCGGGTTTTAATCATAGGGTTTAGCCCATCAACCAGTCTTCGTAACTAGGGTGAATAGTCACTACGCACCAGGTAGGATTCTAGTGAAGAGGAGGTGAGTCGCTAGGACTGCTTAAGTACCAAGCTCTCCCTAAATCCACTCCTAGACGTGCGTATGCCCATTGCCACACCCTAACTTGGCTAAGATGAATAGTCACTACGCACCAGGTAGGATTCCAGCGAAGAGGAGGTGAGTCACTAGGACTGCTTAAATACCAGGCTCTTTCGGATCCTTCCTAGACATGCGTATGACGATTACCACACCCTAGCCTTGCGGCTCGTTAACGGGTTTGTTCAGTGAAATTAAGTATTATGAAATTTTAAGAAGTAGTTTGTACTAAGCTTAGAGTCCATCAAGTTCTAATTCTAACTAATCTACGTCCCACTAGGCCCATTAAGCCCACATATATAAAGATCACACAATGGTTCAGAGTACTTACCTGGCGGACTTGGGCCGGAGACGCAGGTGCCATGCCGAGCTAACATATCTGTTATTACTTAAAGACAGTCATATTTCAAAAGCCCATTTTAGAAAACGTTTTGAGCCCAAACACCCGAGAGTCGAGTTTTGAACCGGGCTCTGATACCAATTTTTAACACCCCAAACCCGACCCAAACACTACAACCGGATCTGGTATGTCACTAAGAAAAATTTTGGAAAACATGTCATATTTTCAGAAAAGCCCAAATATATTTTATATAGAATATGCCTTTGTAAAATAAAACCCAAACTTAATTACATGCCTTAGTTTAATTAAAATAAAAATTTAAATAACTAAAAGTAATAAAAGCCCATAATAAAACAAAATATAAACTAGTGGCCCATGGCCTTATTACAACGAGATTTTAAAATCCATTAATTAAAAATATAAAATAATAACTTGAGTTTTTTTGCTAAATCCACATATTCTGCTGCATGGCCACCTTGCGTTCCTCTCCAGCCCGGTCCGAAGCACTAGGTATCACCTGAAATGTTAATTAAAAGGGTGAGTCGCGAGACTCAGTGTGCAACCCTCATGCACCACTAGATTTTTGGGCCTTAAGCCCATTAAGAAAAATAAACAGTTTAATACTCATAACAAACATTAATAACAAATAATATGCAAGGCCCAACCCGTTTGCCTAGGTTTCCATCCGCTACACGCCCCCGTACCAACCGTTCACACCATTGGGGATTTCTATAATCGCCCCACATCGCTACACACCATGATGGCAGTCTTGCTGCTCATCCACGTATGATGGCCGAAGCCCTTATAACATATAATGGCCGTAGCCCGTATAATATTTAATGGCCGAAGCCCGTATAACAGTTCACGACATTAGCCGCTACATCAGATCAGGGTAAAAACCGCTACACATATAACGTATAACTTCCTCCTTTCATCAACCCAACCCATGCAATCACATACAAGTATTTTACTTATAACATTTAAACAGATTATTTACTAACCTGGGATCTGCTTTTACCCTCCTTGGGGTTTCATCAATAAACCGAGATGTTGGAAATTATCAAAACATATATAAATCTTATGATCATGCATTTTATGATTACTCTAGATGGTGGGGAAGTATTACACACTTGTTATCGTGAAAATCTATTATCCTTAACGTAGAGCCTTATTTGTCGAATCCCGAAAATCCCTAAGAAACGTCACCTCGCTACCTTCGGCTTTTCCACCAAATCGGCTTTAATGGAACAGATTCGGCTTCTAGGGATAAAGAGTATAACCGACAGGGCCTTGGAAATATTGATTTGGATTAGGAGCTTGATAAAAATAAAGGAATCACAGAAAAAGGAGAAATCTCGAAACTCACCGGATTAAAGAGGAGTATACGGCTTACGGTGCACCTTCGGGAAACAGAGATCTCACTTGTAGATTCGACTTTGAGAAGAGAAGAGGGGAAAGTAAACTGTGTTTGGAGAGTTGTGGCAAAGAAAAGGTTTTGAGAGAAAAGAAGAAGAGAAATTCAGCTAGGTAAGGAAGAAGAGAGAAAAATTGAAAGAAAGGATGATCACTTGGCTTATATAGATTTCGGCAATACACTCCCCCTCTCAGAGTTGGATTTTCGGCCAACTCTGCTGTCATCTGATAGCTTTTATCTTTCTTGTTATCTTAATCCCTTATCTCCTCAAAAATAGCCCTTATCTTTCTCTTCCTTTATCTTCTTATTTATCAAGAAAATAAAAGAATTAAAATCCCTATTTTGTAGCTAGTGTGCCGTCCACTCCTAGGGCTCCTAAGTGCCGAATTTTTGACCCAAAACTTGGGCTCTCAGTAGCCCTTACTTGGCCCAAACTCCTCCCCCCTTATGACGCCACCTTATGCCCACTTAAAGCTCCTCAAATCTTTGGGCCACAAGCCCAGTTTGTCACTTAATTAACTATCTACTTAAATTATGAGCTAACACCATTTATTAGCCACCTAACCCAAATTTTTAAAGCCCAAAATATCACTTAAATTACCCAGAACATTAATTTAAACCCTAATCTAAATATTTAATCAGGGCCTCAATTCAACCTCAAATTCTTAAATTAACAAATTAATCAAGTACCACATATAAATGCACAGGCTGATCACCTCACCCCCGATCCATCTGAGGACAGTTCTTAATCAGATGTTCTATGGACCCGTATTTAAAGCATCCCCCTGTTTTTATTCTGCACTCCCCATAATGCGTTCTCCCACATGTAGAACATGCTTGATTTTAACTTGTCGGAGCACGAACTGGCCCATCAGCCCTAGGCCTCTTCTGAAAATTCCCTGATGCTCTTGATGGCCCAAAACTCCTCTTATTCTTACCCCGATCCTTATCCCTTTCTTGTCTCTCAACCCGTTTCACTTCCTCAGCTATTTTAACCTTATCTACCAAAACAACAAAAACCCTTTCTTGTTGCGGTGCTATCAGAACCCTTAACTCATTTCTCAGCCCATTCTCGAACCGAACACAACGTTCATACTCCGTTGCTACCATCCTTCGAGCGTAACGGCTTAAGCGCAGAAACTCGGCCTCATATTCGACCACAGACTTACTTCCCTGTACCAAGTTCAGGAATGCCTTCCTTTGGGCTCTATATAGCTAGCCCCAACATACTTTCCCTGAAATGACTCCTTAAAGAAGTCCCAGTCAATCCGATCTGCGGCAGTACCTTCTTTCACCAGTGAGCCACCACTGGTAGGCCTCATCTCGGAAGAGAGACACGACCCCTTTCAACTTTTCCTCTACCGTGAAGTCTAAGTCATCCATTATGCGCTCAGTCACTTCCATCCAGTACTCAGCTGTGTTAGGGGCTACCCCAGAAACTCCCCTAAACGCTTCTGCCCTATTGGCCTTAAGCCGCTCTGACACAGATTTCCGGGCTCCTGTGCCCGTGCCTACTCCAGAAACTCTCTCTAGGACCCGCAACATCACCTGGGATACAGCATCATCTCCGGTCGCCTGATCCCGTAACTCTCCCTGCACAGCTGGAGGATCCGGCAGTTCGTTACCTGACCCATGGCCAGACCCTACTGGCTCAGACAAGGTCATCCTACCCCTACCGCGTCCACGTGGCGGACGTCCTCGACCCCTTGTACTCATTCTTCCAATTTGCGTTTATCTGATTAAGAATTTTATGAATCATTATTTCTTTCCACTGTTTTATCGCGAACAGTCTTATGACGAATAGTTTTAAGAAGTAGTTCTTTTGAATCCATACACAATACAGTTTGAAATTCATTCATTCAATCATCAATATTTATGAACTCGCGTTCATTATAGAGAAGTAGTGATGTTGTTGCTGTCGTTGTTATTTTCACTACCCAGGGGTATTTTCGTAATTTTATCCTACAGGGGTATTTTCGTAATTTTATCCTATAGGGGTATTTTCGTAATTTTTCAAAATAAGGTCCTTGGTGTTTTTGTGAAGTAAGGGTATTTTGGTAATTTTTCAAAATAAGGTCCTTGGTGTTTTTGTGAAGTAAGGGTATTTTGGTAATTTTTCAAAATAAGGTCCTTGGTGTTTTTGTGAAGTAAGGGTATTTTGGTAATTTTTTAATTCCGGGGGTATTTCGGTACTTTTGTACTCCGGGGGTATTTTTAAAAATTTTGAAATTCGGGGGTATTTCAAAAATTTTGAAATTCGAGGGTATTTCGATAATTTTGAAATCCAGGGGTATTTTGGTAATTTTACAAACTAGGGGTATTTTGGTCATTTTGCAAAACAAGGATAGTTTAGTAAATTTTTTTTTCAAACAGGGGTACTTTTGGAAAAAATCTAGTTTCATGGTCCGGGTCATTCTTGTAAACGTGAGATTTTCGGTAAATTTTCAAAACATCGGTATAAAATCATGGTTAGTTGGAAGTTTTCACAAATCAAATGCATTTCGAAATTTTTCTACAAAACCTTGGGATTTTTTTTTCAAAAATAGGGTGGTTGGTCCCTTTCGGGTTTTAATCATAGGGTTTAGCCCATCAACCAGTCTTCGTAACTAGGGTGAATAGTCACTACGCACCAGGTAGGATTCTAGTGAAGAGGAGGTGAGTCGCTAGGACTGCTTAAGTACCAAGCTCTCCCTGAATCCACTCCTAGACATGCGTATGCCCATTGGCACACCCTAACTTGGCTAAGGTGAACAGTCACTACGCACCAGGTAGGATTCCAGCGAAGAGGAGGTGAGTCACTAGGACTGCTTAAATACCAGGCTCTTCCGGATCCTTCCTAGACATGCGTATGACGGTTACCACACCTAGCCTTACGGCTCGTTAACGGGTTTGTTCAGTGAAATTAAGTTTTATGAAATTTTAAGAAGTAGTTTGTACTAAGCCTAGAGTCCATCAAGTTCTAATTCTAACTAATCTACGTCCCACTAGGCCCATTAAGCCCACATATATAAAGATCACACAATGGTTCAGAATACTTACCTGGCGGACTTGGGCCGGAGACGCAGGTGCCATGCCGAGCTAACAGATCTGTTATTACTTAAAGACAGTCATATTTCAAAAGCCCATTTTAGAAAATGTTTTGAGCCCAAACACCCGAGAGTCGAGTTTTGAACCGGGCTCTGATACCAATTTGTAACACTCCAAACCCGACCCAAACACTACAATCGGATCTGGTATGTCACTAAGAAAAATTTTGGAAAACATGTCATATTTTCAGAAAAGCCCAAATATATTTTATATAGAATATGCTTTTGTAAAATAAAACCCAAACTTAATTACATGCCTTAGTTTAATTAAAATAAAAATTTAAATAACTAAAAGTAATAAAAGCCCATAATAAAACAAAATATAAACTAGTGGCCCATGGCCTTATTACAACAAGATTTTAAAATCCATTAATTAAAAATATAAAATAATAACTTGAGTCTTTTTGCTAAATCCACATATTCTGCTGCATGGCCACCTTGCGTTCCTCTCCAGCCCGGTCCGAAGCACTAGGTATCACCTGAAATGTTAATTAAAAGGGTGAGTCGCGAGACTCAGTGTGCAACCCTCATGCACCACTAGATTACTGGGCCTTAAGCCCATTAAGCAAAATAAACAGTTTAATACTCATAACAAACTTTAATAACAAATAATATGCAAGGCCCAACCCGTTTGCCTAGGTTTCCATCCGCTACACGCCCCCATACCAACCGTTCACACCATTGGGGATTTCTACAATCACCCCACATTGCTACACACCATGATGGCAGTCTTGCTGCTCATCCACGTATGATGGCCGAAGCCCTTATAACATATAATGGCTGAAGCCCGTATAACAGTTCACGGCATTAGCCGCTACATCAGATCACGGTAAAAACCGCTACACATATAACGTATAACTTCCTCCTTTCATCAACCCAACCCATGCAATCACATACAAGCATTTTACTTATAACATTTAAACAGATTATTTACTAACCTGGGATCCGCTTTTACCCTCATTGGGCTTTCATCAATAAACCGAGATTTGGCAATTATCAAAACATATATAAATCTTATGATCATGCATTTTATGATTAGATCTAGATGGTGGGGAAGTATTTCACACCTGTTATCGTGAAAATCTATTATCCTTAACGTAGAGCCTTATTTGTCGAATCCCGAAAATACCTAAGAAACGTCACCTCCCTACCTTCGGCTTTTCCACCAAATTGGCTTTAATGGAACAGATTCAGCTTCTAGGGATAAAGAGTATAATCGACAGGGCCTTGGAAATAATGATTTGGATTAGGAGCTTGATAAAAATAAAGGAACCACAGAAAAAGGAGAAATCTCGAAACTCACCGGATTAAAGAGGAGTATACGGCTTACGATGCACCTTTGGGAAACAGAGATCTCACTTGTAGATTCGACTTTGCGAAGAGAAGAGGGGAAAGTAAACTGTGTTTGGAGAGTTGGGGCAAAGAAAAGGTTTTGAGAGAAAAGAAGAAGAGAAATTCGGCTAGGTGAGGAAGAAGAGAGAAAAATTGAAAGAAAGGATGATCACTTGGCTTATATAGATTTCGGCAATACATTCCCCCTCCCAGAGTTGGATTTTCGGCCAACTCTGCTGTCATCTGATAGCTTTTATCTTTCTTGTTATCCCTTATCTCCTCAAAAATAGCCCTTGTCTTTCTCTTCCTTTATCTTCATATTTATTAAGAAAATAAAAGAATTAAAATCCCTATTTTGTAGCTAGTGTGCCGTCCACTCCTAGGGCTCCTAAGTGCCAAATTTTTGACCCAAAACTTGGGCTCTCAGTAGCCCTTACTTGGCCCAAACTCCTCCCACTTATGACGCCACCTTATGCCCACTTAAAGCTCCTCAAATCTTTGGGCCACAAGCCCAGCTTGTCACTTAATTAACTATCTACTTAAATTATGAGCTAACACCATTTATTAGCCACCTAACCCAAATTTTTAAAGCCCGAAATATCACTTAAATTACCCAGAACATTAATTTAAACCCTAATCCAAATATTTAATCAGGGCCTCAATTCAACCTCAAATTCTTAAATTACAAATTAATCAAGTACCACATATAAATGCACAGGCCTATATTTAGGATATTACACACGGCCGTGTGGGCTTTGGTCCAGGCCGTGTGGATTTCGTGATATGGCCCATTTACTCCGTTTTGGACCCGTTTTATGTTCTTTTCATCCTCGGGTGCTTTCCTGGGTATAAGACATGAAAATAAAGGATTAAGAGCACCTTTTTACATAAATCGAGGGATAAATCATCCAAAAGCAAGCTAAATGTGGGATTAAAATATGTTATAATTACAGTTTATCATTACGACATAGGAAATCAGAGTTGTTCCATGCTTCGACAATGTTGAAGGCGGTAATAGCATATTCCTATCCTCTCTAAAAATAGGAGGATCATCCTTTAGAATTTTTTCCATATTCAACATGGTCAAATAGAACAACATTTTCTGTTGCCATGTTTTAAAATTCTCTCCAGTGAATTTCGTAGGCTTTTCATTGTGACTCATAGTCTTAGGCAATTTTGGCTTACAGCTTGAGCCTGAGTAGCGACAATCAGCTTAGCTTTTGAATTGGATGAGTTGTTTGACGTATGAGACATTTTTTGTGTAATCGGAATAAAGAACCAGAATCTATAAATAAATTAAAATCTAAAAAAAAAGTATAAACCAATCTTAAATAAGTTATGATGGTAATCTGTACGCCTTAGATTAAAACTACAACAATTAATCTGTCGTTACAGCTATAAGAAAATCTGATATCGTATGTAGTATTAGTATGCCAGTAACAATGATAATGCAATACAATGCAGTAGCAATAACACAACAGAATACCTGTAATCAAGCAGTAACACAACAAAATACCTGTAATCGGACAAAGTTAAAAATTAGAAGAAGAATTTTGTCGAGGCCTGTATAAACATTTTCTTTAAGACATATTTGTCCTCTCATTGGTGCTTCGAGTAACATTAGACGCTTGTCTCCCAGTATACAACAACAAATGATCATAGTAGTAGCACAAGAACAGTGATCAATCAAACACAATCTTACCTTTCTCTATTTCCAGGAAACAAATTTAGAAGGAATTTTTTATATTGATAGTTTTGATGATATTTTTTTGAAATGTCCTAACTTGGCTTTATATAGAGGAGAGGAAATGAATGAAGAGATTAGTTGAAAAATTAATAGACATGAGTGCATAGAGACAATGAATGAAAAAAAATCAATATTAAACCAAGATATACATTTTTTCAAAAGATACAATTGTATGGAAAAAATGCAATATTAAACCAAAAGATACAATTATCATTCATCACTCAATAATTATTTTACAACAACAGCACCATTGTAGCCCCTTTTGTTTTTTATTTTCCTCTTGTGCTGTAGCCAAAAAACTCTTCACTTTGCATCTATTTTCTTCTTCGATTTGCTTCCATTTTCTAGCATTTTACCAACCTCTTTAGATATTGTTTTGATCATCGATATTTCTTCTTTTGCTGTCTATTTAACATCCTTAATTTTGTACAAAAAACCCCATTTGCTGCCAACTTTTTTGGTGTTGCCGCCCATTAGAAACACCAAAGGAGATTGCTATTTTTCTTTCTATATGCTGCACATCCTTGCTGCCATTTTCTTCACTTTTCCCTAGTTAAAATAGCCCATAATGTTGCCATTTAAGTGTGCATCCAATTTCGTTTGAATCATCATCTTGGATTTAGAAACCATGAAGCACAACTGCTGTTTCAGTAGTGATCTAACATCGCTTTCTTTCTCGTTACTTTTCTGTTATGGAAGAATGACTCTAATGCCTTAACCAATTATTTTTTACTTGTTGATTTTTATGTTTTTTACGTTGAAGGATTGAATCTAAACTCCTCGGATCAACTGTGTCAACGAACTTAATTTGCATTTATGTTTAGTAGTGAAATAGTGTAATTTTATTTACCGAAGTTGGATCTGAAGTGTCGCTTATGTAGTACTGATAGGATGAACCCCATGTAACAGCCCGATTTTGGGCCTAGTCGGAACAGTGGTTTTGGGACCACAAATCTAACTAGAAAAAACTTATTTTTATTACATTTTTACGGTTTACAATTTCATGAAATGATTTCGTGAAAATTTCGTTCGAGAATTTCGACGTTTGGGCACTCAATTTAGTCAAAAGGACTAAATTGTAAAAAGTGAAAAAGTTGAGTTCTACATGTTAAATGTATCCAATTGTTATGAAATTTTAAATTTGGGGTCCTTAAATGATAATTAGACCATTGGTTATTTTTTGGACAAATATGGACATGAAGTAGGTGAAATAGAATATTTTTAAGTTAGGGGCATTTTGGTCATTTAGTAATTAAAATGAATTAAAAACAAAATTAAAAGCCAATTTTTGTCCATCTTCAACCACATGGCTGAATTTCATAAGGGAAAACCGTGGCTAGGGTTTTTCAAGCTTCCAAGTTTGATTGCAAGTCCAATCTAGCCCCGTTTTTAATGATTTTTACGTTTTTGAAATCCCCGTAACACGATCTCTCTATTTCTACCATTTATTTGAGCTAGGGTTGATGTTTGAAAATTTAGCCATATGAGAAATTCTTGTGTTTTGATGTTTAATGGTAGAATATGAATGCTTGGTGTGTAATAAACAACTTTTACTAAGTGATTTTCGGTGAAATTGTCAAAAATAACTAGTTTGTAAAAAGTTGTAAAATGTGTGTAAGTGTATGAATAAATGGAAATTATGGTCTGCTATAGTTATGAAAATGGTTTGCCTAGGCTTAAAATACAAGGAAATTGAATAGAAATCATTTTACGAGCCTAGGAGCAAAAGTGTAAATATGACAAAGTTTAGGGCCAAAAATATAAATTTTGCCAAAACGTGAAATTAGTCTAATTTGAGTAGCAGGATGAATAAATGAGCTAAATGTGTTGTTATAGATCAAAGAAAACGAGATTTGGACTTAGAACGGGGGAAAACAAAGAATATGACGAATAAGTCATTTTCATCGATTGTGCTACCGAGGTAAGTTTGTATGTAAATGATGCATCATTTTTACTTACGTTTTTATGTTTTGATATATTTTATGAGATGTGGCTGAATATTGAATGAAATTGACAAAGTATCGAAATGTGAGAAATTTCCCGGTTGAACCTTAGGAATAGAATAGGATACAAGTGACATGTCACTAGGGACTTATGTGAAATTTATGTGAAATTGTGACTAAGTGAATCTGGGTCCTGGTCTTAAGTTTTACCAGTGGCTGGGTAATCCGGCATATGTTGCGGATACCTGACAGCTTGTGTGAGCAGCACTGAGTAGTAACGAGTGACCGACAGCTTGTGTGAGCAGACCCGTGAAAGTGAATAGCTCGAGAACGAGCCTCTATGTGAAAAGTGATGTGAAGTAGCTTTGGCTACAAGTGTGGCACTTATGTGCAAACTTTCGATGTATCCAATAATGTTCCAATGTGTTCAACGGGAAAATGACTAAGTGTAATTGAATGTGATTATGTGATGAACAAGTGCAGGTACATGTGTATATATATTCATGAGCAATATGCTCGATATGTGATCAAAATTTGGTAAGGTTGATATGGAGTAAGTGTTACAATGAAGACTTGTAAATATTTGATGATGACTAGCTATTGGCATGACTAACTATGGATATACTTTAGTGTTATATGTGTGTAAATGAGAGTTAATACAAAGAAAACATGAAAGAGTAAAATTAGCAATAAAACAATTTTGGACAGCAGCAGTTGTGTGACTTTGAAAAATCACCAAAAATGATGTAAATCAAATTAGAGATTGAATAAGATATGAAATTAAATATTATTGAGTCTATTTTCATATAAAAGATATGATGTAAACAAAAGAATTTTACATTTTGAGATATTTAAATTTTTGTAAGACAGAGTTAGAATGATTTCAGAATCCCCTGTTCTGATTTGGGAAAATCATTAAAAATTATAAAAAAATAATTATGGGTTATAATTTATATTATTAAAATCATTAATGAGTCTATTTTAAAAATAAACAAACTAGAACATCAATCAAATCCCGTACGAGGAGATAATTAATTTTTAGTGAAGAGGGGTCGGAACTGTTTGACAGCAGAATAGGGGTGATTTTAAAGAATAAATTGTAATTATTGGCTGAATAAAAAATTCTGAAAATTTTATGGTAAGAAGACATGTGAGTCTAGTTTCAGGTAAAATTATCAGATCTTAATTTGGAGTTCTATAGCTCAAGATATAAATAATTTAGTTACTGTGACTCGAGTAGACAACTTGAGATGGACATGAATAAATAGTGGAACTATGTGCAATTATGATTGTATTATCTTGAGAACATATTGTGAAGATTTATAAAAGCCTATTGATAAATCACTTATTATTTACATACCTACTTACTAAGCTATAATGCTTACCCTCTTCCTTTTCTTTTCCTATAGTGTCATAGATGCTAGCTCGAGTTGGAGGTCGTCGGAGATTTTATCACACTAACAAGTTATTGATTGGTATTGTATCAATGATCTTCAAGTATTTTTAAGTCTATGGCATGTATAGGGACTTGATTATGCGTGTATATGTTATTATGAGTTGGCTTAGAATGTTGGCCTATGCTATTTGATGGTTGTTGTTGTATAAGGCCGTTTAATGTGGCTAATAATTGTTATGTTATAAGTCTATGATGATGCATTTCAAGGATGTGTATGCTTGCATGTGTTGGATAAGTAAATGTGTGATACTTATGAGTGGTAAATGTTGTAATAAGCCCATTTTGCTCGGGCCCATGTAACAAACCAGAATAAAAAATATATATAAATGTCCAGTTTAATTCTTTTACGGTCCATTTTGCAAAACCAATTAACAGCCCATTACCCTAACCTAATAACCCATTACCCAATTACACCCACAAAGCCAAAACTAAAAAACAAGACCCAAATACACAATGGCCCAAAAGGGCCCAAACCCGAAATCAGAGACCTAGGGTTTCTCGGAAACCCTCGCGCCGCAAGCCCCAGCTCCAGCCTTCGGTCGCGCCGCAATCCGCGCGAGAACTACGAGCTCTGTCGTTAGATTCTTCGCCGTGGACCTGCAAAAAAGGGAAAGAACACAGCAAAATAGAAAGAAAAAT